>OY856411.1:1232363386-1233586719 GCA_963693085.1 Alisma plantago-aquatica | reverse complement strand
ATCCAATGCATCCAAGGAGGTTGTTTGGATCAAGAAGTTCATCTCCTATCTTGGGGTGGTTCCAAGCATCAGTGATGCAATAGAACTATATTGTGATAATAATGGAGCTACAATGCAAGCTAAGGAACCTAGATCACATCAGCATTCCAAGCACATACAAAGGTGATTCCATCTCATATGAGACATCGTATGAGGGGATGTGAAAATTTGTAGAGCACCAACTGAAAGCAATGTGATTGACCCCTTGAAAATAACACTTTAGTAGAAGAACCATGAAGGTCATGTTAGATCACTTGGGATTAAGTTCATGGGTTATTAGCTCTAAATGTACATGGGAGTCAATTGTATGTATGGCTAAAGAGCCAATCATATGATGGTTTTAATGGTATATCTTGTAAATGATTTGATTAATAATAAAGACAATCTTCCCATTTATTATATTTGATTTAGTTATGAGATAAGGATGTAACATAATAAGTGTATAAAGAATGATTTTACTCAATGACGTATGTGTTCAGGTTGAGGACCTGTACAATGAGATTATACATATGTCAAGAGTATATACATTCTTGTTATATCCCTAGTAGGTTGTTATTGTAGAAGCTGATAGACATTAATAACACATAAGACTAGAATGTGTATTGGTTGATGACGAAGTCACATCAAGTCATGATATGTGATATCAAACCAAACACATAGATACTTGTTAGAGAACAATGTATCAGACAGAACCACCTTGAGAGTGATGCATGGAAACCATGATTGGTAGTCAGAATCATCTCTCATAGTGATGGTAGTGATTGTGGTTATTAGACTTAAACTCACTACACTCATCACATGACATTCAATGTACTTTTACATTATCCACTATGACCTTGAATAAGAATTGACATAAAGGTGAAGCTCAGGTGGATTGTAACACATGGTAATGATTATGAGTGATGTATATGGGATTTGTGCTGGTAAGGTATGCCCATAGAGCAAATCATGTGATGATTGACATGTCTTATACCATAAAGGATTTGATTAATACTCATAAAGGCAAGCTTAAAATTGATTATGTTTCACTCAGTTATGAGATAATGAGAAAATATTATAAATGTCTAAAGAATGACAATAATAAATGATGTATATCTTCAAGTACATGACTTGGAAGGATGGGATCATACATATGTTAAGAGTATGTACATTCTTGTTATGTCCCTAGTCCGTTGTTACTATGGAAGGTATATAGACACCAGTAACACATAAGACTAGAGTGTGGGTCAGTTGATGATAGAATCTCATTAGTCATGATATGGTAATATCAAACGAAGCACACAAATACATGTTAGGGAACAATGTATCAGGTAAACCCACCTTGAGAGTGACACATGGAAACCATCATTGGTGGTCATAGTCATATCTCATAGTGAAGGTGGTGATAGTTATTCTTAGAACTAAAATCACTACACTTTCACATGTCGTTGGGTATGATTTGACATTATCAAACGCAGTCCTAAAACATGGATTGTTATAAAAGTGATGATTGTGTGATTTTGACAAATGGGGATAGACTGTGAGTGATAGATATGGGATTTGCCCCTCCTGCTGGAGTATGATATCCTATCCACTTGATACGCGTTACTGAGAAATGCATGAGCATGCACATGTGAATCAATATATGATATTGAGGTCACATTATCTCATACAGTCTGCTCTTGGTTCAAGAAACATGAGATGAACTTTGAGAGGAAGACATGTCCATGCCTTGAGTTCACTCTGGTTATCAGAGACAAATGAATTATACAATCACTATAACACCTTACACAAATTGTAGGTTGAAGTTGTTCTCCAACCTTCCATTCACTTGGGTAGCATTGATGTGTGAGTAGGCACCACTCCTTGCTTATGATGTCATAAGCTAGTTATGGACATTCACTACCAACATGATATGGGACCTATAGGGTCACACAGATAGAAACTCATCTAGAAGAGGAGTTTATCTTGAATGATGATTGGATTAATTACTAAAGTGTTTAGGTATTCAATTCACATAACAGATCAACTGATTGGCTGAATGGACTGCCAAATGACCATCTCACTGAGTGAGATGTCCGTTTGGGAATCCAGATGGACATATCAAGTGTTGAGATACTGTTTGGGTTGTCAGGATGATCAGAGTGTGAATTGGCTAAGGTTTGCCCCTAAACCGACCGGTTCAATATGATTGAACTGAACGATTCATCTCATACTCACTAGATGGCCGTCTGGGTGAGTAATACATGGGCTTGGCAAAAAAATCCATAAACAATCAACCAAAACACACCATTACCACCCAACCCGATAAGTTGGTATAACCACACAGAATTTGGGTGAATGGTTTGGTTAAAAAAACCATATTCATGGATCAGAGTAACAAAAACCCCCAAACCATTCCACTGAAGTTTGGGGCTCCTATGGTTAGCTTTATCCCATGGTCCTTTCCACTTTGATGCCCACTTCTTCCACTGTGCCGCTGCTACCATGGTGATACTGGATGTAGTTTCCACTACCATCACCACCTTCAGTCTTCTCTATATATTCAGACCATGTAAGTTCTAATCTATCATTGTGTCAGTAGGGTTCTCCTAAGTGGCATCCTCAAAATCTAGTGGCGCACCTCCAACTAAATGTCGTCATGTTTAACTCCGAAAACTGCCTTAGTGGCCTTGGTAGGTGACTCTAAAATCCATATTTTCCTAAACCAAACACCATCGATATTGATTCCAAGCAACATGTCGACGCTCCCAGTGGCCTTGAGGATTGTAGATTAGTATACCACTAGGTCGTCGAGCATGTGCGTGAATGTCTTGACCCCAACCTCCTTGATGAGGGTGACCATCTTGCAGTAGAAGAGCTATCGATGTTGTCAAGAGGGATTCTGACTGTGACCCCCCACGCCACAAGAAGCGAGTTTACTCAAAACCAAACAGAGAATTAACACTAAATAAGTAGGTTACCAAAAAAAGGAAATTAAAATTGATTTCTCGAGCACCACAAACTAAAAACTTTTGCATATAAGTCCACAACAGGACACATGCATAACGTCATATATCACAAGGTGCTTACATCATTATTCTTAAACATTCCTATCATCAACCTGTTACATGAAGAACCTATTTCATATACACACACATACATCAGCCATAACTATACAACAAGAGGCACACATGCCAAAAACCTCATGAGTATAACATATCTACAAACACATCGAAAACACTCCCAAGACTTGAGTGTATAGGGATGACTTTAAGACTCTACACCAAAAAGACTAGCAACATTTTCAACTTTATCAACTAGTGCTCTTGTTGCCGCTCTTCCTCAGCTGCACGATCTCCAACATGTCATGCATGGCCACCTAAAAGATGTGGAAACCCATGGGGTGAGACCAAACGTCTCAGTGAGAGATATAACTCTCAAACAACATCTATTAAAGCATAGATAAACCTAAGTAGGTAGATACAATACTAAACATGAAGACCAGATTCAGTTAAATGGTATGTATCTAATAGATAATTAAGCAATACTGGGCACTTCTCATTGAGCGGTAGAACAATTAATAATCTAAGAAGGAATATGAAGAACATGCATATTCTCTATCCATAGAATTATACAGAAGCAAGTCAAGGCTTCAACTAATGTTATCGTATTTGATCCTACATAAATACACTACACAGTTGTATTATATTTTTTATTATGCCTTGAGTAGATGAGATATACCCCTCATACTCGACTCATGCTCCAACTGACCACTGCTAAGTCAAAATTAGTGCCATACAAGGTCTATGGCAGAGACGGAATCCACGACCTCTCCACACCTCTCGGTTAACACGATAAAACACCATTGAGACATATCAAGTCTAACTATAAAATAGCCTAGCCTGCCTTGGTATATAGGCATAACGCTAGTGAAACTGAGCTACAACCCATACTTGCACTCCTACAAGGGTATGGCCCGTAGCCAATCCTATAAAAAGTATAGACTGAGTCACATCGCTGATCTATGGCCCGCAACCGCACTCCTGCCAGGGTATGGCCTGTAGCCAATCTTGTGAATGCATATACTCAATAGTATATGACTTCAAGATTTCACTAAGGGAGAACCAATTTCACCATCCAACACTAAGACTAACCCTGGAATGGATCTATGGAACAAGGCAACTACATGATTAAGGTTTCACTTGATTAGTTATACCAATTAAGTGTCTTTTAGTATCAATCAAGTTACAACGTATAAATCCATAACAAACTCTACAAGAATCAGGGTATAGTACAACTTCAGAAGATATAAAATGCATAAGGTGTGAACTTGTCACATCATCACATAGCACTATAACATTGTCATTCACAAGGCCATCATCACTTGTCACATAGACACACAAGCCTATCACCAATGTCACATCACTATAGGATATCAATCTCTCAAATCATCATTTGGTATAACACCTCAACTAAGCAATATGCCTCTACTAGGTCATAGGACCCATTCACATCATCCTTGTACCACAATGTCTCAGCATGGATCATAAAGGCTTATTCAACCTATGTCACATCATACTTATCAATCATGTACTAGCTATGATATCCCATTACATTTCACCTTCAAGGTTAGGGGTTTATAAAAAAGATAGAGAAATCATCATAACATAGTAACCAATCCAAGAGAGAAGTGAATACATCATATATTCTCATATTAGGTTTATAGTTCCACATTATGGCCAATTAGGGCTTTGTATCATACATTCATCACCAAACCCTAGGTACATTGTTTCCCACTTTCTTGGATCATACAAAGGTTAAGCATCAAGTTTACAGTCAAGCATTATATTATCCAAATAGTACCATACATGTATCATCATGTATTCATAGGTATATGTACCAATCATGCATAGATACATAGGTGTTCATCCACACCACCTACAAGAGTTATGACCCACTAACATATAGGCCACAACCATACATACCACCAAGGGTATCGACCTACCTTATCCATGTGTTATGACCATAAGACAACCTATTTCTATGACCATGACAACTCAAAATGGTTTCCACCATTACATCCACTAGAGTTACGGTTTTGGTCGGAACACAAGAGCTAATGCATCCATAAACATGTATCGATCATCTAAGGAGTTAGGGATACGACCACTCAAAGAACAAAGGTGTAGAGACCTACCCTAGCCATGTGTTATGATTGTAACACATCACCATGCCACATCCACAACACTCTAAGCATGTTACGATTGCAACACCCCCTTAGGGTTAGGGTTAGGTCGAAACACAAAGGCTAAATCACCACTTTCGACATGTATGCGACCTACCAACCGACTAAGGTTTTGACCCATGATCAAACTAGGTTGTTTCAACTACAACAAAGTAGGTCAAGAATGCCCAGGTCAAGAGGGTTATGAGCGCTACAAAAGCTGACCCATAGGCCCTTGTCACGACCTCTACCAAGGAAGAGTAGTGACCCCTCATCACCAAGGGTGGACATGTCATGAACAAGCTAAAATAAACTAAGTTATTAGCCACAATACCTAAGGGTAGCGACCCCACATGGTCAAGATGATCACCAAAACATAACCAAGGTCGAAACAGGAAAGAACAAGATCTAAAATAGCAAGAAACTCCATGGAATGCCACCATCTTTAAGGTGAAAGACTCCACACAAGATGGTCACAACAAACCCTTGAATTTGGCCAATGTGAAATCCAAGAAAGGGTCACATACAAGGGTGGTAAACCACAATCCACACACCCAAAATAGAACCCCAAACAACAAGATAGGTCAAGGTACACAAGCCTAAAGAAAGATGATCAAGATATTGGTCAGAGATAGGAAAAGCCACTATAAATCATAGTCACCAAGAAAACGAGTATACAACTAGGATTTTAGATTTCTACCAAACCAAGCAAGATTTCATTACCAAATCAGTTCTAGAGATCATCATCATCAGATAGCATGTTAGTGGAAAATGTTTTATAGAGAGAAAATAGTTACATGCATGAATAAAAAGGGTGCAATAATAGAGTAGGTTGAGTGTTGTATAACTTGCCTTAAGAAGCTCAACACCAAGGGTCCAAGCTCCAAGATCAAGGGCTCCAAGCATACTATCTAGGGGTTGAATAACCTCCTCCAAAGGCTCCTATCATGGCCATAACAACACCTCAAAGAAAAGGAGATACAAAGTTCAAGATAACCCAAGAAAAATGAGGAAAGAAAACCCTAGACGAACTAAAGGGAGAAGGAGGAAAAAGAGGGAAATAACTTCCTCCTACTATGGCCTATGACCCTTGTGATGAGGGTTTATTCCTCAAGAACAACCTTCATACCAAGGCATGGTCCATGGTCGATAGAAGGGAAGAATATGGAGTAGAGATTCCAAGGAAAGCATTGCAAAAAAAAGAGGAGATACTTACCAAGGTTGAAGATGGATAAAGATCACCACAAGCAAGAGATCCTACTACCAAGAACTCCAAGGTCAGCTCCTCTTACTCCCAAGGCTCCAAGGTGACCGAAAGAGAAGGAGGAACAAGAATGGCCAAAAAAGGGTTCACTTATGTGGAGGGAAAAGAGGCTATATACTTGAGGGATGAGAGAGAAGGTCAAAGATGAGGTGTCAATACCCTAAGGAACTAAGGGACACTCATCTACCAAAGAAACCCACATGCACCCACTTAAACCATGCATGCACGAGATGGTGATCAAACCTATCTTGGGTGTTGACCTACTTAGGTCCCCAACAAGTGATTTAGGTCACAACACCTCCTAGAAGTCGAAACAAGAACAACAATCATGACTAGGTCGAAACAAGATCATCACCATCAAAGAGATCGAAACACAAAAAGACAAGCATATAGGTTGAAACAGATGACCTCAAACCTTCATGGTCATAACAACACCAAGCCTAGGAAAGTGTTTCAGTCGAAACACATCCAAAACAACCCCTAGGTCGCTACCTACGTCACTACCGTCATCAAGGTACATCAAGGTCAAAACATTACGTTCATTGTTTTCCTCGTGTTGGGCATCATTTTTAGTGATTTAATCCTCCTTTTACCCATGTTGTGCCTAAGTTTTCATCTTTTTTCCTCAACTTTCTCTATTGGAACCTCCTTTCCCGTAATTTATGCATCCTTTTATTCCCGTTACACATTTTCATTCTCCATAAACCATGTTGTGTGCCTTTTTTCCCCTTAATTATGTGACATGTTGTGCTCTTTTTGCACCTCATTTTCCCCATTTGTGCCTCATTCACTTCATCTTGATATTGATCAACAACCATCACCACCTCTTCTACATCCCATTTGTTACACCCCAATCTCACAATTACCATTAATCATGATATTAAGGAATAAATTGAGGATTTAACGTAATACAAAGATCACCCTTAACTCTTTCTTCTTTCTCAAACTCTTTGTTTTCTCGCATTGAACCACATAAACAACTTTTCAAGAGAATAAAACTTTGATTACTTTAATATGATCTCAATATAAATGATACACATCCATACATTCATTTTCAGATACATACGACATGATAATCAGATACATTCCCTCTTATTAAGAAAACAAAGATACAAAATATCATTGATAACACTCTCACATCTATACTAGGATCTAGAGTGACAAGGACCGACTAAACTTAACTATACTCAGACTTAACTCTTGTGGTAGATCTACTCTGATGCAATGACCTTCTTCAAGTCCACATGGTTTCCCTAAAATTTTTTAGTAGAGGGGTGAGCGTACTCGCTCAGTGAATGAGTACTTCAAAGAAATACTCTAAAACACTAATATAATTATAGATATACTTTTGAAAAACTAATATCAATTATGATAGTAGTAAGATTTAAAGAGATTGATCATTGACAAATAGGTTACTCTAGATATCAACAAGAGCAAATCAATATATTAGCATGCTTGATTAATTTCAAAGAGAACTAATAATTCAAAAACATACATAGAATAATTGTTGGAAAATTGTACTCGAATCTTTCTTAACCTTTCTTACTTATAAGAAACTCTTTAAACCTATATGAACATATTTTAGCTTATGCCCTGATCATATGCAGTGTACTCTTCATATGAAGACTCGTAGCAAACTACAATCTCACCGTACAAGACATAGCTTAAAACCCAGGAAACTAAGCCTAGAACTGAATCAAGGTCTGCTTGACTCGAACCATCACGTCTGACTAAGGTGGCTAAACAATTGGCCTTTAACTGGACCTCTCCTTCTAGGCTGAGTACACAGGTGGAGGGTCTGAGACACTCTGTGGGACTCATCTTGATACGCTATGTGGGTACCTCTGGGTTACCACTGGGATCTCCAGTTCATGTTGGGTAACCTATCTTCTCTTAGGAGACTTCCTCAAGGGCTTCGTCTCCCCACACGCTCTGTGGGTGCGATCCGATCCCCGTATACTGGTCGCTGTCAGGATGGATCATTTCCTCCCTACAGTGCAGACATCTCTAGGGAATCTACAGTGTTCAGGGCACCTATGTCTATTATTTTATTATTCTTGGAAAGCTCTTTCTATATTGTACCTTTCTCTTACTTATACTTGACTCTGGTATCTCTATGGTACCGTGTCAATTTATTTGAAGTTTATAACACAACCTGTATATCATCCTTAACTTGGCAGAGAAGTATATTCAAACATTGTAATATACTGAGAAATCAACATACTATACATGCAGGCAGACAGAAATACTTAAATAAACATAATGTATCTCCATTTGGCACTTATACACTAGAATCATGCAATTAAACATCTTAATATACTGATAAGAGCTAATTACTTGGCAAATGAGTAATTTTCATTTGCACCCATAAATTATTTGCACTTTCTTGGAAAATGTGCACATCGACCCAAATCATGGGTTGTGCATCTCATAATGAGAACATGGTAATCAAAATGCTTAATTAATTGAACACCCTATCCTTAGGGTTTCATTTACCTCATTCACTAATAACATGGCTCTCATAAGGATTTAATATGTCATAAACATCCACTAAATACAGATTGCTTTAAACAAGTCATATACAATCAACATATGTATGAAACCCTCAAATTGAGCTAAATTAGGGTTTTCCTTGCCATTCATTGAGATATTATGAATCAAGAATAACATTGCATAAATAGAGTCTATGATGCCAAGAAAAACACTTCAAATGGATTTCACCATATTTATTCACAAATTTCTAACTTTCCACTCAGATAGGGCTTCACCCTATGAAGATATCAAGCAAACACTATTCACATCACATGAAATCCAAAATAGTATGTGACATATATGTACTACACATTCAGATAAACAATCATTCATAACCAAGGGGATCCAGATAAACAAATTTCTCTATTTAATTATACATTAATTTCAGTCACAGACAAATTCCCTATATTTCAGTTTACTCTCATAACCTTTACGAATACTTAGGGAATTCTCATCAGGATGTATTGTATACATTTCTAATATGAATTTATCATATGAAATTCAAAAAAACAAAGGAAGAATCCATTTCATATCATTTTGTAACAACTTAGATCAAACAGACAATTCAGAGTTTGTAGTCGCATACTAAGCAATTAAAGATTATGGATGATTTAACCCATTTTTGTGCAATATACTATTTAAAGGAAGTTCCCACTCACCAGAAGGTGTGAAAACACCTTAAAAATGCAGCTCTTCCCTGAAAATCTTGATCTCATATCAAATCCCTAGCAATTCACCCGATTCTTCTTCCTTTCAACTCAGAAACCCTAAAAATGAGGAATTATGAAGAAAGAGTGAGAAAAGGGGAAGTTTTGACACCATTTTGGATCAAATCAGAGGAGGGACAAAATCTTGACATGTGAGAGAAGATTCACCATGAAAGGCTATGCAAAGAAGCTAAACTTACATGATTTCATCATTCCTGGGACCGCAAAACCCTAGGTCAGCATCTCCATCACTTTCTCCTCTCAAACCCTATCTCTCCCTCTCTCTCTAGGATTTCATTTCTCTGGATTGAATCACGAATTATGAGATCTCCTTGTGTGTTAGGTTGACCATATAGAGAAATTGAGCTGCTTGGGTCAATTGCACATTGACCCCTCACTATACTTTCTCTTATTTCAGCTGAATTTTCTGTCATAAAAATAATACTGTAATTCATATACTGATAAGGTCTAAATGCATCCAAACATTATGAAAATTTTACATGTTATTTATGATTGAGTTTTAGATCTCCAGTTAAAAGTTCAGATCATTTGGAGTTACCAATAAATAATTAAAAATAAAACACTACACTACTAAAAAGCACTCTGTCAGCATTTTAGTCGAAGTATAGTTTGACCAAGAACCACATTCAAAGAACACTCAAATATTCTAAAATTTTTCTCCAATATGCATGATTGAGTTATCCATATCATATCCAAAATTCAATTAAATACAATTTTTTCAGAAAATATGAAAAATCATTTACCACACTGCTATCCTAATCAAATTCCATATTCATGTACTATCAAAACCCTAATTTTTGCCGATTAGGGTTTACATTTCTAAAACCCTAATTCTTCAAACTAAAATCATAGTTAGAGTTTCTTATTAGGTTTGAAACATCACAATTGATCTACTATCATTAATAAAGTCCAAACGATGTTCAATCTAATCAAGCATGTAATCATTCAGGTAAACCCTACTTTACCAATTAAGCACAAATGTGGTCATTACAATTCTCACTCCCTTAAAAAGTTTCGTCCCCGAAACATAAATAAGAAAACAAGGTATATTCAAAGTTTATTTTAGGCTTCTAAAATCTTACATGTCATTATATTCTTGTATTCCATACTTGAATGTAGTTTTCAACGTTATGCCCTTTATTTATTTTCTAATCACAACATGTTTGAAATAGTTCTCAATGACAAAAAACAAATTCTCTATGCCACAATCAATCATAGTAGAGAGAGAGAAACAACCATTTTAATATTTTTTTATACTCTTGAGGTGTTACCTCAACATTGATAATCTGATCCAACTATCTCATTTCATACGGCTCAATATGTACTATTGTTATGTATTACCTCTAAATCACAAAAGAGAGTTCACCATGTTGTTTTGAATTTTACTATTGTTCTACTCAAATAGAAAAATAGTCTTGAGTTGGAAGACTAGATTCAACAACAATTGTGCAATACTACTCACGACATCCCCATTGCATCATGGATGCATAATGTGAAGCATTACCATCACATTCCATATTATTCTCAAGTATGAACCCACACATAATTCAAGGTATAACCATCAGGTTATAGCATACTAGGGTTTCAACAACAGTAACAAAGTACTCCATGATTGTATTAGTCATTCAAGGACTATTCATACCCAATTACCATCACTTAGTTATATTGAAGCCAGGTATAACAAGATATACCTCATTAGGGTTACATATCAATACAATATGGTTATCATCCCTTGTATTCATATGAGTAAATAGGTAAGACTACCTTATTCAGGGTAACCCCCTATTTGTTTTATCATCATTTGAACCATATCACCATACAACAATTGTACAATACTAACATGGATTACTGGTATGAATGACTACAACTATCAGACACCTTTAATTAACATATTGCTTGCACATGTACACTAAAATCATATGTAGAACAAATTTACATCCCTCATTATACCTTCAACAAATTACACTTCTAAAAACAAATTTACATATTATTAAAAGCCATTGTTTTCTCTTATCTCTCTCCTCATTCACTACTACTTACTTTTTGCTACTTATCCTTCTCATTTTAATCATGTAGATTAAACATTCCTAAAATTGAAACATACAAAGTACAAATAGATTATTCATCATTCTTTCTATCACTGTAAGAATTTATCTCATATCACACTTCACTCATATTATATTTCTCCTTTTGTTCAAAACACACTTGTTACATTTCAAATTTATATCTTACCCTTTGCTCTGAATCATTTTCATATTATTCATCAACCTTTCAGATTAGCTAGGATTAATATCAGTGCTAGTTTACTTCTCATAGTGCAAATCACATGATCTTGTTTTATAGAGATGCTAGTATTCAAGGTCAAATCACTAGTGACATCCCTTGAACTACTAAAACTCTAAACATTCTAGGGTTTGGTCCTTATCAGTAGCATGACGTTATTGTGATGTGACTTCGCTCCCTTAATTTGAAATTCAAGCTTTCGATCTCACAAGTTTTATTAAAGTCTTCCTTATCTTATCAATTTAATTTCCTTTCTCTTACTTGGCCATTCAGATAGATTACATTCTCAATTTACCCTGCTAGGGTTTCATCATCATATTGTATGTCATTATTACATTCACTAGATGTCTCTACCATGGTGTTTATGCATCATATACGATTCATTTTCTTATCACTTCATTCCCACACTGCTCTCATTAAGAAAGATATGAAAGAGAAGATGATTCTAAGACTTATAATTCTTATCTTCAAATATTCCCTTAATACATTTCTCGTATGTAGGTTTAGTTAGTTATCAACAAGGATACTTGACTAATTAGCATTTTCTTGAATCTCGCAACCTCCTTCTTTTATAATCTATATTACTCCATTATGTTTCAAACCCTTCTTTACTTTTCATAATCCCCTTACCATATACTACTATTCCACATGTCATCTTTAACTTCTAGTTTTCTATTATGATCATGTTGCTTCTTTTATGTGTATGATCATGTGTACCATGTTGCATATATTTCATTTTATCCTTCTACTAATGTGAAGTTGAAATTCTAAATCAATAATCTCTCTACTAGTATCACCTCATGTTTAACACATTACATATCCTTCATTTTAAATCAAACAACTCATGCATGGGTGAAACATAGTTTCTCTTTCAATCAAGTTTTTCCTACCTGAATATAGTCTACCTTTGTATGACTTATTCATTTATTTGGCTACACTTTTGTTCTTCTTTTAGATACTAATTTTTTGTTCTATAGAGACTTAGAATCCAAAGGCAGTAAGGATGAATGTATTAAACTTATTAATAAAGGTATACATTCCATGCTCTCAATTATATCATAACCCTCATTCCTTAATCAAGCTCATTATTTCCAACATTTCTCTTTGTTTCAACTAAGTTTCTTATCCTAGTTTTATGATTTACATGCGCATCAAGTTCTGTTCACTTTAACTCTTCTGAAGACTCTTCACTTCTATGTACTTATTATATACTTAGCTCTTTTCTTCTATTTTCCTTTTGCTTTGGAGTACATAAAAACATTGTGCTCAGTTATATAATCCATTCCTCATGATTGATTGTTACTATCTTGGCCCCTTACATACTTTTCTCATATCTTTTCCATATTTCATATTTAGAGTTCATATAATACTAATAATTAAACTTAATATGAACCTAATTTCATGTTCCTTTATTCCCAATGAAGGGTTTCTCATATGATGCCCCAAAGTTGGATCTCAGATATCAGTTCCAACTGATTCTTAGTTATTCCAGTCTTTCCCTTATACTTCAAAATCTTAGAGTATATACATTCATACTAGAATTTGGATATAATCTATCCAGAATTTACTCTTGTTGTGTTACTAATAGGGGTCATTAGATCCCAGTAATACATCCTGCCAGCCGGACCAGGCCGAACCTGCAGTCTTGAAGACAAGAGCTACTCAGGATTACTCAACTCCTATTCATCTCAAATGTGTGGAAGAAAACTTATCTACTTGGGAAAGCTCATTCAAAGATCATTTCTAGTATACTTGATACAATGTAATCAATAAATTCTACAATTGCATAGTGTCCAACAAATTTAAAGACCCTTATATATTTCAAAATACTGAATATCTGAATTCAAACATATAAGAGCTTTTCTATTCATCTCCAATAAAACAACAATATGAAATGAAGTTCTATCTCATTTTATATTTATGCTCTTAATTCATGTTACTTATCTTATTTCTAACCCTAATATTTATAGGGTTCCTCTCTAGACCATCCTTCCACTGTATACCTGGCCATGGTATACATGAAAGAATAGACAGAGTAGCTTGATACTAGTTGATCCAAGTACTCAAATACCGGGCCAGGATATCCAATTACTCAAATCCTCAGAGCTAACATCATAACATCTCCTATCTGCCACACTTATGACTATAACTTACTAACTTAATGGTCCCTGACAACACAGCCTAAGCTCTGATACCAAGTTGTTACACCCCGATCTCACAATTACCATTAATCATGAGATTAGGGCATAAATTGAGGATTTAACGTAATATAAAGATCACCCTTAACTTTTTCTTCTTTCTCAAACTCTTTGTTTTCTTGCATTGAACCACATAAATAACTTTGCAATAGAATCAAACTTTTATTACTTCAATATGATCTCAACATAAATGATACACATCCATACATTGATTCTCAGGTACATACGACATGATAATCAGATACATTCTCTCTTATTAAGAAAACAAAGATACAAAACATAATTTATAACACTCTCACATCTATACTAGGACCTAGAGTGACAAGGACCAACTGAACTTAACTATACTTAGACTTAACTCTTGTGGCAGATCTACTTTGATGCAATGACCTTCTTCAAGTCGACATGGTTTCCCTAAAAATTTTGAGTAGAGGGGTGAGCCTACTCGCCCAGTGAATGAGTACTTCAAAGAAACAATCTAAAGCACTGATATAATTACAGATATACTTTTGAACAACTAATATCAATTATGAAAGCAGTAAGCTTTAAATAGATTGATCATTGACAATCATAAATATGGCAGGATACTCTAGATATCAACAAGAGCAAATCAATATATGAGCATGCTTGATTCATTTCAAAGAGAACTAATAATTTAGAAACATACAAAGAATAATTGCTGGGAAACTGTACTCGAATCTTTCTTAACCCTTCTTACTTATAAAAAACTCTTTAAACCTATATGAACATATTTTATCTTATGCCCTGGTCATATGCAGTGTACTCTACACATGAAGACTTGTAGCGAACTACGATCTCACCGTACAAGACTTAGCTTAAAACCCAGGAAGCTAAGCCTAGAACTGAATCCGTGTCTGCTTGACTCGAACCGTCACGTTTGACTAAGGTGGCTAAACAACTGGCCTTTAATTGGACCTCTCCTTCGAGGCTGAGTACACAGGCGGAGGGTTTGAGATGCTCTATGGGCCTCATCTTGGTACACTTTGTGGGTACCTCTGGGTTACCATCGGGATCTCCGGTTCATGTTGGGTAACCTATCTTCTCTTAGGAGACTTCCTCAAGGGCTTCGTCTCCCCGAACGCTCTGTGGGTGCGATCCGATCCCCGTATACTGGTCGCTGCCAGGGTGGATTGTTTCCTCCCTATAGTACAGACATCCGTAGGGAATCTACGGTGTTCAGGGCACCTATGTCTAGTATTTTATTATTCTTAGAAAGCTCTTTCTACATTGTACCTTTCTCTTACTTATACTTGACTCTGGTATCTCTATGGTACCGTGTCTATTTATTTGAAGTTTATAACACAACATGTATATCATCCATAACTTGGCAGAGCAGTATATTCAAACACTATAATATACTGAGAAATCAACATACTATACATGCACGCAAACTAAAATACTTAAAAATAAACATAATGCATGTCCATTTGGCACTTATACACTAGAATCATGCAATTAAACATCTTAATATACTAATAAGAGCTAATTACTTAGCATACGAGTAATCATCATTTGCACCCATAAATTATTTACACTTTCTTGGAAAATGTGCACATCGACCCAAATCCTGGGTTGTGCATCTCATACTGAGAACATGGTAATCAAAATGCTTAATTCATTGAACACCCTATCCTTAGGGTTTCATTTACCTCATTCACTTATCACATGGCTCTCATAAGGATTTAATATGTCATAAACATCCACTAAATACAGATTGCTTTAAACAAGTCATATACAATCAACATATGTATGAAATCCTCGAATTGAGCTAAATTAGGGTTTTCCTTGCCATTCATTGAGATATTATGAATCAAGAATAACATTGCATAAATAGAGTCTATGATGCCAAGAAAAACACTTCAAATGGATTTCACCATATTTATTCACAAATTTCCAACTTTCCACTCATATAGGGCTTCACTCTCTTTATGAAGATATCAAGAAAAAACTATTCACATCACATGAAATCCAAAATAGTATCTGAGATATATGTACTACGCATTCAGATAAACAATTATTCATAACCAAGGGGATCCAAATAAACAAATTTCTGTATTTAATTATACATCAATTTCAGTCACAGACAAATTCCCTATATTTCAGTTTACTCTTATAACCTTTGCGAATACTTAGGGAATTCTCAGTAGGATGTATTGTATACATTTCTAATATGAATTTATCATATGAAATTCAAACAAACAGAGGAATAATCCATTTCATATCATTTTTCAATAACTAGATCAAACAGACAATTCAGGGTTTGTATTCGCATACTAAGCAATTAAAGATTATGGATGATTTAACCAATTTTTGTACAATATACTGTTTAAAGGAAGTTCCCACTCACCCTAAGGTGTGAAAACACCTTAAAAATGCAGCTCATCCCTAAAAATCTCGATCTCATATCAAATCCCTAACAATTCACCTGATTCTTCTTCCTTTCAACTCAGAAACCCTAAAAATGAGGAATTATGAAGAAAGAGTAAGAAAAGGGGAAGTTTTGACACCATTTAGGATCAAATCAGAGGAGGGACGGAATCTTGACATGTGAGAGAAAATTTACCATGAAAGGCTATGCAAAGAAGCTAATCTTACATGATTTCATCATTCCTCAGACCGCAAAACCCTAGGTCAGCATCTCCATCACTTTCTCCTCTCAAACCCTAACTCTCCCTCTCTCTCTAGATTTCATTTCTCTATATTGAATCACAAATTATGAGATCTCCTTGTGTGTTAGGTTGACCATATAGAGAAATTGAGCTACTTGGGTTAATTGCACATTGACCCCTCACTATACTTTCTCTTATTTCAGCTGAATTTTCTGTCATAAAAATATTGCTGTAATTCGTCTACTGATAAGGTCTAAATGTATCCAAAAATTATGAAAATTTTACAAGTTGTTTATGATTGAGTCAGATCTCCAGTTAAAATTTCAAATCATTTGGAGTTACCAATAAATAAATAAAAATAAAACACTACACTGTTAAAAAGCACTCTGTCAACATTTTGGTCGAAGTATAGTTCGATCGAGAACCACATTCAAAGAACACTCAAAATATTCTTAAATTTTTCTCCAATATGCATGATTGAGTTATCCATATCGTATCCAAAATTCAATTAAATACATAATTTGTAGAAAATATGAAAAATCATTTACCACACTGCTATGCTGATCAAATTCCATATTCATGTACTATCAAAACCCTAATTTTTGCCGATTAGGGTTTACATTTCTCAAACCCTAATTCTTCAAACTAAAAATATAGTTAGAGTTTCTTCTTAGGTTTAAAACATCACAATTGATCTACTATCATTAATCAAGTCTAAATGATGTTCAATCTAGTCAAGCATGTAATCATTCAGGTAAATCCTAGTTTACCAATTAAGCACAAATGTGGTCATTACACCATTTCCCATTTTTGCACATCCATTTTATCCATTTACAAATTCATTTCCTTGGTTTGTGCCTTCTTTTCTTCACCTTGAGCCTCCTCAACCACCATTGCTCCATCTTCTACGCCTTATTATCCTCTTTCTACGCCTCATTTTCCACTTTTTGCACACCCTTTCCTAAAATTGTGCCTAGTGTTCTATAATCCACCTCTTTTTGGTGAAAATGGAAGGCTCAACTATACCAATCCAAGGATGAAGTCATACCTTTTTGCAAGTATTTTTTAGTCAAGATAACTAGGATGACAGTACTTGTTGACTGGTTTCATACTCTTTCCCCAACAAATATAGTTGCATTTTTAAAGGATAGAGTGAAGATGTTACTACTAATACTATTTCGGACCTTGTTCGCAACTTTATTGATCCGCGTTATGTAGGTCCTAGATCCTTATGTCAATGATTTCAAAAACATCAACATGTACCACTAGGCTATTGCAGTTCACAAACAACTTGCTCAAGGTTTTCAGTTGTTATATATCCAATAAGATGGATTGGATACATGAAAGGGTCATGTTGATTCTACTGGTGGTAAATGTTCAATTTGGATGTGCATTGGTAATGAAATAGATATTTCCCATCAATGCTTTAATTTGTTAATTTTATGTAGCCATGACCATCAACAAGAGTGCAAATCATGCATCTCGACTACTAAAGGAATCATTATGCATCAAAAAATGGTCTAACAATATTAGATTTTCCTCCTATCTCAGGAAACATAAGTTTACATTGGAGACATTCTTAGTATGATATGTCAACCTAATTGTAGAAGTTGTTCACCCATTCCAACAAAAAGAGAAGTGCATTCTCACATAGAAAGTACTACACTTGCAAAACTCTCTCTTGAAGACTAAAAGTGCCAGAAAAATATGATTCTATCTAAAAGTGAAGCATTGAATAAGGAATTAATGATGGAGAAACAAATAATTGAGATGAATAAAAAACAAAATACAAAAATGTTCCTCAAAGCATAAAAGAATTATAATACCTACACAATTACTATGATGATCTCCACGAGAACAACATGGCTCTAAGCCTAACACTGTTGAAGTAGTAGGAGAGATTAATCTTTGCCGCACACTAATAGTTGTGTGGCACTCTATATTTATAGACTGATTTGTTACAAGAGTTGTTGAATATAGGCAACGGCAAGAGCATGCATGCGTTGCTTAATTGATGCAACTAACAACGTGAACAATGGCACATTATTAAGTTATACAATAATTTACAAATTCTGTTGCATTTCCAATGCCGAGAGTTATCTGACGCCTTTGATTGAGTCTTCTGTATCATCACCTAATTGTTCTGGATCCGATGGAACTTGTGTTGACGTGCCTATACTGGTTTTGTCTAACACCTCCCCACAAATAACATGCTTGCACGGTTGAAATTGGAGTTTGGATCGTAGTATATCAAAGCGAGTACGCAACAATGACTTTGTCATAATGTCAGTGACTTGATCTTTTGTGGAGATGAACTTAACCTGCAAGTGGCCTTTAAAGACATAATCCTGAAAAAAATGAAAATCAATCTCAATGTGTTTAGTTTGGGCGTGAAACACTGGATTGTCAGTGAGATAGGTGACTCCGATATTGTCACACCACAAAATAGGTTGACTGTCAGTAAGAAGAGAATGAAGCCAAATTAACTCGGCAGTGGTGTTGGTGAGAGCTCTATATTCAGATTCAGCAGGCGAGAAGGAAACGGTATGCTATTTACGAGAGGACCATGAAATAAGATTTGACCCTAAGTAAAAAGGAAAGCCACCAGGTGATTTTCGATCATCAATGTAGCTTGCCTAGTCCGCGTCGGAAAAAGCATGTAGGACCGTGAAGGATGAAGGAGTTATCGAAAGAGACAGTGAGATTGTCTGTTTTAAGTACCGCAAAATACGTTTCACTGCCTGCCGATGATCGTCTGTAGGATGGATCATATATTGACAAACTTTGTTCACGGAGAAGGCGATATGATGATGTGTTAGAGTAAGGTATTGCAAGGAGCCAATAATTTGACGATAAAGGTGGGCATTGGAAAGAGGAAGAATTTGCTTCTGTAATTTGGTAGATGGCCAGATAGGGGTGGATAGAGGTTTGGAACCCGGCATGTTGACCTTATGAAGGGGATCAGTGATGCACTTGCGTTGGGAGAGGAGAAGACCCTTGTTTGTAAGATGAACTTCAATTCCTAAAAAATAGTGAAGAGGGCCGAGGTCTTTGAGTGGATGATGTCATCCACATAGACGAGTGCATAAATGATGGTGGAGTGGATTTTATATACAAACAAGGACGTGTCCGTTTTGGAGGATATAAAGCCAAAATGATGTAGAGAATGGCTAAGCTTATAATACCAAGGAGCGGGGGGACATCAATGAAGGTGACAAACATGACCAGGTCGAGAGGCATCAATGAAGCCTGGAGACGTCTTCATCGAGATGGCCACGAAGAAAAGCATTATCAATTCAATTTCCAGCACAACACGGATAGTAGTGGGTTAAAACACAACATATGGTACGGAAATAAAATTTATGTGGATGGTAAGCCCGGGTCAAAGGGTAGATCGCACAACCAAATTAAGTAAGTCCTTTAAAAAAATTGTAGCCAGGTTGAGTTCCAGTGAGGAGTTGGAAAGGACTGTCTGTATGGAGTACACGGTTAATGAGATAGACGGCCGTCTCAAATACAAAATTTCAGAATTTCTTAGTTACGTGAGAGTGGGCAAGTAGGGTCAAGCCAGTATCAACAACATGGCGGATCTGACTTAATAAAAATGGGAAACAACAAAGTGAAATGGAAATAATCGTCAAGAAAAAGAAGGAAATAACGATGTCCATCATGACTAACAACTGGAGCTGGACCCCAAACATCTGCGCGCAAAGATTATAAGCTGCGATGACGAGTCAAAGGCAGCGAAAGACCCCGTAGGATTTGCTGTTACTGGTTACACAAGAAACACGCTGTTCCTAATTTAAGATGACTACACGTATTACAAGCATAAAATCCCAACCCTACCTTCTCATGGACAGGGACACGTGTAAATTTAAGAGTATAGAAGCAGCCTGCTACTTACCAATTCAGTAACAGCAAATCCTAACTCGCGAAAGACGGGCTGCTTTCCCTTGAAGACAAGGCGTCTCACAGGCTGGAGACGAGCGTGTAGCTGGAAGTTGATGATGGTACGGGCCTAGGCGCTGATGCCACCGGTCAAAACTCAAAAGGATGACATGGGCAGAAAGATGAACTTGGGCGTGGTGGGAGACCTGCAAGACCGGGGAAGCTGTATAGGCCATTGTTACTGCGCCTTTGGCCTTGAAGCAGAGGGCGGTGGTTCTGCAGATCTTGATTGATAAAAAATTGATCGTCATAAAATTGAAAATAGTAATTATTATTGTTTTGGTAAATTTAGAAACAGAAAGAAGAGGCTTCGAAATATGTGGAACATGGAGAATATTTTTAAGATAAAGGGGAGGTGGAGTGATACACAGACGATCCAACATGAGAGATTGGGAGTCCGGTGCCGTCTGTTGTTAATTTTGAATTAAGTCGTTATATATCTAACACCGTCTCCTACTCGCAGTGTCTGAGCCATGATATATACGACGTGGAATGTTGGATCTGGTGCGGATTGGCCGTCACATGATGGGTTGCACCAGTGTCGTGAAACCACCAATCATCGTACGAAGACGCTGTGGGTGGTGTTCTCGGTGTCGGGAGAAGAGCTGGATGCATAGGTGGACGATGTGCGGCCAGAGGTGCTGACGCCGTACATACATGATATGATTGGCCTGGCGAGGTGAGGCAACAACGGGCATGCTGCCAGAGGAGCCCTGCTGAGATGAGTACTGTTCAGCAAAGTTGGCGGCAGGCAGCAAAGGGAGTATAGTTCCATTTGGTACTCTGCAAGGAGACTGCTGAGTTCGGGAGTATAGTATGCCGCAGCTATGGGATTTGCTACCGCGGGCGGTGCAGCTACTTGCAGGAGGATACCGAGACTAACACCAACTATATATTTTCCAAGCGCTGGATGGGAAGAAAGGGAGAGGGAGCGGAAGTATATAGAGAGTTGTTCAACGTGGCTGAGAAGATTGAAAGTGCCTAGTAGAGGTAAGAATTGGGTTTTCCACAATAGATAGTTAGTTATGTTGGTGGGAGTGAGTTTGAGGATTGAAGATAGACAATGCAGGGTGGCATCCTGGCTCAGCTCCCAGACAATGGTAGGGGCGGACGTCGGCGCGCGCCTCGCACAGATCGGAGGATTGAACTACAAAGTGAGGAATGGCACTGCATGTGCAGCGACCCTTTGACAAGGGATCATTACTATATGGGATTTGCTACGGCGGGCGGTGCAGCTGCTTGCAGGAGGATATCGAGACTAACACCAACTATATATTTCCAAGCGCTGGATGAGAAGAAGCCGAAGCAAGGGTGTAGGTTAGTAACAAATCTGCAGCCATCTTGCGCCATTGCGGAAGCTGCATGCTGACCCAATCCAAAAGATGTCTCCTGTTTCGGGTATGTCACAAAGGCAGAGACTGAGCTTGGGACAGTGCAAGTTTATCTGTGCGGCAGACTGTTCTTGCAGGGCAGCTTTCCTTAAGTACGCACAGAACAACTCTGTCGCGCGGGGACTGCTACTTGCTTACAACTATCCTCTCTATCATCGCAAACGACTGGGAGATTAGCAAGTACAATTTCGTCCGCCTACATCAAGGTCCAACTAACGGAATCCCACAAAAACCGAAGGAACTGGACAGTACCATTGATCGCCAGTCTAGCCGGTGTTTTGACCGCTGCGATCTTTACTACCTGCTTCATTTACATCCTTTACAGGAGGAAGAAGAATGGGCTTGCTAAAGCAAGCAAAACAGAGGAGAATGATGCTGATGAAGTACTATTCCAATTTGGCGCCCCAACCAAGCTCTCATATGCACAGCTGAATGACGCCACCGAAGGGTTCTCCAAGAAGGACACTTGGAGACGGCACTCAAGTAGCAGTCAAGCTACTAGGACACGGGCCAGGGGATGAAAGAGTTTGTGGCAGAGGTGGAGACCATCGGGAGCACATGCACACCATCTCAACCTCGTCCGATTAGTGGGCTGAGGGTCTTCACCTCCTCCTCAGCAATGGGGCTCGCTGGAAACATGAATCTTTAAGTCAGAGAACAATGACGAGCCTCTGCTGGATATGGATAGCAAGATGAACATCATTCTTCAGGTCGCCAAAGGTCTATCCTATCTCCATGAAGAATGCAGGCAAAGGATATCCTCCTCGATGATAAATTTAACGCCAAACTCTCCGATTTTGGCCCGTCGAAGCTCGTCCAAAGATATAGAGCTAAGTAGTGAGTGTTAGCATTTAATCGGATAACAAATAATATCTTGGAAAGTGCAATTAATGTTAGATTTAGAATCCAATACATTATTTACTTATCATATGGTATTGTCGTTTCTTAATCCTTATAGATTAGCCGTATCCTCTTGTACTACCTAAACGAGAGTACTTAACTATATGTCGTGTGAGATTTTTTCTTGGACTTGAAACTTCCGTAAATCACTTCAAGTAACGACCATGCATGGAACTCCGGGGTACCTCGCCCTAGAAAGTGGATGTTTACAGCTTAGGCATGGTCGTGCCAAGACAGTATCGGTAACAAGATTGTCGACTACAAACACTCCCAAGGGAGCATCAATTAACCTCATGCAAATACTGGGTAAGGCGGCGGCGGAGGAA
The DNA here is from genome assembly GCA_963693085.1 of Alisma plantago-aquatica. Taxonomy (NCBI): domain Eukaryota; kingdom Viridiplantae; phylum Streptophyta; class Magnoliopsida; order Alismatales; family Alismataceae; genus Alisma; species Alisma plantago-aquatica. The sequence continues at coordinate 1,233,563,295 of OY856411.1, read as the reverse complement.
CGGCTGGCAGATATAATTGGCCTTTATCATAAGAAAAATTATTCCCAGTACACGCCCTCCACCAACATTCCCACCCCTACCTCGGGAATGTGTGATTCATCTAAATTTCGCACTGTGCGACACGACAACCGAGTGCGAGATCGCAACACTGTCAGATTGTATTATTGAAAAATTCTCCAAATCTCCAACGACCAATCCAATTGCTCCTGTTCCATGCATGCACATGTGTTGCAACAAGGAACTGTAGTTTGTGAAAGCTAATCCCATGGCTCTTCAGCTTCTAGTACGGTTTAGCTATGTAATCCACATTCTCCGCCAATTAAATCCATCTATTTTTGTTAGATCATCAACCAAATCGAACAATACGTTTTGAATTCCAAAGTTACCGTACAAAAATAAAAAACTACTGAGAAGCACTAAAATCCAAATCTTGATGAAGTCTTCTTTGCTCTTATTGTCTTCCTTATCTACCAGTTCCTTTAGAATGTCAATAGCATCATTCACTTTTGGATCTCCTTTAAAATACTCCCATCTTATCTTACTACATTTACCCACTTATTTCTCATAATGTAAGAAGCTACTAACACCTAAGAAAACACAACACATATAAATCTTACAAATATCAATACATAAACTATCACAAAAAAATATATATAATTGCAAGTATTGTACCTGTTGCAGGTAAGCCAAGTATCACACTAACTTGTTAAGGATTAAATCCAACCAACGTGATTCCAATCTTGAAAGTCATCTTATTGACATCATATGCGTAAACAAGATCTTCTATCAAATTCATGTCTAGAGAAGTAGGACATCTCATGCCAATGAACACACCAAAAATAGTTTTCCTAAACATTATCTTGTGTTCACCTTTAACAATCCCTAACACAAACTTAAACTTGCTTATGCCACATCTAGTCCCAAAATGCTCAGTAATTATCTACTCTTGAGTTGTCGTGTCAAGGTCTATTCACAGTACCTATAGTTACAAAGATCAAAACCAAAAACTATTCAAAATCAAAATATTACCAAAAAAATCAAAACAATATCGGAAATATATTTTTATTTTACAGTAGTATAGTATTTAACCATTTCATTCACATATCAAATACCAAACCTTGTTCTCATTATTTCTACTACATTAAAAAAAACTATATTTCTTACAAGATAGTACTTATTATTACAAAGCACAATGTCAAACAATTCACCAATAATTACACATAGTATTTTTTTCCAGAGCACCTATTATTACAAATAACAAAATCAGAAATTATTTAAAATATTACCAAAAAATTAACAACGCAATACTCCCAATATCTATTTGTTTACAACTTTATTTACAAAAAATTATCCCTTAATTTACAACTGTATAGTATTTACCAATTGCATTCACATATCAAATACCAAACAATTCAACAAAATTTACATGTAAGCATATTTTATACATATTTTGTTTAGTTCTATTAACAATACCTACAGGTACAAAGAACAAAACCAAAAAATATTAAAATACTACTAATAAATCAGCAAAACAATATCAGAAATATATATTTATTTCACAATAGTATAATATTTAACCATTTCATTCTCATATCAAATACCAAACTCAGTTCTCATTCTTTCTACTACATTTAAAGAAAATATATCTTAAAAGATAGTACTTATTATTACAAAGCACAATGCCAAATAATTCATCAATAATTACACATAGCATTTTTTCTCAGAGCACCTATTATTACAAATAACAAAACCAGAAATTATTTAAAATATTACAAAAAATTACCAACGCAATACTCCCAACATCTATTTGTTTACAACTTTATTTACAAAAAAATATCACCTTAATTTATAGATGTATAGTATTTACCAATTGCATTCACAGAACAAATAATTCATCAAAATTTACACATAAGTATATTTTATACATATTTTGTTCAGATCTATTAACCATACCTACATGTACAAAGAACAAAACCAAAAAAATTTAAAGTTGTTACCCAAAAATTATCAAAACAATACCGGAAATATATGATTTGTTTTACAACATATTTTCTATGTATCTGTTACAATAATGCCTATATTTAGTTCACATTTATTCACAGTACCTATTACTACAAATAATAAAACCAGAAATTATTTAAAACATTACCAAAAACATTACCAAAAAATTTACAGTAACTATTATTACAAAGAACAAAACAAAAAAATATTCAAAATATTACCAAAAAATCAAAACAATACCCGAAATATATGTTTGTTTTACATATCGAATATCAAAGTCATTTTTCATTATCTGTTAAGCATATTTTGTACACATCCGTTACAGTAATTACAATATATAAAAAAAATAAGCATATTTTGTACAATATTTGTCTTTTTTTGATGAAAATAACAATTTTCCTGTTTGAAACGGTATTCTGTAGCTCTAAATCAACAAACAAAATCCCAATTCCATATTTGAAATCCTTAATTTCAGAACAAAAAGTGAATTTCAAAGTTGAATACCCTATTATGTTGACATGCAACTAAAATCTAGTTGGTTAATCACTTTTGGTACATGTAATAGAGCTCTAAAATGTGATTCCTAGCAATAATGACTTTCTGTAGGCGCTTAATCATTGCTTGTCTTCATCTTCGACGAAGCTTTCAATCGCCTCCGCTGTAGAAGCATTCAGTCCGCTCTTATGCAAAGCTCCGACGTCAGAAGCTCCGTCTCCAAAGCGGCCGACTCCCGCACTGTGCTCCGTCACGAAGCTGGTCGGCAACTGAAGATTTCAGTCCTCTGAAGATGGTTGGCACCTAAATCTTTGATCCGGTGTTAAGAGTTGAACGTGAGAATACAACGATTTCGCAGTGGAAGAACAAGAAACGAGAAAACAATCACACAACCAAAACACAGGATTTACGTGGTTCGGTCGAGATGACCTACGTCCACGGGAGGGGGCGAAATTTCCACTATTTCAGAGAAAAGATTACAAAGGAGAGATACTCTCAAAGAAGAGAGAACTCTCTTCAGTACAACACTGTACGTTGGCACTTCTCAGTACAAGAAAATCTCATGCCCCTAAGGTCCTATTTATAGGCTCCATGCCATAAGGCTTCAACTAGGAATAAACAATCCTAATAGGAGTCTCGTACACAATAGGAGTCCAAGTTGCATGAAGATAGAGCCATCTACAACTCCAAATAGGAATACTAATCTAAATCCAAGTAGGAACATGGGTTGGACTCAAACCAAGACAAGACCCAAAATAGGACTGCCACACCATGTAGGATTAGGATTAGGACTAGGAGTCTTCGAGGCATAACAAATCTCCACCTTGACTCGAAGTCAACATCTTACAAGAAAAATAGCAATCTTCTTCTCCTCCATCCCCTAAGGGCATCACTGCATGCTGTGTAGACTAACCAAGTCCAGACAATGTCTGAACTTAGAAACTGGCAACGGCTTTGTCATCATGTCTGCAGGATTTTCTTTGCTTGCAATCATCTTCACCACAATCTTCCCCTGTGCTATCACCTCTCTGATGAAGTGATACTTGACGTCGATGTGCTTTGTCCTTTCAGTAGAATCTCCAGGACCAACTTCCTTCCTTTTGAATACCCATTTGCATCCAACAATCTTCTTTTCAGTAGGAAGATCAACAAGTACCCATGTCTTATTCTTTTGAAGAGACTCCATCTCTTCATTCATAGCAGTAGTCCACATGGCTGAATTGGGATCAGCCATGGCTTCTTTGTAGGTAGTCGGTTCCCCAGAATCATTTGTTTCTTCAGCTGTAGCAAGGGCATATGCAACAACATAATCTGAATGCCTTGCAGGTGGTCTGATCTGTCTTCTTGGTCTCCCAGTAGCAATGCTATATGTCTGTTCTTCATGAGTGTCATCTTCAACATCATCTGGATTTTCCTGTGTAACAACAGGAGGTGTCGGGCTGTGTGCACTAACTTCAAGCTCTGCCTATTCCGTGGAACTCTGAGAACCTGTAGCTTGTGAATGGACGCCATCCTATTTTGCAGAAAACATGGCAGACTCGTCAAAAGTAACATTTCTTTCAATCAAGAATTTTGATGATTTTGGCTCATTATACCAGAATCTGTATCCCTTCACATTATCAGCATAACCCAGAAAAATACACTTCTTCGCTCTAGGCTCAAGCTTTCCTTCATTTGAATAGACATATGCAGGACAACCAAAAATACGCAGATTAGAATATTTTGCAGGATGACTAGACCATACTTCTTCAGGAGTTTTGAAACCAAGTGGAGTAGATGGTGAACGGTTGATAAGATAGGCTGCAGTAGAGATGGCTTCAGCTCAAAAATCTTTGCTAAGTCCTGCACTGATCAGCATGCAACGTGCATGCTCTAGAAGAGTTTTGTTCATGTGTTCTGCAACACCATTCTGCTGGGGTGTATGTCTAACTGTGCAATGTCTTGCAATACCTTCAGACTGGCAGAACTCATTGAATTCAGAGGAAAAAAACTCCATGCCATTATCTGTCCTCAGTGTCTTGATGCTCCTTCCTGTTTGTTTTTCAATAAGCGTCTTCCACTTCTTAAACTGATCAAAAGCCTCAGATTTATGCTTCAGAAAATACACCCAGACTTTCCTTGAGAAAACATCTATGAAAGTAAGCATGTATCTAGCACCTCCCTTGGACGGTACTTGACAAGGACCCCAGATGTCTGAATGAATATAATCAACAGTACCTTTTGTAGTATGATTTGCAGTAGAAAAACTGACCTTTTTCTGCTTTCCCATAACACAATGCTCACAGAAATCTAACTTTTCAGTACTGATATCACCTAGAAGTCCTCTCCTGCATAATAATTCCAGGCCTTTCTGGCTCATGTGTCCCAGTTGCATATGCCACAATTTAGTGGCATCCAGTTTTGGAGTGGGTGAGGAAGAAACAACAGTAGCTTTGTCGGTCACAGTTTCACCAATTAATTTATAAAGGTTTCCAGGAATACATACTCCCTTTATCAGAACATCATCTCCTTTGGTAATATACATGATTCCATCTTCAGTCTTGTATGGAAAACCGTTGGCTTCAAGTAAGCCAATAGATATGAGATTTTTCTTCAGACCTTGAACATGACGAACATTGGAGACAGTTCGGATAACACCATCGAACATCTTTATGCGGATTGACCCAATGCCAATTGTCTTGCAGGTAGAATCATTCTCCATGTTTACAGCACCTCCATCAAAGTGCTCATAAGAAGAAAACCAATCTCTATGTGGGCACATGTGGTGTGAACAACCTGAGTCCAGAATCCAAGAAGTTTGAAAATTGACGGATGAGGAAGATGAAGCCATAAGAACATATTCTGGATCTTCACGTGCTACATTAGCATCTGCAGGTTGTTCTTGTTTTTCGTTCTCCCTCTTCTTCCTGTTCTGTAACTTGTAGCATTCATCGACAATGTGTCTAGACTTTTTGTAGTATTTACAGACCTTCTTTGATTTAGACTTAGAACTATGTGTTTCCTTCTTGTTGTTTCCCTTTTCTTTTGTACGACCCCTCACCATAAGAGCCTCTGACTGACTCCCGCTAGAAGAAGCAATTAGGTCTTTATCAACCATGGTCTTTGACAGCAATGAGATATAACATCCTCCACCGTGATTGAAGACTTTCCGTACAGAATAGTTTCCCGAAATTGCTTGTATGAAGGGGGTAAAGAGCACATAAGAATAAGGGCTTTATCTTCATCTTCGAGTTTAATATCTATATTTTCCAGATCCATAATAATAGATGTAAACTCATCAATGTGATCACGGAAAGATGTACCTTCCACCATGCGTAGTAAGTAGAGACGCTGCTTGTGATATAATTTTGTTTGGAGAGACTTCGTCATGTAAAGATCTTCGAGTTTCTTCCAAATACTGGCAGTAGTAGTTTCTTTGGCAACTTCGGATAAAACCTTGTAGTCCAAAGATAACTGGATGGCGGTGAGAGCCTTCTGGTCCATCACTTTCTTTTCTTGCGGCGTCATAGTGGCTGGCATCTTCTCGATCCCTTCCAGAGCCTCGGAGACTCCCTGTTGAATGAGCAAACCACGCATCGTGATCTGCCACAGTCTGAAATTGATTTTATGATCAAACTTCTCGATCTTATACTGATTCGTCATCGTTCGGGTCTTGAACACGCGGCTCTGATACCACTTTGTTAAGAGTTGAACATGAGAATACGACGATTTCGTAGCGGAAGAACAAGAAACGAGAAAACAATCACACAACCAAAACACAGGATTTACGTGGTTTGGTCGAGATGACCTACGTCCACGGGAGGGGGCGAAATTTCCACTATTTCAGAGAAAAGATTACAAAGGAGAGATACTCTCAAAGAAGAGAGAACTCTCTTCAGTACAACACTATACGTTGGCACTTCTCAGTACAAGAAAATCTCATGCCCCTAAGGTCCTATTTATAATATCCATGCCATAAGGCTTCAACTAGGAATAAACAATCCTAATAGGAGTCTAGTACACAATAGGAGTCCAAGTTGCATGAAGATAGATCCATCTACAACTCCAAATAGGAATACTAATCTAAATCCAAGTAGGAACATGGGTTGGACTCAAACCAAGACAAGACCCAAAATAGGACTGCCACACCATGTAGGATTAGGATTAGGACTAGGAGTCTTCGAGGCATAACAAATCTCCACCTTGACTCAAAGTCAACATCTTACAAGAAAAATAGCAATCTTCTTCTCCTCCATCCCCTAAGGGCATCACTGCATGCTGTGTAGACTGACCAAGTCCAGACAATGTCTGAACTTAGAAACTGGCAACGACTTTGTCATCATGTCTGCAGGATTTTCTGTGCTTGCAATCTTCTTCACCACAATCTTCCCCTGCACTATCACCTCTCTGATGAAGTGATACTTGACGTCGATGTGCTTTTTCCTTTCAGTAGAATCTCCAGGACCATCTTCCTTCCTTTTGAATACCCATTTGCATCCAACAATCTTCTTTCCAGTAGGAAGATCAACAAGTACCCATGTCTTATTCTTTTAAAGAGACTCCATCTCTTCATTCATAGCAGTAGTCCACATGGCTGAATTGGGATCCGCCATGGCTTCTTTGTAGGTAGTCGGTTCCCCAGAATCATTTGTTTCTTCAGCTGTAGTAAGGGCATATGCAACAACATAATCTAAATGCCTTGCAGGTGGTCTGATCTGTCTTCTTGGTCTCCCAGTAGCAATGCTATATGTTTGTTCTTCATGAGTGTCATCTTCAACATCATCTGGATTTTCCTGTGTAACAACAGGAGGTATCGGGCTGTGTGCACTAACTTCAAGCTCCGCCTATTCCGTGGAACTCTGAGAACCTGTAGCTTGTGAATGGACGCCATCTTATTTTGCAGAAAACATGGCAGACTCGTCAAAAGTAACATTTCTTTCAATCAAGAATTTTGATGAGTTTGGCTCAGTGCACCAGAATCTGTATCCCTTCACACCATCATCATAACCCAGAAAAATACACTTCTTTGCTCTAGGCTCGAGCTTTCCTTCATTTGAATAAACATATGCAGGACAACCAAAAATACGCAGATTATAATATTTTGCAGGATGACTAGACCATACTTCTTCAGGAGTTTTGAAACCAAGTGGAGTAGATGGTGAACGGTTGATAAGATAGGCTGCAGTAGAGATGGCTTCAGCCCAAAAATCTTTGCTAAGTCCTGCACTGATCAGCATGTAACGTGCACGCTCTAGAAGAGTTCTGTTCATGCGTTCTGCAACACCGTTCTGCTGGGGTATATGTGTTACGACCCCATCTGAGCTTAATTGGTAAACTAGGGTTTACCTAGACAATTGCAAAGATTAATTGGAATAATCATTCTTGAAATCTAATTAATGATGATAACACAATTAGGATGTTTTAACTATGATAAGAAGTCTAAATGTTCTTTTGTCTTGAGAATTAGGGTTTGAGAAACATAAACCCTAATCGGCTCAAATTAAGGTTTTGATGATACATGAATACAAAATTTGATAAGTAGAATGTCTCACTAAATGATTTTTAGTATTTTATGTGTAACTCTGATTTATCTCAAACTTGTATATGATTTGGATATATAAAATATGAACAACATTGAAAAATATTAGAATTTTTGAAGAATGTTCTGACCTGTTTATCGGCCGAGTTTCAAACTCGACCGATCACATTTCCAAATTTATACAGCAGTGTGGTAATTGAATTTTATCTTTTTATTGGTATATACAATTGATCTCAAATTTTAACTGTGCTTTAAAAACACAGTTTTAGACACTCTGTTAAATTGGCATAATTTTTGGATGACTTTTTGATCTCTACAGTAAGGGTGTCGGTCGAGTTCTGTGCAGGACAAACTCGGCCGAATATTCTGCAGACTGCAATATAGCAGTGCACTGTTCGATTTTTAATTAATTATTGGTAACTAGAAACGATCTCAAAATTTTACTGGAGGTCTTAAACTTCATTAGGAATAACATATAAAATTTTCAGAATTTTTGGAGCTTCTGTTAGCTATTCAGTAGGCGAATTACAGAAGCTATTGTGAAACTGAATATTCAGCCAATATAATTAAAGTTGAGTGTTGGGTCAATATGCAATTGACCCAAGCAGCTCAAATTGACTTATATGATCGACCACACACACACACAGCTCTCATTCTTCATTATTCGTTCCAGAGAAACGAGCTCCTAGAGAGAGAGGGAGAGTTAGGGTTTGAGAGAAGAAAGTGGGGTAATTGCTGAATTAGGGTTTTGCGATTCCAGGAAGGGTGAAATCAAGTAAGTTTGGATTCTTTGCATAGACTTTTATGGTGAATCTTCTCTCTCATGTCAAGATTCCGTCCATGCTCTGATTTGATCCAAGACGATGTCGAAATTCCCTCTTTTCTCACCCTTTCTTCATAATCCCTCATTTTCAAGGTTCCCGAGTTGAATGGAAGAAGAATTGGGAGATTTGCTAGGGATTTGATGTGAGTTCGAGATTCCCTGAGTTGAGCTGCAGTTTTGAGGTGTTTTCACACCTTAGGGTGAGTGGGTTCTTCCTTCAAACAGTGTAATGCACGAATTTGATTATAGCATCCAAATCCCTAATTGCTTAGTATGTGATTCTAAAACCTAAAATGTCTGTTTGATTTAAGATTGTTGCAAATTGATATGATATGGATTCCTTCTCTGTTTTAAATGATTCCTAAATGGTAGATTCATATCAGAAACATATACAACACTTCCTAGTGAGAATGCTTTTCAGATTTATATCAAATGATGTAATTAGGGTTTAACCTAATTGAGACATCACTAGAGTTTCAGCTTTATTGAAAAGGACTAGTAATCCTATAAGTGGTTAGGATGTACCTCATGGGTTATCTTAATTAAATTTATCCTTGATACATGATATTTCAGTGAATGGTATGGGAAACCTAAATTTTAGTTAAATTTCCATGGTTTCATATCTATATTGATTGTATATGATTTGTTGAAAACAATCTTTATTTAGTGAATGCTTATATCCTATGAAATTCTTATGAGAGCCATGTGACAAGTGATGAGGCAAATGAAACCCTAAGAGTAGGGTGATGGCATGTGATGAATGAATAAGGCAAATTAAACCCTAAGGATAGGGTGTTCAATGAATCATGTTAAGGTGATATGAAAGGTTTCGATATGAGACGTGGTGATGCTTAATTTTTGAATTGTATGTTTCTAGTGCATTTAACTTTATATGCTTGTTCTCTCTGAGTTGATATCTGCATACTGCAGGGTTTCTTATTTTCAATACATATCTCGTAAATTGCAGGTGATGAGATATGACATGCCCTAGAAAGGGATGTTACTGAGACATGATATATGTTGAATACATGAGTTATGATGCTTCTTATGATATGATATGGCAGGCCGTGTGAGCCTTGTGAGAAATGTTAAATGAATTATGATTTATGTTTAAAATGTACCTATAATGTTAATGTTAGACTTAGGTGCCCTGAACACCGTAGAACCCCTTTGACAGGTCTGCTTCTTAGGGGTAAAACTCGTGTCCAACATCAACGCGTGCGATGTCACGGTGGCACGAGGATGGAAAGACAGTGTTCAACAACAACGCGTGCGATGTCACGGTGGCACTGGAGTAAATAGGGGTTATTCAACAACAACGCGTGCGATGTCACGGTGGTAACCCAGACCTCCTGAGCCTGTGTACTCAGGTTAGAGGAGGAGTTCAGAGCACTCCATGTAGTGCAGTGAGGCCGATGAGCCTGAAGGCCGATGAGACTGTGGTCCTGTAGCAGAACAGGGCTGGCGTCAGACTTAGCATTTTCCGGGTGTGTCGCTAAGTCTTGTACGGTGTGGTCGTAGTGCACTGCGAGTCTCTATGCAGAGTACACTGCATAGATCAGGGCATAATCTAAAATATGATCATATAGGTTCACAGAGTCCCTTATAAATGAAAGAGTTAAGGAAGACTAGAGCATAGTCTTCTAGTAGCTATTCTTTGGATGCAATATTTACATTCTTTGCTATTTCAATTATATTGTTTTAGAACTGCTCAGTGTAGTATTTATTGTTATTAAATTTCATATCGTTTACTCAAATCATATCTGTAATCACATTAGTGCATTAGTCTGTTTCCATGAAGTACTCATTCACTGAGCGAGTAGGCTCACCCCTCTACTCAAACATTTTTAGGGTTAACCGCGTGGACTTGAAGATGGTCAGAGCATCAGTGTAGATCTGCCACAGGAGTCAAGTATGAGATTAGTTGAGTCAGTCGGTCCTTGTCACTCTAGGTCCTCAGTAAGAGTTAAGAGAGAGAGTTGAAATTACAATGTGTAATATTGTTCCTCTTTGATATGTATGCTAATTAGCAAGTTTCATGTGCATAATGTGTGAGAGACATCATGAATGTTTATACATGTATCTTTACTATTAAAGTTTGATTAGTAAAGGAAATGTTCAGATTCCCTTGTTAAGATGTTTTATGTGGTTCAATGCGAAGAAACAAGAGTTTTTAAGAAAAGAAAAAGTTAAGGGTGTTCTTTGTGTTACATATAAATCCTATCTTATGCCCTAATCTCATGATTTGAGGAAATTGTGAGATCGGGGTGTAACAGCTTGGTATCAGAGCTTAGGGTGAGTTGTCAAGGACCATTAAGTTAGTAAGTTAGAGTCCTAAGTGTGGCAGATAGGAGATGTTTGATGTTAGCTTTGGGGATTTGAGTATTTGGATATCTTGGCCCGATATCTGAGTACTTGGATCAGCCAGTACAAGCTACTCTGTCTATTCTCTCACGTATACCCTGGCCAGGTATACAGTGGAAGAATGGGGTAGAGAGGAACCCTAGAAATGTTAGGGTTAGAAAACGAGAAAAGAAACAAGAATTAAGAGCATAAATGTAAAAGGAGATAGAACTTACATTCATAATGTTGTTTTTGTTGGAAATGTATAGAAATGCTCTTATATGTTTGAATTGAAATATTCAATACTTTAAAATATGGGTCTTTAATATCTGTTGTACACTATGCAATTGTAGCATTTATTGATTTCATTCTTTGTAACAAGTAGACTAGAATTTACCTTTGAATGAGCTTTTGTTTCTATGGTTTTGCCCGCTGATTCGAGTGAAATTGACATCAGCAGGTCTGTTTAGGTTTTCAGTCTGTACGCGATTCGGCCGAGTTGTATGTGATTCGGCCGAGTTTCCTTAATAGGCAATCGAACAGCAAACTGATCGGCCGAGTTGTATGTAATACGGCCGAGTTTCTTTTTCAGGAAATCAAACAGCAAGTTGATCGGTCGAGTTTCAAGCGGATCGGCCGAGTTGTGAAGCAATCGGCCGAGTTTCTGACCAATCGGCTGAGTTTCTGAGCTGTGAGTGGCAGTTCAGGAAGAATGTAATCCTTTGTAGTTCTTGGCTTTAGGACTTCAGGTTTGGCCTGGTCCGGTTGGCAGGATGTGTTACTAGGATCTAATGAATCCTATCAATAGTATAATAAGAATAGAATTTGAATAATTAGACCCACATCAGAGTAAGAATGTATATACAGTAAGATGTTAAAACAGATGGGCAAGATCAGAACAACTAAGAATTTGTTGAAACTGATATCTGAGGTTCAACTTTGGGGTCTCAAATGTGAAACCCTTAATTGGGAATAATAGAACATGATATGAAGTTCATGATCAGTTCATTGATTGATATTACATGAACTATACATATGAAATATAGAAAAGATATGTGAAATGTATGTATGGTTCAAGATAACAAGAATCAATCATGAAGAATGAATCATATAATAGAGTATAATGCTTTTATGAACTCTAAAGCAAAGGCTAAGTAGAGAATAGGGTTGAGCATTCAATAGGTCCATAAAAGTAAAGAGGATCGTATGAACATGTAATTCATAAGACTAGAACAACAAACTAGTTTCTAAGCAAAGAACATAGGTATAGTTTAACGAATGAATAAGTCATACAAAGGTGGACTGTATTCAGAGGAGAAAAACTTGATTGAAAGAGAAACTATGTTTGACCCATGCATGATCCACTTGATTTAAAAAAATGAAAGAATATGTAATGTATTCAACATGAGGAAAAACTAATAGCAGGACTATTAATTTAGAACGTTAACTTCACAATAGTATAAAGATAAAGGAGGAAATATGTGCAACATGGTATACATGACCATACATATGAATAAGCAACATGGTCATAAGAGAAAAATTTAGAATTAAAGATGACGGGTTAAAGAGTAGTATATGGTAAGAGGACTATGAAACATAAGATAGGGTTTGAAATATGATGGAGACGTTATAAATTAAAGAGGTTGTGAGATTCAGGAAAGTGCTAATTAATCAAATATCTCTGTTGATAACTAAGTAAATCTACATACGAGAATGTATTAAGGGAATGTTTGAATACAAGTATTCCAAGTCCTAAAATCATCCTCTTTCATATATTCCTTAATGAGAGCAAGGTGGGAATGAAATGATAAGAGAAAATGAATCATATATGATGCATAACTACCTTGGTGGGGTCATCTAGTGAATGTAATAGTAACATTCAATATGATGAAGTGCGATAAGAAATAAATTCTTGTGTGATAACAAGAATGATGAATAATCTATTCCTATCTTAAATGCTTCAATGTTAATGATGTTTATTGTATATAATCATATGAAAAGGATAGGTAGCAAAAAGTAAAGAAGTAATGAATGAGCAGAGAGATATGGGAAAACACTAGCTTTGTGTAATATGTGAATTTGTTTTTACATGTATGATTTGTTGAAGGCATATTAAGGTATGAAAGTTGGTTCTACATATGATTTCAGTGTATTTGTGCAAGCTATATGTTAAATTAAAGGCGTATGATAGTTGTAGTAATTCATACCTGATATGCATCTTACTATTGTGTATTTGTGATATGGTGATACGGTTTGGATGATGTCAGAACACATGGAGAGATACCCTGAACAAGGTAGTCATACTTATTCACTCATATTAATAGAAAGGGGTGATAATCAGATTGTCTGGACAAGTAACCCTAATGAGGTGTAGCTTGTTATACCTAGCTCTAATATAACTGAGTGATGGTAATTGAGTATGATTAATGCTTGAATGACTGATACAATTGTGGATTACCTTATTACTGTTGTTGAAACCCTAAAATGATATACTACGATGGTTACACTTTGAATTGTGTGTGGGCCCATAACCCACAGGTCCCAGGATCGAAACAGGATAGTATGGAATGAGGTGGTAATGCTTCACCTCATGCATCCATGACCCAATGGAGATGCCAAGAGTAGTATTGTACAATTGATTGTTGAATCTAGTCTTTTAATTTAAGACAGTTTTTCTATCTGAGTAGCATGTTAATAAAGTTTAAAACATCATGGTGAACTTGCTTTTGTCACCTAAAGGTGATACAGAACAATAGAACTCTCTGAGCAGCATAAGTTGAGATAGTTGTATCAGAGTATCAGAGTTGCGCAGTGAAAGCGTGGTGGTTTATCTTTGCATTCTATGTTTGACTGTGGCATAAAGAATGTGCTTGATACCATTGAGAACTATTTGAAATATGTTGAGATTTAGTAAAGAATTAAAAGATCTAATGTTGAAAACTACATTCAGGTATGAAATACAAGAGTATAATGACATGAAAAGCTTTAGAAGCTTAGAATAACCTTGAATATATCTTTCTTGTAGGTTTATGTTTCGAGGACGAAACATTCTAAGGGGGGAAGAGTTGTTACGACCCCATCTGAGCTTAATTGGTAAACTAGGGTTTACCTAGACAATTGCAAAGATTAATTGGAATAATCATTCTTGAAATCTAATTAATGACGATAACACAATTAGGATGTTTTAACTATGATAAGAAGTCTAAATGTTCTTTTGTCTTGAGAATTAGGGTTTGAGAAACATAAACCCTAATCGGCTCAAATTAGGGTTTTGATGATACATGAATACAGAATTTGATAAGTAGAATGTCTCACTAAATGATTTTTAGTATTTTATGTGTAACTCTGATTTATCTCAAACTTGGATATGATTTGGATATATAACATGTGAACAACATTGGAAAATATCAGAATTTTTGAAGAATGTTATGACCTGTTTATGGACCGAGTTTCAAACTCGACCGATCACATTTCCAGATTTATACAGCAGTGTGGTAATTGAATTTTATCTTTTTATTGGTATATCCAATTGATCTCAAATTTTAACTGTGCTTGAAAAACACAGTTTTAGACACTTTGTTAAATTGGCGTAATTTTTGGATGACTTTTTGATCTCTACAGTAAGGGTGTCGGTCGAGTTCTGTGCAGGACAAACTCGGCCGAATATTCTGCAGACTGCAATATAGCAGTGCACTGTTCGATTTTTAATTAATTATTGGTAACTATAAATGATCTCAAATTTTTACTGGAGGTCTAAAACTTCATTAGGAATAACATATAAAATTTCCAGAATTTTTGGAGCTTCTGTTAGCTATTCAGTAGGCGAATTACAGAAGCTATTGTGAAACTGAATATTCAGCCAATATAATTAAAGTTGAGTGTTGGGTCAATATGCAATTGACCCAAGCAGCTCAAATTGACTTATATGATCGACCACACACACACAAAGCTCTCATTCTTCGTCATTCATTCCAGAGAAACGATCTCCTAGAGAGAGAGGGAGAGTTAGGGTTTGAGAGAAGAAAGTGGGGGAATTGCTGAATTAGGGTTTTGCGATTCCAGGAAGGGTGAAATCAAGTAAGTTTGGATTCTTTGCATAGACTTTTATGGTGAATCTTCTCTCTCATGTCAAGATTCCGTCCATGCTCTGATTTGATCCAAGATGATGTCGAAATTCCCTCTTTTCTCACCCTTTCTTCATAATCCCTCATTTTCAAGGTTCCCGAGTTGAATGGAAGAAGAATTGGGAGATTTGCTAGGGATTTGATGTGAGTTCGAGATTCCCTGAGTTGAGCTGCAGTTTTGAGGTGTTTTCACACCTTAGGATGAGTGGGTTCTTCCTTCAAACAGTGTAATGCACGAATTTGATTATAGCATCCAAATCCCTAATTGCTTAGTATGTGATTCTAAAACCTAAAATGTCCGTTTGATTTAAGATTGTTGCAAATTGATATGATATGGATTCCTTCTCTGTTTTAAATGATTCCTAAATGGTAGATTCATATCAGAAATGTATACAACACTTCCTAGTGAGAATGCTTTTCAGATTTATATCAAATGATGTAATTAGGGTTTAACCTAATTGAGACATCACTAGAGTTTCATCTTTATTGAAAAGGACTAGTAATCCTATAAGTGGTTAGGATGTACCTCATGGGTTATCTTAATTGAATTTATCCTTGATACATGATATTTCAGTGAATGGTATGGGAAACCTAAATTTAGTTAAATTTCTATGGTTTCATATCTATATTGATTGTATATGATTTGTTGAAAACAATCTTTATTTAGTGAATGCTTATATCCTATGAAATTCTTATGAGAGCCATGTGACAAGTGATGAGGCAAATGAAACCCTAAGAGTAGGGTGATGGCATGTGATGAATGAATAAGGCAAATTAAACCCTAAGGATAGGGTGTTCAATGAATCATGTTAAGGTGATATGAAAGGTTTCGATATGAGACGTGGTGATGCTTAATTGTTGAATTGTATGTTTCTAGTGCATTTAACTTTATATGCTTGTTTTCTCTGAGTTGATATCTGCATACTGCAGGGTTTCTTATTTTCAATACATATCTCATAAATTGCAGGTGATGAGATATGACATGCCCTAGAAAGGGATGTTACTGAGACATGATATATGTTGAATACATGAGTTATGATGCTTCTTATGATATGATATGGCAGGCCGTGTGAGCCTTGTGAGAAATGTTAAATGAATTATGATTTATGTTTAAAATGTACCTATAATGTTAATGTTAGACTTAGGTGCCCTGAACACCGTAGAACCCCTTTGACAGGTCTGCTTCTTAGGGGTGAAACTCGTGCCCAACATCAACGCGTGCGATGTCACGGTGGCACGAGGATGGAAAGACAGTGTTCAACAACAACGCGTGCGATGTCACGGTGGCACTGGAGTAAATAGGGGTTATTCAACAACAACGCGTGCGATGTCACGGTGGTAACCCAGACCTCCTGAGCCTGTGTACTCAGGTTAGAGGAGGAGTTCAGAGCACTCGATGTAGTGCAGTGAGGCCGATGAGCCTGTGGTCCTGTAGCAGAACAGGGCTGGTGTCAGACTTAGCATTTCCCGGGTGTGTCGCTAAGTCTTATACGGTGTGGTCGTAGTGCACTGCGAGTTTCTATGTAGAGTACACTGCATAGATCAGGGCATAATCTAAAATATGATCATATAGGTTCACAGAGTCCCTTATAAATGAAAGAGTTAAGGAAGACTAGAGCATAGTCTTCTAGTAGCTATTCTTTGGATGCAATATTTACATTCTTTGCTATTTCAATTATATTGTTTTAGAACTGCTCAGTGTAGTATTTATTGTTGTTAAATTTCATATCGTTTACTCAAATCATATCTGTAATCACATTAGTGCATTAGTCTGTTTCCATGAAGTACTCATTCACTGAGCGAGTAGGCTCACCCCTCTACTCAAACATTTTTAGGGTTAACCGCGTGGACTTGAAGATGGTCAGAGGATCAGTGTAGATCTGCCATAGGAGTCAAGTATGAGATTAGTTGAGTCAGTCGGTCCTTGTCACTCTAGGTCCTCAGTAAGAGTTAAGAGAGAGAGTTGAAATTACAATGTGTAATATTGTTCCTCTTTGATATGTATGCTAATTAGCAAGTTTCATGTGCATAATGTGTGAGAGACATCATGAATGTTTATACATGTATCTTTACTATTAAAGTTTGATTAGTAAAGGAAATGATTAGATTCCCTTGTTAAGATGTTTTATGTGGTTCAATGCGAAGAAACAAGAGTTTTTAAGAAAAGAAAAAGTTAAGGGTGTTCTTTGTGTTACATATAAATCCTATCTTATGCCCTAATCTCATGATTTGAGGAAATTGTGAGATCGGGGTGTAACAGTATGTCTAACTATGTGATGTCTTGCAATACCTTCAGACTGGAAGAACTCATTGAATTCAGAGGAACAAAACTCCATGCCATTATCTGTCCTCAGTGTCTTGATGCTCCATCCTGTTTGTTTTTCAATAAGCATCTTCCACTTCTTAAACTGATCAAAAGCCTCAGATTTATGCTTCAGAAAATACACCCAGACTTTCCTTGAGAAATCATCTATGAAAGTAAGCATGTATCTAGCACCTCCCTTGGACGGTACTTGAGAAGGACCCCAGATGTCTGAATGAATATAATCAACAGTACCTTTTGTAGTATGATTTACAGTAGAAAAACTGACCTTTTTCTGCTTTCCCATAACACAATGCTCACAGAAATCTAACTTTTCAGTACTGATATCACCTAGAAGTCCTCTCCTGCATAATAATTCCAGGCCTTTCTGGCTCATGTGTCCCAGTTGCATATGCCACAATTTAGTGGCATCCAGTTTTGGAGTGGGTGAGGAAGAAACAGTAGTAGCTTCGTCGGTCACAATTTCACCAATTAATATATAAAGGTTTCCAGGAATACGTACTCCCGTTATCAGAACATCATCTCCTTTGGTAATATACAAGATTCAATCTTCAGTCTTGTATGGAAAACCGTTGGCTTCAAGTAAGCCAATAGAGATGAGATTTTTCTTCAGACCTTGAACATGACGAACATTGGAGACAGTTCAGATAACACCATCGAACATCTTTATGCGGATTGACCCAATGCCAATTGTCTTGCAGGTAGAATCATTCGCCATGTTTACAGCACCTCCATCAAAGTGCTCATAAGAAGAAAACCAATCTCTGTGTGGGCACATGTGGTGTGAAAAGCCCGAGTCCAGAATCCAAGAAGTTTGAAAATTGACGGATGAGGAAGATGAAGCCATAAGAACATATTCTGGATCTTCACGTGCTACATTAGCATCTACAGGTTGTTCTTGTTTTTCGTTCTCCCTCTTCTTCTTGTTCTGTAACTTGTAGCATTCATCGACAATGTGTCCAAACTTTTTGTAGTATTTACAGACCTTCTTTGATTTAGACTTAGATCTGTGTGTTTCCTTCTTGTTGTTTCCCTTTTCTTTTATACGACCCCTCACCATAAGAGCCTCTGACTGACTCCCGCTAGAAGAAGAAATTAGGTCTTTATCAACCATGGTCTTTGACATCAATGAAGATATAACATCCTCCACCGTGATTGAAGACTTTCCGTACAGAATAGTTTCCCGAAATTTCTTGTATGAAGGGGGTAAAGAGCACATAAGAATAAGGGCTTTATCTTCATTTTCGAGTTTAATATCTATATTTTCCAGATCCATAATAATAGATGTAAACTCGTTAATGTGATCATGGACAGATGTACCTTCCACCATGCGTAGTAAGTAGAGATGCTGCTTGTGATATAATTTTGTTTGGAGAGACTTCGTCATGTAAAGATCTTCTTCGAGTTTCTTCCAAATACCGGCAGTAGTAGTTTCTTTGGCAACTTCGGCCAAAACCTTGTAGTCCAAAGATAACTGGATGGCGGTGAGAGCCTTCTGGTCCATCACTTTCTTTTCTTGCGGCGTCATAGTGGCTGGCATCTTCTCGATCCCTTCCAGAGCCTCGGAGACTCCCTGTTGAACGAGCAAACCACGCATCGTGATCTTCCACAGTCCGAAATTGATTTTGCGATCAAACTTCTTGATCTTGTACAGATTCGTCATCATTCGGGTCTTGAACACGCGACTCTGATACCATTTTGTTAAGAGTTGAACGTGAGAATATGACGATTTCACAGCGGAAGAACAAGAAATGAGAAAACAATCACACAACCAAAACACAGGATTTACGTGGTTCGGTCGAGATGACCTACGTCCACGGGAGGGGGTGAAATATCCACTATTTCAGAGAAAAGATTACAAAGGAGAGATACTCTCAAAGAAGAGAGAACTCTCTTCAGTACAACACTGTACGTTGGCACTTCTCAGTACAAGAAAATCTCATGCCCCTAAGGTCCTATTTATAAGCTCCATGCCATAAGGCTTCAACTAGGAATAAACAATCCTAATAGGAGTCTAGTACACAATAGGAGTCCAAGTTGCATGAAGATAGAGCCATCTACAACTCCAAATAGGAATACTAATCTAAATCCAAGTAGGAACATGGGTTGGACTCAAACCAAGACAAGACCCAAAATAGGACTGCCACACCATGTAGGATTAGGATTAGGACTAGGATTATTCGAGGCATAACAAATCTCCACCTTGACTCGAAGTCAACATCTTACAAGAAAAATAGCAATCTTCTTCTCCTCCATCCCCTAAGGGCATCACTACATGCTGTGTAGACTAACCAAGTCCATACAATGTCTGAACTTAGAAATTGGCAACAGCTTTGTCATCATGTCTGCAGGATTTGTTTTTCTTGCAATCTTCTTCACCACAATCTTCCCCTGCGCTATCACCTCTCTGATGAAGTGATACTTGACGTCGATGTGCTTTGTCCTTTCAGTAGAATCTCCAGGACCAGCTTCCTTCCTTTTGAATACCCATTTTCATCCAACAATCTTCTTTCCAGCAGGAAGATCAACAAGTACCCATGTCTTATTCTTTTGAAGAGACGCCATCTCTTCATTCATAGCAGTAGTCCACATGGCTGAATTGGGATCAGCCATGGCTTCTTTGTAGGTAGTCGGTTCCCCGGAATCATTTGTTTCTTCAGCTGTAGCAAGGGCATATGAAACAACATAATTTGAATGCCTTGCAGGTGGTCTGATATCTCTTCTTGGTCTCCTAGTAGCAATGCTATATATCTGTTCTTCATGAGTGTCATCTTCAACATCATCTGGATTTTCCTGTGTAACAACAGGAGGTGTCGAGCTGTGTGCACTAACTTCAAGCTCCGCCTGTTCCGTGGAACTCTGAGAACCTGTAGCTTGTGAATGGACGCCATCTTGTTTTGCAAAAAACATGGCAGACTCATCAAAAGTAACATTTCTTTCAATCAAGAATTTTGATGAGTTTGGCTCAGTGCACCAGAATATGTATCCCTTCACACCATCAACATAACCCAGAAAAATACACTTCTTCGCTCTAGGCTCGAGCTTTCCTTCATTTGAATAGACATATGCAGGACAACCAAAAATACGCAGATTAGAATATTTTGCAGGATGACCAGACCATACTTCTTCAGGAGTTTTGAAACCAAGTGGAGTAGATGGTGAACGGTTGATAAGATAGGCTGCAGTAGAGATGGATTCCGCCCAAAAATCTTTGCTAAGTCCTGCACTGATCAGCATGCAACGTGCACGCTCTAGAAGAGTTATGTTCATGTGTTCTGCAACACCATTCTGCTGGGGTGTATGTCTAACTGTGCGATGTCTTGCAATACCTTCAGACTGGCAGAACTCATTGAATTCAGAGGAACAAAACTCCATGCCATTATCTGTCCTCAGTGTCTTGATGCTCCTTCCTGTTTGTTTTTCAATAAGCGTCTTCCACTTCTTAAACTGATCAAAAGCCTCAGATTTATGCTTCAGAAAATACACCCAGACTTTCCTTGAGAAATCATCTATGAAAGTAAGCATGTATCTAGCACCTCCCTTGGACGGTACTTGAGAAGGACCCTAGATGTCTGAATGAATATAATCAACAGTACCTTTTGTAGTATGATTTGCAGTAGAAAAACTAACCTTTTTCTGCTTTCCCATAACACAATGCTCACAGAAATCTAACTTTTCAGTACTGATATCACCTAGAAGTCCTCTCCTGCATAATAATTCCAGGCCTTTCTGGCTCATGTGTCCCAGTTGCATATGCCACAATTTAGTGGCATCCAGTTTTGGAGTGGGTGAGGAAGAAACAGCAGTAGCTTCGTCGGTCACAGTTTCACCAATTAATTTATAAAGGTTTCCAGGAATACGTACTCCCTTTATCAGAACATCATCTCCTTTGGTAATATACATGATTCCATCTTCAGTCTTGTATGGAAAACCGTTGGCTTCAAGTAAGCCAATAGAGATGAGATTTTTCTTCAGACCTTGAACATGACGAACATTGGAGACAGTTTAGATAACACCATCGAACATCTTTATGCGGATTGACCCAATGCCAATTGTCTTGTAGGTAGAATCATTCGCCATGTTTACAGCACCTCCATCAAAGTGCTCATAAGAATAAAACCAATCTCTGTGTGGGCACATGTGGTGTGAACAGCCTTAGTCCAGAATCCAAGAAGTTTGAAAATTGACGGATGAGGAAGATGAAGCCATAAGAACATATTCTGGATCTTCACGTACTACATTAGCATCTACAGGTTGTTCTTGTTTTTCGTTCTCCCTCTTCTTCTTGTTCTGTAACTTGTAGCATTAATCGACAATGTGTCCAAACTTTTTGTAGTATTACAAACCTTCTTTGATTTAGACTTAGATCTGTGTGTTTCCTTCTTGTTGTTTCCCTTTTCTTTTGTATGACCCCTCACCATAAGAGCCTCTGACTGACTCCCTCTAGAAGAAGCAATTAGGTCTTTATCAACCATGGTCTTTGACAGCAATGAAGATATAACATCCTCCACCGTGATTGAAGACTTTCCGTACATAATAGTTTCCCGAAATTGCTTGTATGAAGGGGGTAAAGAGCACAGAAGAATAAGGGCTTTATCTTCATCTTCGAGTTTAATATCTATATTTTCCAGATCCATAATAATAGATGTAAACTCGTCAATGTGATCACGGACAGATGTACCTTACACCATGCGCAGTAAGTAGAGACGCTGCTTGTGATATAATTTTGTTTGGAGAGACTTCGTCATGTAGAGATCTTTGAGTTTCTTCCAAATACCGGCAGTAGTAGTTTCTTTGGCAACTTCGGCCAAAACCTTGTATTCCAAAGATAACTGGATGGCAGTGAGAGCCTTCTGGTCCATCACTTTCTTTTCTTGCGGCGTCATAGTGGCTGGCATCTTCTCGATCCCTTCTAGAGCCTCAGAAACTCCCTGTTGAACGAGCAAACCACGCATCGTGATCTGCCACAGTCCGAAATTGATTTTGTGATCAAACTTCTCGATCTTGTACAGATTCGTCATCGTTCGAGTCTTGAACACGCGGCTCTGATACCACTTTGTTAAGAGTTGAACTTGAGAATACGACGATTTCGCAGCGGAAGAACAAGAAATGAGAAAACAATCACACAACCAAAACACAGGATTTACGTGGTTCGGTCGAGATGACCTACGTCCACAGGAGGGGGCGAAATTTCCACTATTTCAGAGAAAAGATTACAGAGGAGAGATACTCTCAAAGAAGAGAGAACTCTCTTCAGTACAACACTGTACGTTGGCACTTCTCAGTACAAGAAAATCTCATGCCCCTAAGGTCCTATTTATAGGCTCCATGCCATAAGGCTTCAACTAGGAATAAACAATCCTAATAGGAGTCTAGTACACAATAGGAGTCCAAGTTGCATGAAGATAGAGCCATCTACAACTCCAAATAGGAATACTAATCTAAATCCAAGTAGGAACATGGGTTGGACTCAAACCAAGACAAGACCCAAAATAGGAATGCCACACCATGTAGGATTAGGATTAGGACTAGGAGTCTTTGAGGCATAACAAATCTCCACCTTGACTCAAAGTCAACATCTTACAAGAAAAATAGCAATCTTCTTCTCCTCCATCCCCTAAGGGCATCACTGCGTGCTGTGTAGACTAACCAAGTCCAGACAATGTCTGAACTTAGAAACTGGCAACGGCTTTGTCATCATGTCTGCAGGATTTTCTTTGCTTGCAATCTTCTTCACCACAATCTTCCCCTGCGCTATCACCTCTCTGATGAAGTGATACTTGACGTCGATGTGCTTTGTCCTTTCAGTAGAATCTCCAGGACCAACTTCCTTCCTTTTGAATACCCATTTGCATCCAACAATCTTCTTTCCAGCATGAAGATCAACAAGTACCCATGTCTTATTCTTTTGAAGAGACTCCATCTCTTCATTAATAGTAGTAGTCCACATGGCTGAATTGGGATCAGCCATGGCTTCTTTGTAGGTAGTCGGTTCCCCAGAATCATTTGTTTCTTCAGCTGTAGCAAGGGCATATGCAACAACATAATCTGAATGCCTTGCAGGTGGTTTGATCTGTCTTGTTGGTCTCCCAGTAGCAATGCTATATGTCTGTTCTTCATGAGTGTCATCTTCAACATCATCTGGATTTTATTGTGTAACAACAGGAGGTGTCGGGTTGTGTGCACTAACTTCAAGCTCCGCCTGTTCTGTGGAACTCTGAGAACCTGTATCTTGTGAATGGACGCCATCTTGTTTTGCAGAAAACATGGCAGACTCGTCAAAAGTAAAATTTCTTTCAATCAAGAATTTTGATGAGTTTGGCTCAGTGCACCAGAATCTGTATCCCTTCACACCATCAACATAACCTAGAAAAATACACTTCTTCGCTCTAGGATCGAGCTTTCCTTCATTTGAATAGACATATGCAGCACAACCAAAAATACGCAGATTAGAATATTTTGCAAGATGACCAGACCATACTTCTTCAGGAGTTTTGAAACCAAGTGGAGTAGATGGTGAACGGTTGATAAGATAGGCTGCAGTAGAGATGGCTTCACCCTAAAAATCTTTGCTAAGTCCTGCACTGATCAGCATGCAACGTGCACGCTCTAGAAGAGTTCTGTTCATGCGTTCTGCAACACCGTTCTGCTGGGGTGTATGTATAACTATGCGATGTCTTGCAATACCTTCAGACTGGCAGAACTCATTGAATTCAGAGGAACAAAACTCCATGCCATTATCTCTCCTCAGTGTCTTGATGCTCCTTCCTGTTTGTTTTTCAATAAGCGTCTTCCACTTCTTAAACTGATCAAAAGCCTCAGATTTATGCTTCAGAAAATACACCCAGACTTTCCTTGAGAAATCATCTACGAAAGTAAGCATGTATCTAGCACCTCCCTTGGACGGTACTTGAGAAGGACCCCAGATGTCTGAATGAATATAATCAACAATACCTTTTGTAGTATGATTTGTAGTAGAAAAACTGACCTTTTTCTGCTTTCGCATAACACAATGCTCACAGAAATCTAACTTTTCAGTACTGATATCACCTAGAAGTCCTCTCCTGCATAATAATTCTAGGCCGTTCTGGCTCATGTGTCCCAGTCACATATGCCACAATTTAGTGGCATCCAGTTTTGGAGTTGGTGAGGAAGAAACAACAGTAGCTTCGTCGGTCACAGTTTCACCAATTAATTTATAAAGGTTTCCAGGAATACGTACTCCCTTTATCAGAACATCATCTCCTTTGGTAATATACAGGATTCCATGTTCAGTCTTGTATGGAAAACCTTTGGCTTCAAGTAAGCCAATAGAGATGAGATTTTCTTCAGACCTTGAACATGACGAACATTGGAGATAGTTCGGATAACACCATCGAACATCTTTATGTGGATTGACCCAATGCCAATTGTCTTGCAGGTAGAATCATTCGCCATGTTTACAACACCTCCATCAAAGTGCTCATAATAAGAAAACCAATCTCTGTGTGGGCACATGTGGTGTGAACATCCTGAGTCCAGAATCCAAGAAGTTTGAAAATTGACGGATGAGGAAGATGAAGCCATAAGAACATATTCTGGATCTTCACGTGCTACATTAGCATCTGTAGGTTATTCTTGTTTTTCGTTCTCCCTCTTCTTCTTGTTCTGTAACTTGTAGCATTCATCGACAATGTGTCCATACTTTTTGCAGTATTTACAGACCTTCTTTGATTTAGACTTAGATCTATGTGTTTCCTTCTTGTTGTTTCCCTTTTCTTTTGTACGACCCCTCACCATAAGAGCCTCTGACTGACTCCCGCTAGAAGAAGCAATTAGGTCTTTATGAACCATGGTCTTTGACAGCAATGAAGATATAACATCCTCCACCGTTATTGAAGACTTTCCGTACAGAATAGTTTCCCGAAATTGCTTGTATGAAGGGGGTAATTAGCACAGAAGAATAAGGGCTTTATCTTCATCTTCGAGTTTAATATCTATATTTTCTAGATCCATAATAATAGATGTAAACTTGTCAATGTGATCACGGACAGATGTACCTTCCACCATGTGTAGTAAGTAGAGATGTTGCTTGTGATATAACTTCATTTGGAGAGACTTCGTCATGTAGAGATCTTCGAGTTTCTTCCAAATACCGGCAGCAGTAGTTTCTTTGGCAACTTCGGCCAAAACCTTGTAGTCCAAAGATAACTGGATGGCGGTGAGAGCCTTCTGGTCCATCACTTTCTTTTCTTGCGGCGTCATAGTGGCTGGCATCTTCTCGATCCCTTCCAGAGCCTCGGAGACTCCCTGTTGAACGAGCAAACCACGCATCGTGATCTGCCATAGTCCAAAATTGATTTTGTGATCAAACTTCTCGATCTTGTACAGATTCGTCATCGTTCGGGTCTTGAACACGCGGCTCTGATACCACTTTGTTAAGAGTTGAACGTGAGAATACGACGATTTCACAGCGGAAGAACAAGAAACGAGAAAACAATCACACAACCAAAACACAGGATTTATGTGGTTCGGTCGAGATGACCTACGTCCACGAGAGGGGGCGAAATTTCCACTATTTCAGAGAAAAGATTACAAAGGAGAGATACTCTCAAAGAAGAGAGAACTCTCTTCAGTACAACACCGTACGTTGGCACTTCTCAGTACAAGAAAATCTCATGCCCCTAAGGTCCTATTTATAGGCTCCATTCCATAAGGATTCAACTAGGAATAAACAATCCTAATAGGAGTCTAGTACACAATAGGAGTCCAAGTTGCATGAAGATAGAGCCATCTACAACTCCAAATAGGAATACTAATCTAAATCCAAGTTGGAACATGGGTTGGACTCAAACCAAGACAAGACCCAAAATAGGACTGCCACACCATGTAGGATTAGGATTAGGACTAGGAGTCTTCGAGGCATAACAGCCGGTGACATCATTCATGAGAGATCGCCAGAGAAAGAGGGAGGAATAAGAGAGAGAAAGAAGAGAGGGAACCATCATTCCAAATGAAACCCGACAGGCGCAAAGGACAGGAGTTAAACTCTTAGTGGGTCTCACCGGGCGAGCCAATTTGTGAGTGCACTGGTAACCGAAAAGACGCCGCTTCAACTTCTAGTACTGCATCAATATAAAATCCACACAGTGCGGACAATGCTTCGGGAATACACGAAGATACACAATCCTGCTGCGTGTCGGATGACCATTGCTGCTTCTCGAGGTCAGGGTGTATATACGGGAGCGGATATATCACTATTCTTATCGCAATGTGGTGCCCACAGACAAACTACACGAAGCGGCCATCCATGTCCATAGTGGTGAAGGCACTAGAAGGGCTGATAGAGGTCGAGCATGTTCCTGTGGAGGACTTTCGGATTCCGGCCTTGGATTCCATAGTCTCATCAGATGCGAGTAGCACCAGCGCTCCTACTCCTTCGCTACTGTCGTCTCTGGTAGCGGCTCCAAGGTGAGAAGCCTGCATCTCGGCCTCCTTTGGGTCTCATTGGTTTTGATTATATTTCTCATGCCACTCCGTTGGTTTAATTAGCTCGTGCATGTCATATAATCGAAGTGTTTTTCTACAAGGATATGGATGATGTAATAAGTTTTTTCTTCTTCTAATGTGTATGGTAAGATGATGAGTTTATGATGTTTTGTCAATTATGTTATATGACTGAACATCAATTGTATTGTAATTTGTATATGTGAACCACAGCCCTGAGAATCTAGTTCAAAGTTCCAGACTGCTGAATCTGGTGTAGCTTAATGATGTTGACAAGAATGATATAACCGTATATTACAATAAATTGTGTATTCTTATGTGCTATAAATTCCTTTTGAGTCACATAGTTAACGCAAGTTTTAATCTTCATAAAATTTGGAAGAGTAATTGTCTTTTACTTGTAATTTTTGTGACTTCAATACATGTAATGAGTGCATGATTGCAGATGCAGAGAGCTATGAGACAACTACACCATAGAAAAGCTGTTGGATGTCGAGACCATAGCTACGGTTCCACTTACCCATCCACACAGTTTGTGAAATGGTAAATAGCATTTGTAACTTCACATAAAAATCTAGAAATATATTCCTTTTACTTCAAATAACATCATGAGTAAAGTATGAAAATAGTTAGACCCAAAGGTCCACCAAATCAATTTCCTTATTCATCCTTCCCTCTATTACTTTGACTATATACCTAATCACGAAAGTTTTTGTAATCATGACACACACACACAAAAGACACACACACAAACACACAAACATATGTATATATATATATATATATATATATATATATATATATATATATATATATATATATATATCCTTGTCTCATCAGCCTCTCAGCTATCATAGCTGACACACAAGACATGTGGGAAGAATCTTTCTATCTCCCTGGAAGATCCATGTGTCACCACCATCTGTGAACATAGATTGCTTGGAACCACAATCCAAGACAACCTCATACTTCTCTAAGGTGTCCATTCCAAAGATTATATCAAAATCCTGCATCTCAAGTGGTATAAGATCCACTTGAATGCGGTGATCAGAAAAGACAAGATTGCAGGGAGAACACACTTCCCACAATACTGTAGATCCCATCAAAGGTGTTTCTAACAACAAGCTGTCTATTCTATGACTAACAATCATATTGCAGTCATCAATCACTCCTCGAGTGATAAAAGAGTGTGTAGCACCCGGATCTATTAACACAGATATGAAGTAGGATAAAGACATATCAGAATAAAGCAGTTCCATCTGACCTGTCACAACCCAATGGTTGACTACTTCTTCAGGCTGGTTCATAGCATAGAACCTAGCTATCGCTTGTTGTTGACCCTATGCTCGATTGTTAGATGTCGAAGAACCGGCTTGGGATGCTGGTCCACGTCCTCTAGCACCACTGCCAGGCTGTTGCCTCTGAGATCCCTACTAACTCTGCCTCGGTTGCTGGGTCACACTCCTGACTTTCTCAGGTCAGTCTCTCACCACATGGCCTTCTTTTCCACATCTATAACAGGTTATATTCCCCCTTGGTGGTCTGGGTGGTCCTGTTACTGACATAGAGGCTGAGCTGTGAGCTCCCTTTGGTGGTAAACTACAGTTTCTACCCTTACTTGACGTCCATTGCGTCTGGGTATTGAACCTTAGTGGTGGTGTAGGCACAGAATACCTTGATTTCTTGAAACTCTCAACACTCTGCCCTTGAAACTGTGGGTATTCCTTCTTACCCTTGGTCTGTCACTTCTCAACTACAGACCTCTCTATGCGTCTTACAGACTCCACAAAAGTTGCAAACCTCTCCCGATTCTCTAGAGCAGACACCAGAGTGGTTAATTCATCGTTCAACCCCTTCTCGAAATGCCGAATTCTCTCCTCATCATTGGATGCCATGTGTGGAAAGAACCGCAACAACTCCATGAACCTAGCCTCGTATTCGCTAATGTTCGTAGGTCCTTGTTTGATTCTCTCAAATTGGGATATCTTTTCATCTAGATATATCTTGGGAAAGTATCTAGCGACAAATTCGCGTCTGAATTCATCCCATCCAATCACAACTCCAGGTCTTTTGCCCTCCTCAATGATCCACCAGTGGCCAACACTCCCTTTGAGGAGATATACAACATGTTTGACCCTCTCATCATCAGGAATCATGAGAATTCTGAAGGCTTTCTCCAACTCAGTCAACCATAGATCAACATCTGCTGGATCGGCTGTACCAGCATACTCTAAGGCTCCTACCCTCTTCAACCTTTCAAAAGTCTTGCCGGCACCATGTCTTTCATCATGGGCTGGTGTCCTAGGTGCAGGTACGAGCATTCTATCCGTCATGTGGGTCATAGCTGCCATAAACTGCCCGAACATATCCTGGAAGGCTGGGTTTCCCATATCAGCTGGGTTGAACAGGGGCTGTTCAGGTACATGTTCCTCCCTATCCAGGCCTCTTGCACCATTTCCCGGTGCAGCAACACTGCTCTCAGCAGCGTGCTCTTCATATGATCTAGACATCCTTAGTTCTTCTTCTCCTATAAGAGCAGAAGACACTATCAGATAAACTGGAAGACACTAGAACAGACTCAACTACCTTAATCCTATGTCTCTGTAGACTCAGCGAACCTAGAGATCTGATACCACTAATTTGTGGCATACAACTCATAAAACAAGATCAACTAATGCGAAAGCGTATTATTAATAGCGGAATTACTAAAAATTACTAAAAATTAAAACCATATATCAAGAGATCCATTCACAGGAAAACTCTTTCATTTAGAACCAAAGTAAAACATTACATCCTGGTTCATATATACATTACATGCATCATTGCACCTCAAGGCATACATGCATAAAATCTCAGATCGAAGTATCAAAACACTAACTCCTAGGCCCCGAGAGTACAAAGATGACTATGGGACTATCTACACGAAACTAGAAAGCCAATGTCTCCACCTGATGTATCACTATTGTCCCTGTGTCTGCTGTTGCTGCTCTTCTTCTGCAGAAGAGTTTCTGCCTTGTCGTCTGCGTCTACCTAAAAACATTGGATCCCACGGGGGTGAGACAACTATAAAAATTTCCCCAGCGGGAGATATAAATCTCCGCCAAAACTTTGTCATTGCAGTTTAATAGAAATATTCTGAACAGTGGAATAATATGAATCAATAGCAGGTGAATCAACATCTATGCAGACTAGAGCAACATTCTTATGCAATATTACCGTTATAAACTAATAAAGCAGCATGTCTCATATTCCATATGATTTAAAGGAATATAAGTAAATCTATATATCAAGGACATGCTAAGCAATATAACATCAACCAGTGGTTCTCGCATTTCATTCTTATGAAAATACGCTACACGGCTGATTATATT
Organism: Alisma plantago-aquatica; assembly: GCA_963693085.1. Taxonomy (NCBI): domain Eukaryota; kingdom Viridiplantae; phylum Streptophyta; class Magnoliopsida; order Alismatales; family Alismataceae; genus Alisma; species Alisma plantago-aquatica. Next base: position 1,233,532,811 of record OY856411.1, on the reverse strand, counting down.
TTACAAACAGATTTAAGCTATGAGGAGATGAGGTATACCGCTCATACTCCAACCGACCATTTCTAGAATTGAAATCGGTACCATAAATAGGTAAATGGAAGAGCTGGATTCCGATGACCACCCACATCCTGGTCAGCACAGGACTACAAGCAGGACTGTGTCGACTACTCAAATAGCTTTCCAGGGTATACTGGAACTTCTCTATAGAGTTACAGCATCAACTGCACTCTCATAGGCAATCAATAACATTAATGTTTGTCTCTATCGACCCGACACAAAAATAACATTAGGAGACTAATGATACATCCATCCCAACCATCAGGAGATTTATGGTACATCTATCCTGACACATGAAGGATTGATGGGTTTAATGTTTACTCTCTCTCAATCTCTTCACCCGGACGTAAGGATATTTTCTCCCATTTACCCCCACATATTCAAAATATGCGAATTCCAGGAATTTTATAGAATACCTGTTTCACCATCACCAATTGGTGACGATGATGGATCTATGGTCAGAGCACTACATGAACAGATTTCACTTGATTAATTAAGTACATTTTCATATTCTTTTAGCGTCAGACAAGTTCTCAGACAAAGCTCAATATGACAATGCTATAAGGGAACATGTACTAATTTCATCAAATACCTAACTGTCTTTAACATATATTAGGAATTCAATCCCTTATTTCAAAACTGGGAATTCTCATACATTCATAATTTCATCACCATAATCATATGGCCCTGGGCAATGAAACCCTTGTTTCATCATTAAGCATTGTTACCACTTTTCCAGGTAACCATCACCTTCAGGTCAACTGACCAAGGCAAACATGATATTTGCTATTACAAGCATCACTCATGGTACTTGAGGCCCATTAACTCTCTTGTTACCTCTTACCAGGCAACAAGGTATATTATGGCACACAAGGCCCATTCACAATAGTGAATTAAACATCACAGCTCATACCTAGCCATGATCATCATTTTAACATACCTGCATGGTTAGCATAGATGATAATAGTGATATCAATTGCATATCAAAACCATGATCAACAAATATGAATCCACTATTCATGGGTATCACCACTATAACCTTACCAGGGTTATGGTTTCCCATTTCATGTTATAAGAGAATAATCATCTCATTACCACATCATAGTTATGGTTTATCACCATACTATCCAAAAATTAGGGTTTATTAAGCATTACATAGCATTACCCTAGATTTGAGATTCACAGAACATCAAACATCAGGGTATCTAATGAAACCATCCTTAGTTAGGGTTTCACATCAAAATCACCCTATAAAAAGGATTTACATTCAATAATTCACAATTAGGGTTTACTATTCATCCCAATTAGGGTTTCATGATCCATTCCCATAATTAGGGTTTACTATTCATCCCAATTAGGGTTTCATGATCCATTCCCATAATTAGGGTTTACTATTCATCCCAATTAGGGTTTCATGATCCATTCCCATAATTAGGGTTTACTATTATAATTGCCCTGGATTAGGGTTAAGGATCAACAACCTTGTCAATTAGGGTTTAGGTTCATGATTAGGGTTTCATGATCTTATTACTTAAGAATCATACCCTTAATCACCATATGAGTCATACTTATGTATCAAATCCATGTTATCATACCTCTCAACTTGATTAAGTCATATCAATCCTTAATTAAGTTCATACAACTATGAATGACATAGTGTACCAAGTCATTGCACTTATAAACAATTATTATTCCTTCCTTAATTGACATTAATCACATAGGTACTTATTAGGGTTTCAACCTTTGTACCTTTATTGATTAACATTACTAACTATCATTGAATAATTGGAATCATCATAGCCTTCAATATCCAAATGATTGAACCACTAACAACCTCCATGCGGTTTTGAAGTTTCAACACCAAACGGTTTTGAAACCGTTTGCCACCAAACGGTTTTGAAACCGTTTGACCCCAAAAGGTTTTGAAACCGTTTGGCCCCAAACGGTTTCAAGAACGTTTGGTCTCAAACAGTCTCAAGACCGTTTGGGCCAAATCAGTCCCAAAACCGCAAGGGCTCATTAGGTTAACCATCAATTCCATTGATCTCCAATTGCATCATTGAATCGACTATTAGTTATTCAATTGAAGGGTTCATCAATCTAAACCATTAGATCATAATCCATGGGTCAAGGATCAAACTCCAATCCACCAAACGGTTTTGAAACCATTTGGTCCCAAACAGTTTCAAGATCGTTTGGGGTCAAACGGTCTCAAGATCGTTTGCCCCAAAAAGTCTTGAAATCATTAGGACCAATCAAGGATTTCTTCAATCAATTCAATTAGGGTTTCCACTTGAAGGATCGTGCACACATTGGATCAATCAACTGTGTCCATTGGATCATCATCCAACCTATAGTTAAGTTCAAACCCCAAATGGTCAACCATACCAAACGGTCAACCAAGCCATGCGGTTTGGAGTCCAAACGGTCAACTATACCAAGCGGTCAACCATTCTATGCGGTTTGAAAATCAACTTTACCAAACGGTTTGCAAAACCATTTGGACCAAAAGTCCAAGACCGTTTGCTATTGTTCTTTGATTAAGGTGTGTGCTTATGAACAGGTTATCATCTTCAACCATTAAACTCACGGAACTACTGCCATTATCCATGGCAACTCCATCAATTAAGGAAGGCTATTGCAATAATGATAATTAAATCGTTTGCAAGTAGGAATCGTATTCAATGACAAAGATTAGGGGTTAAAGTTATATAACCCACCTTCAAATCTGATCCCAAGCTCCAAGATTCATGGCTCCAATGGTGATTGAAGCTCTAGAAACCTCCCAAGGTCGTTTCTCAAGCTTTTGGAGTGAAAGGATCGGCTAGGGTTGAAGATGGAGTGAAGAAATGAAGAAATCATGTATTGTTTTATGATTTTCACCATGAAATCAAGAAGAACGAAGATCAAAGGCTTACCAACAGGTTGGGGACGTGATCCCTGCTGTTCTTAGCTCTCTTGGTCGATTTTGCAAGTAAGGGGAAGAAAGGAATCGAAAAAGACCCTTAGGTGGGTTGGAAAAGACTCTTTTATAAGAAAATCGATGAAAGAGAAAATGTTTTATTAAAAAATCAATTAATTCAAAAAATGGTACCACATCTTCCTACTTGGTTGGCTTGCATGAAAAGGCAACTCAAACCCATCGAACTCCCCTCCATTATCCATGGATGAAGGGAAAAGAAATTAAGCACCTTAATCCATTATAATATTAATATATATTTTTGAGTGGACATTCTTTTCCTTATAATAAGGTGAGTGGAATTTCACCTCCTTAAAATATTTTCGGTCCTTGCAAAGCTCAAGGACGTCCACACACACATCTGAATTCCACCATTTTAATTTTGTTTGAAGGCCCTTCAATTATTTTATTTATTTTTGCATTAATGTATCCATTATGCTTAAATCTTGATTATTTTAATATCAAGATTCTCCCTCCTTCAACTTAATTCAAATGAGGCGCCTCTCATTTTCTTTGATCCACATGATGCCAAGAAACATTAGGGACTCTATTGAAATGGTAATTTACATATTGCACCCTAGGTTTTGGGTAATTTTCATATTACACCAAAACTAGGTTTTCATGCACAAACATTGCTTTATCAGCTCTTTCTTGGAATTTAGGCTATCACAAGCCATACCTCTGCATCATCTTCATTCCCATGATGCTTTAACACATGAGGAACATATTGTCATGCACAATTTGCAAATAGACCCCTCAACTTGGGTAATTTGCACTTTAGTCCAAAACAGGAAAAATATTGATTTCAACAATATTCAAAAAGGACTAAAATTGTAATATAAATTCCTATTGAGCCCTAATTACTTTTCAAAGACAAAAGCATGCATACAATTACTCTCATTATGCAAAACACCTAGGGTTAGTTCATAACCCAGGTCAGGGATGTTACAAGTTTATCCACCCCTTACAATGATTTCGTCCCCGAAATCATCAACAAAACATTAAGAGAAAAGAGTAGGATATTTCCTCCTCATCTCATCCTCTAGTTACCACATAGCTTATTCAACGCCACAGTGATTCCAGAGGACTTTTACAAGACTAATGTCTTTCTTTTTCAGCTTCTTGATTCTTCTGTCAAGAATCAACACATGCCCTTCAACATAAGATATGTCATCATTTAGTTCTACCTCCATAGGTTGTAGAACTAACTCAGTGTCAGGATTACACTTCCTCAACATAGATATACGAAACACTGGGTGCAATCTATGCAACTCAGGTGGTAACTCCATCTTATAGGCTACCTTTCCCATCCTTTCAATGATTGGATAAGGCCCCATAAATCTCGGAGCTAACTTCCCCTTCTTTCCAAATCTCAGGATACCTTTCAAAGGTGAAACCTTGAGGTACACCATGTCTCCGACTTGGAATTCTAAGGGTCTACGATGCTTATCAGCATAGGATTTCTATCTATCCTGGGATGTTTTCAACTGTTGTTGTATGATCTTTATCTTCTCAGTTGTTTGCTGAACCAGCTCAAGACCCAACAGTTGATATTCACCAGTTTCATACCAACATAGGGGAGATCTACAACGTCTACCATACAAAACCTCATAGGTTGCCATGTCAATACTGTGCTGATAGTGATTCAGCCCTATTTTAGGGCTTAATCATGTGTCTTTTTGCTCTTCAATCACATCTATACCTGTTAGATTGCATGTCATTCCTCCCAATATGCTTATTTATATCAAATGCACTTATGGAGGATTTTTGCATGTTTTATAGGTACTTTGTCCACTACTTGATGGCATGGAAAGAGGATGGTCCAGTCTAGGGTTTCCTCAAGCTTGGAGGAGCTCAAAATGAGGCCAAAACCACTTCCAACCTACCCCAAGTGGTCAAAGAATGTTTTGAAGCAATACCCTCCATGGATGATCAAGTTCAAGGCTCAAATTCATGGGAGAGACACCACCACGACCGTGGTGAGCCACCACAGCCGTGGTGGACATGCCACAAGCACAAAAAATCAGTAAAACTCCCAGAAATCGATGAAAATGGCCAAAACGACCGTGGTGATCAACATGCCCGTGGCCATAGGTGTCCACCACGACCGTGGCCATCCATGCACACCTCCCTGTGATCTCCACATTCTAATAAACCCACGACCATGCCCATCCACCACGGCCGTGGTGTACCCTACCCACCATGACTCTGGTGACCCACCACGGTCGTGCTACTCACAAAATCCACCTAGTTTTCACTACTTTCCCCTTTTTGCCCCTAACTTAACCCTAGACCCCCTAGATCCCTATATAAGCCCTAGTGGCGGCTGAGGGTCAATGGTTAGTTACCTTCTACCCCTTCCTAGCTCCCCAAATCGCCACCCACTCCATTCCACTCCATATCCACCTCAAATCCACTCCATTTCACCATTTCCACCACATAACCCCCCATATCTAAGCCTTCCATCCAATTCCCTCCATCATTCCACACCATTTCATCCAAGGAGAAGAAGGAGGACTTCCCTGCAGCTTTTGGAGAGGAGGACTTCTTCATCTACACCGAGCTCCATGGCTTCTTCTACCTCTTTCTCCTCTCTTTTTGTATTTTGCTTTGTTATGAGTAGCTAGGCCCCTTGGGTGGGCTGTTTGGGGGAAAATATGTTACTTTGATACCATGTTGGGGGAAAATGACATGTAAACTTTGTAATTTCATTTGTTAATGATTATATTCTATTTCTATCTCATTCTCCATGGATTGCTTGTTGGTTTGTGTGTGAAATCACCTAGGAATTTAGGCAAATTGCTTATATGTGTGAATTTTGGGATTTGCCCCTAGGTCAAATTCTTGGATCCCTAGGTTGCCTCCCATCTTCCTACATCCGAATCAATTTCCCTAAACCTAAGTGAGAGATCTAAGTAGCTAGATTAGGTAATTCTAGTGCAATTAGCATGGAGCCTTCTCAAGGCTAGAATGTGGGGGAATTGGGGTCCAAAACCCTAATTTCACCCCCCATTACTACCCTCGGCCCCTAATTTCCCTAGGAATGTCTAATGTAGAAACCTAGACTTGATTAGACTCTAATTGGATTGAACCTAATCCCTAACCCAATTGAGCCTCGTAAGGGTAGTAGGGGGTGTTAGGGACTAGTTCCCCTATACACAACCTAGCATATCCATGGCCAGTTAGTAGCTTAGGTTAATCCATTAGACTATAACTTGTTGTTTGGTTTGGATAATCTAAATGGAATCATAATGTTCATATGTCACCCCCAACTTAAGTGATAAGTTCATACCCCTAAACAGCCCACACCTCTCTTTATTGCTTAAAACCCTAGTTTTGTGCCTGCTTAGCTTAATTAGTTCTTTTCTTTCTTAGTTAGCTTCTTTCCTTGCTCTTGCCTTGTTCATGCTAGCTTAGCTCTTTAATTTCTCTTTTGCTTCTCTCTTTCTTGCCTTAGTGTAACTTGCCTTTTCATACCTAGCTTAGTCTTTCCTTACTTGATTAGTCTTAATCTAACCTAGGGTTAACGTAGATTTCATTCCTTCCTTTAACTGCTTTCTTGTTCATCCTTAGTTAACAATCAAAACAACCTTTAAACCCTTAACCCTAGTCTCCGCAGTAGGAACCTAGGTAAACTAACCTAGCTCTAGTGCCCCCTGTTTTCCCTGTGGATCGACCCTATACTTGCCGCCTTCCTATACTACGACACGACCCTATGCGCTTGCGGGTGTAGTGTTTTAGTAGACGTAGGTAGCTAGTTTAGGTTTATAAATATCGAAAGCACAATCTCACCGTGCATTCTGACCTCTTAGGGTGCATCTATTCAATCGAGTAGCGTGTTAGCACCACTAGCGGAATCACACCAAGCTTTCTGGCGTCGTTGCCGGGGAATAGAGGTGCTCGGCCTAGCTAGTTAGTTTTGCTTTGACTTTTCCTACTGCCCTCATCATTGCTATTCTTTATTCATTTTTCTTTGCATTTCTTGTGTATATTGGTTTACTAACTTGCTTTCTTTTGTTTGGTTGTGCTTTGTGCATGTGACAAGCCATTCGGGAGGAAACAAGATGGAAGACCAAAATGCACCTCACAAGCCACTTCAAGATTACTTCATGCCTAGCAACTACAAATCGCCAATTGCTAGCAGGGTTGACCAAATGCCAGGGGAGCAATTCTCTATTCCTCCAGGTCTTCTTGGGCTCCTGCCCATCTTCTACGGCTCGGAGAGTGAGAACCCCTATAAGAACTTGGACTCCTTTCTTGAAGTATGCTCCACCTTCAGGACGTCGACGGCTAGTGATGATACAATTCGGTTGACCTTGTTCTCCTTCTCCCTCAAAGATAGAGCTAAAGACTGGTATGACTCAAGAAAGGACATCATGAGTTGGGAAACAATGAAGAATGCTTTCTTGAGACAATTCTACTCTATAGCAAGGTTGACACAAATGCGGCGTTCTGTGACAAGTTTTAGCCAAATGGGCAATGAGCAGTTTCATAATGCATGGGAGATATTCAAGAAGCTGTTGTGAGAGTGTCCTCACCATGATATCCCTTTGTGGCAGCTAGTTCAATCATTCTACTCTGGTTTGTCTCTAAAGGACCAAGACACAGTGGACTCTTCTTGTGGAGGAGTTTTCATGGCTAGGCCACCTGAGGAGATATGGCCTTTGTTTGAGTAGTTGGTTGAAGGATCAAGAATTCGAGCTTCTAGCATGATGAATGAAAGGGGGTATGCCTTTGGTGAGACACCTCCTAATCATGATGACTCAAGCCCGTAAGTAATGAAGATTCTTGGTGACATGGTGAACTTCATGAAGAACCAGGTGACAAATGCTCCTTGCCACCCAGTCAATTCTATTGAGTTCTATGGGGAAGAAAAGAAGACACCTCACTCCTATAGCTACCAGGAACTACAAAGTCCCACATACAGCTCAAGGTTTGAGGAAGAGGTTCTTTCTAGACTGAGAGTGTTTGATGATGTTCAAAGGGATGTTGCAAGGTTAGAAGAGAGAATAGAGCAACTATCTTCTATAATCACTCTCCAAGAGGAAAAATTGTCTTCAAGACCCATCGTGAGCCACCATGAAGCAAGTGGACCCATACCATCTTCACAAGTTTTCTACAGTCCACCCCCCATGCAAGTGCACCCCATTCACTCCTTCCAAGGCTATCCCCAGCCTTACACTCCTCCACCACCTCCCTCGCCTCAAATTTCACAAAACTTCACTTTCCATCCCCAATTCTCTCCTCCTCCTCAATTTCAACCCCAAGTGCCACCTCCACCTCCTCCACAGCCACAACAGGCTCCCTCTCCCCTTCATGAGCAATGTAGTGTTGTGACAGTTCTAAGGAGTGGGAAAACTCTTGAGCAGCCCACAAGTCAAAGAAAGGTTGATAAAGCAAAGCAAAGGCAGCCAAGTGGTGATACTGTGATTGATATTGCTGAAGATGATGTTATGATACCGCATGTTGAGTTTGGGATTCCATGTGATCCACCACATATCCCTTTTGCAGGTCCTACCATCCCTAGCGTTCCGCCTCATGTTCATGTAAGTGCAGCAAAAGCTAGTGATCCTCCATTTGTAGAAGCACTAGATGAGCCACCAGAATTGAAAAGGAGGCAAAAGCACAATGTTGACATTCTTGAGGTGTTTCGCCAAGTAAAGGTGAACATTCCACTTTTGGATGCTATCAAGCAAATCCCATCATATGCCGAGTTCCTCAAGAACTTATGCACTGTGAAGAGAAGGTCAACGGGGAGGATTCCAAAGAAGGTGAGATTGACTGAACAAGTGAGCTCAATCATACAACATGCCCTCCCTGTAAAGAGAAAAGACCCAGGAGCCCCACTCATACCTAGTTACATAGGGGGACATCGCATAGACATGTCCTTACTTGATTTGGGAACTAGTGTGAATTTGATGCCGTATCATGTCTATGTTGAGTTGGGCTTAGGCAAGTTGAAGTCGGAACATTGCACTCTCCAGTTGGCGGATAGATCCATAAAAGTGCCTAGAGGTAGAGTGGATGATGTCTTGGTGATGATAGACAAGGAAAAAGGCGCGGTGTTCCCGGTGGATTTCATTGTACTTGATATGGAGCCGAAGGATAGGAAGATTCCCATCATCTTGGGGAGGCCGTTCTTATCTACAGCTGATGCCGACATTCATGTACGTAGTGGCACCATGACAGTCTCATTTATGGACATGAAGATCAACATCAACATGTACATGACCCCAACCCGGCGAGTCCGTGATAGGGATATTGGACATGATCACTTCACAAGTCCAAATGGGCATTTGAGAGAAAGACATCAGGGTGAAGAAGTTAATGATGATTATTGTGATCAAAGGGATGAGGAAAATAGATTGAGTGCAAAGGAAGGATGCATGTTTTGCAAGAATGGACACATGAGAATGCCAAACGGATGAAATTTGAAGAATCACCAAGAAGCCTAGCTGAAGGCAAGAAACTCAGCGCTTGTGGGAGGCAACCCACCTAGGTTTGGGAATTTTTGACCCAACCTTCACTTTTTGATACAATTGCTTTGTTTTTACATTTTCCAAGAACACACACACACTTGTGTTTAATAGTTTTTGTCTATTTTTAAGATGTGCAGGTGGTAACAGGGTGAAATGAAGGAAATTTGAGTACAATTGAGAGAAGGATTCAAAGAAAAATCACTTTGGGTCAAGTTTTTGAGTGTTTGATGTTCCTCATTTTGAGAGTAGCAGCTACAGGGACCACCACGGCCGTGGCACATCAATACGACCATGGTCATTTGCATGAAAAACACACCAAGTCCCTGGATTCAGAAGCAAAATTGAGAAAAGCTGCCAAAGGACTGCACCACGGCCGTGCCAGGCAGCACGACCGTGCAACTTGAAGACACCACGGCCGTGCTACGCAGCACGGCCGTGCTATAGACCAATTTCAGCCACTGAAGGTAGATTAGTGCGGCAGCCACTACACATATCCTCCACCACAAGGAGGAACACCGCCAGAGCCTCCAGAGAGCCATGATCGTCTACCCTATCATCCTAAACTCTAGGATCATGTTGAGGACATCATGATTCAAAAGTTTGGGGTGGTAGGGCAGGTATGCCCTAGTTTCACTTTACATTTCACCTACCACATCCACTTTTATTTTCTTGTTTTTGCTATCTATCTTAGTCATATTTACTGCTTTGCATACTTGCATGTCATGTAGTTTACTTTCTTGCAATTTTTGCATAATTTTCAAAAAAAATTGCCCTTTTTGCCATGCATTGCATATCATGTAGATTTTTGGTAATTTTTGCATGTTTTAGTTAGGATTTGCTTGTTTACTGCTTTAAGTTCAATAATATAGGTTTAGATGTGATTGGAGGCAACTTGGCACTGTTTTGGCCAATTTTGCCCAAATTTGAGATTTCTTGCCTAAAAGTATGTTTTGACCCAATCTCTACTATTTTGAGTAAAAATGATGACCTTTGACAAATGCAAGTGAATTATCATTGTTTGTTGCTAAGTGGTATCAATGTTTGACTTTTTACATGTGCATCACCTCTCTTATGATTGTGATTGAATAGGTTGAATTGTGAAATTGAGCAAGCTTTGAACGCTTAGTGTTTGTGGAATTGCTTGTTTGATATATCAATTTCATTTTGTTCATTCATGTGGTGTGATATCTAGGATGAAGTATTGGATTAACTTTCATGCAGGATGTCTTATGTGGAAAATCATACCAATGACCCCTCTTTGACCCGACTCTTCTTCCACCATCTTCATACCCCTCCGCCTCATAAAAAGATGCCCTAGTGCACATAATCAGCCTTGGCCACCTCCAAAAGTTTGGGGTGGCCACATCTCTACCTCCCCGCTTCACTCTATCCACCATATGCCCTATCTACACTAAGGGCAAGAAAGAAAAGAAAAAAAAATGCAAAATGCAAAAAGAAAATAAAAGGATGCTCCTGTTTAAGAGCATTCAAATAAAGAAAAAAAAAATCTTACCACAACCCTTTCTTCCACTTTCATACCTATTGAGCTAAGAAGCATCAAACTTAGCTCATTTTGCCCTTTTCCGTAGCCACGTGGGTCATTTGGTGTGATTTGAGATATAAGATTGAATGCATGAATGTGAAACATCACTCCTAGTCATTCTTGATTAACGCCACCATGAAACGGTTTACCCGGAACCTAATGGAAGAAATATGGATAACTTGTGTATTCTATGCGCTATATTTGAAGTTCATATGCTTTGTGCTCTTTTCATGATAGGATTGTGAAAGTAGGAGAGGAGAGAGGTGAAATGCATGTACTTAGTCATCTTTGATCCCGTTCAGCAACAATCGTCTTTTACATTGCACTTGTCATTTCTTTTTGTGAAAGTTTGTAGAGAGATTGAGTTGGAACATACTTGAGGACAAGTATGTTTTAAGTTTGGGGTGGCGATTCAGCCCTATTTTAGGGCTTAATCATGTGTCTTTTTGCTCTTCAATCACATCTATACCTGTTAGATTGCATGTCATTCCTCCCAATATGCTTATTTATATCAAATGCACTTATGGAGGATTTTTGCATGTTTTATAGGTACTGTGTCCACTACTTGATGGCATGGAAAGAGGATGGTCCAGTCTAGGGTTTCCTCAGGCTTGGAGGAGCTCAAAATGAGGCCAAAACCACTTCCAACCTACCCCAAGTGGTCAAAGAAAGTTTTGAAGTAATACCCTCCATGGATGATCAAGTTCAAGGATCAAATTCATGGGAGAGACACCACCACGACCGTGGTGATCCCCCATAGCCGTGGTGGACATGCCACAAGTACAAAAAATTAGTAAAACTCCCAGAAATCGATGAAAATGGCCAAAACGACCGTGGTGATCAACATGCCCGTGGCCATAGGTGTCCACCACGACCGTGGTGACCCCCCACGGCTGTGGCCATCCATGCACACCTCCCTGTGATCTCCACATTCTAATAAACCCACGACCATGCCCATCCACCACGACCATGGTCTACCCTACCCACCACGACCGTGGTGACCCACCACGGTCGTGCTACTCACAAAATCCACCTAGTTTTCACTACTTTCCCCTTTTTGCCCCTAACTTAACCCTAGACCCCCTAGATCCCTATATAAGCTCTAGTGACAGCTGAGGGTCGAGGGTTATCTACCTTCTACCCCTTCCTAGCTCCCCAAATCACCACCCACTCCATTCCACTCCATATCCACCTCAAATCCACTCCATTTCACCATTTCCACCACATAACCCCCCATATTTAAGCCTTCCATCCACTTCCCTCCATCATTCCACACCATTTCATCCAAGGAGAAGAAGGAGGACTTCTTCATCTACACCGAGCTCCATGGCTTCTTCTACCTCTTTCTCCTCTCTTTTTGTATTTTTCTTTGTTATGAGTAGCTAGGCCCCTTGGGTGGGCTGTTTGGGGGAAAATATGTTACTTTGATACCATGTTGGGGGAAAACGACATGTAAACTTTGTAATTTCATTTGTTAGTGATTATATTCTATTTCTATCTCATTCTCCATGGATTGCTTGTTGGTTTGTGTGTGAAATCACCTAGGAATTTAGGCAAATTGCTTATATGTGTGAATTTTGGGATTTGCCCCTAGGTCCAATTCTTGGATCCCTAGGTTGCCTCCCATCTTCCTACATCCTAAACAATTTCCCTAAACCTAAGTGAGAGATCTAAGTAGCTAGATTAGGTAATTCTAGTGCAATTAGCATGGAGCCTTCTCAAGGCTAGAATGTGGGGGAATTGGGGTCCAAAACCCTAATTTCACCCCCATTACTACCCTCGGCCCCTAATTTCCCTAGGAATGTCTAATGTAGAAACCTAGACTTGATTAGACTCTAATTGGATTGAACCTAATCCCTAACCCAATTGAGCCTCATAAGGGTAGTAGGGGGTGTTAGGGACTAGTTCCCCTATACACAACCTAGCATATCCATGGCCAATTAGTAGCTTAGGTTAATCCATTAGACTATAACTTGTTGTTTGGTTTGGATAATCTAAATGGAATCATAATGTTCATATGTCACCCCCAACTTAAGTGATAATTTCATACTCCTAAACAGCCCACACCTCTCTTTATTGCTTAAAACCCTAGTTTTGTGCCTGCTTAGCTTAATTAGTTCTTTTCTTGTTTAGTTAGCTTCTTTCCTTGCTCTTGCCTTGTTCATGCTAGCTTAGCTCTTTAATTTCTCTTTTGCTTCTCTCTTGCTTGCCTTAGTGTAACTTGCCTTTTCATACCTAGCTTAGTTTTTCCTTACTTGCTTAGTCTTAATCTAACCTAGGGTTAACGTAGATTTCATTCCTGCCTTTAACTGCTTTCTTGTTCATCCTTAGTTAACAATCAAACAACCTTTAAACCCTTAACCCTAGTCTCCGCAGTAGGAACCTAGCTAAACTAACCTAGCTCTAGTGCCCCCTCTTTTCCCTGTGGATCGACCCTATACTTGCCGCCTTCCTATACTACGACACGACCCCGTGTGCTTGCGGGTGTAGTGTTTTAGTAGACGTTGGTAGCTAGTTTAGGTTTATAAATATCGAAAGCACAATCTCACCGTGCATTCCGACCTCATGGGGCGCATCTATTCAATCGAGTAGCGTGTTAGCACCACTAGCAGAATCACACCAGATAGCTGTTATTATAAGCAAACTCTTTCAGGCTCAGATGTAGAACCCAACTCCCCACAAACTGAAGGACACATTCCCTAAGCAAGTCCTCCAAGGTCTATATCGTCCTCTCAGACTGTCCATCTATTTGAGAATGAAAAGCCGTGCTAAACCTTAACTGAGTGCCCAAAGCTTTATGAAGTCGTTCCCAAACATGACTCGTAAACTGAGGACCTCTAACAGAAACTATGGTGACTGGGATCCCGTGCAACCGCACTATCTCATCTATGTAGATTTGTGCAAGCTTCTCAGCTATATAGGTTATCTTGACGGGTATGAAATGTGTTGTCTTTGTCAACCTATCAACTATCACCCAAATGGAATCATGACTTTTGGCTATTCTAGGCAAACCAACCACAAAGTCCATAGTTACATGATCCCACTTCCACTGTGGTATAGGCAGAGGTTGCATTGTTCCTTCGGGCTTTTGATGTTCAGCTTTAACCTGCTGACACACCGGACACTGCATAACAAACTCAGCAACATCCTTCTTCAAACCAGGCCACCATTACATATATTTTAAGTTATGATACATCTTGGTGCTCCCTGGATGCATAGCATACATTGAACAATGAGCTTCCTCCAGGACTAACTTTCTTAAGTTGTCAACATCAGGTACTACCATCCTACCATGGTAACAACCTACCTGGTCATTAGAATCATGGAAACCTTCCAGTTTCTCAATACCATATTCAGACCTGATCTGCTGAATCATAGGATCAGTCTTCTGTGCTTCCTTAATCTGCTGTCTCAGAGTTAGTTTTATGTGCATCTCAGCCAACACCCCGGCTAACAATGACACTTTAAGCTGTACATTGTCTTGCCTCAAGGAGATAAACATATATCTCTTAAAGCACACTAAGGAGTATAGCTATGCTTTATCTATGGCTTGTGTTGCTAATTTTCTACTTAATGCATCAACAACCACATTGGCTTTCCCTGGATGATAATCAATTGTACAATCGTAGTCCTTGATTAACTCCATCCAGCGGTGTTGCCTCATGTTTAGCTCATGCTGGGAAAAGATATACTTTAGATTCTTATGGTCTGTGAAAATCTGGAATGTTTCTCCATAGAAATAATGTCTCCAGATCTTCAAGGCATGGACCACAGTAGCTAACTCTAGATCGTGTGTTGAATAATTCTCCTCATGTTTCTTAAGTTGTCGAGAAGAAAAAGAAATCACTTGCTTATCCTACATCAACACACAACCTAAGCCATTCTTAGATGCATCACAGAAGACTATATACCCCTTTCCTTGCTCAGGTAGCACCAGCACATGTGCACATGTTAACCTTTCTTTTAGCAACTGAAAAGATTGTTGACACTTATCATTCCAGACAAAAGGAATCTCCTTCCTTGTCAACTTAGTCAGGGGTAAGGCTATTGAACTGAAGTTCTTAATGAACCTTCTGTAATAGCCAGCCAGTCCTAGGAAACTTCTTATATCTGTTCATGTCTTCGGCTATTCCCATTGCAGGACATATTCTACCTTCTTAGGATCAACATGAATACCTGAAACAAATATTACGTGTCCAAGAAAGGAAACTTCTGGCAACCAGAACTCACATTTTCCAAACTTAGCATATAACTTATGTCCCCTTAACAAAGTCAAAGCTTGGAAAAGATCCTTCTCATGTTGCTGAGCATCTCTACTGTAGATCAGAATGTCATCTATAAAGACAACAACATACTAATCTAGAAAAAGTCGAAAGATTCTATTCATGAGTTCCATAAATGCAGCTGGTGCATTAGTTAGTCCAAACGACATAACTATGAACTCATAGTGACCATACCTTGTCCTAAAGGCAGACTTAGGTATGTCACCTTCCTTGATACGTAACTGGTGGTATCTCGACCTCAGATCGATCTTAGAAAAGATAGTCGCACCACGCAACTGGTCAAACAAGTCATCAATCCTTGGTAAAGGATACTTGTTCTTTATAGTGACTTTGTTTAACTGTCTATAGTCAATGCATAACCGCATCGACCCATCCTTTTTCTTAACAAAAAGGACTGGAGCACCCCAGGGTGAAGTGCTTGGTCGGATAAAACCTTTCTCAAGCAACTCTTGCAGTTGTTTCTTGAGCTCTGCCATTTCAGCAGGCGCCATCCTATACGGTGTTTGTGCTATTGGTTGTGTGTCTGGGATTAGATTAATCTCAAAATCAATCTCTTGGGGCGGTGGAACACCTGGAAGTTCTTCAAGAAATACATCTTCAAATTCCCTGACTATAGGAACTTTAGAAGGATGAGGGCTTTCCATTTTGGTATCAACCACATGGGCTAAGAATGCAAGGCATCCTTGTCTCATCAGCCTCTCAGCTATCATAGCTGACGCAAGACATGTGGGAAGAATCTTTCTATCTCCCTGGAAGATCCATGTGTCACCACCATCTGTGAACATAGCTTGTTTGGAACCACAATACAAGACAACCTTATACTTCTCTAAGGTGTCCATTCGAAGGATCATATCAAAACCCTACATCTCAAGTGGTATAAGATCCACTTGAATGCAGTGATCAGAAAAGACAAGATTGTAGGGAGAACACACTTCCCGCAATACTGTAGATCCCATCAAAGGTGTTTCTAACAACAAGTTGTCTATTCTATGACTAACAATCATATTGCAGTCATCAATCACTCCTCGAGTGATAAAAGAGTGCGTAGCACCTGGATCTATTAACACAAATACGAAGTAGGATAAAGACATATCATAATAAAGCAGTTCCATCTGACTTGTCACAACCTGAGGGTTGACTACTGCTTTAGGTTGGTTCATAGCATAGAACCTAGCTGTCGCTTGTTGTTGACCCTTTTCTCGATTGTTAGATGTCGAAGAACTGGCTTGGGACGCTGGTCCACATCCTCTAGCACCACTGCCAGTATGTTGCCTCTGAGATCCCTACTAACTCTGCCTCGGTTGCTGGGTCACACTCCTGACTTTCTCAGGACAATCTCTCACCACATTGCCTTCTTTTCCACATCTATAACATGTTATATTCCCCCTTGGTGGTCTGGGTGGTCCTGTTACTGACATAGAGGCTGAGCTGTGAGCTCCCTTTGGTGGTAAACTACAGTTTCTATCCTTACTTGACGTCCATTGTGTCTGTGTATTGAACCTTAGTGGTGGTGTAGGCACAAAATACCTTGGTTTCTTGAAACTCTCAGCACTCTGCCCTTGAAACTGTGGGTATTCCTTCTTACCCTTGGTATGTCGCTTCTCAACTATAGAACTCTCTATGCATCTTATAGACTCCACAAAATTTGCAAAACTCTCCCAGTTCTCTAGAGCAGAAACCGGAGTGGTAAATTCAGCGTTCAGCCCCTTCTTGAAATGTCGAATTCTCTCCTCATCATTGGATGCCATGTGCGGAAAGAACCGCAACAACTCCATGAACCTAGCCTCGTACTTGCTAATGTTCATAGGTCCTTGTTTGATTCTCTCAAACTAGGATATCTTTTCATATATATATATCTTGGAAAAGTATCTAGTGACAAATTCGCACCTGAATTCATCCCATCCAATCACAACTCCAGGTCTTTTGCCCTCCTCAATGGTCCACCAGTGGCCAACACTCCCTTTGAGGAGATATACAACATGTCTGACCCTCTCATCATCAGGAATCATGAGAATTCTGAAGGCTTTCTCCAACTCAGTCAACCATAGATCAACATCTACTGGATCGGCTGTACCAGCATACTCTAAGGCTCCTACCCTCTTCAACCTTTCAAAAGTCTTGCCGACACCATGTCTTTCATCATGGGATGGTGCCCTAGGTGCAGGTATGGGCATTCTATCCGTCATGTGGGTCATAGCTGCCATAAACTACCCGAGCATAGCCTGGAAGGCTAGGTTCCCCATATCAGCTGGGTTGAACTGGGGTTGTTTAGGTACAGGTTCCTCCCTGTCCTGGCCTCTTGCATCATTTCCCGGTGCAGCAACACTACTCTCAGCAGCGTGTTCTTCATGTGATCCAGACATCCTTAGTTCTTCTCCTATAAGAGCAGAAGACACTATCAAATAAACTGGAAGACACTAGAACACACTCAACTACCTTAATCCTATGTCTCTGTAGACTCGGTGAACCTAGATCTCTGATACCACTAATTTGTGGCATACAACTCATAAAACAAGATCAACTAATGCGGAAGCATATTATTAACAGCGGAATTACTGAAAATTACTAAATATTAAAACCATTTATCAAGATATCCATTCACAGGAAAACTCTTTCATTTATAACCAAAGTAAAACATTACATCCTGGTTCATATATACATTACATGCATCATTGCACCTCAAGGCATACATGCACAAAATCTCAGATCGAAGTATCAAAACACTAACTCCTAGGACCTGAGAGTACAGAGACGACTATGGGACTATCTACACGAAACTAGACAGCCACTATCTCCACCTGATGTATCACTGTTGTCTCTATGTCTGCTACTGCTACTCTTCTTCTGCAGAAGAGTTTCTGCCTTGTCGTCTGCATCTACCTAAAAACATTAGATCCCACGGGGGTGAGACAATTATTAAAATTTCCCCAGCGGGAGATATAACTCTCCGCCAAAACTTTGTCATTGTAGTTTAATAGAAATATACTGAACAGTGGAATAATATGAATCAATAGCGGGTGAATCAACATCTATGCAGACTAGAACAACATTCTTATGCAATATTACAGTTATAAACTGATAAAGTAGCATGTCTCATATTCCATATGATTTAAAGGAACATAAGTAAATCTATATATCAATGACATGCTAAGCAATATAACATCAACCAGTGGTTCTCACATTTCATTCTTATGAAAATACGCTACATGGCTGATTATATTTTACAAACATATTTAAGCTCTGAGGAGATGAGGTATACCGCTCATACTCCAATCTACCATTTCTAGAATCGAAATCGGTAACATAAATAGGTCAATGGAAGAGCCGGATTCCCATGACCACCCACATCCTGGTCAGCACATGACTACAAGCACGACTGTGTCGACTGCTCAAATAGCTTTCCAGGGTATACTGGAACTTCACTATAGATTTACAGCATCAACTGCACTCTCATCGGTAATCGATAGCATTAATGTTTGTCTCTATCGACCCGACATAAAAATAACATTGGGAGACTAACGATACATCCATCCGAACCATCAGGAGATTTATGGTACATCTATCCTAACACATGAAGGATTGAGGGGTTTAATGTTTACTCTCTCTCAATCTCTTCACCCGGACGTAAGGATATTTTCGCCTATTTACCCACACATATTCAAAATATGCGAATTCCAGGAATTCTATAGAGTACCTGTTTCACCATCACCAATTGGTGACGATGATGGATCTATGGTCAGAGCACTACATGAACATATTTCACTTGATTAATTAAGTGTATTTTCATATTCTTTTAGCATTAGGCAAGTTCTCAGACAAAGCTCAATATGACAATGCTATAAGGGAAAATGTACTAATTTCATCAAATACCTAACTGTCTTTAACAGATATTGGGAATTTAATCCCTTATTTCAAAACTGGGAATTCTCATCCATTCATAATTTCATCACCATAATCATATGGCCCTGGGTAATTAAACCCTTGTTTCATCATTAATCATTGTTACCACTTTTCAAGTAACCATCACCTTCGGGTCAACTGACCAAGGCAAACATGATATTTGCTATTACAAGCATCACTCATGGTACTTGAGGCCCATTAACTCTCTTGTTACCTCTTACCAGGCAACAAGGTATATTATGGCACACAAGGCCCATTCACAATAGTGAATTAAACATCACATCTCATACCTGGCCATGATCATCATTTTAACATACATGCATGGTTAGCACAGATGATAATAGTGATATCAATTGCATATCAAAACCATGATCAACAAATATGAATTCACTATTCATGGGTATCACCACTATACCCTTACCAGGGTTATGGTTTCCCATTTCATGTTATAAGAGAATAATCATCTCATTACCACATCATAGTTATGGTTTATCACCATATTGTCCAAAAATTAGGGTTTATTAAGCATTACATAGAATTACCCTAGATTTGAGATTCACAGAACATCAAACATCAGGGTATCTCATGAAACCATCCTTAGTTAGGGTTTCACATCAAAATCACCCTATAAAAGGATTTACATTCAATAATTCACAATTAGGGTTTACTATTCATCCCAATTAGGGTTTCATGATCCATTCCCATAATTAGGGTTTACTATTCATCCCAATTAGGGTTTCCTGATCCATTCCCATAATTAGGGTTTACTATTCATCCCAATTAGTGTTTCATGATCCATTACCATAATTAGGGTTTACTATTATAATTGCCCTGGATTAGGGTTAAGGATCAATAACCTTGTCAATTAGGGTTTAGGTTCATGATTAGGGTTTCATGATCTTATTACTTAAGAATCATAACCTTAATCACCATATGAGTCATACTCATGTATCAACTCCATGTTATCATACCTCTCAACTTGATTAAGTCATATCAATCCTTAATTAAGTTCATACAACTATGAATGACATAGTGTACCAAGTCATTGCACTTATAAACAATTAGGGTTCCTTCCTTAATTGACATTAATCACATAGGTACTTATTAGGGTTTCAACCTTTGTACCTTTATTGATTAACATTACTAACTATCATTGAATAATTGGAATCATCATTGCCTTCAATATCCAAATGATTGAACCACTAACAACCTTCATGCGGTTTTGAAGTTTCAACACCAAATGATTTTGAAACCGTTTGACCCCAAACGGTTTTGAAACCGTTTGGCCCCAAATGGTTTCGAAACTGTTTGGGCCAAATTAGTCCCAAAACCGCAAGGGCTCATTAGGTTAACCATCAATTCCATTGATCTCCAATTGCATCATTGAATCAACTATTAGTTATTCAATTGAAGGGTTGATCAATCTAAACCATTAGATCATCATCCATGGGTCAAGGATCAACCTCCAATCCACCAAATGGTTTCAAGACCGTTTGGGATCAAACGGTCTCAAGACCGTTTGCCCCATAAAGTCTTGAAATCATTAGGACCAATCAAGGATTTCTTCAATCAATTCAATTAGGGGTTCCACTTGAAGGATCGTGCACACATTGGATCAATCAATTGTGTCCATTGGATCATCATCCAACCTATAGTGAAGTTCAAACCCAAAACAGTCAACCATACCAAACGGTCAAACAAGCCATGCGGTTTGGAGTCCAAACGGTCAACTATACCAAATGGTCAACCATTCTATGTGGTTTGAAAATCAACTTGACCAAAAGTCCAAGACCGTTTGCTATTGTTATTTGATTAAGGTGTGTGCTTATGAACATGTTATCATCTTCAACCTTTAAACTCATGGAACTACTGCCATTATCCATGGCAACTCCATCAATTAAGCAAGGCTATTGCAATAATGATAATTAAATCGTTTGCAAGTAGGAATCGAATTCAATGACAAAGATTAGGGATTAAAGTTATATAACCCACCTTCAAATATGATCCCAAGATCCAAGCTTCATGGATTCAATGGTGATTGAAGATCTAGCAACCTCCCAAGGTCGTTTCTCAAGCTTTTGGAGTGAAAGGATCGACTAGGGTTGAAGATGGAGTGAAGAAATGAAGAAATCATGTATTGTTTTATGATTTTCACCATGAAATCAAGAAGAACGAAGATCAAAGGCTTACCAACTGGTTGGGGACGTGCTCCCTGCTGTTCTTAGCTCTCTTGGTCGATTTTTCAAGCAAGGGGAGGAAAGGAATCGAAAAAGACCCTTAGGTGGGTTGGAAAAGGCTCTTTTATAAGAAAATCGATGAAAGAGAAAATGTTTTATTAAAAAATCAATTAATTCCAAAAATGGTACCACATCTTCCTCTTTGGTTTGCTTACATGTAAAGGCAACGCAAACCCACCGAAATCCCCTCCATTATCCATGGATTAAGGGAAAAGAAATTAAGCACCTTAATCCATTATAATATTAATATATATTTTTGAGTGGAAATTCTTTTCCTTATAATAAGGTGAGTGGAATTGCACCTCCTTAAAATATTTTCGGTCCTTGCAAAGCTCAAGGACGTCCACACACACATCTGAATTCCACCATTTTAATTTTTGTTGAAGGCCCTTCAATTAATTTTTTTATTTTTGCATTAATGTATCCATTATGCTTAAATTTTGATTATTTTAATATCAAGATTCTCTCTCCTTCAACTTAATTCAAATAAGGCGCCCCTCTCATTTTCTTTGCTCCACATAATGCCAAGAAACATTAGGGACTCTATTGAAATGGTAATTTACATATTGCACCCTAGGTTTTGGGTAATTTGCACATTACACCAAAACTAGATTTTCATGCACAAACATTGCTTTATCAGCTCTTTCTTGGAATTTAGGCTATCACAAGCCATACCTCTGCATCATCTTCATTCCCATGATGCTTTAACACATGAGGAACATTATATCATGCACAATTTTTAAATATACCCCTCAACTTGGGTAATTTGCACTTTAGTCCAAAATAGGCAAAATATTGATTTCAATAATATTCAAAAAGGACTAAAATTGTAATATAAATTCCTCTTGATCCCTAATTACTTGTCAAAGACAAAAGCATGCATATAATTAATCTCATTATGCAAAACACCTAGGGTTAGTTCATAACCCAGGTCAGGGATGTTACAAGAACCTTCACCTATTCTTGTTGCATAGGCACCTTTTCTGAAACTAGAGGTGGTGGCATAGAAGTGGTGGAACTTTGAAGTACCTTGTCTGGCATGTTGCATCCTCATGGTAGACTACATAGACTGTGGTGATATGGAACTTGTGGCACATATATCCAATCTGGCTCTGGAGTGCGCTGGTTGGGTGACTCCTCAGTATGATGTTTGGCTTCTTCACAACAGAGATAAAATTAGCTTGGTGATGTTGATGCACTGTCTCTACATTCCCAGGGAATCCATGCTGAATGGGCTTCTTTATGGAGGCCACCTCTACTTCTAGCTGAGAAATTTGATATTCAATGTTCCACATTTGTGCACCTTGATTTTGCAACTCCCTCTGTGTCTGGCCAATAATCGCCTCATTCCGACTAACCAACTTGCCTAGCATGTCCTCAATTTTATCTATTTTTTTGGGACCCCTATCTTGTTGATATCATTGACAAATGTACAAGCAGTTCTCCTTTTCACCCCCAGATGGGTTTGCATCATTCTGACATAGTTTCATGGCTATGAGGTCAAGCTTCTCATTCAATGCCATGATGAGTTTAGATTCCCCAACACTTTTAACAATTGTTGGGAGTTCTCTTTCTTCACCCCATGACTGGTTCTTATCCATGTTCTTCAAGATCTCATGACACTTAGATGGCTTTTTGTTGAGGAGGAAGCATGTCCCTGCAATGTCCCAGTTGTCCTTTCCCCATGATGTAGCCCGTAATAGAAGATCTTCGCCTATCCATAGAGATCAATCCCATGATGAGGGACCTTCCTCAATATATTTTGGAACCTCTCCCAAGCTTCAGAATATGACTCCTATACTTGTTGCTTGAAGTTGATTACTTTTGTTTTCAACTCATTCGTATTCTAAGGAGGGAAACATCACTCAAAGGAAACATCAATCATGTGTCTCAGGTTTCTATTGACTCCATCTTGAGGTTAAGGAACCAAGACATTATACCATATGCCAATGACGATGGAAATATCTTTAAGTAGATCACAATCACTGGCACTCTATCTATCTACGCCATGTCGCAACTTTCCACGAAGTTGCTTATGTGTTCCATCATGTTTTCTATTATATGGCCCTAAAAAGCTTGTGAATTGACTAATGCCACTAGCCCTGGATCAGTCTTGTAGTTGCCCACATTTATTGCTGGTCGCTTGATTGACCCAAGCTGGGCTATTGAGGATGACACCTTGACCTTCTCCCTAATTGTTTGCTCT
The DNA here is from genome assembly GCA_963693085.1 of Alisma plantago-aquatica. Taxonomy (NCBI): domain Eukaryota; kingdom Viridiplantae; phylum Streptophyta; class Magnoliopsida; order Alismatales; family Alismataceae; genus Alisma; species Alisma plantago-aquatica. Next base: position 1,233,509,147 of record OY856411.1, on the reverse strand, counting down.
TCTTCTGTCATCTATGGTTGTTCTTCTAGTTATTCTGGTTGTGGTGTTGGAGTAGGCATTGGGGGAGTTTGAATCAACCTTGGCACTGAGCTATCAAACTCTCTTTGTTGGCGTAGGAGCTCCGCATGACTAAATCTCTACGAAGTTGACTCTTTGTAGTCATGAGGTCTAGCGTGCACCATGCACTAGTACATGAATTTATTAAGGATAATGTGAGAATGGGTACTAATGATTGAAGAAATGATATTTTGAAATTCAGCTTGAAAGGATGGCCTAGAGTGGCCGATTACAACACTCGTAGTGCTAGATTTGTCACTTTCTCAGAAACAGTGCCAAAAACTTGATATGTGTAAAATACACATATAAAACACAAGTGTATGTATCGAGTAATATAGGCGTAAGGAGGCCCGGATGTCAAACTCAGGGAAACATAAATCCAAAGACTACTACAAACTGTAATGTGATCAACTAAGCTGAAGAAAACTATGAATGAGGGTTTAATGATCTAAAACATGGAAAATAAATCTAAGGTGACTCGTGTTTAATCACGATTGGAGTGAATTTCATAGTATTAAAGTTTCATCTCGACTAACATTACAATTAACAATATGACATTAATAAATATCTTTCCTAACCCTGGACAAAGAGACATGTAGTGAGAATTACCCTCTCTCTCATCATAATTTACTATGTAATCTGATACTAATCCCACTCTCATAACGATTGTGTTATTAGTTAGGTGCTTTATCGAAAACTCTGGATAATCTCTCTACATTTGTAAGCCTCCTTTCTTGAATGGTGATGTAAAATATGTATTTCTATGCATTTTTCAGCATTAATCCCTCTCTCAAAGCAATTAATGGTATTTTAAAATATGTCCCATAGAAATATGTCCAGAGATAAAAAGAAATTTGTATATTAATGCATAAAAGTCAATTACAATTAATAATCAGGCCACTCCTAGGTCCTAAGGAACAATGGGATTAGTCCTGAATGAATACCATGGTCAAATACATAGGAGAAAAGAAGAAAAATGTGGGGAACATTAGAGAACTAAAGAAACCTCCTATAGAAACCGGTATGGATGACTCCCTCTGACGAACAGATCAATTTGTTGTCTTTCGGCTGTGAATCTGCCCACTAAAGGTGCCCAAATCGTCCAGAATGTGGCCATCTCTTCTTATTTCTCGTCTCTCAACTCTCGGCTACCGTGAAATGGAATAGAATGAGATCATTAGGTCTAGACGAACTCCCCCTAAGTCATTGAAGTGACTTATGATATCAATTATCAACTATCGGATTAGACTTAATTCAGATCTCCCTAATTATTCCGGGTCGATACTACCAACTCCCTCGATGACTACGACCTCCCGTGACTTTGTCGGTGCTACTGAGTTGATGTCGGTAGTACCAAGATTTCTCGATAAATTTCTAACTCCTCTCTGATCAAGTGTTAGTACCATCGACACAAAAGTCAGTAGTACCGAGTTGTGAAGTTTCTTCTGGAATTTCTTGAAAATCCACAAAATGAACATAAGCTCTCCAATACTATTAAATTATTACGAAATATTAAAAGTACACTTATTTGATGCAACTAAATATCACAGGCTAATGATAACAAAATAGTGCACAATTTAATATGGAAATGAACAAAAAGTGTAAAGAAATCAATAATAAGTATTCTGTGAAAACGACAATTATCTGGTGCATTAGCACACCACCACACATCCATGCATTACAATGTTCCTTTCTCCACTATTCTAATTCATCTTTCTTTTCTCCCACAACATGTTTGTATTTGTGTTATATATTGTAATTTAGCCTTTTGAAAGAAGTGGCATTGCATGACACTAGTGGCCTTGTTCTATTTCCGCCATTATCTAGGTTGCATAAGTTGATCAAAATATATTTCTACCTTGAAAAGACTATCTCCCTCCATCCTATTATAACTCAACTTTATTCTCCAATTCTCAAAAAATCAATCCTACACTACCACATAACATGCCTTTAGCGTTGGTTAATTAAGGGCTTTAGTGTCGATTTCCAAGCGACACCCAAGTGGGCGCCACTAAAGGTGGACCCCTTCGGCGTCAGTTCCCAACCGATGCCAAAATGCTTCCTGCCACCGAAAACGTGTCAGCAAAGGGACTATAGGCGTCGGTTTTTTTAAAGAAAACTGACACTATAGAATGGTTACAGACGTCAGTTATTAAAAGAACCGACATCAAAACTCTTCCCGCCACCAAAAAATGTGCCAACAAAGGGCCTATAGGCGTCGGTTTTGAAAGATAACCGACACCATATCAGCTGAACTAACATCAGTTTTGTGCTAATAACTGACACCATATCCCCTTCCTGCCACCACAGTCGTGCTTCCCAGCACGGCTGTGATTCCTGGCCACATAGACGTCAGTTTTTTTATCAAAAATTGCCGATGTATGTCTTTGGTGTCGGTTTTGTTCAAATAATCGACGCCTATGTTATGATTTTTTTTTCTTATCAATTTTCAGGCCTGCTATATGTCTGGTCAGCAGGATGAGAACCTACAGTTCAGTTCTGAACTGTAGGTTTATGACATCCATTGATATCAGGCAACAACATACCACAAACCTGCAAAATTAACAAGATGGACAATATTATATATGTGTGATTCACACACATGTATAAGCACATTTAATTCATATTATTTTTTCATCACATACATGTAGAAACCAGTAGCAACCTACAGTTCCATTCATTTCATCTCTTTTCACATTCAAACACATGTAGAAACATTTATGTATTGATCATCTTCACACACATATGACAATTCATAAAAATTCATTAACATTCGCACAAAAATAATTATGAGAACAAAGTTATTCTTTATTCATCATTGTCATCATTGTCAATTAAATTATATTTAAAAATTCCCACTCTTTGTAGGGCTTTTGCCCATTCTTCTCTTACAACATCTAAATAGGGAGCATGTACATAGAAACACTTTCCACCTGTGCTGAAGTCAGTAGTTTTAAAGACCTGTAAAGAGAATGAGGTATATATATAATTAATAATATATAATAAGATTGATATATTTCATATTATCTAATGAGACTATGTATAATACCTACTGTATCTTATTGATTTCCATTACGACATGTTTGATGATTAGGTCCATCAATAGCATCACATAGTATGCACATGCCCAACCGTTGTCTTGTGTAGTACACTATAAATTGAAACAAACAAAATATTCAAAAATACAAATAAACACAGTTCACATAAATAATATATACATTGGAGTCAGAAAATTACTTTCACATTCTCCCAAATTAGTGACAGATCCTTTTTCCTGGGGACCTTTCCTCCAAATTTTTTGTACTCTTATAAATCCCTACATATGTTAATGTAACCCATTAAATTGCATAATTAGATAGTAATGTAGTAACATATGTTAACAAATATAAAAACATGAAATATTTCTCATGAGAATAATGGCCTTTTAATTGCATGTCCATTTAATGTATCCAACTCATTCCCCGCAGGATCTAGATAATAGACCGTGAACGTCTTGGGAACAATAACTAGTAACTCCTAATGCTTACCACTACAGGTAAGAAAGTAGAAAATTAATAACTCAAAATCCACAATAAAAATGTAAATTGCTTAAGTCCAAATTATAAGCAAAGTAAACTTACTCGACATTGAATGGAGCTATTATCACCGTCTTATTATTTTTACCAAAATATTGAAAAGCATCATAGCAGTATGAAGTAACTGAATATGGGTCTACATCTACAAGACTAATCAAAGATGGAACCAAAAATCCCACATGGGAAAACCCAAAATATGTACATATCTTGTGTAAGTGGCTGCAAAACATGTATTACATATACATTAATATATAAGAAACCGGATCGCCGTATATAAAACAAGGTATATGGATGTATAAACAAGATCTCACCATATCCACAACTCTATCATAGATGTGTTTAGCCATTCATAACTAAACAACTCCAAAACACCTTTTATAAATATCTTGTTTTTATATGATTGACCTACATTAATACCTATGCATTAATACGTACGTATGTAGAACTTGTATTACATATGCATTAATACGTATGCTAAACTTGTATAAATAGATTGTTATCGTATGATTTACCTGCAGCATCCTCCGGAATAGTAACAATTATAGGGTAATTTGTATCATGTTCGCCGATCCATACTGCCACACCCCTACAATTAGGACCTATTGAGGTGTGTAGGTCCCTTATAAGCCAACTTGGTAGTCGAGGAGGTGGAGGCCGAGATGTAGCAGGTCTTGTCTTTTTGACCTATATATATAATTTCAGATCAATTTACTCATATATACACACTAACAAATTAAAGTAATGGAAATTTATCATACAATATCAATATAGAGGATATCCGCTTCGGGCCATAGTATCACTCCGCCTACTACCTCACCAAGTGTTTTAGCATCTGGGTGTGCATGAGGCAGTGCAAGATCCGTCCAGTCAGGGAGTACATGTATCAGGCTCACACGTACCACACCATCTGGTACTGGATACCCATGAAACATGCACCCTTTAAGGGGTGGGTAAGACAACTCCTCTGCAACGATATATTCTTGATTTTTTAGTCGACATGGCTTCAACCCCTACAAATTTATGTAAAGAATGTTATATGCATATATACACAAACATATCATCTTGAACAGACTAGGTATTATGTCATAAAAATACTTATAGAGGATGTGCTAGGTGGTGGGTCTATAGGATTACTCCCAACCTCTACAGTACGAGAAGTAGGAGAAGAGCGACCTGCCACATGTACTGTCTGAGTGGCAGTCTAGGATGCCTGCCACTTGCTAATTGCTTCATGGAGTCTCTTATCAAGTATTTCCTTGACTCTCCTATCAATTAACGAATCTACCTATACATGGATAAAAGAAATGCTAGCTTCTGATTATTGAATTCCCTTTCGCAATAACATTCTAAAATAAGAATAGGCTACCTCACCTTTTGAAAGTCCTGCTTTTGGGATAGGTTTGTGTTGGGATGTCCCAAAGAATGCTTTGATGCCCACACCAGTGTCTGCACCCCTAACACGTCCAAGATGCTCTGGGTTACTGTAGCAAAGCGTTCAAACATACGTCATTAACTAAGCATAAGCGATCACTAAGTAGTGTATTACCGAAAATCACTAAAAATTAAAACCTTTTTACCAAGAGATCCATCAAAGGAAAACTTTCTCACATAGAGCCAAAGTAACACATTTACATTCTGGTTTAAAGGTACATGTCTTGTATCATTTCTTTCTGTGAAGTACAAGCATCAACTGCCCTGTTAAACTAAACACAGGCAGTATAAAATCTTGAGGCACTGAGCCAAAATCTCAAAAGCACTAACTACTACTCCAAGGACCTGAGAGTACAGAGACGGCACATAGGATTCTATGTACATCTATACAAGACATATCAGCCAGTGTCTCCACCTGAGAATTCACTACTGTATCTGCTGCTACTGTTGTTGTCCTTCACCTACTGAAGGATTCCTGCCTCCTCGTCTGCGTCCACCTAAAAATGGGGTTCCCATGGGGGTGAGACAATTGTAAATTTCCCCAGCGAGAGATATAACTCTCTGCCAAAAACATTATTATTGCAGTTTAATAAGATAAATATGAACAGAGGAATTCTAATTGTTTAACAACAGTTAATTCATTGTCTAACAAATTATAACATTATTCTTATCTAAAGCATTGCAGCTATAACCTGATAGAGCAGCATGTCACTTATCCATTAAGGAATATGAAGGGCATGTATAACATTTATCCACTTATACTAGGCAGTATAGTATCAACCAATGTTTCTCGTATTTCAACTTTATGCAAATGCACTACATGACTGATTATATTTTACACATCATGTGTCAAACTGCAATTAGCTTGCTAGGGTATATTGACATCTTCACTATAGGGTTATAGCCGCAACATATAGTCTTTTCAGGCATAGATCACATAGCTAATGCCTGGCATTGTTTTGGTGGAGTCATGGCCTGTAGCCATACTCTTTTCACAAAGTATTGGGATCTTAATCCCTCATCTCATCAAGTACATTTCCATTTCTTATCAAGTTCGTCATCATGATTATAGAATATGGGTATTCAAACCCTTAGTCCATCAAAGAATACTTGTTACCACTTAACATGTAACTTAATACCTTCAGGTCATCTGACCAAGGTAATCATGGATCTTACTACACAAGCATTCCACAAAGTTCACAAGGTTCATATCACCTCTTGTTCCCCTTAATAGCCAACAAGGCATATTGTGGCTTATGAAGCCCATAAACAATTTCAATAATTAAAACATCATATAGCACATAGGGCTCATTAATTTTAGGTCACCTCTCACTAAGCAACAAAGCATATGAAGGCTCATAAGGCCTATAAAACATTTTCAATATATAGAGCATCATAGCCCATACCTGGCTATGCTCATCATCTGAACATACCTGCATGATTAGTACTCATGATAACAATTATAATGCTTTCATATCAGCACCATGCAACACTATGTAATACCACTATTCCCTTTTTAGGGTTCATGGTTTCTCTTACATATCATCACCCTCCATTAGGGTTTTCCATAAATAACCACTTAGGTTCTTAAGATCATATTATTAATGATCAAGCCCTATTTCATTGCTTCTCACAGCTAGAAGCCAATATTGATAACATAAGTATTCAATCATACTTATTTATTATCATCATTCATCATTAAATGGATTATCAACAAAAAGTATGAGTTTCTCTCTCATTTTTACCATAATATGATTGCATCATAGTTTATTGATTTGGATTAACCTTTTCATAAGGCATGTTAGCCTACACTTATCAAAGTACATTACATTTCAATGTAAAAATTGACATGACACACTTCATGTGTCACTCATCAAATATATTGGATTTAAAACACATCAAGGTATATTAGTCTTGAGGTGTTGGATGTGATATCTATCATATCTTGATGTATCACTTCCCTTATCACCTTTATCTTACTTGAGTTCATCCACTTAGCTTGTATTAGGGTATTCCTCATCCTAATAATTTATGCACCAGTTCATCACATTTATCATGTAATGTATTGGTCATAAGTCACTTATTTAGAATATACAACCATTGCCAATGATATGAACTCATCCTTGAGTTAGGAACTATTGATATAAGGATATCCATTATTAACCTCTCTAGGTGTTACATTTGTCAATACATTAATCACTATTCCATTGTTAGGAATATGATTTTCCCTATTTATAAATTAAGGTTCACATAGCATTTCCCATATATATGGATTTCACATAGTATCACTCTTGATTAGAGTTTCACATAACATCCTTCTATATCAGGGTTTCACCTAGTATTATCTGAAATTAGGATTTCACAACACATCACCCAGTGTTAGGGCTTCACTTAGCATTAGTAGCACTACCCTATATTAGGGTTTCATATACCTTTACCCCATTTTAGGGATTAGGGTTTACCATTCACAACCAAGTAGGGTTTCTCATACCCCATTACCCAAATTAGGGTCAGGATGTACAATTCCCATCAAATTAGAGTTTCTTACATTATTATACTAAATTAGGGTTACATCATCACCGTAGATTATGATTTTACTCAGCTTTTCCCTAAATTAGGTCAATGGCTCAATAATCTTTTCAATTAGGGTTTCATGATCTCATTATTATGGATCAAACCCTAATCACATATTTTATTCATAATGAGAGAATTTGGGCTTAATTATGTAAGCATTCCTCTCTCTCTTTCTCTCTCTATCACCCTCACTAGTATGTTAAGTAGTTCAAGATTGATCTAGGTCAGCTCTTCATTTAAGTACACACTGTTAGGGTTAACCTTTATAATCACCATTGGTCTACATCATTAATAATCAAGTAGCTAATTGACCTTTAATCATATTAGGTGTCCAAAATGGTTTGACCAATTGAATCTCCAATGGTCTTGGTCACTTAGACCCCAAACGGTCTTGGTCACTTAGACCTCAAACGGTCTTGACCAATTAAGTTCAAACGGTTTGAAACAGTTTAGCAAGGTTGGTGCTTGAAACCGTTTAGACAAAACATATTGAAACTGTATGAACTTGGGTCTCCAAATGGTTTGAGACCGTTTGGTCCCAAATGTTCGTGAGACCGTTTGATCCCAAACGGTCTTGAGAACGTTGACGTGGTATTTTGAACGCACTAACAAACTCACTAGGGGTTGATATCCCTGAGTTTTTACCAAAACCAAAGTGCAATAATACCACCCGCAAGCGAACGAGTCTTATCGCAGTATAGTTAAGGATCGAACCCAAAGGACAACGTTTTTAAAAATCTTTGTCAGTCTAGTCTAGTCTGAGTTAAGGCTAATATTTAAAATGATTGGTTGATTTGAGGTTAATTAAACTAATTGTAGGAAAGTAAAGACTATATTAAAACTAGATTAATATCAATGATATGGAATCGCTGGGATGGTATCAGGTTTCACCACCACTGCTCATGCAAGCACATCCAAACATCAAACATCCAGGCAAGATATAACTATTCAAGTAGAGCTACTGCGAAACCCCCCATACGGGCGTTAGGTCCACGTAAGAATCACCTTTGGCATCATATTTCTCGTCACCATCTGGATCACATACTTACGGCTCCGAAGATACAACATCCAACTAAGGTTGTGGGCCCCCTATACAAGCGTTAGGCACACAGAAGTGTCACTGAAGGCTAGATGGCTTGTCCCCTCACGGATCATACACTTACGACCTCAAGGAACCCCATTTTATTTCTAGTTTGGGAGTCAACCACGCTAATCGATAAGTAAGCATCCGATTTATATACGAGCAAACATCGATGATTAACAAGAAGATATAAAATCCAACTAAGGCTATGAACCCCCTATACATGCGTTAGGTACACAGAAGCATCACCGAAGGCTAGATGGCTCGTCCCCTCGCGGATCATACACTTACGACCTCAAGGAATCCCATTCTATTTCTAGTTTGGGAGTCAACCTGTTAAATGACATTCAAACCTACATAAAGATATTATCACAACATAGGAAGAACAAAGATGAAAGCAAGAAAACAATCTAACAGCAAACATAGCGATAAGCAACAAAATGAAAAGTTATATACATTCCCATGGACGGTTAACGATATAACATGTTTGCATGGGCAGCGGGGCTAATCCCCACACCCCAGCAAAATGGTACTACTCGCTCATGATGCGAGTAACAAGAAGAGTGAGAAAGAGAGAGAAATCTGCCATAGACTCGGTGCAGAAGGTAGTCGCAGCTCAGTGAAGTAGATACGACCTCCTACGTCATGTCGGAGCAAATCTGGATGCGAACAAGAGTTGCCAAGACAGATCGAACAGTCTCCCTTGCTCCGTCTTTCTTCTCCCCTCAGCCTCCTTGGTTGCAACACGGGTAGTAGGTGAAATGAAACTGGCGCGGACTGGACTGGTTTTGGATCAGACATGTGTATAGGCAGCCTGTCGACGTCCTGGAATCGATGTCCAAGTAAGGACCCTTGGGGTCCTATTTATAGTCACAAGACTGACCCCAAATGATCTTGGATAAAAAGAGACCAAACAATCTGCTGCTGTTATGGGCAAATGGTATGGCCAAAAAAATCTCCTCCAAATGGTCCTTGCTGCTTTGACTTTTTGATGCGGTTTCCTCCAAATGGTCTGGGCAAACGATCTTGGACAGAGGCAAACGGTTTGTAAACCGTTTGCTAGCAAACGGTCTGGAAAGCATGACTGCCCATGTGATTTCCTCCAAACGGTCTTTAGATCTGAGGCCAAATGGTCCACCATGTTTTCTCCACACGGTCTTCAGGTCTGAGGCCAAACGGTCCGTGATGTTTCCTCAAAACGGTCTTCAGATCGGTCTGCAAACCGTTTGCCCGACCATGCGGTCTTCACGGAAGAGGCAAACAGTTTGTATCCATGGCCTTCGTTCGGATGAGGTGGGGGCAGTAGGTGTAGCATAGCTACTTGGATGAAGACGGGCGTCACCCTGGAAGCAGGTCCGGTGGCGTTGCTGCTCTCTGGCGGAGATGTAGATTGCTACTGCAATGGTGAAGACGGGGGGAAGAAGAAGAAGAAAGGAGGGTAGCACAGCTGCATGTCATGGTGGAATCAGAGCTACTTCTTGATGGGGCAGAGCCCTAAGAACGAGGTGCCACCAGATCTGGATGTATTTGAAGAAGAAAAGTGCTGCTTGACGGAGGTACAGAGGTAGAAGACGATGCACCACGGCCGTGGTAAAGCTGTTGTCCCACGGCCGTGCCGCCTTACACGGGCGTGGTGGGTGAGAGATCGGGCTCTGATGACATTGTGCCATGGTCATGGTGTGACACCACGGTCGTGGTGAGGTAGCTGCCACACGGCCGTGCTGCGTCGCACGGGTGTGGCAGGTGGGAGGTCAGGCGTTGGGGATGATCCACCACGGTCGTGGCCGCACCACACGGTCGTGGTGATGATAGCAGACCATGGCCATTTTGGACCACCACGGCCATGGTTAGGACTCTGCTTCGCGACCTTGAGTTCATGCACTGCTCAATCCCTTGCGGCTGGGTGGTGCCTCCAATTGGTCTCTGCTGCTCAAACGGTCTTGAGACCACATGGGCTCAAACGGTATTGAGACCGCATGGGTGGAATTGCTTGGTTAGATTTCTTTATCGAAACCAGAGATGAAGGTGGACCTTGACTACTTGTTCAACTTTGTCTAAACCTGTATTAAATGAACAATATTTAGTTAAAACCTTGATAATTGAATCAACTAAGTAGTTTTGCACATTATGATTCATATTGATATTTTAATGAGTGAAATAATATATATAGAGTTGAATTTGTTCCAAAGTGATAATTGAATTCCATGATGAATACACATTCATCAAAACACCCCGAACTTAAACGTTGCTCGTCCTCGAGTAACACAAAATTTGAAACGGTCGCCAAATGAATACTTTCAATTCATGTGATTGCTTCATCTACACATCACGAATGTTTTCTTTCTGCTCAATATGACTCAGTATCTCAACCTCCTGAGACCACTAAACACATCTTACCATATCTTCGTTCCTGATTTCATTTTCCAAAGTCACTTCCTCCTCACTTTTTCCAACAACAAGCATGTCAAAGAGTTTTGTAAGAATTCAGAGACACTCACAGAACGTCAAGTGTGCATTTGATCTGACACTGGTGTTTTTTAGGATAGGGTAGGCAATCATTGTGCCATTAGGTAGAAAAGGGAGTGAAAGGTGGTATGGAAAGAAGAAGTAAATCTCTCCTGTATTCGAGTTGAGATTTTTATTTTATGATGTGCAATTTCATTTATTGCATTTTTTGTGTGAATCTCTCCTCTATTCGACTCGAGATTGCATTTCTTTATGTGTGCACTTTGGCATATTTTTGTTTGCAAATCTCTCCTCTATTCGACTCGAGATTGCATTTTTGGTGGTACGCCCCTATTTATTTGCAAGGGGTATGGAAGAAGAGGATAAAGAGGGAAGTGGCGTGCCATCCCGAACTTAGGGTTTGGCACAAATTCAGCTATTTTTGTTTCTTTTTTATGAATGGAGGGATACGAAGATGATAGAAGAGGTGTAGAAGAGAGTTCAGATCAGAATGCAACTTGATTTACAATTCCATGCACCGGGTTGTTCTCTTTATCGTACTCTGCTCAAATAATGACTTGATGAGGATTCAATGGAGATTCCATGTTATTGTTCCACTAGTCAGTTAGAATAAATGACATGTTTGATCCCTACCAGTTTGACAGACACTTATCATCTTTGCAAAAGTATCATGAGGTTAGGAATCATAAGCTTCACAAGATGATTTCAATCAAAAGGCTTGTTTCAAAAGTGGTCCTTTTGAGGATTTACTTCGAATAAGGGGGATATAATGATTCAGAATGCATAGTAGGTTAGTTAGCGAATTTTAATGAAACCAGGAAGTGTCAAAAAGTGTCAAAAATTCATCACGTATTTGTTCAATTTCTTTGAAAACATTAATTTTTTTTGAAAAGTTTGAAAATGTGATAGTGAAAACCTAAGTATGAAAAGGATGGGTGTAGGTGGAATGTGAGGTACGTACCACCCACCCTCCACCCCGAACTTAGAGATTTGCTCATCCCGAGAAAACCCTAAATCCAAGATGGAGGGGAAAAATCATGCCAGAATGACCACCGTGTGTGGTTGCGTTCCGATCAGCGCACATCCTCTTATCTAAAAATCTCAAAGGTGAAGGGTAATTAGATCTTAAAATAGCATCTTGCGATGCGAATTTTATTTAATGAAAAATTGACTAGAATGTAAAAACAAAATTGAAGAAATATTCAGATATGAAAAGAAAAGTAAAACAAATTTATTGATCGGGTTGCCTCTCGACAAGTGTCGTTGTTTTATGTCAATGGCTCGACTGAATTTTTCAGCTTCATGGTGGATCCTTAGGATTGGTGAGTTCCAGTGTTGCTTTAGTGCCTATGTCAGTTGAGGTGAAATATCTCTTTAAGCGGTGACCATTTGTTACAAATTCACCTGACTTTTCACTCCATAATGAGAAGGCACCATGTGGTGAGATGCTCTTGACGATATATGGCCCAGACCAGCGTGAGTGGAGTTTTCCTGGGAATAAATTCAACCTTGAGTTGAATAGCAGAACTTGGTCTCCCACTTGTATGTCTTTTCTTTTCAGATGTCCATCGTTCCAAAGTTTTGTGCATTCTTTGTAGATTCGTGCATTCTCATAAGCCGTCATCCTGAGTTCATCCAGCTCTTGGAGTTGCAGAATCCTAGCTTGGCCAGCTTCTTTCATATCAAAGTTCATTTGTTTAATTGCCCACCATGCCTTGTGTTCCAGTTCGACTAGTAGGTGACAAGCCTTTCCATATATTAATAAAAAAGGTGTAGTCCCAATGGGAGTTTTATAAGCAGTTCGATAGGCCCATAAAGCATCGTTGATTTTCGTTGACCAATCCTTTCGATTGCGTCATACAGTTTTTTCCAAAATAGCCTTTAGTTGACGGTTAGAAACCTCTACATGTCCACTTGTTTGTGGATGGTAAGGAGAGGGTACCTTATGTGTTACACCATATTTTCTCAGTAAAGCTTCAAAGCTTCTTTCAAGGAAGTGGGACCCTCCGTCAGATATCACGATTCGTGGCACTCCAAAATGGGGGAAATTAATATCTTGATGATGGGTTTGGAGTCACTAGTGACGGTTGCTATAGCTTCAACTCATTTTGAGACATAGTCTACTACCACTAGGATGTATGAAAATCCATGAGAAGATGGGAATGGATCCATGTAGTCCACCCCCCAAACATCGAATATCTCTACTTCTTGCCATAGATTCAGCGGTATCTCGTCTCTCTTTGTTATATTACCTATTCTTTGACATTTGTCGCATGATATGACAAAATCGTAGGAGTCTTTGGATATGGTTGGCCAGAAGAATCCACATTGCAAAACCTTTAAAGCAGTCTTTTTAGAGCTCATATGTCCTCCCACAGGTCCTGAGTGACATTGTTCCAAAATAAATTGAGCTTCTTCTTCGGCGATACATCGTCTATACAAACTATCTGCACATAGTTTAAAAAGATATGGTTCATCCCAGTGATATTGCTTCATATCATGCATGAACTTCTTCAGTGCATTCCCGGTGCATTGAGGATGGATAACGCCAGCAGCAAGGTAGTTCACAAAATCTGAGTACCATGGTATAGCTTCTGAGGCCTTCATTAGTTGATCATATGGTAGGGAATCACTGATCGTAATATTCTCAATATGTAGAGTGTGGATGCGACTGAGGTGGTCTGCTACAACATTCTCTATACCCTTTTTATCTCTTATCTCTAGATCAAATTCTTGTAATAGGAGGATCCATATAATCAACCTGGGTTTTGCATCTTTCTTTGCCAGAAGGTAACGAATGGCAGCGTGGTCAGTGTAGACAATAACTTTCAAACCAATTAGGTAGGATCTGAATTTGTCAAAGGCATACACGACTGCTAGGAGTTCTTTCTCGGTAGTTGCATAATTCCTCTGGGCTTCATCGAGAGTTTTTGATGCATAATAGATCACATAGTGTTTCTTCTCTATATATTGCCCTAAAAGAGCGCCCACAACATAATCACTGGCATCACACATAATTTCAAAAGGATGGTCCCAGTCAGGAGCTCTAATGATGGGGGTGGTTGTAAGGGCCTGCTTCAGTGTGTTGAAGCTTTTGACACATTCTTCATTGAATTTGAAAGCAGTATCCTTTAGTAATAGGTTCGTCATCGGCTTCATTTTCTTGGAAAAATCCTTTATGAATCTTCTATAGAATCCGGCGTGGCCAAGGAAAGCACGAACTTCTTTTACATTTGTGGGGATAGCCAGTTTAGAAATCACTTCAAAATTGGCTTTATCGACTTCAATTCCTCTATTGCTGACCCTATAGCCCAGGACAATGCCTTCTTTTACCATAAAATGGCACTTTTCCCAATTTAGCACAAGATGCGCTTCTTCACAACGTTTGAGGACCAGGGATAGGTGCTTTAGACATGAATTGAATGAATCTCCGTAAATAGAAAAATCATCCATGAAAACCTCCATAATTGTTTCAGTAAGACCAGTGAATATGGCAACCATGCAACGTTGGAAAGTTGCGGGCACATTACAGAGACCAAACGACATTCTTTTAAACGCATATGTTCTGAATGGGCAGGTAAAGGTTGTTTTCTCTTGGTCACTGGATGTATGGGTATTTGATAGAATCCAGAGTAACCATCAAGATAACATAAATATTCTTCATGAGCCAACCTTTCTAGGACTTGATCAAGGAAGGGCATTGGAAAATTATCTTTTTGAGTTGCTTTGTTCAATTTTTTATAATCTATGCACATCCTCCACACTGTGACTGTTCGAGTGGGGATGAGTTCATTGTTTTCATTCCGTATAACATTTGTTCCACCTTTCTTCGGGACAACATGCACTGGGCTCACCCATGGCGAATCGGATATCAGATAGATTATTCCAGCTGTGAGCAATTTAATGACCTCACTACGGACCACTTCCTTCATATTTGGGTTCAATTTCCATTGATGCGCAACAGTTGGTTTGTGATCTTCCATCATAGGGATCTTGTGCATACACAATGCTTGACTGACCCCAGTGAGGTCACTCATTTTATAATCGATGGCTTTCTTTCTTTCCCTCAATTCCTTCAGAAGTTTCTCTTCTTGTTCAGCTGTTAGATCAGAATTTATAATAACTGGACAAACCTTGAGATCGTATAAAAACACGTACTTCAGTCCTTCGGGTAGAGGCTTCATTTCAGGAGCCTCTTATTTTTCACTTGTTTCTTTTGTAGTTTCCATAGCCTTGAGTTCTTCACTATTGACTTCAACATCTTCTGTAGTAGAGTCGAGGGATTCGTTGCAATCCTTTACTCGATCATTGATCGGTTCATTCACTGATGGGTTTGTTAGAGCAATTTCCAAGGGATTGTTTGATTCATGATGATCTTGAGTTAGAAGGGACATTTGTTCAATGCAGTCAATCAGATAGACTTCTTCCTACATACTTGTTCTTCTCATGCTTTCAAAAACCTTAAATTCGAGAGTTTCTTTTCCTAATATGAGCAGTAAGGTACCAGCTTCAACATCAATCAGGGCTCTTACAGTGGCAAGGAATGGACAACCAAAGATGAGAGGATATCTGGCATCTTCTTTTATGTCCATAATGACAAAGTCACATGGAACATATGTGTCCTTACCTACCTTGACCGGGACATCTTCGAGGATTCCTAATAGACGTTTTATCGAATTGTCTGCAAGCTGTATAGTCATGCCAGTAGGAAGCAATTCTACAAACCCTAGTCTTTTCCATAGGCTAAGCGGCATAATAGAGATCTTGTACTGAGATCTGCCAAACCTTTCTTGCATGATGAGTCACCAATGTGACATGAAATTCCAAAGGATCCTGGGTCTTTTTGTTTCTTTGGCATTTTGCTCAGTATGATATCAGATGTAGTTGTTGCCAGTTTTACTATCTCATACTCTTCAGTTATTTACTTCCTGGTGAGGAGTGACTTTAAGTACTTAGTCCAGGATGGTATCTCAGCTAGATCATCCAAAAAGGGTATATCAACATGAAGTTTCTTCATAGCTTCTTTAAACTTATTGAATCTAGTATCAAGCTTGGTTTGCC
Source organism: Alisma plantago-aquatica (assembly GCA_963693085.1). NCBI lineage: Eukaryota > Viridiplantae > Streptophyta > Magnoliopsida > Alismatales > Alismataceae > Alisma > Alisma plantago-aquatica. The sequence goes on along the minus strand of OY856411.1, from coordinate 1,233,492,902 downwards.
TTAGACGAGCTGGGAAAGGTATACGAGACTTATATACAAGAATATCGGGTTTTGGTGTTTTAGTTTCTCCATCAGTAGGTTTCTCAGGACTTCTCTTATCTATCTTATCATCTTTTGATTGAGACTCTAGTGTTGTTGAGTCTTGGACAATCATAGGTTCATCTTTGTCTGTAATAACCACAGGTGTCTTTATAGGTGGATCCGAATAGTCTTTTCCAGACCTGGTGGTGACTGCCTTCAACTGTTCAGGATGCTTAGGACTGTTCTCGGGTTGGCTAGAAAAGACTCCAGTAGGTGGCTTTATGCTAGCTGCGAGTTGAGCTAATTGAGATTCAATAGCCTTCTGCTGAGCTTGTTGGTTAGCTATCATGGTTTACTGAGTTTGCAACATCTTTTCAATGGCTGATAACTTGTCATCAGAAGAGACGGGTCTTGCTTGATGTCCTTGCTGTTGATTAAGATTCTGATACTGAGAGTTGTTTTGATAATTATTGTAGTTCCCCTTGAAATTCCCTTGATTCCCAAAATTCTATTGTTGATTATACTGGAATCCGGGTGGGCCTCTTGGTTGATTGTTTGAACCAAATTGATGCGAGTTTACTGCTCCAGAGGGGTTTCCATATTGAAAACCTGGGTGATTCCTATTCTGATTCGGATTGTAATAACTTTGCCCAGTAATAGTGTTGATAGCATTAAGATTTTCCATCTGACCATTATCTCCTTGTCCACATACATTGCTTAGTACAATGTCTTAAAGAACATTGCATGATAAAGTGGAATGATCGGTGCTCTTACATGCTTCACAAAATAGGGAAGTGGACAGGTCCGGTTGCTGAGTGGGTGAACGTCCTCTTCCAATAGCAGCTAGAGATGATTCAATATGGTCTTTCTTGGCAACTAAGATCTTCAAGGTTTCATCGATAGACTTGTACTCGGGAGTAGCTTCAGCCATAGCTACTTTCAAAACTCCTTTACCTACAGATCTACCCCAATTGGCTTGATTTTCTGCTCCCAGGGTGACGACTCTCCATGCGCTGTCATAACTTCGACGCATGAAATTTCCTCCAGACGAGGAATCTAGAAACCTCTTAATATCATCATTCACACCCCTATAGAAAATTTCGATGAGTTGATTCTTAGGAATTACATGGTGTGGACACTTGCATAGAAACTTTTTGTACCTATCCCATGCTTCAACGAGAGTTTCTCCAGGGACTTGAGTGAAATTTGTTATCCGGCCCCTAATTTCATATGTGAGAGATGGAGGATAGAACTTTTCCAGAAACACATTTTGGAGTTGTTCCCAGGTGGTGATGGGTATTTCACTTTGCAATGAATTGTACCAACTTATGGCTCTATCAGTAAGGGAATACTTGAAGAGACGGAGTCGAATGGCATCATCTGTGACTCCATTTTGTTTCGTCATGGCACATAGATCAATAAATCTCAGAAGATGTTCTTGGCTATAGAAAGAGTTATTCTGATGCAGGGTGATCCAATGCGCTCTTATCTCGAAATTAGGAGCATTGATAGGAGGGGGTTGTACTGGATGATGAAAATTTACAGCTTTCAAGATTGAGAACTCTCTAAGATCCTTTTGTAGTTCAGCTGCTTGTGCTGCTAGGATTTCCTGTTGAACCGCAACCCTGGCTTCTTGCATGAGCCTCTCTCTCTGTGCATTGATGGCTTGAGCCACTCTTCAGGCTACTTCCTCTTCCTGAGACATCCTTGCTTGATTTTCTCTGATCTGACAATGAAAAGTTATGTCTATCTCTGGATCAAAGCTCGTTGTTAGTCTGGGGCTGTCTGAACGGTGCATGCACTACGCCTTGGATTGTACCTGAAATTAGAAAGATTTTGAAAGTGAGAACCAAAAAGTAGAGTCAAATTCAAGTAGATGATCGATTATTTGAAAATAAAAAGCAAAATCCTAGATTAGTCTTAAAAGAACTAGATTAGACTGACTGATTCCGTTGTCCCCGACAATGACGCCAGAATTTGACGTGGTATTTTGAACGCACTAACAAACTCACTCGGGGTTGATATCCCCGAGTTTTTACTAAAACCAAAGTGCAATAATACCACCCGCAAGTGGACGAGTCTTATCGCAGTATAGTTAAGGATTGAACCCAAAGGACAACGTTTTTAAGAATCTTTGTCAGTCTAGTCTAGTTTGAGTTAAGGCTAATATTTAAAATGATTGGTTGATTTGAGGTTAATTAAACTAATTGCAGGAAAGTAAAGACTGAATTAAAGCTAGATTAAGATCAATGATATGGAATCGCTGGGATGGTATCGGGTTTCACCACCACTTCTCATGCAAGCAGATCCAAATATCAAACATCCATGCAAGATATAACTATTCAAGTAGAGCTGCTGTGAAACCCCCCATACGAGTGTTATGTCCCCATAAGCATCACCTTTGACATCAGATTTCTTGTCACCATCCATATCACATACTTACGGCTCCAAAGATACAACATCCAACTAAGGTTGTGGGCACCCTATACAGGCATTAGGCACACAAAAGTGTCACCGAAGGCTGGATGGCTCGTCCCCTCACGTATCATACACTTACGACCTCAAGCAACCCCATTCTATATCTAGTTCGGGAGTCAACCATGCTAATCGATAAGTAAGCAGCCGATTTATATACGAGCAAACATCGACGATTAACAAGAAGATACAAAATCCAACTAAGGCTGTGAACCCCCTATACAGGCATTAGGTACACAGAAGCGTCACCGAAGGCGAGATGGCTCGTCCCCTCGTGGATCATACACTTACGACCTCAAGGAATCCCATTCTATTTTTAGTTTGGGAGTCAACCTGTTAAACGACATTCAAACCTACATAAAGATATTCTCACAACATAGGAAGAATAAATATGAAAGCAAGCAAACAATCTAACAACAAACTTAGCGATAAGCAAAATGAAAAGTTATATACATTGCCATGGATGGTTAACGATATAACATGTTTGCATGGGTAGCGGGGCTAGTCCTCGTACCCCAGTCAAATGGTACTACTCTCTCATGATGCGAGAAACAAGAAGAGTGAGAAATAGAGAGAAATCCACCATAGACTCGGTACAGAAGGTAGTCGCAGCTCGGTGAAGTAGATACGGCCTCCTACGTCATGTCGAAGCAGATCTAGATGCAAATGGGAGTTGCCAAGACAGACCGGACAGTCTCCCTTGCTCTGTCTTTCTTCTCCCCTCGGCCTCCTTGGTTCCAACACGGGAAATAGGTGAAATAAAACTGGCACGGACTGGACTGGTTTTGGATCGGACCAGTGTACAGGCAGCCTGTCGGCATCTCGGAACCGATGTCCAGGTAAGGACTCTTGGGGTCCTATTTATAGGCACAAGACTGACCCCAAACGGTCTTGGATAAAAAGAAACCAAACGGTCTGCTGCAGTTATGGGCAAATGGTTTGGCCAAAAAAATCTTCTCCAAACGGTCCTTGTTGCTTTGACTTTTTCATGCGGTTTGCTCCAAACGGTCTGGGCAAATGATCCTGGATAGAGGCAAACGGTTTGTAAAACCGTTTGCTACCGAACAGTCTGGAAAGCATGACTACCCATGCAGTTTCCTCCAAACGGTGTTCAGATCTGAGGCCAAATGGTCCGTGGTGGTTTCTCCAAACGGTCTTTAGGTCTGAAGCCAAACGGTCTGCGATGTTTCCTCCAAACGGTCTTCAGGTCTGAAGCCAAACGGTCTGCAATGTTTCCTCCAAATGGTCTTCAGACCAGTCTGTAGATTGTTTGCCCGACCATGCGGTCTTCACGGAAGGGGAAAATGGTTTGTATCCCTGGCTTTCGTTCGGCTGAGGTGGGGGTAGTAGGTGTAGCATAGCTACTTGGATGAAGACGGGTGTCACCCTGGAAGCAGGTCCGGTGGTGTTGCTGCTCTCTGGAGGAGATGCAGATTGCTGCTGCAATAGTGAAGACGGTGGGAAGAAGAAGAAAGGAGGGTGGCACAACTGCATGTCGTGTTGGAATCGGAGCTACTTCTTGACGGGGCGGAGCCCTAAGAACGAGGTGCCGCCGGATCTTGATGTATTTGAAGAAGAAAAGTGCTGCTTGGCATAGGTACAAAGGTAGAAGACGATGCACCACAGTCGTGGTTAGTCACCACGGTCGTGGTAAAGCTGTTGTCCCACGGTCGTGCCGCCTTGCACGGGCATGGTGGGTGAGAGATCGGGCTCTGATGACATTGTGCCACGGCCGTGGCATGTCACCACGGTCGTGGTGAGGTAGCTGCCACACGGCTGTGCTGCGTCGCATGGGCGTGGAAGGTGGGAGGTCAGGCGTTGGGGATGATCCACCATGGTCGTGGCCACACCACACGGTCATGGTGATGATAGAGGATCACGACCATTTTGGACCACCACGGCTGTGGTGAGGACTCTACTTCGTGACCTTGAGTTCATGCATTGCTCGATCCCTTGTGGCTGGGTGGTGCCTCCAATTGGTCTCTGCTGCTCAAACGGTCTTGAGACCGCATGGGCTCAAACGGTCTTGAGACCGCATAGGTGGAATTGCTTGGTTAGATTTCTTTATCAGAACCAGAGATGAAGGTGGACCTTGATTACTTGTTCAACTTTGTCTAAACCTGCATTAAATGAACAATATTTAGTTAAAACCTTGATAATTGAATCAACTAAGTAGTTTTGCACATTATGATTCATATTAAGATTTTAATGAGTGAAATAATATATATAGAGTTGAATTTGCTCCAAAGTGATAATTGAATACCATGATGAATACACATTCATCAAACGTTTGGACTCAAATGGTCTTAAGACCGTTTGGTCCCAACACTCCCCAAACCGAATGGACCAAAAGGGTCTTCCATTACTTAGTCAAATTTGGGTTTCAATCATTGAACCATCTATTAATTGAACCACTGATTTATTCTTCAATTAAACCATTGAATCACCCTTAAATTGGACCTTCAATTAGGGTTTTGGTCCCAATTGAACTAGGATTTATAATCAAGAAACCATCACTTAGGGTTTTGAAATCGAGGAACCATCAATGGTTGACATTTTGGAACTAATTCGATTGCAATCATTCAATAACCATTTAGCTATGTCATGTCCTGACCTCAAACGGTCTTGAGGTCGTTTGGATGACCTCCAAATGGTCTTGAGACCGTTTGACTTAAACCATCATTGAAATCTATGAAATTCAATTAGGGTTTGCATCATTGAATCAATCATTAATTGAAATCTATGAAATTTAATTGAAATCATCATTGAAATCTATGAAATTCAATTGAAGTGCTGAATTCTCCATTGATTGAGTTAATTTTTGGGTTGACTAACCCAAACAGTCTCAAGACCATTTTGAGACCGTTTGGGTGACCTCCATTGATGATATCAATAACAAAGTACAAGGGTTCAAGTTATATAACCCACCTTCAATTGAGCTTCAAAGCTCAAAGATCACGTCAACAATGGTGGATGCAACTCCTTTCACTATTCCAAGGCTCATCCTCAAGCTTTGAGTGAAAAGGAATGGTAAGAATTGAAGATGGGATCGAGATATGAAGAAATCATGCATTGATTTTCGATTTCCACCATAGAATCAAGGTGAACGAAGATCAAGAAGCTTACCAATAGGTTGGGGGTCGTCATCCTATTGTTCCAAGCTCCCTTGGTCGTTTTTTCAAGCAATAAGTGAAGGTGACTTCGAAATTACCCATCCAACCTATGGATAAATGGGTATATATGCATTTTATTGAAAATTCATTTAAGAGAGAGAAAGTAGAAGATAACTCCCTCATTTCCTTGACAATTGCCCCCTCCTCTTCCTTGGATACGAGTCTATCTTCCTTGCCTCTAATTCCTCTCAATTATCCAAGAAATAAAGAAAAGCAAATTAAGCACCTTAACCCTTATAATAATATCCGTAAGTGAGTGGATATTTCTTTTTCTTATAATAATGTGAGTGGGTTCTTCACCTCCTTAAGATATTTTTGTTGCCTTTGCAAGGCAAAAGAACGTCCACATATATGGATTTCAACCAACACAATTTTGGTTGAAAGGCACTTCAATTAACATATTTATTTTTGCATTAAATTGAAGTAAAGTTCCAATTATGCTTAAATCTTGATTATTTTAATATCAAGATTCTCTCTCCTTCAAAGAGGTACAAATGAGACGCCCTCTCATTTTCTTTATCCTAATTGATGCTAAGAAACATTAAGGACTATTTTGAAGTGGAAATTTGCATATTGAACCCTGGGTTTTGGGTAAATTGCACATTACACCAAAACTAGGTTTTAATGCACAAACATTGTTTAATCAACTCTTTCTTGGTACTCAGGCTACCACAAGCCATACCTCTACATCATCTTCATTCTCATGATGCTTCAACACATGAGGAACATATTATCATACACAATTTGCAATTTAACCCCTCAACTTGGGCAATTTGCATTTTAGTCCACAACAAGTACAACATTATTCAAAATGGACTAAAATTAAAATATAAGTTCCTCTTGAGCCTTAATTACTTTTCAAGAGATAACAGAAAGCATATAATAAACTTTATTAAGAAAAACATCTAGGGTTAAGCATAACTCAGGTCAGGGATGTTACAGTTACCCACAGAAACTATCAGTTCATCCCTTGTGCCCTGAGGGATGAACTTGCCTTCCTTCCTCTGCTCGTGCACCTCCCACTAATCACCATCAACAAAAATTAGTAAGTAAACATAACCATAATCAATATCGATTGATTGCTCTAAGAGTTTATTTTTACCATTTTTGCAGCCGCCTCAGCAGTTGCGGGCTTCAGTATGTCTCCCTTCTTATTTTGCCTCCCATCTATCCACATAGCATGGCGAGGCAGAGGTGCAGGAGCAGTAGTAGAGGACTCTGCAGTCTCCTGAGTAGCAGTAGGCTGAACAAACTAAACTTGTAGTCTTTGGCGAACGCCTGCATATCCTCTTGGACCCATTGTGTGGTCATGCACATTCAGTGCATGCCTTGCTCGTTGAGCATCGCTGATAGCCTAGTTAGATAGCACATTGATTTGGTTAGTAACACTAAAGGTTAATCTTGAATAGGTGAATACATAAAAACATATATTAATTAAATTGGGAGTGGTGTTTAATACCTTGAATTCATCTATTTTTCTTTGGGTAACAAACGCCTCCCAGTCTTTGGGGTCCAGGTAGTTCCATTGTTGTGTGGCTTCCTTCTGCCTAAATTTATTTTTAAAGAGAATACAAACAAAAATTATTAGTGTCGAGTTAGTGAAATAATGATCAATGTCTAGAATTGGAAATCAATCAAGAACCACTTCTCAGCATCGCATATGCAATCTCGGGTGAGATCCATCCTATAGTTCCTTAGGACCCTCTCATAGTGTTGCATCACACATTTACGATGCAACTTTTCATCCAGATCAAATATGCTCTGCAAATTAAATAGAATTGCTATTAACTAGTATCCTAAAAATTAGTAATCTACACAAATAGAATTATAAATAATAATAACTCACGCATAGTTCCTTCCATATGTGGTCTTTCTTCCCCTTAGGAACTTTATGTCAGGATTCTAGGATAGGACTATAATGGCTGTGAGTAAGAACCCCAAGATATGAAACAAATGAGTTGTGGTTCACTCCATATGGATTTCCTACATGATTGAAATCCACAACCAATTTGATTCCATTGCCCCTTTGTTGTATTAACTTGTTCGTCATTGTGATGCCCCTCACTTTCCAAATTTTCTTTTGCTTCTCATCAAGTGCTGTAATTTCTTCAGGGGGTACATCACCAACCTAAAATTTGATAAAAGAACACACTTACATGATATAATTATAAATGAACATATAGATAGAAACCTCAGGGATATATTCTTAAAACTTACATTGTCAGGCAGCGCAAGCACGGCCTCACCCTCACGGTGATCATCATCACGGTCATCATGGGAATGCTCAGCCATCTAGAAGTTCACATTCAAATTATAATTTCACATTGTAAAGTAACACTAATTGTAAAGTTCACATTGTAAAGTACACATTCACATTGTAAAGTAATTCACATTGTAAAGTTCACATTCACATTGTAAAGTAATTTGCATTGTAAAGTCCACATTCACATTGTAAAGTTTACATTCAGAAAAATTAAACATATAAAAACTATAAACATTCATGCCTCTAATATTGTGATCTTTTATCAATTAACAATCCTTCATTGTGATCCCCACAAACATACAAGTCATTGTGATCCCCAACTTCAATGTTTGGTGGTGTGGGCAACCCAACTGAGAATGGAATGGAGTCATCATACTTATCATAGTACTCTTCTTCATCTATAGGATCTTCAATGAACTGTCTTTTTCCATGAAGAACAACCGACCATTTATCATTTGCAGGATCATCGATATAAAATACTTGTTTCGCTTGTGATGCCAATATGAATGGTTCACCCTTCTCGCCAATCTTTTCAAAGTTCACTAACGTGAAACCCAATTCTTCCACTATAACTCCTTTGTTGTTGTCAACCCAATTACATTTAAAGAGCGGAATTCTGAAATCTACATAGTCAAACTCCCATATGTCTTCAATGACACCGTAACATGACATTTTAGCTTCACGTGGACTCTTATCCTTTGCACTTGCAAAAAACAATGAAGACGCTTTAAAGGTGACCCCACTATTTTGTATGACAGTCTTATCATCTTGAAGCTTTTTGTAATACGAGAATCCATTTATGTCAAACCCTTCATAAGACATAACATTCGATTTTGGTTTAAAGGTGAGGAGTTTGATGGTTTCTGTAAGATTATCTAACATTTGAGATAGTTGATGTAAGACTTTATCTTCAAACCACTTAATAAATGTCTTGTTATGCTCTCTAGCAAGCCAAATTGAATTGGATCGAGGATATTGTCTCTTGATGAAATTGGTATGTTCCTCGATATAAACACTCACTTCATCGATGTTGTGTAAAATATACAAGTGGCCTTGATCCAACTACTCACGGCTGATTACTTTCACCCGTGATCCCAAAATTCCTTTGCCAAAATGCTCCTCAATATTCTTGTCATTCACAGGAGCGTCATTAGCACTCAGAAAGTCATTACAAAAATCCATAACCTCTCTCGCCACATAACCCTCAATAATACTCCCTTCAGGCCGATAACGGTTTCGAACATCACCTTTAAAAACGCTCATGTATCGTTCAAAGGGATACATCCAATGCAATAAAACTGGTCCCAACATTTTCACTTCCCTAGTCAAGTGAACAACAAGATGTACCATGATATCAAAGAACGAAGGAGGAAAATACATCTCAAGCTGACATAGGATAACAACCACTTCTCTTTGCAATTTATCGAGAGTATCTGGTTCAATAACTTTGCTGCATAGATTGTTGAAAATGAAACAAAGTCTGGTAATTGCAAACCGTACATGCTTTGGCAATATAGATCAAATTGTCACGGGCAATATTTGTTGCATTATAGTGTGACAATCATGAGATTTAAGACCTATCAGCTTCAGATCTTTCATTGATACCAATGTATGGATGTTGGATGAGTAACCTTGTGGCACCTTAACATTTACCAAGCATTCACAAAATGCTTTCTTCTCCTTTCTAGACAACATGTAACAAGTGGGAGTTAAGTATGTTCTCTGATCACTACTAACTACTTCTGTTAATTCTATCCTTATTCCCATTTCACGTAGGTCCATTCTAGATTTTATCCCATCTTTAATCTTACCTTGTATATTCAAAAGAGTATCGATGACACTATCACATACATTTTTCTCCACATGCATGACATCGATACAATGCCTGATTGTCAAATAACTCCAATAAGGAAGATCCCAAAATATTGACTTCTGCTTGAATAAAGACTTGTCACTCTGTGTGGCCATCATACATTGTGATCTCTTACCAAATTCATTGGCAATGTCTTTTACTCTTTCATAAACATCCTCCCCTGATATAGGTTTAGGTGCACTCTGTTCCTCATTCCGTCCATTGAATGCTTTGCGCAACCTACGATATGGATGAAATTTTGTAAGAAACCTTCAATGACCAAGATATACAGTCTTGCCGCCATGTTTTAGTCGTATTTAATCAATGTTCTCTTCACATATAGGACACACTTTAGATCCTTTGACACTATATCCAGACAAATTCCCATACGCTGGAAAATCATTCACAGTGTAAAACAACATAGCTTGCAAACAAAATGTCTCTCTTTGTGAAGCATCATAGGTCATCACATCTTCACCCCAGAGCTTATTCAAGTCATCAATCATAGGTTCAAAATAAATGTCGATATCATTTCTAGGTTGTTTAGGTCCCGATATCAAAGATGACAACATAATGTACTTATTTTTCATACACAACCAGGGAGGAAGATTGTATATAACAAGCATAACTGGCCAAGTGCTATGTTGGATGCTCAATGTCCCATACGGATTCATCCCATATGTACAAATCCCAAGTCTTATATTCTTGTCTTCTTCACCAAATTCAGGGTATAATAAATCAATCTTCTTCTACTGTGGGGAATCAGACACATGTCGTACGATCCCATCATTATTTTTCTTAACATCTGCATGCCACCTCAAATTCTTCGCATCTATAGGATTGGCAAACAAGCATTGAAACTGTGGTATTATAGGTAGATACCACATCACCTTGGCAAGAGAACCAGTTTTGGACTCCCCCGAAGTCGTCAATTTATACCTTGACGCACCACATTTCAGACAATCTTTCAAATCCACATAGTCCTTTTGAAATAATACACAATCATTCGGGCATGTGTGTATCTTCTTGGTCTCCATTCCCATTGGGCACAACAATTTCTTTAACCGGTATGTTGAGATTGGCAGCTCATTTCCTTCAGGAAGAATTTCTTTCAACAAAGACAACAATGATGTGAAGCTTTTATCGCTCCATCGATTGTTAGCTTTCAGTTTATACAATCTGAACACATCGCTAAGCTTCATAAACTTACAACCTGTATATAACGGTATCTCAACATCATGCACAATGTTTCTAAACATGGGAGGTGGATCGGTGTGCTCTACCCCACAACTATCCAGCATCGCATCGCATCAACAATGTCTATAGGAACTGGTTCGTTCACATCTACATCATCGAAGGCAATTTCTTCTTCCATACAAGCACTGCTATCGACATCCACTGATTTTAGGTTTGAAATCTCTCCATGCCAGTGCCATTCTGTATAGACTTGTACAATCCCATTGCACATGACATGACTTTTGATCTCATCACCAGTGTTGACTTTCAAGTTGTTACCCCAATGTCTACATGGACAGTAGAACCTATCTCCAAGTTGTTTCCTATGTTCCTCGGCAAATTTAATAAACTGGTCAAGACTAGAAATAAACTCGGGGGTGCAACGATTTGGAATGGACATCCGTGATATATCCATTCTATGATCAAAGAGAAAACAAGTATATATTAGAACAAGATTAGGGTCTAGGGTTAAAAGATTAGGGTTTATGGTTGAAACTTTAGGGTTTAAGGTCTTATATATAATTAATGGTTAAAACATCCTAAGTGAGATTAAGTGTTCAAGAACAGTCCCAAACTGGGGACTATCCAAGATTTACTCATAATGAGTAAATCTTGGATGGGTTTCTAGGCCAACAAATACATGTGTTGTCATTCTTATATATAATAAATGTGTACCACCTATCCCATTCTTGAACACTTAATCTCACTAGTAAGTGTATAATGTGTATTGGGTTTTCAAGAGAATTTCGGCATCATTTCCCCGCTGTTCTCCAAGTACATATGTACTTGGAGAACAATGGGGAAATGCTGCTGAAATTCTCTTGAAAACCCAATACACATTATACACTTACATCCTAAGTGAGATTAGGTGTTTAAGAACAGTCCCAAACCGGGGACTATCCAAGATTTACTCCTAATGAGTAAATCTTGGATGGGTTTCTAGGCCAACAAATACATGTGCTATCATTCTTATATATAATAAATGTATACCACCTATCCCATTCTTGAACACCTAATCTCACTAGTAAGTGTATAATGTGTATTGGGTTTTCAAGAAAATTTTGGCAGCATTTCCCCACTGTTCTCCAAGTACATATGTACTTAGAGAACAAATGGGGAGATGCTGCTGAAATTTTCTTAAAAACCCAATACACATTATACACTTACATCCTAAGTGAGATTAGGTGTTCAAGAATAGTCCCAAACTGGGGACTATCCAAGATTTACTCTTAATGAGTAAATCTTGGATGGGTTTCTAGGCCAAAAAATACATGTGTTGTCATTCTTATACCTACAATCCCAGTTTCATCATGCATATCCTATGTTTTGTGTAACATCATTTAATCATGCCTGTCAATAAATACTAAACAGTAAATTAGTGATTGCCATACTGCTAACAAAAAGAAATATTACTCAACAATCAAGCATTTTGAATAATATTTCACTGCATCGAAATTAGTTGTTTCAAAAAAACATGATATTCATGTATACCAAAAGGGCAGATGAGTAGGGCACTCTCTAGATGCATGAGGGAAGAGGGATGACCCCAAAAGTGTCGGCACCCTATAGACCTAGAGGAGATGACAAAGGATTATGTGTGGATCCGAGTAGGTTCGAGACCAGTTTTCCATGAAGGAAATTTTGATATCATGATGTTTGTGATGTAAAGACATGAGTTGCAGGTTTCAACTTAGATTTGAAGGTGTACTGGCAAGGTGGGATGTACCATCTCTACTCCTGGAATGGGAAGAACTCTGTATTTGGATGGCCGCCAAATGCTTATTTCTTCTTGTTATGGGAGTGAGAGATAGGACAGCACGCATGCCATACACCAAGGATAAAGATGATGTGAGTTAGAACGTTGCTATGAGGTATGAGGACAGAGATGATAACATACCCTAGTGGAGTGAATGATACATGAATGGTTTACAAACACTAAGAGAGATAAGGTGGTCATCCTATAAGGATGTTTTTAGCATGAGCTATGTGGAATTTGCTAGTGATACAAGGTTGAGTTTGATCACCATTAGGATGAGCTCAGAGTTTCTTGATGAAGACAAACTTAGAGTTTGAGATGAGATGATAAGTATAATGCTTGGAGGTGTATGTCTTCGACATTACCTAACACCTAAGGATAAGGAGTGGTAATGAATGCTCTGGTTGAGATATAGCTGCCTGGTTTAGCTGGAAGCTAGAAGAAGTTGAGGCTGTTAGGCTAACCTTAAGTTGAGAAAAAAGAGATAAGTTTGGCTAACACTCAGATATAACGAGATATGTTGAACACAATTAGTGGTTGTTTGGATAGCCAGCCTAGTCTTGATGCAATAAAAGGATGGTTGTAGGACCTCAGATGTTCTTCTTTGGAAAGAAAAGTAATGAAACCCTGATGAGAGTGGCTTAGGGTTTCTGAGGAATCAAGCTTGAGGAATCATGATACACTGGAGATCATGGTTTTAAGATCACCAAACACCGTGATACTACAAAGATAGTAAGTAATAGTAGCACTTCGGTTGCTTGATGTGGAGTTTCATGTGACAGGTGGCCATGCAAGCCAGGGGTGAAGGACGAACACCAGTAACCCAGTGTATCAATATAGAGGATAAAAGAGTCCCTGAGAGGGAATGGGAGTTCATCACTATGGATGTTGTGGTAAGTCTCCCTTTGACCCAGAAGGTCAAGATGCAATATGGGTTATGGTAGATCGCCTTACCTAGATAACATGAGAAAGAAAGGAGTTTTGTCAAGGGAGGCGGATTCAGTTGAACTACTTAAGAGAGAAAGATGGTTCAACTACACCATGATGCAAGTTCAAAAGTTCTTGAGTATGACCTAAAGGTTCACTTCCATGAGGTGGGAGTAGATACATAATGAACTCGATGATAATATAGTTTATCACCCCTAACTAATTATTAGTTTGATCCAGACTAGAGGGTCTGATGAGAGCAAGTGTTCTTGTTCAGGGTGATACAAAGAGACAGTTCATGAGATGTGATGTTAACCACCATAGCCTTTATCGGGATGCAAGAAGGAGGTTGTGTCGGTCATCGCTTCATTAAGATGATGTTGGTGAAGGAGGCCTCACGAAGGTTTGAAAAGAACCATAGTGTGTGTAGATGAAGTCGCTTTGATCGTGCAATGGCCGAGAGAGATCCCAGTGGTGACTTGAGTCACGAGCTAAATGCAAAGCAGACTGACATGCAGTTCACTATGGGAGAATATGTGATGTGCAAATCCGACCCCTCCAAGCTACAACTGAGGAAGCTGAGTCCCCGATATATGGATCCATTTGATATGGATGGGTGGAGATGGTTGTGTTTAGCCTTGCCCCTCAGGATAACATGATGAGTAATGTGTTACATGAGTCGAATCTAGAGCACTATGTGAGGTACCCAAGCCATGTGCTGAGCCCTGAATCTATTTAGCTTTTGAGAGGCTGAAATGTCCTGAGTCGCTTATGAGGGTATGTTATACCAAGGTAAACAAAAAGAACTCAGATGGAAGAATATGAGATGATGAAGGTTCTTGGGAAGCACCATGGAGAGGGTGAAGCCACATGGGAGCCCTGATGGACATGGAAAAGGCTTATACTGAATTGTTTGTCTGTTTAGTTGAATTTTGAGGACAAAATTCCTATAAGAGGGGAAGGATGTTATAACCCCAATTTTTGGGTTCAATAGGTGAGAAATGTAATTTCTCATATTAAAGATATTTGGGAAAATAATGATATAACTTGTTTTGAATAAATGGATTCCATTTACAATAGCCTTGATTGTTTGCTTTGTGGGCTTTATGGGCTATTGGGCCCAATAAAGAGGAATTTCAAATAATTGATGAATAATTGAGAATTTGAGAAAAGAAAAATGTGGAAACCTCTAGAAGGCAAAATAATGTAATACAATGATGGATTTCGTGCCTCTTAGGTTCCTTGGGTGCCAAGGAGTCCAAGATTGTAAAGAAAAGGCAATAAGAAAAGAAAAGATCAAATAAGTATTTCTTTATTAAGAAAGAAATTGGAAAACAATGTTAAAATATGGGAAACAAGTGAAAAGAAGTATATTTAAGTAATCCTTAGTGGAATTTCATATTCTAAGGATTGCTAATGATAAAAGGAATGCCAATGAGGAAAATAAAAGAGAAATAAAGAGAAATCCTCAAAAAGGGATATTTTAATAAGAAATCAACATAATAATGAGAAATAATGCGTTTAGATGCATCTAGAAGGATAATAAGTATCCTTATGAAGGAATTTCGAAATCGTAAAGTTTCTTGGGATCCAAGGAATCCCAATGAAGAAAGAGGAACGACAAAATATCAAGGAAGCAAAATAAGAGAATAATGTAATACATTATTAATGAATTAAGAAGATATTGTTAAAAAGGAAGTATTCATTACTTAAGGAAATATATTTTCATGGCCAATATATTAAAAGGCATGCATAAAGAATAAAGAAGAGGAAATTCAAATTCCTAATTATCCATGCAATAAATAGGTATGTAGGAGAGAGAATCTTGCTTCTCCTTGAAGGAATCACATTCCTAATAGGAAAGGGGCTTTGCTATTCATGGATGAACGTCCTTCGGCGTGGATAGCCACCCCTATATAAGGGGAAAGCCTCTGGATCAGTTCAGAAAGATCCCACAAAATCCTCTCTTCTTCATCTTCTTCTTCTTTTGTGAAAACCCTAATCGATAGGGTAGTCCAACCCCTGGGACACGAGGAGCCACGAGCGGAAGTCTAATGGAAATAAGATGCTTCCACGACGCCACGAAGAGCGCAACCATCTCCCTCGCACTCTGGAGCTTGCACGACAGCCGTTACATGGTTGCAGGTCGGCCATGAGTTGCGGAGCCTAGTTGGACGATACAGTCGCTCAATCAGCGACCTGAGGGGTCCCCCGCGTGAGCCGAGGTATGGCGGAGCTGGGGCAGGAGTTGGCAGCATGGTTTGGGCCTGGGAGTAGCGGCAGGAGCATGGCGTAGCCCTACCCTCGGCGGCTAGGGCAGCAGCCGTCGAGCTGCTGGAGGTTGAAGGAGGGAGAGACACTTTGGACGGATATACCCCCAGGGTATGAGGCACCAACCCGCTTAAGTGGAGGGTAGAAGCGTCATTCAGTTCTAATTTCAAACGGGCTGCCTTCAAGGACAAAGGCTACGTGGCGCCCTCCGGTTGGCCAAGTAAGTGATTTAATGCAAAATTCATAGATAAATATGGGTAGCTCCGATGAGAACATACAAAATATGAAAATTGCTCAGAAAAATGAGGGGAATCTAATAAAAATATAATTGAAGCATGATTCCTTATGAAATTCGAAAAGTAATGAAAGATATCAACTTTAATGTAATAATGTTTAAAGAACCCTATTTTGGTATGATTAAAGTGATTAGTAGGGTTTAATAGATGATTAAAGTTGATATTAGCATGTTAATGATAAAAAGGAACAATACGAAGAAAAAGGATGGACTTTGCATATAACTAGTTAATTTAGAGTTTTATATGCATGAATATACTTTAATGGGCCTTGAAACCCTGATTTTGACTAATTTGACTATCAATGGCTTTAATTGATTAATTTCATGATTAAAGTTGGAATATGCTGAATCTAAGCTATTTTGAGCATTAAAGTTCCTAATTTGTGGATAAATACCCTAAATGTAGTAATTAGGGTTTTCTCATGAATAAAAGGTGGAATTAATTGCAAATCGAGTTCATATGTGATTTGGATCATAATGAACTATGAATTAATGATAAATGTGTATAATGATCTTGTCGTGGATTAAAAGGATAAAAATAGTAGCTTTAATAAAAAGAGGCTTAATGAGCTTAATTAATGGTTAATTATGCCTTTCATCCGGAATTGATAATTAGATGTGGAAATAATTAGGGTTTGTGATCATTGTGTTAAATTAGGGTTTTAAATAATAAAAGATGAAGGGAAACCCTAATTGCAATGGAAACCCTAAAAGTGGACTAGAAACCCTAGGAAGTGAGCTAGATTTAATAGATCTTAATGACATGAGTAATAAAAGGAAATTGTATAATTATTTCAGGATCTTATTGAATGCTTGCTTGCTCATTGTTGTTTGGAGTATTCCTGCACTTGAATCTGCATGTACAGGTATGTGGTTAATTATGAATAACTGCCTTAGTTTCCCGATGATTTTCCGGATGGTTAATCGCATTGAATGCAAATTATATGTTGGATGTTCATACTTGCTAATCATAAAGTCACTATGATTATCACATTAAAAAAAATAGAAGTATGGATTCTCGCACCTACATGCCACCCTGATGGATGACGCCAACGGTCAGGCCCAAATGGGTAGACCAATGGACACCTTGAGTGGTGACCCTAGGCACCAAGAAGGTGGCCTATGATATTGCATGACTAGTGGGCACCATGAGTGGTGACCCCCAGGCACCAAGCTCGGGATTGAGAAGGTGGCCTTAAGTCATTGGCAAAGGGCACCCTAAGGTGGGTATGCCAGGGTTAGGGAAAAGGCGGTGGAGAATGTCATACTGAAAAGTGTAAATTGGCTTGTTAATTAATTTGATTGTGATTATTAAATTGTTAGTCATATTTGCAAGATTTTGGTTGTTCCCACATACCAGTATATTTCGATATACTGACCGACGTTTTGTTTGTCAGCGTTTTAGGAACAACAATTGAAAGAAAAAACAGTAAAGCAACACATTGCGGGAAAAGAAATAAAGTGCAAGGAGGATTAGATAGAATAATTCAAGACCAGGATAGATAGATTTCCAAGGTTTTCAATGGTAAGTAAAGTTTTAATTTTATACCAAATTCCAGTTAGTTAGTAGAATTTCATAATTGTTATTGATTATTTGTCGAACCTTTGATCATGTTGATTGAATAACGGCTCTGACCTTCGGGTCTCCTTTAATTGGGGGTTACCAGGAGATGGGGTCGTTACAGATATTGTTTGCATTCTTTAAGTATATTGGTTGGCTAACTTGCTCTCTTTTGTTTGGTTGTGCTTTGTGCATGTGACAAGCCACTAGGGAGGAAACAAGATGGAAGGCCAAAATGCACCCCACAAGCCACTTCAAGACTACTTCATGCCTTGCAACTACCAATCTCCAATTGCTAGCAGGGTTGATCAAATGCCAGGGGAGAAATTCTCAGGTCTTCTTGAGCTCCTATCCATCTTCTACGACTCAGAGTGTGAGAACCCCTACAAGCACTTGGACTCCTTTCTTGAAGTATGCTCCACCTTCAGGACGCCGACGACTAGTGATGATACAATTCAGTTGACCTTGTTCTCTTTCTCCCTTAAAGATAGAGCTAAAGATTGGTATGATTCAAGAAGGCACATCAGGAGTTGGGAAACAATGAAGAATGCCTTTTTGAGACAATTCTACTCTATAGAAAGGTTGACACAAATGCGGCGTTCCGTGACATGTTTTAGTCAAATGGGGAATGAGCAGTTTCACAACTCATGGGAGAGATTTAAGAAGCTTTTGAGAGAGTGCCCGCACCATGAGGTCCCTTTGTGGCAGCTAGTTCAATCATTCTACTCCAGTTTGTCTCTAAAGGACCAAGACATAGTGGATTCCTCTTGTGGAGGATTTTTCATGGCTAGGCCACCTGAGGAAATATGGCCTTTGTTTGAGAAGTTGGCTGAAGGATCAAGAATTCAAGATTCTAGCATGATGAAAGAATGAGGGTATGCCTTTCGTGTGACACCTCCTACTCATGATGACTCAAGCTCGCAAGTGATGAAGATTCTTGGTGACATGGTGAGCTTCATCAAGAACCAGGTGGAAAATGTTCCTTGCCACCCAATCAATTCTATTTTGTTCTATGGTGAGGAAAAGAAGACACCTCACTCCTATAGCTATTAAGAGCCACAAAGTCCAAAATATAGCTCAAGGTTTGAGGAATAGTTTCTCTCTAGATTGAAATTTTTTGATGATGTTCAAAAACATGTTGCAAGGCTAGAAGAGAAAGTAGGGCAACTATCTTCCACAATTTCCCTCCACAAAGAAAAGTTGTCTTCAAAGCCCATCATGAGCTACCATGAAGCAAGTGGACCCATTCCCTCTTCTCAAGTTTTCTATAATCCACCTGCAATGCAAGTACATCCCATCTACCATTTCCAAGGAGATTTCAAGCCTTATACTCCACCTCCCCCTCCATCACCACCACTTTCCCAACAATTCACCTTCCAACCTCAATTCTCCTCTCCTCCTCAATTTCAACCCCTAGTATCTCCTCCACATCCTATAAAACCACAACTAGCTCCCCCTCCCCACCAAGAGCAAGGTAGTTCTGTGACAGTTCTAAGGAGTGGAAAGTCTCTTGAACAACCTCCAAGTCAAAGAAAGGTTGACAAAGCAAAGAAAAGGCAGCCAAGTGGTGATACTATGATTGAAATTGCCGAAGATGATTCAGTGATACATACTACTGATTTTGGGATACCATGTGCTCCACCTCATACTCCATGTGTAGGTCCCACCATCCCTAGTGTTCCACCTCACATTGATGCAAGCAAGGCAAAAGCCAATGATCCTCCATTCATTGAAGCACTAGATGAGCCACCAGAAATGAACAAGAGACAAAAGCACAATGTGGATATTCTTGAGGTGTTTCACCAAGTGAAGGTGAACATTCCACTCTTAGATATTATCAAGAAAATCCCATCCTATGCTAAGTTTATCAAGAACCTATGCACTGTGATGAGAAGGTCAATGGGGAGGATACCAAAGAAAGTGAAGTTGACTGAACAAGTGAGATCCATCATACAACATTCACTTCCTGTGAAGAGAAAAGACCCATGATACCCACTCATACCTAGTTACATAGGGGGACATCGCATAGATAGGTCCTTACTTGATTTGGGATCTAGTGTGAATTTGATGCCATACAATGTCTATGTTGAGTTGGGTTTAGGCAAGTTGAAGCCGGCACATTGCACTCTCCAATTGGTAGATAGATCCATAAAGGTGCCTAGGGGAAGTGTGGATGATGTCTTGGTGATGATAGATAAAGAGAAAGGCACAGTTTTCTCGACGGATTTCATCATACTTGATATGGAGCCGGAGGATAGGAAGATTCCCATCATCTTGGGAAGGTCGTTCTTATCTATAGCTGATGCTGAGATTTATGTACGTAGTGGCACCATGACAGTTCCATTCATGGACATGAAGATCAAGATCAACATGTACAAAACCCCAACCTGGCGGGTCCGAGATAGGGATATTGGACATGATCACTTCACAAGTCTAAATGATCATTTGAGAAAAGAAGATCAAGATGGAATAGTTGATGATGACTATTGTGATCAAAGGGGTGAGGAAAATAGATTGAGTGCAAATGAGGGATGCATGTTATGTAAGAATGGGCACATGAGGATACAAAATGGATGATTCATTGAAGAATCTTCAAGATGCCCTACTGAAGGCATGAAACTTAGTGCTAGTGGGAGGCAACCCACATAGGTTTGGGGTCTTTTATACCCAACATTTACTTTTTGATACTTTTCTTTTGTTTTTCACACGATTCCAAGAATACACACACACACACTTGTACTTGATAGTTTTCTTTTAGTTTTGATGACATGGCAGGTGTACCCATAAGAAGAGAGAGGTAATACAGTCAAAGAATGGTTGATAATGCCCATTCTTTATCAAATGCTCAGAAGTTGAGAGAAACATAAGATTTTTGAGCTTGAGCTACAGAATTGAGAAAATGGTCCATACCACGGCCGTGGCCTCTCTAGCCACGGTCATGGGTTTATTTTGGCAAAGTTACAGGAAGATTTGAAGTTTTGTGAAGGAAAGACCATGACCATGAAGATAGCCACGATCGTGGCTACAAAAGGTTAACATGGTCGTGGCCTCCTTCCACGGTCGTGGGATTTATTGACAAAATAAGGTCACAAGATCAGAACATTTGGCTTATTTGTACACAGATGGCCACGACCGTGGCCCCCGACACGGCCGTGCTTCTCATACCTCACCACGACCGTGGCCCGACCCGGTCCAGGAAAAAATATAACACTTAAACATATCAAACCCGACCCCTTATTCATTTCATCTCCTTCTCCCTCAAGTGCATGGTTGTGGCAGCATACAACAACATCGTGCTCCTTTGATTTTCATATATCCAGAAAGATGGGGTCAAGGAGCCAAAAATTCTCAATGTGAAATGGTTTATGGCCCCATTTTAGTGGTTTTGTATCAATGATGATGGGGAAGTGGTCAGAAATGGGTCAGTGCACAATGGAAATGTAAGAGTGGCGGTAACAGTCTTCGCAATGAGTTGTTCTGATGAAGTGGTCTATTCTGGCCCATGAAAAGTTATGATGCCAAGTAAATTTTGCATTAGCCGGGGGAATATCAATCAGGTTGTTTTGGGTAAGAAGTTGGTTAAAAAAATTGTCAGATGTGTGCATATGGCCAGTCTGATGTGAAAGGTTGATTCCATCAGTTGATTTATTTATGAGGTTGAAGTCTCCTCCCAGGAGCCATGGTTTACTAGAGTACATATGAAGGATGAGTTTGATCTCTTCAATGTAGTTTGTTTTGTTTGAACTAGGTTCTCCGTAGACCAATGTGAAAAACCATTCTAGAGAATCCTTAGAGTTGATGATATGAAGTGTAATAGAGTAGTTCAGAGTCTCTACATCTATGATGGTAATAACCTATTGTTGATTCCTACGGATAAAACCCCTTTGAATCCCATTGGTGGAATTTGATACCAAGAGTTGATGTGTTTTCCTCCTATGGTTTTCAAGGCAAATGGTGTGAGAGGGGTTTTAGTTTCCTAGACGGTGACAATATTAATATTATTTTTGTAAATGTACCTCCTAATTCCTTGTCTCATGTAGTAGCTAAAGGCACCACAAACATTCCATGATGTTATCTTCATCGTGTGAGGGTGTGTTAGTCTGTAACAAATGGTATCGATGATCAATGAAGATGGAGATTTTCCAGTGTGGTGAAGGTGTCATGTATTTGTCTGTGGTTCCTCTAATGCATGATTTTTTTAGTGTCATCTAAGGAATTATGTGCTACTATCTCAATTTTGAGGGCTATGCCTAGCTTATCAGCAAAAAGCATACAAGATTGTATATCAGGCCATGAAGCTATATTCTGAATATTGTCAATCTGGTTATCACAATTAGATGTAGAAGTTATAGGAGATGGTGATATGCATGTATTATGTAGAGAGTTATTTATGTGTTTTGAGGATGTACATGGTTCTTCAATAGCAAAGTAGTTCATCCTTGTTTGACCCTCTGGTATAGTTGACAATGAGTTGATGGCTGAGATTGAGACAAGCACTTTTCCTTTTCTCTTCTGATTAGGACTCCATGAGGATCAAATCTCATCATTAATGACATTTTTCAGAACAGAAGATTGCCATAGATGTCAAACAACTAAAAGAAACTGGTGACAAGGGTAAGAAACCTATTGAGAAAGTCATGAAGTGTGTCATGTGCAATGAAGGAGGCCATGGAATCGAAAACTGTATCTATACTTGGTCGGAAGAAAATGAAGAAGAAATAGAAAATGTCTCTTATGAAAATTTCAAGTAGCCAGATCATGTGGGATTCAATTATGGCCACAAATATGCTGCTGAGAATTCTCATTAACTGGGATGTTTGTCTAAGCCACCCCTAGGATTCGATAAAAAAGTCAGACCGAATCAGTATACCATGACTACTATCTATCATCTAAATAAGAACTACTATCAAAGTCAATATAAAAAAAAAATGCGAGTCACCAAAATCAAGGACAAAATCAACGTCAGAATCGGACCAAGGATAACAACCAACCTGACATGATCGCTCAGCTGTTAGATTTTGCAAAAAGGCAAGCTTTGGTGAATGACCAACTAACCCAAAGTGCCATCAAAAACTCAATAATGTTAACCATGATGCAAACCCAGATGGTGGATATGCAAACTCATCAAAGACTGATTGATCAACAACTAGCTCAACTGGTAGAGCTCACAAAGAATCCTCCAGGGAAGATCCCATTGAACATAGAAACTACAAAGATGGCTACACTCTGGTCGGGATAAGTTGTAGAGAAACAACAAGAAGAGATCCACCATGAAGAAGAAAATGTTGCCAAGCCACATACTAACTCCGCTATAGTAGAGGAGGAGTTTGAAAGGGAAGAGCCAACAAATGAAGACAAGGATGAAGAAAAAGACAAAAAGAAGAAAAGTGCAAAGACCAAGAAATCGGATCCCACTGAATAAATCTGTACATAAAGGAATCCCTATGCCCCAAGAGTACCATTCCCCTACAAGTTAATGAAGGCTCACCTAAAGAAGAGATATGAGAAGTTCATGGAGGTAGTAAAGAAGTTGCACTTAGATATTCCGTTCCTAGATGCGATTGAGGAAATGCCTACCTATGCTAAGTTCTTCAAAGATGTGATTATGAAGAGGAGGATAGGTGATCACGTTGAGACAGTACAACTAGCAAATATGTTGAGTGCTTTTGTTCAAGCTACCATATACACAAACAAAAGAGAGCCAGGAGCATTTACTATTCCTGTCAATGTTGGACATAATGTAGAAAGAAATGGACTTGTTGATCTAGGAGCAAGTACCAGTCTTATGCCCCTTTATTTAACATGAAGTCTTGGACTTACAGGCATGGTGAACATAGGTATGAGAATTCATCTTGCCGACCACACCTTTATAAAGCCAGTAGGAGTGGTAGAGCATGTCCCAATCTGCATCGGAAGGTTCTGTTGGGTTTTAAGGGAGGCAGAGAAGCAGCGGAAACAAAAATTATCTCCCAAAACCCAGAACAAAAGGAATCGCGTCAACGTTTATACAATAGGAAAGATGGTTTGTTTATGCATACCTTGTCCCGAGGCTTGCTTGGCGACAGTACCTCGTGCCTTGTGCAGTCTTCACCTCCGGTCTTGGACGGTGTCTGTGCAGCTCCTGGTCGTACCGGGACTGTCAGGATTGACAGTTGTCCTCCGAGCGAAAGAGGTCTCCCGCCTCTGCAGTCGTCCACACAGACTGCCTGGAACTCCAATCTCCTTGTCCCACAAGGAATCGATAGGATTCACACCCTCCTGTCGGTGTACTAGTCACCAACACACTCTCCTACCACCAGTCGCTTTCTGTAGTTGTCTTCCCTTGTTGTGCCTCCCTTATTGGGTAGCACTTGCTCAGGCTCTCTCTCGGTTACCAAAACTAGAGAGAACGACAACTTCATAGAGCAACTGGTTGCACTGAGTTGTACTTTGAGAAGCCCCCAATACCCCTATATATAGGAGGGTCATGGGATAGGG
This sequence comes from Alisma plantago-aquatica, assembly GCA_963693085.1. Taxonomy (NCBI): domain Eukaryota; kingdom Viridiplantae; phylum Streptophyta; class Magnoliopsida; order Alismatales; family Alismataceae; genus Alisma; species Alisma plantago-aquatica. The sequence goes on along the minus strand of OY856411.1, from coordinate 1,233,468,595 downwards.
TTCTCTATCCCGGGCAATGCAGGACTAAAGCAGGAGTAGAAGGGTTCGAGATTTTCCACAAAAACAACCAACTTTGCAACCTGAACCGATTGTTTCACAACTGAAATGGTCGGTTGGGGATCTGAGTCGGTCGGTTGACACCTCAAACGATCGGTTGGGACCCATGAAACGATCGGTTCACTTCTGAACTAGTCGGTTCATGGTCCTGGTCAGATCCCGATTGACTTTCCATCTTTTGTTTCTAATTGGTATCAAATACCAACCCTTGTTCCAATCAAATTGGGCAAGTGAAACGAAAGGAAATTTCTCACCAATCTTACTTTCCCAACTTGCTCGGTTGGACTTGAACCGATCATTTCAACACTTGAACGAATCGCTTCACCCTGTCCATGAGCCGATCGACTCACCAGTTGAACTGATCGATTCACCAAGCTCAGCCGATCGGTTCATCATATGAGCCAATCGGTTGGGAGTGCAGATTGTGCAGAATCAGTCAATCGTAGTTTCAATCAATCCAATACTCTAATCAATCAGTCCAACGCCTTGAACACTATGATATTGAGTTATCAATTGATTGAGTGTTTAATTGAACTACTAAACTCCTTTAGTAATCAATCTAAACATGTTTGTGGACAAACTCCTATTCCAGGTTAAATCCTATGTGTGTGAACCTACAGGTCCATTTCACGTTGGCAGTGAAAGTCCATAACACTTATGACTTCACAAGCAAAGAGCGGTGCCTAGTCACACATCAGTGCTACCCAAATGAAATAGAAAGTTGGAGAAAAACTTTCAATCCTACAATCCGTGAATGGTGTTACAGTGAATGTAAAATTCCTTTGTCACTGATATCCTGAATGAACTCGAGGCATGGAACAGTCATCCTGTCAATGTTCATTCATTTCCTTGATCCCAGAGCAGACTGGGTGAGATGTGTATGATATCAATATCACATATTGATTCACATGTGCATGTGCATGCCTTTCTCAATCCTACTCATCAAGTGGCCAAGGACATCAAACTCCCTCAGGAGGGACAAATCCCATATCTATCACTCACCCCTCAAAAGCCCCATGTGTCAAAGCCATCCAATCATCACCTTTATAACAACCCATGTTTCAGGACTGCGTTTGATGATGTCAAAGTGTACCCAACGACATGTGTTGAGTGTAGTGATTTTAGGTCTAAGAATCACACTCACCACCATCACTGTGAGAGCTGACTGTGACTACCAAGCCATGGTTCCATGTGTCACTCTCACGGTGGGTCTGTCTGGTACCTTGTTCTCTAACAAGTACCTATGTGCTTGGTTTGATATCACTATATCATGACTAATGAGATTATGTCATCAACCAACACACAATCTAGTGTTTAGTGTTATTAATGTCTATGGTTATTTCCACAATAACAACCGACTAGGGACGAAACAAGAATGTATACTATTAACATCCGTATGATCTCATCATTTAGGTCCTTAACCTAAAAGCATACGTCATTGAGTAAAATCATTCTTTAGACATCTATCATGTTACACTATCATCTCAGAAACAGTTTCAACATATAGATCGGAAATTGCCTTTATTATTATTCAAATCATTTACAAAGTATCCCATTACAATCATCATATGACTTGCTCTATGGGCATACATACCAACCGACTTCCACTTGCACTTAGAGCCAGTCACCAAGGAACCTCAGTCCTTGTGACCTAGCATGACCATCATGCTTCTGCTGAGAAAGGGCCTTAGTCAGTGGATCAACTATGTTGTCTTCAGTTGGTACTTTGCAAATCTTCACATCTCCTAGCTGTACGATCTCTCGTATGAGATGGAAGCACTGCAGTATGTGCTTGGACCGCTGATGTGATCTGGGTTCCTTAGCTTGTGCAATAGCTCCATTATTGTCACAATAAAGCTCAATTGCATCACAACTACCGGGAACTACACCAAGTTCAGAGATGAACTTCCTGATCCAAACAGCCTCCTTTGCTGCATGTGAAGCAGCAATATACTCGGCCTCTGTAGTAGAATCGGAAATTGTTTCTTGCTTGGAACTCTTCCAGCTCACAACTCCATTATTAAGGCAAAACACAAATCCTGACTATGATTTGTAATCATCTTTATCAGTTTGGAAGCTTGCATCGGTGTAACCCTTTACAACCAGCTCTTCCTCACCGCCGTAAACAAGAAACTGATCCTTAGTCCTTCGCAAGTACTTGAGGATGTTCTTTACGGTTGTCCAGTGAGCATCCCCGGGATCTGACTGGTACTGGCTCGTCATGCTAAGAGCATATACGAGACATCTGGGCGTGTGCACAACATAGCTTACATGATGGATCTGATGGCTGATGCATATGGGATCCCATTCATACGCTCCCTCTCTTCACAAGATTGGGGACATTCAGCTCTAAAGATGGTGACTCCATGTAGCATGGGGATGTTGCCTCTCTTTGAGTTCTCCATGCTGAACCGCTTCAGCACTTTGTCGATGTACGTGCTCTGACTTAGTTTGAGAAGCCTTTTAGATCTATCTCTATAGATCTTAATTCCTAGAATGTAGGATGCTTCTCCTAAGTCCTTCATTGAGAAGGTATTCCCAAGCCAAGTCTTTACCTTCTCTAAGGCTAAGACATCATTCCCCATCAAAATTATGTCATCCACATACAATATGAGGAATGTGGTCGAGCTCCCACTAACCTTCTTATACACACAAGGTTCATCTTCATTTTGAATAAAGCCAAACACTTTGACTTCCTCATCAAATCAAAGATTCCAACTCTGAGATGCTTGCTTCAATCCATAGATTGACCTTTGCAGTTTACAGACTTTATTGGCATTCTTTGGATCTACAAAACCTTCAGGCTGTGTCATATACACATCCTCATTTATATTCTCATTAAGGAATGCAATTTTAACATCCATCTGCCAAATCTCATAGTCATAATAAGCTGCAATAGAAAGCATTATCCTGATGGACTTAATCATGGCAACTGGAGAAAATGTTTCGTCATAGTCAACACCTTGAACTTGTCAAAATCCCTTAGCAACCAATCTTCCTTTATAAGTTTGCACATTTCCATCCATGTCATTCTTCTTCTTAAAGACCCACTTGCACCCTATGGGTTTTACCCCTTCGGGTGGTTCCACCAAAATCCATACTTTGTTGGAGTACATGGATTCCATCTCGGATCTCATGGCTTCAAGCCATTTCTTAGAATCTGGTCCCTCCATAGCCTCTACGTAGGTAGTTGGATCATCATCTATGATCAACTCACCACCTTCCTGAGTTACAAGGTATCCAAACCTCTCAGGTTCAAGGCGGGTCCTACTAGATCTACGAGGTCCTTGTGTTACCTGAGGAGAATGAGATTCCACAACACCTTCTGAATCTCCATTTTCCTCTCATACATCTACTGGCTCAATGTTTTCTTGTTGGGCTTGAACCTCTTCAAGCTCTATTTTCCTCCCATTGCTTCCTTTGGAAATAAATTCCTTCTCTAGGAACACAGCTGTCCTGGAAACAAACACTTTGTTGTCAGTAGGGTGGTATAGATAATATCCCCTCGTTTCCTTAGGGTATCCAACAAAATAACATTTATCAGACTTGGGTCCAAGCTTATCAGGAAACATTTTCCTAACATAAGCCTCACAACCCCAAATCTTTAGAAAAGACAAATTGGGACGCTTCCCAGTCCATATCTCATATGGTGTCTTTTGAACTAATTTAGATGGTACTCGGTTAAGTGTAAACATGGCGGTTTTAAGAGCATGACCCCAGAAGGAAATTGGAAGATCAGCAAAACTCATCATTGATCACACCATATTTAACAATGTGCGATTCCTTCTTTCAGACACACCATTATGTTGTGGTGTTCCAGGCGGAGTCCATTGTGATACAATACCACGGGCTCACAGAAGGTCCTCAAACTCCTAGCTTAAGTATTCCCCACCTCGATCAGATCGAAGTGCCTTAATACTTTTACCAAGTTGGTTTTGTACTTCATTCATGAAATCCTTGAACCTTTCAAGGGTTTCTGACTTATGCTTCATCAGGTACGCATAGCCATACCTACTGAAATCATCAGTGAAGGTAATGAAGTACTGATACCCATTTCTGGCATTAGTTCTAAGAGGCCCACATACATCTGTATGTATGAGTCCTAATAGATCACTAGCTCTCTCACCTTTACCTGAAAAGGGAGTCTTGGTCATCTTGCCCAACAAACAAGATTCACATGTCTCTATTGATTCATAATCAAAAGAGTCTAGATAACCATCTTTATGGAGTCTAGAAATGCGCTTCTCATTTATGTGCCCTAGACGGCAATGCCAAAGATATGTTTCATTTGATTTGTTGATTTTTTTCCTTTTGGTGTTTACATTGTATACATTTGTCTCTAGATCTATCAAGTACAAACCATAAGACATTGGGGCACTGCCATAAAAGATCCAATCTTTAGAGATGGAACAATTTACATTCTTAATAAGAAATTCAAATCCATCCTTGTCCAAACAAGAGACGGAAATGATATTCCTATTTATGGAAGGTACATAATAGTAGTTCTTCAACTCTATTATTAGCCCACTTGGTAGATTTAACTCATCGGTTCCTACGGCACTGGCGACAACTCTTGCCCCATTGGCAACACGCAGTTCAACCTCACCTTTCCCCAAAGGCCTACTTCTCTTAAGATCCTTCACATTTGAACAAATGTGAGATCCGCATCCGGTATCAAGTACCCATGACGAAGAAGTAGTAATGTTAATCTCTATCATGTATACACCAGAAGTAGAGATCTCTATCTCTGACTTCTTCTTCCATCGTTCCTTCCATCCTCTCCATATAGAAGAAATTGGTTTGGCGAGAGAACCCTTCTCTCCCTTACCTTTCGTTCCATTGATCTCTATCAATGAACTTTCTTTCTTCTTCACCAACGCATCAAGCATACATAGAGTGGATTCAAAGGCTCCTGGTATATTTGGATTGTGCAGAACACTTCTCACAGTCCTCAACCAGTTATGGAATTTGTTCTCAATTAATTTTCCCATTTTAAAAGATGATTCTTTAGCCATTCTACAAGAGAAAATTGCACTTGTCAAAACTCCTTTTGATTTGATTTGATTTGAATAAAATTTGACGATAGTTAATTAGACATTTAATTAATTACCGCTCCCACTATTTTTACTCAAATTGACAACCCTCACCATCAATTTGGAAGATTGCAGTGTACAATCTTTTAGTGGGTCAAGATCCTGAAATCCTCTGAGCCATGGACTAGCTTGGGCTGTCACCCACAACTCAGATCTTCCAGGTAGGCAACTCTTGCCAATTGCATCATATGCAACTCTTGAAAGATGTCATATGCAACTCCTTGCCATGATCATCTCCATGCCTCAAGGTGCTAGATCCTATCTAGGTTACCTTGTTAAGTCTGACCCAAAGCCAAAACGATGAACATGTACCCTGCCGATCGGTTCACCAGTTGTCGTGCTTCTCCTCAGGTTGCCACCCGCTCATCTCGCTCCTTGAACCGGTCGTCTGGAACACCAACCGATCGGTTCACGCCTTGAACCGATCGTCTCAGGTCGTCCGCCATTCTTTGACATAACAAGAAATAAAATCTATCCTATTTACAATTGAATTGTGAAACCCCAAGTTACATTCAGGGGGAGCAAAGGTAGGAAAAGAAATCTCGAATTATTTTGAGTTACATCAGGAATAGGAGAAAGGGAATTGGTGCGCAGACCGAGATGCAAGCAACCACATACAACCACACACATATATAGGGTTTATAGGCCATAACCATGCTACACATCCACCACAAAACTCGTTTAAGGGCGACACATATCGAGTGCATTAATATTACATATCATATATGTATATTTGGGATTTTTGGATTGGACATGCATAAAGCCAATTTTATTCGCATTGTATGCAATAAATAAAGGCGACAAACCAAAATCGATCATATCGATAATCTGAAAATATAGAGCAGTTGACGTGGCTCTGATACCACTCTTGGGTTTTAAGGGAGGTAGAGAAGCAGCGGAAACAAAAATTTTCTCCCAAAACCCAGAATAAAAGGAATCGCGTCAACGTCTATACAATAGGAAAGATGGTTTGTGGATGCATACCTTGTGCCGAGGCTTGCTCGATGACAGTACCTCGCGCCTTGCGCGACCTTCACCTCCGGTCTTGGACGGTGTCTGTGCAGCTCCTGGTCGCACCGAGATTGTCGGGATTGACAGTTGTCCTCCGAGCGGAAGAGGTCTCCCGCCTCTACAGTCATCCACATAGACTGCTTGGAACTCCAATCTCCTTGTCCCACAAGGAATCGGAAGGAGTCGCACCCTCCTGTCGGTGTACTAGTCACCAACACACTCTCCTTCCACCAGTCGCTTTCTGCAGTTGTCTTCCCTTGCTGTGCCTCCCTTATCGGGTAGCACTTGCTCGGGCTCTCTCTCGGTTACCAAAACCAGAGAGAATGACAACTTCACAGAGCAACTGGTTGCACTGAGTTGTACTTTGAGAAGCCCCCAATACCCCTATATATAGGAGGGTCATGGGACAAGGTTCTCTATCCCGGGAAATGTGGGACTAAAGCAGGAGTAGAAGGGTTCGAGATTTTCCACAAAAACAACCAACTACGCAACCTGAACCGATCGTTTCACAACTGAAACGGTCGGTTGGGGATCTGAGCCAGTCGGTTGACTCCTCAACCGATCGGTTGGAACCCATGAAACGATCGGTTCACTTTTGAACCGGTCGATTCGTGGTCCTGTCAGTTCCCGATTGACTTTCCATCTTTTGTTTCTAATTGGTGTCAAATACCAATCCTTGTTCCGATCAAATTGGGCAAGTGAAATGAAAGGAAATTTCTCACCAATCTTACTTTCCCAACTTGCTCGGTTGGACTTGAACTGATAGTTTCAACACTTGAATGAGTCACTTCACCCTATCCATGAGCCGATCAATTCACCAGTTGAGCCGATCGGTTCACCAAGCTCAGCCGATCGGTTCATCACATGAGCTGATCGGTTGGGAGTGCAGATTGTGCAGAATCAGTCAATCGCAGTTTCAATCAATCTAATACTCTAATCAATCAGTCCAACGCCTTGAACACTATGATATTGAGCTATCAATTGATTGAGTGTTTAATTGAACTACTAAACTCCTTTAGTAATCAATCTAAACATGTTTGTGGACAAACTCCTATTCCAGGTTAAATCCTATGTGTGTGACCCTGTAGGTCCATTTCACGTTGGCAGTGAAAGTCCATAACACTTATGACTTCACAAGCAAAGAGCGGTGCCTAGTCACACATCAGTGCTACCCAAGTGAAATAGAAAGTTGGAGAACAACTTTCAATCCTACAATCCGTGAATGGTGTTACAGTGAATGTATATTCCTTTGTCACTGATATCCTGAATGAACTCAAGGCATGGAACAGTCATCCTGTCAACGTTCATTCATTTCCTTGATCTCAGAGCAGACTGGGTGAGATGTGTATGATATCAATATCACATATTGATTCACACGTGCATGCACATGCCTTTCTCAATCCTACTCATCAAGTGGCCAAGGACATCAAACTCCCTCAGGAGGGACAAATCCCATATCTATCACTCACCCCTCAAAAGCCCCATGTGTCAAAGCCACCCAATCATCACCTTTATAACAACCCATGTTTCAGGACTGCGTTTGATGATGTCAAAGTGTACCCAACGACATGTGTTGAGTGTAGTGATTTTAGGTCTAAGAATCACACTCACCACCATCACTGTGAGAGCTGATTGTGACTACCAAGTCATGGTTCCATGTGTCACTCTCACGGTGGGTCTGTCTGGTACCTTGTTCTCTAACAAGTACCTATGTGCTTGGTTTGATATCACTATCTCATGACTAATGAGATTCTATCATCAACCAACACACAATCTAGTCTTTAGTGTTATTGATGTCTATGGTTATTTCCACAATAACAACCAACTAGGGACCAAACAAGAATGTATACTCTTAACATCCGTATGATCTCATCGTTTAGGTCCTTAACCTAAAAGCATACGTCATTGAGTAAAATCATTCTTTAGACATCTATCATGTTACACTATCATCTCAGAAACAGTTTAAACATATAGATCGGAAATTGCCTTTATTATTATTCAAGTCATTTACAAAGTATCCCATTACAATCATCATATGACTTGCTCTATGGGTATACATACCAACATGTTCTTTATACCCTATCATACAATGGCGATTGACACCGTTGAAGATCAATCATGCCCTATGATATTTGGAAGACCATTCCTTGCCACCACGAGAGCCCGAATAGATGCTACGGAGGGAATCATAACTCTGTGCTTTGGTAATGACCACATCAAATTTTGTGTGCAAGATGCAATGAGAGGACCCTCTCTGTTTGAGTCATCCTATTTTATCAATAGTTATACTCAATATTGTGAGGAAGTAGAAGAAAGAAATGTGATAGTTGACCCTCTCATGCGAGCATTAAACAATCCCGATCCCAATCTAGAAGATCCTGAAGTGGTTGAGATTCTAGATTACTTGAATCAACATGAGAAGAACGGTTTCATTGATAAAGAAGGTACAATAGAAATCATGATGTATGCCTCACTAGAACAAACAATCCTTCTTGCTTGAAGTTTTTGAGGACCGTACTTTCATGAAAAATTTCTGACAAACACAGAAAAAGTCCATCCCGAATGAAAAAGCTGCACTAGAACCAAAACCTAAGTTGAAGCAACTCTTGTAAGGACTAAACTATGAATTCCTAGATGATGATAAAAGAACACATGCTATCTTGATAGAAGATCAAAAGGAAAAGTTGTTGAAGGAACTCAGACTGCGAAGGAAAGCTATAGGATATCCTGTGGAAGGTATCAAAGGCCTCAACCCAACTCTATGCATGCACAAAATTAATCTTGAGGAAACTGCTAAACCCTTGGCTCATGCACTAAGAAAATTGAATAAAATGCTAAAAGAAGTTGTAAATAAAGAAGTAATAAATCTACGTGATGTAGGGATCATCTACCCCATTAGTGACAACAACTAGGTCAGCCCGATCCATGTTGTACCTAAGAAAGGTGGGATGATTGTGGTAAAAGGAAGCAATGGAGATGAAGTGGCCACTTAGACGATTACTGGGTGGAGGATGTGTATCGACTATCGCAAGATCAATCCTTCCATGAGGAAAGACCACTTCCCTCTACCTTTCATCAACCAAGTTCTAGAAAGGCTTGTAGGACAATCCTATTTCTATTTTCTTGATGGGTACTGGGGATTCTATCAAGTCCCTATTCACCCTAACGACTCAAGAAAATACTACTTTCACTTGTGTCTATGGAACATACGCCTTCAGAAGAATGCCTTTCGACTTATGTAATGTGCCAACTATTTTTCAAAGGTGCATGATATCCATATTCTCAGACTTTTTCGAAGACATAATGGAGGTGTTTTGGGCGAGTTCTTAGTGTATGGACCTGACTTTTACAGATGTCCTGAAAACTTGTTGAAGGTCTTGCAAAGATGTGATGAGAATCAGCTTGTATTGAATTGGGGAAAATGCGATTTTATGGTGAGAGAAGGAATAGTGCTAGGGCACACAATTTTTGATAATGACATGGAAGTGGATAAGATCAAAATTGAAGCTATATAAAAGTTACCCTCGCCAAAATCCATCACATGAGTGAGGAGTTTTTTGGGGCATGCTGGATACTATAGGAGATTTATAAATATTTCTTGAAGGTTGAGAAACTATTATCAAACCTCCTTGCTAAAGATGTGGAATTCAATTTCTCCGATAAGTGCCTTGAAGCATTTAATTTCTTGAAGAATGCTCTGACAACAGCCCTGATCCTACAAGCACCTGATTGTAATTTTCCTTTTCAAATTATGTGTGATGCCAATGATTACGCCATCAAAGTTGTCCTTGGGTAAAGAAAATATAAGAAGCACCACATGATCTACTATGCTATTAGAACTCTGGATGAAGGTCAAGTAAACTACACCACTACCGAGAAAGAAATGCTAGCAATAGTATTTTCTTTCGAAAAATTTAGATCCTACTTAATAGGATCAAAGGTGAAGGTGTACACAGACCACAGGGCCATAAATTATCTCATGTAGAAAAAGGACACAAAATCTATGACTGTTGCGATGGGTTGTATTGCTACAAGAGTTCTATCATAAGATCATGGATAAGAAAGGAACGGAGAATGTAGTCTCCAACCAACTATCAAGAATATTTTTCACTAAAGAAAATTAGGTACCTATTAACGACAACTACGTAGATGAGGCCTTGATGATGGCCAAGTCAGCCGAACCAAATTTACCTTGGTTTACTGACATTTGTAACTATTTGTCCTACAAACAATTCCCTCTTGAGATAACTTACAATTAGAAGAAGAAACTTTTATCTGATATGAAGAATTATTACTGGGATGACCCAATACTATTTAAGAGATGTTCTGCCAATCTATATCGGTGTTGTGTGCCAGAAGAAGAGGTGCTTCAAATCCTTAAAGAATGTCATTTCTCACCCTACGGAGGTCTCCATTGAGGTGAAAGGGCCACCGCTAAGATCCTATAGTTAGGCTTTTTTGACCGACACTCTTCAAGGATGCCATGTCTTTCATCAATTCTTGTAAAGAATGTCAGCTGGCCAGAAATATTACTAGAAGTAATGAGATGCTTATGTATGATTAGATATAAGTGGAGATCTTTTATGTCTGGGGAGAGAATTATATGGGACACTTCCCAACATCTAGAGGAAATAAGTACGTTCTATCCACAATAGATTATGTCTCCAAGTGGGTAGCAGTTATAGCAACTCCCACTTGTGACTTCAAAAGTAGTTGTGAGATTGTTTGAGAAGATCATTTTCCCAAGATTCGGGGTTTACCGCACCGTCATTAGTGACTGGGGGGTTTCTCATTTCATAGAAAAATAGTTTGAAGTTCTATTGAATAAGTATGGGGTCAAACATAAGGTTGCCACACCATACCACCCCTAGATGTCAAGATAGGTCAAAGTATAAAATAGACAGATTAAACAGATATTGGAAAAGACCATTTGCAGGACCCGTAAGGACTGGTCCATGAAGCTGGATGATGCCCTATGGGCATATAGAACTGCCTATAAAACACCAATAGGGACTACCCTCTACCATCTCATTTGTGGAAAGTCGTGTCATTTGCTAGTAGAACTAGAGCACATGGCTCTTTGGGCCATCAAGTTCCTAAATATGGATATGGATAGGGCTAGAAATAAGAGGTACCTACAATTACAAGAGGTTGAGGAACTCAGGCTACACGCCTATGAGAATGCCCACACTTACAAACAAAGAATGAAAGTGTGGCAGGATGCCCGCATTAAGAACAAAGATGTGTTATAGGGAGACAAGGTTCTACTATTCAATTTGAGAATTAGGCTATTTCCAGGAAAACTAAGATCTAGATTGTAACACCCCACTTGTATTATTCATAGCAGAAGCACATATATTATTCACATTAAGGGGGATGTCACAACCATGATGTTCAATGCACAAAATAGAGTTTAAATAAACCATCATAGGATCAAAATCACAATTTCTCATTCTCAAATCTTAACAAAGTTTACATGTTCATAATTATAGTAAAAGGAAAAAGATCTATAAATTGGGTATGGTTGGCACCCCACCAATGCTCTTCTCCTTGAAGGTCCTTGAGCTAGGGTTTCCTCCTTGGATGGCCTTCCCTCGATAGCTAGCTTCCAACCTACGTGCATCACGCGCCCAGACATGCAATACAACCAATGGTAAGTGGATTGAACATGTTATAATATTAAGAAAACTAGAAAACTGAAAATAAGCATTTAACATTAAACATTGAATATTGAAAAGACATGTATTTTCTTTTAGGTCAATTTCTTTTATCTTAACCTATATAAGTAACCTCAGGTTTCACAAATGTGCCTCTTCTCTTATGCACCAAAGTTCCTCTTAGGTTGCACCAAAGTGCCTCTTCTGTTATGCACCAAAGTGCCTCTTCTCTTATGAGGTACTTTTTTTTTGGAATATGGTAATATATTATCCCCAAAAGTAATTACAAGAAGTGAACTCCTTAAGAGGAGTGTCAAGGTATCATACTGACCCTATTCAGTGGGTTAGTCTACAAAATCCCAACAACACTTAATATGTGAGGTCAGACTAGTCGCTATGGGAGTCTTGGTTCTAACAATGAGACCAATCTCCATGCGTAAACTATCAAAAAGTTGTAACTCATCCATGTGTTGGAGCCCATGGATCCTTTTGTTCCTTTCGCTCCAAATTAAGTAGAATAGACCAGTGAGGCAGATGCCTGCAAACCGTGCAGGGGTTCTGTCCTTAGTCCACATGATAACTTCCTCTTTTTGGAATGGTGGAGAGTGTCCCCATCCGTTCTTCAGGCATATGCGACTCCAGAGGTAACGAGCCACTTTGCACTCCAGAAAAAGATGGTTGTGAGACTCCTCCTCCTCACTACATAACGGGTAGAGGGTCTCAGTATTCAGCCCCCATCGGGTCATCCTATCTCTGGTGGGTAGCTTCCCAAGGATGGCTCTATAAGTAAGGGTACTCCATTTCGGAATAAAGCACCTTCCCCATAGTAGAGAGGCCCAAGGAACGTGGCTACCATCTCTTAGCTTCCATGAGATAGCATTGGGATCCACCAGGGTCTAGATCCCATCACTAGAATGGTTGTACATAGTAATTACTTCATTCCACCCGTGTTCATATATTTCCACACATGGGAATCATACATAGTGTTGGTACTGGACCCCCCAATCCCATTGGTGTATCTCCTTCTCATCCATTCTGCCCAAGCTCCAGAAGGTTGCCTAAGGAAACGATCAATCCTCTTGAGGTTGGCAATTCTCTGTATGTCATTCACATCCCGAATACCAAGCCCGCCTTGATGTAGGGCCTTGGTTACAGTGTGCCACGCGACACCATGCCCTTTCCCGGCACAAAGGAAATTAGAGATTAAGCATCTGATCTTAGTCATCATTGGTGTTGAGAGAATACAAAGGTCACACCAAAAACGAACCAGGCTCTGCAGAACCGATCTGATGAGAACAACTCGGCCCGCCATAGATATCCTTAGCCCTGACCAGCTATCAACCTTTGATCTGATTTTATCAAGGCACATGCTATAATCTCTAGAGAACCCTTTGCCACCAGCTATGGGAACCCCAAGGTATCTGGTAGGAAACCACCCTCTTCTAACTCCCATTGCCCGTCGCAGCCTTCCTCTTCTTAAATCACAGGATTTAGAGAGGAAAATCCTAGATTTCACATTGCTCATGTACAACCCCGTTAGTTTCCCAAACTTCACCATGACCTTCTTGTACTCAGTCAAGCCTTTAGCATGTCCTTTAGAAAAGAGGAGGACATCGTCTGCAAAGATGAGATGGGACATCACTTTGGTTCCCCTAACCTTGAAAGGCTTGATCTTGTCACGATCCTCAGCCTCTCTAATCAGCGTAGTTAGGCTCTCCATTACAAGGGTGAAGAGGAGTGGGGATAGGGGGTCACCCTGTCGTAGTCCATTCTTAGCCGTGAACATGCCAACAGGAGCCCCATTTACAAGAATGGAGAAAGATGTGGTTTGTATACATTGTTGGATCAAGGTAATCCATCTCTCATTAAAGCCCATCAACTTCATGATTCTCCATAGTGTATCCCAATTAACATAGTCATAAGATTTTGTTAAGTCAAGCTTGACGCCAGCTTTCTTAGCACTATTTTTGACTTTGAAGTCCGTAAGAAACTCAGAGGCCAGCAAAGTGCAATCAGATATACTCCTACCTTGGATGAACGCCATTTGGTTATGTGAAACTATCTCAGGTAAGCAGGTTTTCAACCTACTTGCTAAGACCTTGGATAAGATCTTATAAAAGGTGGAGCAACATGCTATGGGTCTATAGTCAGTCGTGCTATTTGCAGGGTTACTTTTGGGGATCAATTTAATGAAGGCATGGTTCACCTCTCTCACCATCCTTCCCCCCACCATAAACCACCTTACTGCTTTGCAGATATCATATTTGATCAAATCCCAGCAGCTTTGGAAGAATCTCCCGTTGAAACCATCGGGACCCGGTGCTTTTTTGGCTCCTATCGAGAAGACCGCCTGCTTCACTTCCTCTTCAGTGACCTGTTTACATAAGTTACGGTTCAAAGCATCATTCACTCTTCGCGCAGGAAGAGGTAGGTTACAGGAGTTAGAACTAGGTTGATTATAGAGGAGTTGGAAGAACCGTATCGCCTCATCCCCAACCTTCTTCCACCCTTCCACAGATTCACCCTCTTCGTTGACTAGCGAGTAGATATCATCCTTGAGTACTCTTTTCTTAATAGCAGCGTGGTAGGATCTGGTATTTTTATCCCCATCCTTGATCCACGCCATCCTGCTTCTTTGCCAATAGAACCTCTCTTCCGCTTTCTCAAGATTACGGAGCTTGTTTTGTGCCTCTCTCTCCTTAAGGATAGTAGTAGGGCAAAGGGGTTCGGTACGCGCCTGTGTAGCAGCTGTATCATACTCCTCTCTAGCAATCTGTAGCAGATTTTTGATGTTTACTTTTTCTTTGGCCCATTTCCTCAAACACTGCTTTGTATTCTTAAGTTTTTTACAAACCATGTAGATGGGATTACCCCGAACCTCCTTATTCTACCCTTTCTCGACTTCCTCTTTAAACCCAGGCCAAGAGCACCAGAGGTTGAGGAACCTGAAGGGTTTTGGACGAGAGACGTCATGCTTCAAGTCGAGGATCATCCACGCATGGTCGCTGAACGTGTGCGAGCCCAGCTTTAGGAAAGAATTGGGTAGGAAATCCATCCATGTTTCATACTCTATTTGTTTGACCAAGTAACCTTGCCTCCTGTCATGTTTAGTTCCATGAGCGCAACGTCATCCAAAACATGGTTGAAATTGTTTAAGATGTGCTCAGGTATTGGGTTGCCACCTTTCTTCTCGTTAGCCTGTCTGACAATGTTGAAGTCGCCAATAACAAGCCATGGCACCTGCTATTGTGTGGTGGCTTTGATGCTCTCTCACAGGGTAGCTCTGTCTCTCTCCAGATGCTCCCCATAGACGACAGTGATGATAAAATTGAAACCACCTTTGTTAAAGAAGCTCGCGGTAAGGATCTGATCCGTTTTCGATATCAGCTCCAAGCTCCAGCAACTTGGGTTCCATCCTATGCAGATTCTACCGAGATCCGCTTGGTCCAGATTGCTCATTGTCTCCCAACCTGCCAGGAAGATAGTGTCGACCCTTTCTTTTACTTCTCTTCTGATCTTTGTTTCAAGACAGCAGCAAAGATCAATCTTCTGGTCTATGATTATTGTTCTGAGATTTCTCTGGCTCCGCGGGAGAGAAGCTCCCCTTACGTTCCATGTCATGATTGACATTTATCTGGTGGATGACCCTCTCCCTCTCCCGGAGCGGGCTAGGCTAGTAGATCCTCCACCTCTTCCTCTCGTTGCACCTCCTGTAGGTGCCCCCACAGGTCCGCCAGAACCCGCACCCCTGCTGCGAGTGCAGCGCGGGTTCGTATCTGCTTCAAGGTCCGCCCTATCATCAGGTAGTTCACCTTCCTCACCTTCATCGCTAAGGGCAGCAAACATGTTGGTCACCGGCATCTTCACCACTTCCTCAGTGCTGGACGGGGTCGGAGCACGCGTCGGAGAGATGGTGGACCAGTTCCCATAGATATCCTCTATCCGAATATGTTGTTGTTGCTCCTGCACAGGGGTGTTTTCCTTCTCTGGGCCCTGCGGAATGGAAGCCATGTGCACACGATCAGCAGTCGTAAGAGCAGTGGTGGTCGACATCCTCTCTTCTGTGCGCGTGGCCCTGCCTTCCCCTTCCATGCCCGGAGCGTCATATCTCACTGAGTGAACCCCGCGCTCAACTGGCCTTTTTGAAGGGTGACGTCTTCTGCTTCTCGATCTTCCGGTGCGGATGGGGGGTGATGTAGCTGGTGGAGGTCTGGGGCCCGGGCAGTTACCATCACTGTGGCCGAATACGCAGCAGGAGCTGCAACGGTCTGGGAGAGCTTCATAGCATACCTTGATCTCCCAGGCCTTCCCATCAGGTAGCTCCACCATCACAACAGGAGGAGGCCTCTTGTCCGCCGAGATATCGACATAGAACTGTGCACAGCCATAACTGTTCCTTTGGGTACTTTTGTCGAACACTCTTGGGGTGCCTATGGCGTGGGCGATGATAGCCACTGCTCTAGGTGACCAGCGGGTGCCTACTTCGGGTAGGGTCGCCCATACTGGTGTTGTCTTCAGTGCCGCGCGCCGGAGGTCGGCCTCAGGGCTCCATCTTCTCACCAGGATGAGCTGCTGGTCGAAGAACCAAGGACCAGCCTCAGTCACTCGCTTCATGTCATTGCTTCTCGCGAAGCGGACAAGGATGAGGCCGCTGACCAGGTTGGAAACCTTGATGTCGCCGCGGGGCTTCCAAGTCCGCATCATCCACCCTTGTATCTGACTGATGACTGGTTTCTTCCTCCTGAGAACCTGCACGAGGATGGAGAAGCGATGGTATTCGTCCATCCCTATAAGGACTGGTTCGGAGAACTTGGTCCAGGGTCTGTCATCCTCATCCTTGTCGAAGGGAGCCCTTGGGTCGTCAGGTTCCAATGTCGTACTTTGTAACGCTACAGCCTAGTCCCCGATCAAGGTGCTGATCCAGGGTCTCTCTCTGGTGACGTCGGTGGACGGGGATGCCCAGGGTTCCGCTGGCCCCGAACCAGCAGCCTGCGAAAGAGGGGGGTGAAGGATGGTGGTGGTAGTAGTAGTGGTGGTAGGTGGGGATGGTGGTTTAGGTGCGATTGAGGTACTTATATAAGCTTAATATTAACATTTTCTCTCTTAAGGCTCTTATCTTTTACATTAGAATTTATTTGTAACATTACCATTAATATTCATGAGGATGATACCATACATAATATGCAATTCAATACAACTTAACTTTGCTGACTTTAGCAATTAGGAACAGTAAATAACATAAACATGACATTCATTGCAAAATTCATATATGCATAATTAAATCAACCAATTTAACTATGTTTAATTGCATGGACCACTTACCTTTTCACTTGGAGAGTATCTTATTTCTCTTCCTAGGTTGGGTAAAACTCTAATCACATCCTGGGTCAGAGAAAGCCCTAATTATCTTGTTTGCAACATATCTCACATTATTATACATTTTATTCACCAAATAAAACCCTAATTTCCATTTCCTATAAAACCAACATTTGGTGATTTATAAACAGACTCTAAGACCTTAGTATTCAGATTCCTCATGAAAAACCATTTTCAAAACATATTTTTACTCATTTTTCTGAGCATCAAGTGATTCACTATGAATTAATGAAAATCAACCAATAAGAAACCAAAGAAATGCCACGTAGGCGGCCTTTAATCCACTGGGCTGATGGGCCCGATTGATGTGGTCCAATCACCGGAGGCCGCACCAGAAAGGGGATCTTTCCCTAAAGGGTCTTCGGTCAAATGAGGTAGGGTGATTGAAATCCCTAAAATGCTCTTACAAAACAAATCGTTCGATTAACAACGCGGGGGTACCAAGGTCAAACTAAGACCTGGTTTGTTCCCCTTCGATCATGGTGCGAGGTGCCTTCCCTAGAGGTACTTTCTCAGGTCTCAACTGTATGAAGGTGGTCCTTCATGGGAATCTGAGACTCCAGGCAACTTCCTTGCCTCAAGGAAAAGCTATTGAGCCCACTCTCAATCTCAGGCGGGCATTGAAGCTCCACAGGAAGGTCGCCGGAAGTCACTGCTTCAACGGCCATCACTCGAGATCACAACCACAGGGGGGTCGATCGATAAACTGAGGATTCAAATGAAACCGCGAGATCATGATGAAGACCAGGGGTCAGTTGTGAGGAGGGACTGACTTGGGAAACACCAACCACAGACAAAAAATAGCTGGAAATAGGGGAGGAGGTTGAAAATTAATATCATAGTATGGTTGGGAAAGTGAGAAAGCAAGTTTAGGAAAGCGTCCTATAGAGTCTCACGAAGCTCGGAGATGAAAATCGAGGCCGAAGACCCACCAAAACTCTGTGGCAGAAAGCGTCGACGAAGACCTTGCGGAGGTCTATAGGGTACATCATTTGGAGGCACGCAGAGCCAAAATGACAAAGGAAGTAGATAGATTAGGGTCCAGGGATGCTTACTGCGATTACGATTGATCTGAGGAGACTGGAGAAGGCCAGGTGAACTCAACGTCACCGGAGATGGAGGCTGAGTAGGTCAGGGCATTCGGGACTAGAGTAGATTCAATTGCATGTAGAGGAGGGTCGAGGGAGGGTTGTTGGTTCTTTTGGTACATTGAAAAGGCAACGAGGAGGACAGAGAAGGAGACTGCAAAAAACGGCAGAGAGGACAGTCCAATCCCTAATTGGCGTTTTATGTATAGGGCACGATAGAGTGCGACCAAGGGCTAGTTCGAAGTGGGAGAGAAAAAGGAAACTGGTGGCAAAGAAATTTCTTAAAATGATGGAGAGATGAGCGAGAACCAATCAGGGGAAGTTACAGTGGTGTCTGTGTGCGACTTGCCTAAGTTGGCAGAGGTAGTGGATGAACCGGCTACCGTCAGATCAAATCGTGAGGCCAGAAATCATGTGCGCATAGGGAAAATAAGGGGTAACGCATGACACATATTTACATCTGAGACTTTAGGAAATCAAGTGTATTAAATGTAAATCTAATCAAGTTAAATACAAAACTTTCCTATTTCAATTGGAGGGTCAAACGAACTCCAAATGAGTCCAAATTTGGACCATTGACTAATTAAATGGTCTAGAATATTCCTAGACAATTAGATTTAGGTTCCTTGAACGTTAATTCAATGATTTCTATTTTTGTTACTCATCTTAATTTAAATGCACAAACTAAATAAATAATTAAGGGGAAACTTTCCTTTGTGGATTTTCACTCCAAAATTCAAGATGATCACTATTTTTCTCTTTTAAAGTCATGACATACTCATTCCTTGCCTTTTTATGAACTTTCTTTGGAGGAGAGAGAAAACAAGAGGTAATATCACTTCCCTCATATGCTTTTATAAAATAAAAGGGAAAGTGGCTTAGTGATGCCAGGAGAATATATTTTCTCATATTTTTGAAATTAATGAATAAGGGGCACATTATGATTCTTTTTTGGAAAATCCAAGAAGAGTAGAGAGAAAATGAACATTAAAGGTTTTATCTTGAAATCTATAAAAAAGGAAAGGCATACGTATTGTCCAAGTGATTTAAATTTCGAATTTCTTTCTTCTTTCTCTCTCTTTCACTTTCATTCCTTTTTGACTGATTTAATAAATGGAAAACATATTACTATTATTACACAACTATTTGCAACACATTAAGATAAAGGGAAAACTTATTTTGAGTCCTTTTCTTATTTCTCTTTGCATTATAATCCTACAAGTAACACTATTTTGAATTATTTGCATTAAGGCCCTTAAAAAATTTTCATTTAGGGAAAACTACATAAAGGTTTTAAAATACTCATAAAAATCGATATGTTACATTTCTACCCACCTTAATTAAATTTCATCCTCAAAATTTTATTAAAACTTCCCACCTTAGAAATTTCCATATCAAGTGCAAAATTTTCAACATGCTAATATTATCATGGGAATCGATAGTTTCAAAAATTTCCACACAATAAAAGTTTGAAAAGAAAAGCGATTACACTACTAGACTTCTACTCAGTCTTTTCATCATCATTATCGACAATGGGAAAGATTCTAGCCTGCCTCTTCTCCTTAGGTGCTTGGTTGACATTAGGCTCCTTCTTTTGAACTTTGGGGCTGTCAGGTCTAATATGGCCTATCTCGCCACATGCATAACAAACACCTGTTCCAAACCTACATTCACCTAGGTGATACTTGGAACATTTTAGACACTGGGTTTTTGTATGCTGGTTTGCAACAACTTCTACCGGTGCCTTCCTTTTCTTGTCGTTGTGGTGGTTGGAGTTGTGGTGGCTCTCCTTCTTCCAAGCTCTTCCTAGATGATCCTCTAACTCTAGGGCAGCATCTAGGGCACTCTGGAGTGTACATTACCCATGTCCCGACAAGGCAAAACTAAGGTATGGCTTAAGACCTCTAATGAACTTCTTTGTCTTGTGACATTCATCATAGTCATAACCATACTTCTGTAGGATTCGGAATTTCATCGCATATTGGGTGACCGTCATGTCACCTTGTTGATGATGGTTGCGAAATTCTTCCTCCTTCTCGATCATGGCCTTAGATATGTAGTGGTCTTTGAAGGCCTCAGAAAATTCCTCCCATGTGAATGGAGGAGCATCAGCTTCACGAGAACCTAGTAGGTTCTCCCACCATGTCCTAGCAGCACCCTTCAGCATATGCGTCCCAAAATGGACCTTGGAGTGGTTGGGACAGTCCAAGTCACGGAAGCAATGTTCCATGTGTTGCATCCAACTCTCAGCTTTTCCTATCACGTTCATCTCTTCATCCCCTACAAACGAGTCAGGCTTGATCTTCAAAAAGTCAACTAGGCAAAGCTTGGGGTTGACCCTAGGGTTGCCCACTTGGTCTTCTCTTCTCCCCATGGCAGTGGCAAGATCTCTAATAAGGACATCAAAGGGCACCATGGGGATTTCTTGACGTGGAGATTCTCAATGTTCTCCCATGCTAACAGATTCACCTTCATCCCCACCCATGGCTACTTTTTCATTCTCACCTTTCTTCTTAGGAGCCATCACATTGAAAAATACATAAACTACAAGAGATCATGAGAAAAGCTTGATGGCCAACCATATTTTGGCTCTGATACCATTATTGTAACACCCCACTTGTACTATTCATAGTGGAAGCACATATATTATTCACATTAAGGGGGATGTCAAAACCATGATGTTCATTGCACAAAATAGAGTTTAAATAAACCATCATAGGATCAAAATCACAATTTCTCATTCTCAAATCTTAACAAAGTTTACATGTACATAATTATGGTAAAAGGAAAAAGATCTATAAATTGGGTATGGTTGGCACCCCACCAGTGCTCTTCTCCTTGAAGGTCCTTGAGCTAGGGTTTCGTCCTTCTCCTTATCGAACTTCCAACCTACAGACATCATGCCCCCAGCCATGCAATAAAACAAATGGTAAGTGGATTGAACATGTTATAATATTAAGAAAACTTGAAAATTGAAAATAAGCATTTAACATTGAACTTTGAATATTGAAAAGACATGCATTTTCTTTTAGGTAAATTTCTTTTATATTAACCTATATGAGTAACCTCAGGTTGCACAAATGTGCCTCTTGTCTTATGTGTCGAAGTGCCTCTTCTCTTATGAGGTACTTATATAAGCTTAACATTAACATTTTCTTTCTCTTAAGGCTCTTATCTTTTACATTAGACTTTATTTGTAACATTACCATTAAGATTCATGAGGATGATACCATACATAATATACAATTCAATACATCTTAACTTTGCTGACTTTAGCAATTAGGAACAGTAAATAACATAAACATGACATTCATTGCAAAATTCATATATGCATAATTAAATCAATCAATTTAACTATGTTCAATTGCATGGACCACTTACCTTTTCACTTGGAGAGTATGTTATCTCTCTTCCTAGGTTGGGTAAAACTCTAATCACGTCTTGGGTCATAGAAAACCCTAATTATCTTGTTTATAACATATCTCACATTATTATACATTTTATTCACCAAAGAAAACCCAAATTTCCATTTCCTATAAAACCAATTTTTGGAAATTTATAAATAGACTCTAAAACCTCAATATTCATATTCCTCATGAAAAACCATTTTCTAAACATATTTTTTCTCATTTTTCTGAGCATTGAGCGATTTACTATGAATTAATGAAAACCAACCAATCAGAAACCAAAGAAATGCCACGTAGGCGGCCTTTAATCCACTGGGCTGCTGGGATAAGTTGATGTGGTCCTATCATAGGAGGCCACACTAGAAAGGGGATCTTTCCCCAGAGGGTCTTGATTTAAACGAGGTAGGGCGATTGAAATCCCTAAAATGCCCTTACAAAATAAATTGTTCAATTAACAACGCGGGGTACCAAGGTCAAACTAAGACCTATTTTGTTCCCCTTCAATCATGGTGTGAAGCACCACACCTGGAGGTACTTTCTTAGGTCACAACTCTATGAAGGTGGTCCTTCATGGGAATCTGAGACTCCAAGCAACTTCCTTGCCTCAAGGCAAAGCTATCGAGCCCACTCTCAATCTCAGGCGGGTATTGAAGCTCCACAAGAAGGTCGTCGGAAGTCACTGCTTCCATGGCCATCACTCGAGATCACAACCACAGGGGGGTCGATCGATAAATTGAGGATTTAAATGAAATGGTGAGGTCACGATGAAGACCAAGAGTCAATTGCAAGGAGGGACCGATCAGAGAAACACCAGCGACAGACGAAAAAAGCAAGAAATAGGGGAGGAGGTCAAAATCTAATATCATAGCTATGGTTGGGAAAGTGAGAAACCAAGGTTAGGAAACCATCCTATAGAGTCTCACGAAGCTAGGAGACAAAGAAGTGAGGCCGGAGACCCACCAAAACTCTGTGGTGGCAAGCGTTGACAAAGACCTTGCAGAGTTCTATAGGGTACATCGTTTGGAGGCACGGAGAGCCAAAACGACAAAGGAAGTAGATAGATTAGGGTCCAGGGATGCTTACTGTTATCACGATTGATCTGAGGTGACTGGAGGAGGCCAGGCAAACTCAACATCTCTGAATATGGAGGCTGAGCAGGTCAGGGCATTCAGGACTAGAGTAGGTTCAATTGGACGTAGAGGAGGGTCGAGGGAGGGTTGTTGGTTCTTTTGGTACCTTGAAAAGGCAATGAGGAGGACAGAGAAGGTGGCTGCGAAAAATGGCAGAGAGGATAGTACAAGCCCTAATGGGTGTTTTATGTATAGGGAACAATAGAGCATGAACAAGGGCTCGTTCAGAGCGGGAGAGAAAAAGGAAACTGATGGCGAAGAAATTTCTTATAATGATGGAGAGATGAGTGAGAATCAATCATGGGAAGTTACGGTGGTGTCTGTGTGTGACTTGCCTAAGTTGGCAGAGGTAGGGGATGAACCAGCTATCATCAGATCGAGATCGTGAGGCCAGAAATCATGCACATATAAGGAAAATAAGGGGTAATGTGTGACAAGGATTTAAATCCGAGACTTTAGGAAATTGAGTGTATTAAATGTAAATCTAATCAAGTTAAATACAAAACTTTCCTATTTCAATTGGAGGGTCAAACAAACTCCAAATGAGTCCAAATTTGGACCATTAACTAATTAAATGGTCTAGAACATTCCTAGCCAATTAGATTTAGGTTCCTTGAATGTTAAGTCGATGAATTCTATTTTTGTTACTCATCTTAATTTAAATGCACAAACTAAATAAATAATTAAGGGGAAACTTTCCTTTGTCGATTTTCACTCCAAAATTCAAGATGATCATTATTTGTCTCTTTTAAAGTCATGATATACTCATTCCTTGCCTTTTTATGCACTTTCTTGGAGGAGTGAGAAAATAAGAGGTAATGTCACTTCCCTCGTATGCTTTTATAAAAATAAAAGGGAAAGTGGCTTAGTGATGTCAAGAGAATATATATTCTCATATTTTCGAAATTAATGAATAAGGGGCACATTATGATTCATTTTTGGAAAATCTAAGAAGAGGAGAGAGAAAATGAACATTAAAGGTTTTATCTTGAAATCTATAAAAGGAAAGGCATACTTATTGTCCAAGTGATTTAAATTTCGAATTTCTTTCTTCTTTCTCTCTCTCTTTCTCTTTCATTCCGTTTTGACTTATTTAATAAATGGAAAACGTATTACTATTATTACACAACTATTTGCAACACATTAAGATAAAGGGAAAACTTATTTTGAGTCCTTTTCTTATTTCTCTTTGCATTGTAATCCTAGAAGTAACACTATTTTGAATTATTTGCATTAAGGCCCTTAAAAAATTTTCATTTAGGGAAAACTACATAAAGGTTTTAAAATAATCATAAAATTGGGATGTTACATAGATGGTATGGCCCATTACCACTGTCAAGATCTACCATCTGGGGTGATGGAGATTACCAGTGAAATGGCTGGTACTTTTAAAGTGAATGGGCACAGAATCAAAAGATACTATGAAGATGAAGCTTTTGTCAGAAGGTCATAACTGGATTTAGAAGAGACACAACCAATACCAGCTAAAGGACCATGAGAGGCTAGAAATGAGAGTCAAGATAAAGACTAAATTAGTGCTTCTTATGAGGCAACCCAAGATTTTATTGCTTTCTTTCATATTGCAAACTTTCCTTTATTCTCATTTAATCTAAATTGTGTACATGATTAACTTTGAACTTTTTCTCTGTTAGTATTTTGGATTCCTCTAAAATAGATTGTAAATGATGAATCTCCATCTCCGTTATTGTATTTTCAAATTCCTTTAGTGATGTGTGAAATTGTTGGTTAGTTCAAAACTTGAATGTTTGCTCTGGAATATCCCTGTATCGGTCGATACACTTTCACTAGTATTGCAACCGCTACCTTTCTCTTAGGCTATCTCAGTCGCAATGGATAGCACATTTCTTCACCTGTGTTAATACATATATTTTGACCACTACGCTTCCACCAGGGTCGTGGCCTGAATTTGTGTCTTGACTGCTGGGAGTGTTTTGACTGTAACACTTAGCGGACAATATCGGTCGCTACGCTACTGGATATAAAGGATGTATTGCATGAATAGTAAAACCCTTTGCTCTCTCACTTTCTCTCTTGTGTTGCGCTCTGAAAAAACCCTTGTGAAGAACCCTCATGCTTTTGGAACAGACTTGGATGAGGACGCTACATGCGATCAAGACCACCAGTGCCACTAGTGGTTCGTTTGATGAAGTTCCAACTCACCCTGATTCTTACCCATTGCGTTTTCTCTAGTTTCTCTACAAGGTACCCATTTTCTTTTTATCTCCATCTCGCAATGTTCCTCTCTGCAAGGTACCTATTTTCTTTTTCTCTCCATCTCACAACGTTCCTCTTTCTTCTTTCAACCGTCACTGACTCTCGATTGTACTCTGATCATCGTTCTGACCCATTTTTTTCCCATTCTCAGTTGAAACCATCTCCATTTCTATCACACACCTTTTTGGACCTCTCTGTCATGGTCGCTAAAACCCTTTTTCCTCGCTGTTCTGACCACCGCTCGCTGCTTTACCTTCATACCATTTTTTCTACCCCCTTTGCATCTGACCCCTCTCTGATCATCAATTTTCCTCCTTCCTCCTTGAAAATGGAAATGAGGTGTACGCGGTTCGGTCACGATATCAGATTCATTCATGACATTGGTTGTGACAACCGTTTCATTTGCTACCACTGTTACAGTCGAGACCCTAGTGTTGGACAAAACATTTATTGTGGTCGTTATTGTCATCCTGATCGTGAGTCTGCTTTCTTGGTTGTTTTATTTCGATCATAACATGACACTTTTATTTGGTTTTTGAGCTATATTTGTGCTATTCAATACATATATGTGCATAGCAGGCTGTGACATTCCATGTTTCGATTGCTACCCACATAAGGTGTCTTGATCAAAACACTAACCTTAGTGGAGCGTAGCAGTCGAAACTACTAGAGTGGTCACGGCTGAAATGTGGATTTGTTGATATGAATCGATGCCTATACATGAGCACATGATAAGCTCATAAGAACAAGTATATGACGTTAGGACATTTTCTCTCTCCTATTTATAAGCTTCTAAGCTTGCTTCAATGGCATAGTAATTAACCGGTTTCGACCACTACCTGTGTTGACCGCAACATATAAAATCAGTAGCGGCAGACACACTCTACAATTGTTCATCTGGTGTCTCGACCAAGTCAAATGGTGGTATGTCTCGACCATTACACTAAGAACAAGTGAAAACAATGACTTGTATATATGATTCAATACCTGAAAACCTTTAATTGATTGAATTTGTAGAATTTCGATGTCCACCTCGGACACCATGACCAGGGAGGTGAAATCTCTACAAGGAGCATGAGAAGCTCTGGAGTCAGTCACCAAGGCACCGAGTGACTATCCCAACCTATCTCCACAAAAGAAGCTCAAGTTAGAGATGCTGATGAAGAAGTATGAATACATCCTTGACCACCAGAAGCCAGAGGAGTCTGAGGAATCTCAGAGCACTGCAGAGACAGAAACATATGAGTATGTGCTAGAGAAGAAAGTAAAGAGAAAAGCAACATCACCAGTTGAAACAAATACCAAGAATCAGAAGAAGGATGCATGGGATACATCAAAAGATTCAAGGAAGGGGGCAGAGTCAGCTGCACACAAAGCACAAGACTTGGACACATAGGAACCTACAAGGGAACTAATAATGTTTGTGCCTAGAGACGAGGTGAATCAATTACACTTCAACATGATGTTCAGAACCAAGAGCATCAATCCTACAAGATATCTGGATGTCCAAGACTTTAACAAGTTGGGCATTTAATATAGGTTATTAAGTTTCTGGCCAGAGCGAGCCTACACACCCTATGCATAGAAGAGGTCCCATCCCTAATAGACCTAACTATAGAGTTTATGTCATCACTTGAGAAAGTATATATCAGTGATGTGAAAGGGAAAGAGGCTAGAGGTGAATTCAGGCTAGAGGCCAGAATTGGAGGCAAAAACCATTCCATTACTGAAGCTATCCTAAATACTATCTTCAAAAGAACCATGGAGGAGGCTGAAGCTTTCTCACAAGCCCCCAGTAAGAAAGAGTCGGTGGGTTACAATAACCACAAGGTGTGGAGAATGATGACCGGAGAACCTGAACATAACCCAAGGAAGTCTAGAGCTTCCCTCATTAGTTCCTGCTTCATAAGGGTTATTTAGAAGATAACTTCAAACACTATCTTCACAAGGTCAGAAACATGGGGAGTCTCTAAAGGACATCTATTCATCATCTGGTCGATCTTGAACAAAAAAACCAGTAAATATTAGAAGGTTGCTAATCGACAAATTATCGACAACAGTGTGACTAGAGGCCAAGAAGACCAAGGACTTCTATATGGGAGGCCAGATAGATCGCATTGTGTCCTATTATCTAAAGGATGACCAATTATAGAAATACAAGCCTACCAAGGGGCATACAAAAATAGATATCAAGTCTGTGGTGAATGTTGGCATCCTAACCCAGAAAGGAGAAAGATTCTTCTACAAACCAAGAAACTCAAAGCTTCTTCTTCCACTTCCTGAGATTGCATATTATGACACCCACAAGCTACATCCAAGTGAAGAAGAATTAACAAAATGCACTTAAACACTGTAAAAAGGGCGGAAAAACCCGAATCACCAGCAAGAGTTGAACCTGAACCTGAGCCAAAACTGGAGACAGAGCAGCACGAGGAGAAAAGAGAAAGAAGCCAGTGACCCGACAACGTAAAGCAGAGGTTTTGGTAGTCCAACCCTCTCAAAATCACTCCGGAAGGGTAGAAACTACCAAACCACTATCCTTGGAGGATGACTGTGCTATGGTGAAGGGTTCATCAATGCACCTCCCTCCCCCCTATTACAACAAAGATAACAGAGGCACCTATAACTAATACAACTGACATGCTAAGTGCCCCTGCAGCTGTGCTAGAAAATATCATAGAAGTTGATCCAACCCAACCAACCCCTGCAATCACTATAGAGAAACTTGAAGCATCAAACTAGAAAATGTCACAAAAGTTGATCCAACCCAACCCACCCCTGCAATCACTACAAAGTGACATGAAGCATCAACCTCCGCACAAGTGCCAAATGCTGAACAAGAAGCAGGACAACATAGGGAAACATGCGAAAAGAACCTACTCAATAGATACAAGAAAAGAAATAGCCCAACACTAAAAAAAGGAGCCATGACAAGCACCCAACCTTTACGATAAATCCGTGAGGCAGAAAGAACAACACTGACAACAACTACAACCATAAGACAACAACAACATCAAGTGTCAACATTTGGTGATGTTTTAGGGCATTTATTTGATTCCATGTGGGTGCAAGTGCAAAACTGTACTGAAGCCAATTTGCATATAAATTCTAGCCTGCATCTACTAACCACACAGGTACACGACTTAGACACAAGAAGTGCACCTCTCCTACATTTTATGAAAGAAGTCATCAACAACCAAGCAATGATGATGGAATCCATCAAAGCAATGACATATTAGATTGCTGATCTTCAAAAAGAAAGGGAGACAATACCCCCTAAAAAGGAAATGATGCACAAGGGATACGACAAAGAGTTACAAGATCTGAACAACAAATACCATCATTTAGAGAAAGAGAGAAAGGAGATGGAAATAGAATTCTAAGAGCTAGAAGATTGGAGAAATAGAAAGAGGTCAAGGTGCATGACAAGCCCCTCCCTTCTCAAGCTTCCTCGAGCCCTTCCAACCCTGATGATCATGAAGACATAGTAGCGGGTGCGTCACCATCAAATAAGGAACAAAGAGCGAATGTGTACAGAGATCAGCCAGAGGGTGTTTCCAAGGAGAAGGAACAACCTTCCCTCGAGTAGCCAAAGGCCTCAACAACAACAACGCCATGCATGGGCTTTAACTGAAACGTTCAACCCAGTTAGACCAAAGAAAATATCATAGAAAACCTACAGGAACTATAGCTGGCAAGGAATAAGCATGCATAAAGATATCATCCTCCTTCTACATAGAAACAGTCACCAACTTCCTAGAAGGTATAGATGCCAATTTGAACATTAATGACTACATCCTAAAGGAATCCATCCGGAATGAGCTCAATGATGCCGTAAAATGGAAGCCACATTAGCAGAATTGAACAAAGCAATGCTTAAGTCACCATTAGTGGAAAACCAACTCATAGAAGAGTTTGTTAAAGAATTATTGCAAACAAGTAGGGCCACGTGAGAAGAAGATTACTGAAGAACCTACCCCAACTTCTACCGCACCAGCCACAAATGCACATCAAGCTGACAAAGGGACATTTGATGATGACAAAGGTGAATTGGCCTCCTTCTTTACTGATGCACCTGCAAGATAATAGAGCCCACCCATAGAAGTAAATGAATTAGCTATAGCTCCTCTGCTCCTGTGAAAAATGGCAGATACAAACATGGCATCAATATCTCGCATCAACTGTAGGGAAGTCCACGTCCTAGACGATGTTTTAAATGAAGATCTTCCATGCACAAATGTTCTATATAATAACAAAGGATGGACTCTAACATGGGAACACCTCAGAGGGATCTTCTTAAAGAGAGAGTGGGTACACAAAAGCTTATTTAAAGTGCTCTGTGCTACCTTGCTGGAGTAATTCCTCCATCCTAATAAAGTAGAGCCGGTATTTAATGGCACATTGTATGTGGAAAAAATGTGGTACGAGGAGAATAATAACTCCGAAGACATAAAAGAACTCCAAGATGCTATGAAATGGCCAACGGTCCACTTAGTCATATTTCCTATAAGGATGGTCAAGCACTGGTGTCTAATTTTTACAAATCTATACGAGCACCACACCATAGTATACAATTGCTATGCCGCTGAGCTACCAAGCACGTCCTTAAACTTCAAGAACAAGGAAGCACAAGACATTCTGAAGGTGCATATCCGCCTCCAATGAGCCATATGGGGAGTACGAAACTGACATACGTCTAACTGGAAGAACTTCTCCATCACCAAGGGTCCCTAGGAGCAATGTGGTATAGGGGATTGCACATTTATAGTGTTGAGAATGATTGAAGCCATCAACAAGGATGTCCCATTTGAAGACCTTTTTCTAGAGAATCTGCATGGCTTGCAAGGTACCTATGCTATGGAAGTAATAGACGGTCAGTGGTTCTTTAAGGACCCCATAATGCCCCTCATTGTTGTACCACATAGGATGTACACAGGCATCCCATTACCAGAAAAGAAGACATGGCGAGAGCAGCTATAGACCTTGTGGATCGACCCTTTTGAGCCGGCTAGGGCTTCTGCATGGAAGGAATGGTGGCTTACAGACAAGCATCAAGCTAAAGTCAAATAGGACGAGCAACAACATCCAAAGGCGGCTGAAAAAGTGACAACCGCGACTGCTACATAAAAGGAACAAGAAGCACCGACTGAAGATCACCTTGAGGAAGGTGAGATCAATGAAGAGGAGCTTCCTAAGATATGCCTAGATGGGACGACAGGGGTGATAGAGCCTACTTCCTAGGACTTTTATAGACATGATTGAGAGAATCTGTCACGAGAGTCTCTACAGTTGATAGTGAATTGCCTGAAGGAGGGAGATACTGTGGGAGAATTAATCTTTGAATGAGATGGGATATGTGTACTAAAAGACAACCTCCGTGAAACTTTGAAAATAGGGGGATACCTTTCTATGAGAGATATGTCTGCTTATCAACCATTTCTAGGAGACAGCATGACTAATGTGCACATGGCATACTTCTTGCTTTTCAACGATAAACTCAAAGACAAGAAATCAAGCGAAAAAGAGTGCATGTAGCTACGTATGACAAACTCTCTTCCAGACTATATATTCCTATCCATTCTACATGATAATCATTGGACTCTTATGGTAGTTAATATCATAGAGAGGACTACAGTTTTATATAATAGCTCAAATTCATCCTTTGCACCAAAGAAACACACCAATATGACTACTACGAAGACACCTATAGAAGAAAAAGTAGCTACATGCACAAAAGCGATCATAGAGATGATTTGTAATCAAGGAAAGGGATACACACATGCAAAGGGAAAAGACTTCAAGAATATACAATTCTACCATAGAAGTCCCCAACAGATGCATTTTTCTAATGATTGTGGATTCTACTACTTGGCTTGGATGACAACCATGGCCCTACATAATACAAAAGTCGAAAGCATGCAGCATGAACACTATCATGTGCTCTAAGGAATATATGCCAACATGTTGTTGCAATAAATATGGGATGTCTTCAAACATCAACAACATTAAATCAGGCCCATTTATATCTAAACCTTCATCTTTTACATTCGGGATGGAGTGAGCGATAAGTTTGGGGAAAGAGTTATAAACGGGCATGAGAGGTATAATTTTGTCATTGCATTCTAAATTTAAAATTTAAAATTCCAATTTTGAAAAATCTTGTACAAACTCTTACCTTACCTTACTCTTACTTTTTTAGGAAATTTGAAAATTTTGAAAAAAAATTGAACTATAGTTCACAGTTTTGGTATCTTCAAAGATTATTCAAGAACTTCATCCTTAGAGTTGTTTGTCCTCCTACTACCTGGTAGCGTACTCATTTCTAGAGCGGTGCAAATGAGCTACTAATACACATATAAGTAAAAGATACAACAATACAATCTTATCTCATTCTTACACTAAAACATTGTGTAAAGTGAAAGAATACTCCAAAATCTATGGAACTCTTTGAAACAAGGAGGACTTTACCAGCCACACTCTTGACAAATCACCCTAGCCTGAAAGTACTAGCTATAAAGTCTACAACTCCCACAAGATGGAAACAATTGCCCCTTCCAGTTCCAAATATCTCCGCATTGGGATGAAAAGAGGCTGAACCGCCTAAAAATCTTACTAACCCTTTTACCAAGCCTGAGAGTAAAGTGAAAAGCCAAAAGAAACAAAATCATGAGATTTGTGCCTAGAAACATGTTGAAGGATTCCATAAGCCGATGTATTTCACACTCAAGAATGCAGATATGTCATGCCCAGAAGTGAGATCTGGAAGCCAAGTTTTACCCACCTGCATTTCAAAGTAAACCTGACATAACCACTTGACACTACATCAGGGACCAATTGGGCAACATTGTCTTATGACAATATCATGTTTGAGGCAAAATAAGGAATGTAGGAAAACACTAAAAGCCTAACCTACCCTAGCACAATATCCTAGGTTCAACCCAAAATAAAGGTAGGATGTGAAAGCAACCCCTTGTAGGAACTGTTCACAAGTATAGCTCAGAACCTAAGGCAGGGAGGTCATTGCAAGGGAGAGTCCTTTACTACAAAAGGCAGTGGAGAAAAAGGGGTATAAAGTCTAGAAACTCTAGCAATAAAGGGGGAGATAGATCTTGAGGAAGTGAACCAAGCATGTTAAAAAGGTTATTCTGTAAGGATAGAATAATTTCATAATGGTGTGATCATTGAAAATTAAATATCTATAGCTCATCGCTCGATGATTTGATTCTACTTATTATCCCTAGGACATGCTAGACTTTAAGTTTGGGGGAGTTGATAACATGATTTGTGAGCCATTTGCACCTATTTTGTTTTTGTTATAACATCAATTTTGTGATTTTTCCAACTTTAATGATCTTGAACAAAATTTGGATTTGACTTAATTCCCTTACTTAATCCATGCAAATTCATCATAAGTCACTACCAATGCATCTCTATTGTGGCTGTAACAAAGTCATACAGACTACTGTCCCAACCACTACAGATCCATGGGCGTATCGACTAGGACAGACTGATGTTTAATGTTTGATTATTGTGATCACAGCTGTGCATAGTGGTCTTGCCCCTTCTTGAGGTCTGGACCACAACAACACTTCTAGACCACAACGACAATCATGACCATGAAGATCTAGAAGCTGTCACAACCAGAGTATTGTCATGACCTTGACTAGGTAATGACTGAAACATCATCACGATCGAGATAAGGGTTTAGCATGAAATGGAAGCTACGACCAACACTGACTATCATGCCTGCAACACAAGTAGTGACTTCTACACTAAAGTAAGTCAGTGGGCAGTGCCTATAAATAGGCCCCCGACTCCACATACTTAGGGGGATGAAGAGCGAAAATGTGTTGCTCAACTCTAGAGCCATCCTCATTCATCTCCATTGGTCTTGGATCTCCATAGCCAAAAGATGGAGGAGAGAGAATACCACCATTCTCTTATTTGAGAGAAGGAGTTGCCATCTTCCACACTTGTACTAGATCTAGATCTGAAGAAGTACGGTTGGTGTATCACCTCCTTCCTTCATTAGATCTATCATCTTCCTCACTCTGTACCTCCCCCCTCTTCATTATTATTGATGTATCTACACTTTTGTAACACCGTTATGTTGCACGTTAACATGTGTGGCTAAACACTTTATTTGGGTTATGAGTAGCCCCTAAGGTTCTCCCACATGTATATACTTGCATCCTTTTGAATATATATACTCGTAGCAAAGATTATCTCCATACTCTTGTTATTAATTCTTCACTTGCATGATTAGCTACCATTTGGTGATGTATGATTGTTAATGCCTCAAAAGAGTAGTATTAATCTCATCTAAGTGTTATGGAGTTGCATGAATGCATGAAAATGTTGGAATGCTAAAGCTAAATGGTCATATGGTTGGCTTTGTGATTGTTTGTTTGCCATCTCGAGAGAGAGACAACCTTATAATCTAGATCTATCCTAAGCTCGAGAGAGGAGGGAATAGACATATATGATGATTTCATGAATCTTGCTGAGGGTATACAAAGGGTGTGAGTATTGCATGATAGAGAGAGAGATCTTAGTAGGTGAAACCCGATCCATGTTCCCATCCACCCTTTTGGTTACATGTTTCTTGTTTGATCTTATTCTCTTGTTCTATTTTTTACCTTTGATATTAATTCTTTGTTAGGAGTAACATTGTTCCTTAGGGAACACCATCTTAATCTACCCTCTTCATTTAGTGTATATGAGTCTAAGGCTCTACGTTTCTAACACTTTCCAACCTTGTCCCAGTGGTTCAAACCTGATCTTCTACATCAGAACCCATATAATAGTTGTGGGGGCCTGAGTGTGGGGTTATAAATCTAAGAGTCTGACTACTCTAGATCCGATCCATTTTGGACATGTGATTTAGGTCAGTCAGGTATACCACTCATGCTCCAACGGACCACTGCTAAGTCAAAATCAGTGCCATACAATATCAATGGAAGAGCCGGAATCCATGATCTCTCCACACCCTCAGTCAGTCTGAGTATGCCACAGTGACATATAGAGTCAAACTAAAAAAAAACCTAGTCTTCCTTGGTATATAGGCACATCACTAGTGTAGCTGAGTTACGACCATAGACACACTCCTGTCGAGGTATGACTGCAACCACCCTCAAAAGATAGCATGTATGTACTTTGTATCACATCATTGAGATACAACTTCGAATATTCTCCTACAAGGGTATGACCACATACAATCCTGTGAAATGCATATACTCAATAGTATACGACTCCAAGCTTCGACTAAGGGAAAACCTGTTTCACCATCCAGCAAGTACTCATGCTGAAGATGGATCTATGGGATAAGGCAAAATACATGATTAGGTTACACTTGATTAGTTATGCCAATTAGGTGTCTTTTAGCATCAATCAAGTTACAACGTACAAAGCACAGACAAATCCTTCAAAGTAAGGGCGTAGCACAATTTATATACATATAAAATGTTTGGAACATAGACTTGTCACAACATCATATGATACCACTTCCATTCATGGCTATCACCATTATCACACTTGCCATGGGGTATCAATCCCTTATCTCATCACTAAGGGTAACATCTCAACTAGGCACTAAGTCTTTGCCAGGGTATGAGACCCAATCACATCATTCCTGTATCACATGTGTCTCAACATGCCTCATAAAGGCTCATAGTCCTCATCATGTGTCACATCATATTCACCATAGCATTCAAGATATGATTTTCAAGTTCATATCACCTACAAGGTTAGGGATTTATAAACAACAGAGAGAAAACATCATAACATGATAACCATACCAAGAGAGAGAAGCAAAAACATCACATGGCCCAAAAATTTGAGTTAAGGTTTTATGTATAACCAATTAGGGTTTTATAGCATAAGCAATCATCAAACCCTAGGTACACCACATCTCACTT
This sequence comes from Alisma plantago-aquatica, assembly GCA_963693085.1. Classification (NCBI taxonomy): domain Eukaryota; kingdom Viridiplantae; phylum Streptophyta; class Magnoliopsida; order Alismatales; family Alismataceae; genus Alisma; species Alisma plantago-aquatica. The sequence goes on along the minus strand of OY856411.1, from coordinate 1,233,433,624 downwards.
TCTTGGAGCATGTTAGGGTTAGGAAACATGATTAGAGTTAATCAAACGATCATCCAAACATCACTATACATGAATCATTTAATTTCTTACTCATACACATGTAATGATCATATGATCATGTATGTGTATCGACCCATACCATCAACATGTGTTATGACCAACCATCACATAGAGGTCTCAACCACCCACAACATATGTGTCTCAACCTCCCACAAAACAAGTATCATGACCAAGACACTTCACCAAGGTCACGACCAAGACACATCATGGTCACAACCCTAGGTTTTACGACCTTCACCCATTAGGGTTAGGGTTTCAAATGCTACCATAGGCGAGGGTAGTGACCATCACCAAGAGGTGTGGATATTGACCATCAACCAACATGGTGTCATAACCAGAACCAAAACCAAGCATCTTGACCACTTATCAAAATAGTGTCATGACTGAAACAAGGAAAAACATCATGACCATCCCACCATGAACAAAGGTATCGACTGAAATTAAACCAAGTTGTAGTAACCTAAAAATCATGCTACCTCAAGGAAAATCAACCCATATCCAAATAGAAGTATACCAAGGACAAAATAGAATATAATTTTCAAGAAAAGCCATCATCATTAAGGAGGAAAACTTCATGCAAAAATGGTCACCAAACCCTAAACATGCATTATGGAAAAGCCACCATGAAGAACCTTATGCAAGAGGGATAATCCCACATTTAACACATGCAAAATATAACTTAAACTATATATTACATCACGGTACTTGAAACTCATGCATGTGATCAAAACCAAGACTGAACGATCCATTTCACAACCATCTCCAAAATTGGGTACCAAGAATTAGGGTCTAAAGCAAAGAACAAACCACATAGAATTATAATTTAGGTTAAAGCCCTAGATAATTATAGTATCATCTATCATGCTAAGATTACATTTTAGAGATAAGAACAACAACATGAATGTAAATAAAAGTGCAATAATATAGTAGGAAGAGTGTTATGTAACCCGCCTTAAGGAGAGATCAACTCCAACGATCACAAGCTCCAAGATCATGACCACCAAGGATGATGATGAAGATCTACAAAAAGCTACACTCTCAGCCACAAGATCACCTCAAGAAGAAGAAGACACCAATGTCAAAAGAAAGCCCAAGAAAGAGGGTGAAAAACCCTAGTTCGAACCAAGAAGAAAAGAGAAAGAAGAGAGCTCCTTCTCACTTGGTTGTCACCATGACAAAACACAGTCTATAACTGTTGTGAGGAGAAGATCTTAAAGGTGGGGACCATGTCAAAACACATTCTAAGGCTAAAAAAGGAGAATGAGGAAGGTAGAAGATCCAAGTAAAATTCCACAAAAGAAAGGCATACACTTACCAAAGTTGAAGATGACCAAGAGTCACCACAAGCACCAAGGGAAGTTGGTCAGCCACCCAAGCTTCAAGGTTAGCTCTCCCAAGCTATTCAAGTTAGAAAACTCAAAAACAAGAAGGGAGGAACGAAAGAGGGCCAAAAAGAATGCATGTTAGAAGAGGAGAGGGGTTATATACTCAAAGAGGTGGAAAGTACAATGGAGATGAGGTGTCAACACAAGAGGGCACCCAAGAGACACTTGTTCACCCAAGAAACACACACGAAACCACTTAAGGCATGCATGCACAAAATGGTGATACAACCAAATTTGGGTATAGACCACTTAGCTCCCCAACAAATTGGTTTCGGTCGCAACACATCAAGAGGTTGAGACAAACACTAAAGCACAATGTCTAGGTCAAAACAAAAGATTACCAAACCATAATGTTGAAAAACATCACAAAAGGACAAACCATATCGAAAAGTCCTCAATAAGACCATCATGGTCAAAACAAAACCATCTAGAGAAGGTGTTTCCATCAAGACACTCACATGGTACCCATCAAGGTCGAGACAAAGGTCACAAAACTCAACCATGCTCAACATGGTTGACACCAACCAAACCCTAGAACCCTAATCACCTCTAGTGATGTCACCACTCCTCGAAGGATCAACCAAGGCACAAAAAGAATCACTCTCTCTAATGAATCCAAGAAAGAGAAGGTACACTCTAGATGTATCAAATTTCAAGATAATCCTCACAATTGGGTAAATTGCAATTTGACCCAAAAACAAGCACATAAAGCACAAACATCATCCAAACAAGCTCAAACTGGAAATTGAAGCTTACCATAAGATATAAAAGCATATAAAAGGATTAAATTAAGGTTTTAAGAACTTAATCAAGCAAAACAAACATGGTTACCCCAAAACCCAAGTTAGGGGTCTTACAATCCATAAAACCCTAACAAGGATTTCGCCCCTGAAATCCTACGCGAAAATAGATAGATACTTTGTGCGCATCTCTTCCTAAATCTCCCACGTGGATTACACTACACCATGGTGATGCCAAAGAACCTTTACCAAAACTATGTCCTTCTTCTTCAACTTCTTTATCCTCATGTCTAGGATCAACACATGTCCCTCCACATAAGACATGTCTTCCTCCAACTCAACCTCCACTGGATGAAGCACTAACTCGGTATTAGGGTGGCACTTCATCCACATAGACACATGTAACACTGGGTGCAACCTATGCAACTCAGGTGGCAACTCCAACTTATAGGCCACCTTCCCAACACATGCCACCACAGGGTAAGGTCCCATAAACCTGGGAGCCAACGTACCCTTCTTCCTGAACCCCAAAACACCTTTCCAAGGAGAGACCTTAAGATACACCATGTCTCCCACTTGGAACTCCAAGGGCCTACAATGGTTATCCACATATAATTTATGTATGTACTTGGCTACTTTTAACTGTTGTTGAATCACTTTGATCTTCTCTGTCATTTCCTGTACAAGCTCAGGACCTAGAAGCTGATACTCACCAGTCTCATACCAGCATAACAGAGACCTACAATGTATCCCATACAATGCCTCATACGGTGTCATGTTGATTCTCCTCTGATAACCGTTATTGTAAGAAAACTCTATCAAGCTGAGGTGGTTGTCCCAACTACCCAAAAACTACAAGACACATGCTCTCAATAGGTCCTTTAAAATTTATATGGTTCTCTCAGACTAACCATTTTTCTATGGGTGGAAAGCAGTGTTGAACCTCAACTGCGTACCCATAGCTGTGTGCAAACTATCCCAGAAGTGACTCATAAATTGAGGACCTCTATCTGACATGATAGATGTTGGGACACCTTCCAATCGAACAATGTCATCAACGTATATCTGAGCGAGCTTCTCTATTATATACGTTGTCTTCACAGGAAGGAAATGCACTGACTTGGTCAACCTATCAATGATCACCCAAATGAAATCATGACCTTTGGTGGCCCTAGGAAGACCAACCACAAAGTCCATCGTACCATGATCCCATTTCCACTGTGGTATAGGCAATGATTGCAATGTCCCTATAGGCTTCTGATGTTCTACTTTGACTTATTGAAATACTACACACTATACAACGAACTCATCCACATACTTCAAGCCAGGACACCAATACATATCTTTAAGGTTATGGTACATCTTGGTGCTACTTGAATGCATGGCATACATTGATTAGTGAGACTCTTTTAGAACCATCTTCCTCTGATTATTAGCATCGGGGACTACTACTCTATTGTGGTAGCACACTGTTCCATCATCTAACTCATGGAATCCATCACACTTCTCACTGCCAAGATCTACTCAGGTCTGTTGTATCATAGGATCACTCTATTATGCATCTCTAATATGCTGCCTCAATGTAGGCTTCACCTATAAGTATGCCAATAGTCCTGCTAACAAAGAAATCTCCAATTGAACATTCATATGAAGTCAGGAGACCAACATATCTCTCTTATGGCACACGAAGGACCACAATTGTTCCTTCTCCACAGATGATGATGAAGAGGACTTCCTGCTCAGCGCATATGCCATGACATTCACCTTCCTTGGATGGTAATCAATTGTATCGTCATAATCCTTGATTAGTTCCATCCCATGTCGTTGCCTCATATTCAGCTCACATTGTGAAAAGATGTACTTTAAGTTCTTGTCATCTTTGAAGATCTAACATTTCTCACCATAAAGTTAGTTCCTCCATATCTTCAAGGCATGAACCACTACAACTAACTCTAGATTATGGGTTGGGTAGTTCTCCTTATGTTTCTTAAGCTGTCACGAAGCAAAAGAAATCACATTCTTGTCTTGTATCAACACACAACCCAAACCATACCTTGACGCATCACAGAAAACTATGTATCCTTTCCCCTACTCAGGCAAAACCAACACTGGTGCACTTGTCAACTTCTCCTTCAATGTTTGAAAGGCACATTGACACCTGTCATCCCAGACAAGTGGCACATCTTTCCTCGTCAACTTCGTTAAGGGTAACATTATGGAACTGAAGTTCTTAATGAACCTCCTGTAGTAGCCTGCCTAACCCAGAAAGTTGCATACTTCTATCGGTGTCTTTGGTTGCTCCCACTCCAGCATTGATTCAACCTTCTCGGGGTCCACACAAACACCCTCGACAGATATCAAATGTCCTAGGAAGGACACTTCCTTCATCTAGAACTCACACTTATTGAATTTAACATACAACGGATGCTGTCTCAACAAGGTCAACGCCTGACAAAGATGTTGTTCATGTTGCTGGTTGTCTCTAGAGTATATAAAGATATCATATATAAAGACCACCACAAACTGATCAATTAACAGTCAAAACACCCTGTTCATCAAGTCCATAAACATTTTTGGTGCATTGGTTAGCCCAAAAAACATAACTACAAATTCGTAATGACCATACTGAGTCCAAAAGGCTGACTTGGGTATGTCATTTACCTTGATCTGCAACTGGTAATACCCTGACCTTAGGTCTATCTTCGAGAACAATATGGTGCCACACAACTAGTCAAATAGGTCATCTATCCTTGGCAAGGGATACTTGTTCTTTCTTGTCACCTTGTTCAACTATCTATAGTCAATGCACAACCTCATGGATCCCTCTTTATTATTCACAAACTACACTGGGACACCCCACGATGACATACTTGTCCTGATTAAACCTTTGTCAAGTAGGTCTTGTAATTGGCTCTTTAACTCTTCCATCTCAGCTAGAGTGATCCTGTACGGTGCATGAACTATCAGCTGTGTACCCGAGACTAGATTGATCTCAAAATCAATCTCTCAAGGCGGAGGAACACATGGGAACTCATTTGAGAACACATACTCAAACTCTCTGGCCATTGGAACCTCATGAATACTAGGACTTCTCACCTTAGTATCCATCACATGTGCCAAAAATGCCTCACAACCTTGCCTCATCAGCTTCTCCACCAACACCGCCGACACTAGACACGTCAAAAGGATCTTCCTTTCACCTTGGAAGATCCACATCACATCACCATCCACAAACATTCATACCTTGGAACCACAGTCCAAAACACTTGGTACATCTCTAAGGTGTCCATTCCAAGGATCACATTGAATCCATACATATCAAGTGGTATGAGATGAACTTGAATGTTGTGTCCTAAAAAAGAAAGGACACCAGAAGGCCACACATCCCACAACACAATAGAACTAACTAATGGGGTTTCTAAGTGAAGACTTTCATGTCTATGACTAACAAGAATAGAACAACTGTCAATCACTTCTTGAGTGACAAAAGAGTGTGTTGCACCCAAGTTAACCAAAATAGGTATAAAGCAAGAACAAGACAAATCATAATGAAGTAACTCCATCTGATATGTCACTACTCGCGGGTTGACCACTCCTTCTGACTGACTCATGGCATATAATTTAGCCATTACTTCTTGTCTTCCTTGTCCCCTGCAAGCCTAAGCAGATCAGCCAGCCTATGATGCTTGTCCATGTCCTCATCCTCTAGCGATGTTGAACTACTGTCTCTACGAGCCCTTTTGGCTCTTTCTCGGCTGGTGGGTCACCTCATCATCTTTACTGGACACACCCACCTCAGATGTCCTACCTATACACACTTATGACAAGTCCTGGTGGCCTAAACAACCCCGCCATTGGCATGGACGATGTACTATGAGCTCTAGAAGGTGGAAGGCTACAGGCTCTGCCTCGACTTGGTGACCATTGCGTCTGTGCACTAGAACTCTATTGTGCTGGTGGTGCAAAAAAAAACTAGGCTTCTTAAAGCCTCCTGAAAGTTTTCCCAGATATTAAACAAGTCTCTTCTTAGCATTCATCTCTCACTTCTCAACAACAAATCTCACTATCCTCTGAACCGACTCTACAAATGTGGCAAACCGCTCACAGTTCTCCAAAGTAGCCACTGGGTAGACAATTATGAACTCAACCCCTTCTCAAAATGTCAGATTCTCTCCTGATATGTAGTAGCCATGTGAGGACAAATCCTCAACAACTCCATAAAATTCACTTCATACTCATTGATCGACATGAATCCCTACCAGATCCTCTCAAACCGGGATACATTCTCATCCAGGTAGGTTTGAGGAAAGTACTGACTGACAAACTCATGTTTGAATTCCTCCCAACTGCTGGCAGCACCAAGCCTCTTCTCCTCTTCAATGGCTCACTAATTTCCAACACTCCCCTTCAAAAGATATAATGCATGCTTCACTTTATCAACCTCAGGGATGTTGAGGATCTTAAAGACCTTCTCCAACTCCGTCAACTAAAGGTCTGCATCCACTAGATCTTCTGTACTAGCATACTCCATAGCACCAACACACTCAGCATCTCAAAGGTCTTCCCAGAGCCTAAAGATTCGGCATTGGGATCAAGTATCTTTGATTGAGGTGCGGGCATTCTGTCTGCCATGTGTGTCATCGTTGCCATGAACTACCCAAACAAAGACTGAAAGGAATGATTCTCCATCATGGCGGGGTCAACCTGGGGCACCTCAGGTGCCCAATCTTCTCTCACATGGTCCCTTGCACCACCTCCGGGTGTAGCAATACTGCTCTCTACAACGTGTTCTTTGTGTTCTCCAGACATCTTTTCTACTCTTCGTCTTCTTCTACATAAGTAGAAATCACTATAAGATAGACTGAAGGATACTAGAATAGACACAAACCCTAGTCCTAGGTCCCTAAAGAATCTGTGTACCTAAAGCTATGATACCAACCAAACTGTGATGCCTCACACCACACAAGATGAGCTTACTCAAACCCAAGTGTGGAAACAACATTAAATATGTGGATTACCAGAAAACACAGGAAATTAAAACCGATTTTTGTAAAAGCACCAAAAGCTGAAACTCATCACCTATAAATCCACAACATGCCACCTATATTATATAATATGCACAAGTCTTACATATCACTATTCACTATCACTCCTGTCATCAACCTGTTACATGAGATACATATTCCACATATATATACATATGCAATGCAATATATGTACATCCATTGCACATTGGAAAAAAACCTTGTATCGATACTTATCCATAAAACACACTGAGAACAACCCAAAAAACCTAAGAGTAAAGGGACGACATCTAGGAATCTATCACCCAAAAGACTAACAGAACATCAAACCTTGTCAGATACTACTCTTGTTGCTGCTCTTCCTCAGTTGCACGATATCTACCTCTTCGTGCACGACCACCTAAAAGATGTGGAAAACCCACAGAGTGAGATCCATATCTCAACGGGAGATAAAACTCTCCACCAATTCTATTATTAACACTGATATATGATAAAGAAGAGCAAAAAGTAAACCTACTAATATGATGAGCATATTCAACTAAATGATATATTTAAAGCAGATAACACTATTGGATCAATAAGGTATTTGCAACTGAATTGTAGAACATTTTATAATTTTAGAGGGAATATGAAGAGCATGTATATATTCTATCAACTAAACTGTACAAAATCAATGCAAAGGCTCATCCGATGCTATTTGCATTTGTCCCATGCAAATATACTACACGACTGTGTTGCTCTTTTATTAATACCCTGAGGAGATAAGGTATACCACTCATGCTCCAACTTACCACTGCTAAGCCAAAATCAGTGCCATACAAGATCAATGGAAGAGTCAGAGTCTATGATTTCTCCACACCCCCAGTCAATCTGAGTCTGCCACTGTGACATATAGAGTCAAACTGCAAAAATACCCTAGTCTGCTTTGGTATATAGGCACAATACTAGTGAAACTGAGTTATGACCGCATCCACCCTCCTACCGATGTATGATCGCATCCACCCTTGAAAGATATCATGTACTCTATATCACATCATTGAGATACAACCTCAACCGTTCTTCTATCAGGGTATGACCGTAGCCAATGCTGTGAAATGCATATACTCAATATACGACTTCAAGCTTCCACTAAGGGAAAACCCATTTTACTATCTAGCAAATACTGACACTGAAAATGGATCTATGGCGCAATGCAAACTACATGATTAGGCTACACTTGATTAGTTATGCCAATTAGGTGTCTTTTAGCATCAATCAAGTTACAACGTACAAACCACAAACAAATCCTTCAAAGTAAGGGCATAGTACAATTTTAGAAGATATATAACATTTGGAACATAGACTTGTCACAACATCATATGATACCACTTCCATTCATGGATATCACCATTATCACTCTTTCCATGGGGTATAAATCCCTTTTATCATCACTGGAGTGTAACACCTCAACTAGGAGCTAAGCCTATGTCAGGTCATGACACCCAATCACATCATTCGTGTATCACATGTGTCTCAACATGCCTCATAAAGGCTCACAATCCTCATCCTATGTCACATCATATTCACCATAGCATTCACTAGCTATGATTTTCAAGTTCATATCACCTACAAGGTTAGGGATTTATAAACAAGACAGAGAAAACATCATAACATGATAACCATTCTAAGAGAGAGAAGCAAACACATCACATGGCCCAAAATTTTGGGTTAGGGTTGTATGTATAACCAATTAGGGTTTTATAGCATAAGCAATCACCAAACCCTAGGTACACCACCACTAACTTTCTTAGAGCATATTAGGGTTAGGAAACATGATTATAGTTAATCAAATGATCATCCAAACAACACTATACATGAATCATTTAGTTTCTAACTCATACACATGTAATGATCATATGCTCATGCATGTGTGTCGACCCATACCATCAACATGTGTCACGACCAACCATCATAGAGGTTTCGACCACCCACAACATATGTGTCTTGAACTCCCACAAAATAGTGTCACGACCGAGACAATTCACCAAGGTCATGACCATGACATATCACGGTGACAACCCTAGGTGTTACGACCTTCACCCATTAGGGTTAGGGTTTCGACCGCTACCATAGGTGAGGGTAGCGACCATCACCAAGAGGTGTGGGTATCGACCATCAACCGACATGGTGTCATGACCAAAACCAAAACCAGGTGTCTTGACCACTCATCAAAATAGTGTCACGACTGAAATAAGGAAAATCATCACGACCATACCACCATGAACAAAGGTATCAACCAAGATTAAACCAAGGTGTAGCAAACTAAAGATCATGCTATCGCAAGGAACATCAACCCATATCCAAACAAAAGTATACCACAACCAAAATAGAAGATAATCTTCAAGGAAAACCATCATCATCAAGGAGGAAAACTTCATGCATTATGGAAAAGCCACCATGAAGAACCTTATGAAAGAGGGATAAGCCCACGTTTAGCTGATGCACATGTTTATATCATCTTTTGGACCACTTTTGGTTGCATTTCCAAATCATTTTCACCCAATAGTCACTCATAATCATGCTATATTTTCCCTTTTATTGTTATATTTACTTGCTCTATGGTTTGGTTTGTAGGTACAACAATTTGGCATCAAAATGTGGAGAACATGCCATCATAACATCCATCAACACATTCCCCAATCATCTAGACATTTTGAAAATCAATGTTGCTGAAACTGATAAAGACACCTAGTGTCTTAATTAAGACACCATGTATCTTAATAAAGATATGTCTTCTCTTATTAAAGACACCCCATTTCACAATCTAGAAATTGAACCCAGAACTCCCAGATTTGCAGCAACACGATGTGTCCTATTAAAGACATGTCGTGTAACTTTTCAAAATTTGGTCCAGACTTCAGTTCTCACATAGGACACACCTTGTCTTATAAAAGACATGTCATGTGACCTGTAGATTTCACTCAAACGCAAATTTAACTACCTCACACTTATAGATACGACCCCAAGCCATCTTGAGATAGTTATCATGGACTATTTTAGACCTTTTGGAGTGAGACTCAAGTAAGAGAGAGCAAGGAGGAATTGGTGGTGTTCTAAGGAAGAAAAGTTGGTTTCTCTAGGGGGAAACTTCTTCTTCTTCCTTCTTCTCCAAAAATTACAACAACGATCTCTTCCGTTCTCTTCTCTCTACTTAGAAGGTGGTCTTCTGGAGAGTTTCTAGCAATAAGGAAGGATGTTTGACTCCTTGACCGGAGTTCCAAGTTTATCTTCCTTCTTCTACAAATATCCAAGTTTATTTCCTTCTATTATGATGTCTAGCACTACTTTCTACTATTTGTATCTACTTTTTACAACCATGGATGAGTATATCTCTTGTTCTTGGGAATGAGGGAGTAACTCCCATGTCATAACATTGTTGAAAATGAATTTCATATATAGTGCTAGTTGTTTCACTGTTCTAAGGTTCATTGGTGTTTAATTCCTCTTACATGATTTACTGGCCACTTTGTAAGTATGATTTCTGCTCTTTGTATAATCTGGGAAGATGTGCATAGGAGTAAGGAAATGTACCTTAGTTGCACTACCTTGACGACATGAGTGGCTGGAATGTGTTAGGGAATAAAGGTTTGTAGTCCAAATTGAACTATATCCATGGGAGTGGTATACAAAGTTAGGACTGTTCTACACTACCCGGAAGTGGGTTTAGGATACATGCCTCCCTTGTGTTATTGCTAGTGTTCTTAATCTTTTTGTTCTTCATGTTATGATGTGTATGTGAAACCCTATCCTCAAGAATCCCTAATCCAAATTGAACCTTAATGTAGGTTTTTTTTTCTATTTTATTTCACTTCCTTTTAATTGCTTAGTTAACATAACAAAACCTCTATTTATAAAATGATCTATATTGTTGAAGTTTAATACATCTTGCGCCTAACAAAACCTTGCTCCTTGGATGACCTCGATAATACTACACGCTCCCGTATACTTGTGGGGTAGTGTTTGAGTATATAGATATTAAAACTTGTGCACACTACCAACATTAACATATCCAAAATAGAACTTAAACTCTATATTACAACAAGGTACACGAACCTCATGCATGTGATCAAAACCAAAACCAAAACCAAAAGATAGAAAGGAACTATCCATTTTACAACCATCCCCAAAATTGGGTACCAAGAGTTAGGGTCTAGAGCAAGGAACAAACCACGTAGAATTATCATCTAGGTTAAAGCCCTAGATCATGTTAGTATCATCTAGCTTGTTAGAATTATGTTTTAAAGATAAGAACAACAACATGCATTTAAAGAAAAGTGCAATAATAGAGTAGGAAGAGTGTTATACAACCCACCTTAAGGAGAGATCAACTACAAGGATCACAAGCTCCAAGATCATGATCACCAAGGATGATGATGAAGCTACACCAAAAGCTCCACTCTCGACCATAGGATCACCTCAAGAAGAAGAAGACACCACGGCCAAAAGAAAGCCCAAGAAAGAGGGTGAAAAACCCTAGGCCGAACCAAGAAGAAAAGAGAAAGAAGAGAGATCCTTCTTACTTGGTTGTCACCATGACAAAACATAGTCTATAACCTTTGTGAGGAGAAGATCCAATGAAAATGTCACGAAATAAAGGCATACAATTACCAAGGTTGAAGATGACCAAGAGTCACCACAAGCACCAAGGGAAGTTGGTCGGCCACCCAAGCTTCAAGGTCAGCTCTCCCAAGCCCCTCAAGTTAGCAAACTCGAACACAAGAAGGGAGAAAAGAAATAGGGTCGAAAAGAATGCATGTTAGAAGAGGAGAGGGGTTATATACTCAAAGAGGAGAGAAGTAGGGTGGATATTAGGTGTCAACATAAGAGGGCACCCAAGAGACACTTGTCCACCCAAGAAACACACATGCAACCACTTAGTGCATGCATGCAAAAGATGGTGATACAACCAAAGTTGGGTATCGACCACTTAGGTCCCCAACACATTGGTTTTGGTTGCAACACATCAAGAGGTCAAGACAAACATCAAAGCACCATGTCTAGGTCAAAACAAAAGATCACCAAACCATGAGGTTGAAACACATCATAAAAGGACAAAACATCTCAAAAAGACCTCACCAAGACCATCATGGTTGAAACAAAACCATCTAGAGAAGGTGTTTAGGTTGAGACACTCACAAGGTATTCATCATGGTCAAGACAAAGGTCACAAAACTCAATCGTGCTCAACATGGTCGACACCAAACAAACCCTAATCACCTCTAGTGATGTCACTACTCATCCAAGGCTCAACCAAGGTGCCCTGAAGCATCACACTCTCTCTCATGAAGCCAATAAAGAGAAGGTACACTCTATATGTGGAAAATTGTAAGATAACCTTCACAATTGAGTAAATTGCAATTTGACCCAAAACAAGCACATAAAGTACAAACATCATCCAAACAAGCTCAAACTGGAAATGGAAGCTTACCACAAGCTTTAAAAGCATCTCAAAGGATTAGGTTAAAGTTCTAAGCATTAATTAAGCAAAACAAATAGGGTTACCCCAAAACCCATCTCAGGGGTCTTACACGAGTGGTAATGGTGGGATGTCGGATAATGCATCCCATGTTCTAGGTCTTTGTGAGAGTCAAATTATTTGGATATTTGTGATGGAGTGCACAATTAAACTTCACCTCAGTCTTCTCAACTTTTTGGGGGCATCTCAATTTTGAGATTCATTCAATATAAGTAGAGAAATAGGGGGGGCCTACACGTATTGGGTGCCCTGCCTTGAGAATTAGTTTCTCATCTCAATTTGGTCTCCATTAGTCCTAAACATTTTGTGAAGGTGAAGGGTCCTACATGTAGATTAGGATGATACAAAATGTGTAGGATATGTGTGTATTGATTTGGGTAATTTGGTTGGCAGTCTGAGTTGGAAATTGTTGAAATGGTTAAGTATGTTAAATTGGAGGTCTGACTCCTATGGTTCTTTGACGTTGACATAAAAGCAAGGTAGTTATTTGTGGAATATCCATCATTTTGATACATGTCTTGATTGTTAGTATTTTGTTGTGAGAAATTTTTGTTTGAGTTTACAAATGTGACCCTAATCATAGAAAATACCATGAAAATCATTTGAGGAACTCAAAAGACCAAAAATAGAGTGGCAATAGTTTCCTCCTATGATGATGAGGTATGAAGAATGGTTGATGAACCCATCCATGAATAGGGGTGAAGTCTTCAGACTGAACGATATACATTTTTGGTGGTGCTCACCTTAATGAGACTCATATTTATACTCACCTCTGTGAGGCTTGGACCCATGCTCACCTTAGTGAGACTTAGTGTCATTGTCAAATCACCGAGTTTTAGTGTGCTTCCCATCTCAATGAGTTTTAACAACCTGCTCATATCAATAGGTCTTAACATCATACTCACCTTAGTGAGTCTTAGCATCCAACTCACCTCAATGAGACTTCAGGTTAATCTCACTAAAGTGATACTTAAGTTTGGTTTGACATGGGTAGCCTTTAAGTCAAGCTTATTATGGTGAGAGTTGAGATTGTTCTAACATGGGGCAACTCTAACTTAAGCTTTTTTCTTTGAGAAAACTCTAAGTCAAGATTACTAACACATTATACATAGTACAATAAAAAGACAATAGTAAACTTAATATCGAAGGTGAATAGATGCATAACAAGTTATAAAAAAATTGCATCAAATGCTCCACAAGCTACAACAACTATATAATCTAATATATGTGAAAAAGAAAACTTCCATGATTTATGTAATCATATGTAATGTTATTAGAACTAGATCGGACCGGATGGTCGAACTGGTTGGACCAGTGAACATGTGGTTGACCGGTTTGGAAGACTAAAAAATAGAGCATGTCTTCTTTTCTGATCCAATCAGTTAAAAATATAGTTCAAATAGTTGACCAAATCGAATTCGTGGTTTAATTAGAAGAAGAAAATACAAAATATAAGAACTAATTCTTGAACCTAAGTCATTACTCAAATTCTAATTGCATGAAATGGAATCCTCACACACCCAAAAACCATCTTGGTTTCTAGCCGCACTGGAAAGATGGCTGCAAAGGAAAATGTTATCTTGTGTGTATACAAACACACACACTATATATATATAAATACATATATAGGGTTCATTTGCTACCCAAAAAGGTAGTTAAGTTTTGACTATCCATGTTGTTTGAAAAGTAACTATCTGGTCAACAAAATAACTATCTCGGTAAAAATATAACTATATTGTCAAAAAAGTAACTATTCGACTAGAAAGGTAAAATTGAGTAGAATACATAGTAAAAATGCTAGAACAAATATGTAATTGAACATCCGTTACAAATGTAACTATTATACATGTAATATAACTATTTGAAAATTACAACTATGTATATGTGTAAAGTAAAACTCTAGAAAAAATAACTATTTCTGTAGTGGGTAGCTACCCACATGAGTCTTCAAGATGAACTCATATATATATATATATATATATATATATATATATATATATATATATATATATATATATATATATATATATATATATATATATATATATATATATATATATATATATATATATATATATATATATATCAGACTAGGATATACTCGAGTATACAGATCACAACGTATACTTAAATGGTAAAATATAAAGAATTCTACTTTGTCTTGAGAAGTTTCATCAATTTTGATTATGAACACATGATAACATGTTGGCCGCATTTTGTATAATGTGTATATAGATTTTGTTATTCTGTATGTAGTCACTTTGATTCAATTGTATGAGCTTATTTCATGACATTATTGTTGTATCATTATTCTACTACCAATTTTATGGTAACAACTTTATTTTTTTATTATTATCTATAACATCCGACACGATGGTGTGAAGAAGTCCAACACCATGTAAAGAAATGAAGAAGTGCATTGACTAAATCCGTTTAAATTCAAATTCGACTTCAAAATAAAAACAGTTTTTACTTGCTACAGCTCCCGCACTAAACAATACATGACTTGTATAAATAACATATAATCACTACAGCTCCCTCACAACGGTAGAGTCGGAGGACATGAGATAAAAATAATATCCAATTATTAACTACCGTCCTCGCACTATTGACAACTTACATGGGATAGAGGGTTGCATGGAAGTGGATTGAGATGAATATGATACTACATGTAGGTCCAGCATTGGACAAACAGGATGTCCCATTTTGTGTAGCTTCTCCCTTCCATTTAGCCCTTGGACGGCATGGTGCCCCTTGGCCTTGCATACTCTATCCTATATCTTTATTCTCTAATGCGATTATATTTGTAAAGCACCATCCAACACATTCTTTCTAGTCACTCCTCTTTCTTTGGTTTTCTTTGCACCCCTTTATGTAGAACCTTTCTGGATAAATGACTACTAAACTGCATAAAAATTAATTGTAGGAAAGTATTTTTCTTTGACTTAGTCACACAATATACGCACTAATTCATTTTAATATGATTTGCCCCCGTTATGTTACTGATGAGATCTCGAACTGGATCAAAAGCATGCTTGGCGTACAGTGGTTCTCACTTGCCGTCATTGGCCTTTAGTTTTGTGGTGGCTAGACACGATGTATGGACATTCATTATTTCCTAGCATCGTCTCCCTCTTTTCCTTGTGCCACCGACACCCTCCTCCGATGTTGTGATCTCCATGGTGAGGCTGTAGTCTGACTTCCTGGACAAAGACACTAGATTAGTGGTAATATTTGCCTGTTTGAATTCCTTTGTGGGATGGAAAAGGCTCTCCATCTTGCTATCGGTTGCAGAGTATATGTTAGCATGTGCGTTGACGCCTTGAACCATTGCTAGGGGGCTGTTGCAAAAATAATTAAATGGAAAAAAAAATCAAAATAGCACACTTTGTGGAAAATAATACCCACTATAGCATCTTAATTAAAATAATTTCGGATATAGCCTACTTTTTAGTGAAACATCATTGTATTTGATATTTTCCTAATTTAAGTTAAGAAGACATATTCTATATTGCCTTTTTCAACTAGATTGGCGTTTTCACTCTTTGATTCAAAGTGAAAACGTCAATTCAGTTGGCATTTTATCATTTCTTTTTTTTTAATCGTCAAATGGATTGGCGCCTTCCAACTTAAACTACAAAAGCTCAAATGAAATGATGTTTTCACTACAAAATGGACTATATTTAGAAATATTTCGAATGAGGTGCTATAGATGGTATTATTTTCAACAAAGTGTGCTATTTTGATTATTTTTTCCTAGTTAAATTGCAGACGTCAGTGACTCAGAGGATTTGCCAAAAGTGAAGTATGTACCATGAGTGTAACATCCCTGACCTGGGTTATGTTTTAACCCTAGATGTTTTGTATAAGAAAAATAATTATATGCTTTCTCTTATCTTTTGAAAAGTAATTAAGGCTCAAGAGGAACTTATGTTTCAATTTTAGTCCTTTTTGAATAATGTTGAAAACAATGTTTTGCCCATTTTGGACTAAAGTGCAAATTACCCAAGCTGAGTGGTTAACTTGCAAATGTTACATGATAAAATGTTCCTCAAGTGTCGAAGTATCATAAGAATGAAAATGATGCAGAGGTATGGCTTCCACAAGCCTGAGCACCAAGAAAGAGCTTATTAAGCAATGTTTGTGCACTAAAACCTAGTTTTGATGTAATGTGCAATTTACCCAAAACCTAGGGTTTAATATGAAAAAAACCACTTCTAGAGAGTCCCTAATGTTTCTTGGTATCAATTCGAGACAAGAAAATCAGAGGGGCGTCTCATTTGAATCTCTTTGGGGGAGAGAAAATCTTGATATTAATTATTTTCTTCTTGAATAATTGTTGAATTTTTCATATATATGGCAATAGAAATCGGAGGTCTGAAGCTTGATGATGATGACATCATCTTAGCACACACCTCAAGAAATATCATGAGCAAATAGGTTTGCTTTGTGTTGGTCAAACAGTTTCCAAACCGTTTTAGACCAAACTGTTTCAAACCGTTTGGTGACCAAACGGTTTCAAAACCGATTGGAGGGCAAATGGTTTCAAACCGTTAGAGACTAAAAGGTTTCAATAGGTTCAAGGATTGATTGATTTCATGATCTAATAACTTCAAACAAATCAAATTCAATTGATTTCAGAACCCTGGCTCAATTGGGTTCAAAACCCTAAATCGATTGAGATCAAAACCCTAATTTAGGGTCAAATAGTTTCAAGCTGAAATGGCCAAACGGTCTTAGACCGTTTGAGGACAATTCGGTCTCAGACCGTTTGAGGACTAAACGGTCTCAAACTATTTGGGGTTAAATAATATTTAAATCAAACAGTCTCAACCCGTTTAGGGATTTTGAGATCAAGACCGTTTGATGGTCTAACGGTCTTAAGACCGATTAAAGGTGTAGACCAAGACTGTTTGATGGTCTAACGGTCTCAATCCATTTGAAGAATTGTCTCAAGACCATTTGGAGGTCAAGCACCTCAAGACCGTTTGGAGGTCAAGCACCTCAAGACCGTTTGGAGGTCAAGAACCTCAAGACCATTTAAGGTCTAACGGTCGTCAAGACCGTTTGAAGGGTCAATTGGTCCAAGACCGTTTGAAGGGTCAATTAGTCCAAGACCATTTGAAGGTCTAATTGATTCAATCTATGTAAGTACTAATAACTCCATAAGTGGTTGAAGAGTAACTCAAGGTTGATTTTAATGGGAGTACCTCTAAAATACTTAAGTGATTAGTAGAATTAGAGTGATTATCATTCAATGCTTATGAGAGTGAGAAATTCAATACACTATGATAAACATAGGTGTATGTACTTAGTGAGAGGTTAAGTCAACCTAATAAGGTATGATGATGATGATGTGTGCTCCTAGTACATGGGACAATGATAAGCATGATTTAATACTTAAACAATGCTATGAGCTCCAAGATATGTGGATGCAGTGATTTAGGGTTTGGATTAATGAGATAATCATAAAACCCTAATTAATAGAGAATGGAAACCCAAATTGATAATGATATGAAACCCTAATATAGGGTGATGTTATGTGAAACTCTAACAAATGTGATATTATGTGAAACCCTAATATAGGGTGCTGTAATGTGAAACCCTAATTCAGGAAGATATTATGTGAAGCCCTAATTGATAATGATATGAAACCCTAATACAGGGTGATATTATGTGAAACTCTAACAAATGGTGATATTATGTGAAACCCTAATATAGGTTGATGTTATGTGAAACCCTAATTCAGGAAGATATTATGTGAAGCCCTAATTGATAATAATATGAAACCCTAATACAGGGTGATGTTATGTGAAACTCTAACAAATGGTGATGTTATGTGAAACTCTAATTGATAATGATATGAAACCTTAATACAGGGTGATGTTATGTGAAACTCTAACAAATGGTGATATTATGTGAAACTCTAATTGATAATGATATGAAACCCTAATACAGGGTGATGTTATGTGAAACCCTAACAAATGGTGATATTATGTGAAACCCTAATTGATAAAGATGGGAACTCTAACCCTAATGAGGGAATAGTGATGCTATCTTTGTATTGCATGATGTTGATATGAAATTGATATGGTTGTTATCAAGTATACTAACCATGCAAGTATCATAAGATGATGAGCATAACCAGGTATGAATTATGATGGTAATGGGCCTTGTGAGCCATTACTTTATTTATTGCCTAGTGACAGGTGACAAGAAGTTGAATATACCTGGTAAACTATGTGAAGTGCTTGAGTAACAAGTATCCTGAATACCTTGGTCAGATGACCTGGAGGTAATAGTTACCTGATAAGTGGTAACCATGTTCAGTGTTGAACTAAGGGTTTGGATACCCAGATCCAACAAACATGATGATGATGATGATGTTAAGGGATGTGAATTCCCAGTGATGAGACAAGGGATTGAGATCCCAATGCTTTATAAGGTTTTAAAAAGTACTTGAAAAGATTATTGTTTCTTTGTAACATTTGTCATAATAATTCTTGTTTGAAAACTTGAATGATGCTAAAAGAATATGGTAATGTACTTAAATAATCAAGTGGAATGTTATCATGTAGAGCCCTGGCCATAGATCCATCATCGTCAGTAGCTGGTGATGGTGAAATGGGTTTTCCTACTGGTTAATCAGGAGCGTATATTGTTGAATATACGGGGTGCTCCTAGCCGAAAATAGGAGGATTAGAGTGCAACTTCGGCTGTAGACTCAAGTTATGTTTAAGAGCATGGTGAACATGCCCATGGCTCAGTGTGATGGAGCATGAATGCGTTCATTACTCAGTGAGCACGGTGAACTGGCCCATAGCTCAGTTTTACTAGCGCCGAGACATGTACCAAGGCAGGCTAGAGGATGGGTAGCCATGAGAGCTAACCCTGTGACTGACGTCACTTAAGTAAGAGACTGCGGTCCTGCTTGTGGTCTCGCACTGACCGAGAAAGATGAGATCGAGGAGTCCGGCTCTTCCTTTGATCTTGTATGGCACCGACTTTGGGTTTCGCAACCGAAGGTTGGATTTGAGCGGTACAACTCACTTCCTCAGGGCATAAGAATGATTGTAAAATGTAATTCAGCAGTGTAGCATACTTGCTGAAGAACGAATTATGGAAATCATTGGTTGATGTTACATTGGTTATTGTATCCTAAAATGGATAAATACTATACATGTTCTTCATATTCCTTATTAAAATGAATGGATGATCGACTGCTTTATCCTTTACAGTTGTAATGATTTAGAGGATGATATTGCTTTATTCTGCTTAATAATGATTAGATCATGTTGTTCAATAAAGATTCCTCTACTCAGTTTGATATTGTTATTATGCAATAATAATGTTTCTGGCGGAGAGTTATATCTCTCACTGGGACAATTTCAATTGTCTCACCCCCATGGGATCCAACATTTTAGGTGGACATGGATGAGGAGGTAGAAACCCTACACCAGGGGAAGGACAGCAACAACAGGGACAACAATAACATGTCAGGTGGAGATACTGACTGTCATGTCTTCTAGATATGAGTCCTATGAGTCATCTCTGTACTCTCAGGTCCTAGGAGTCAGTAGTTAGTTCTTTCATGATTGATCTAAGATTTTGGTATTGGATTCTTTGAGGTTTTATGTTGCTTGTGTGTATATTAACCAAGCAACTATTGTATATATATTCCTCGAGATGAGACGGTACATGTAGTATACAATGTAAATCAGAATGCATATATTCCTTTGGTTCTTGTTATCAGAGTTTCCTGGAAATGGATCTCTTTGTAAATAGTTTTAATTTTTAGTGATTTTCAGTAATCCGTTGTTAATGATCGCTTCCTCTTAGTTAATGATGTTTTGTTTGAATGGTGCGTGACAAGTTTAGTGGTATTAGAGCTCTAGGTTCACTGAGTCTATAGAGACATAGGATTAAGGTTGTTGAGTCTATTCTAGTGTCTTCCAATTTATATGATAGTGTCTTCTGTTCATATAGAAGGAGAAGAAGAACTTAAAGATGTCTGGATCACGCGAAGAACATGCTACTGAGAGAAGCATTGTTGCATCGGGAAGAGGTGCAAGGGACCAGACTAGGGAGGAACCAGTACTTGAACATCCTCAGCTTAACCAAGCTGCACTAGAGAGCCCAGCTTTCCATGATCTGTTTGGGCAGTTCATGGCGACTATGACACATATGGCGGATAGGATGCCACCACCTGCATCGAGGGCACCAGGCCATAATGAAGGATAGGGAGCTGACAAGACTTTTAAATGACTTTGCCAGGTTGGAGCCACAGATTATGCTGGTACAGCTGACCCAACAGATGCTGACTTGTGGTTGACTGAGTTCGAGAAGGCCTTTAGAATTCTTAATATTCCAGAAGCTGAGAAGGTTAGGCATGCGGTGTACCTTTTGAAGGGGAGTGCTGGCCATTGGTGGACTATTGAAGAAGGCAAAAGGCCAGGAGTTGAAGTCAGATGGGAAGAGTTCTGACGAGAGTTTGTTAGTAGATATTTTCCCAAGACTTACCTGGATGAAAATATCTCTCAGTTTGAGAGGATAAGGCAAGGACCACTGAACATTGGTGAGTATGAAGCTAAGTTTATGGAGCTTCTACGGTTCTGTCCATACATGGCTACTACATATGAGGAAAGGATTCGACATTTTGAGATGGGTTTGAACGCTGATTTAACCACACCAGTGTCTGCTCTAGAGAATAGAGAGAGATTTGCCACCTTTGTGGAGTCAGTTTGGCAGATAGAAAGGTCTGTGACTGAGAAGTGTCAGACCCACAGTAAGAAGGTGTATACATAGTTCCAAGGATAGAGATCTGAGAGTTTTAAGAAACCAATGTTTTTTGCACCAACAACACCACCGAGGTTCAATACCCAGACACAATGGACTTTGAGTAGGGGTAGAGGTCGTAGTTTACCACCAGAGGGAGCCCACAGCTCAACATCAGTATCAGTAATAGGACCATCTAGGCCATAGCGTGAGAGTCAAGTTTTTTATAAATGTGGGAAGATGGGACATTTGATGAAAGATTGTCTAGTTAGAGACATGAGTGTAACCCAACCACTGAGGCAGAGTCAACAAGGCTCTCAGGATCGAAAATTTAGCAATGGCACTCGATGACGTGGACAGGCATCCCAAGCTGGCTCATCTACATCCAATAACAGGGAAAGTGGCTGACAACCAACAACAACACGATTCTATGCTATGAATAAGCCCGAGGCAGTGGTTAATCCACGAGTTGTGATAGGTCAGATGGAATTATTTCATTCTGATATGTCTTCATCCTGCTCTGTATCTGTTTTGATTGATCTGGGTGCTACACATTCCTTTATCACTCGAGAAGTGATGCATGGCTGCAATATGACTGTTAGTCATAGAGCAGGTAATCTGTTATTAGAAACTCCATTAGTTAGATCTGTAGTTTTACGGGAGGTATGTTCTCCCTGTGTTCTTTCTTTCTCAGAACATAGCATTCAGGTGGATCTTATACCACTTGAGATGCATGGGTTTGACATAATCCTTGGGATGGACACCCTAGAAAAGTATAAGGTTGTCTTGGATTGTGGTTCGAAGCGGGCTATGTTTACAGACAATGGGGTTACATGGATCTTTCAGGGTGACAGAAAGATTCTTCCAACCAGTCTAGTATCGGCTATGGTAGATGAGAAATTGATGAGACAAGGATGCTTTGCATTCTTGGCACATGTGGTAGATACCAGAATAAAAAGTCCTAATCTTTCTGAAGTTCCGGTTGTTAGGGAGTTTGAGGATGTGTTTCCTGAGGAACTTCCAGGTGTTCCTCCACCCCAAGAGATTGATTTTGAGATTAATCTAATCCCAGATACACAACCTATAGCTCAAACACCATATAGAATGGCACCTGCTGAGATGGAAGAGCTTAAGAAACAGCTGCAGGAGTTGCTTGAGAAAGGTTTTATTCGACCGAGTACTTCACCATGGGGTGCTCCGGTTCTCTTTGTTAAGAAGAAGGACGGATCTATGCGGTTATGCATTGATTACAGATAGTTGAATAAAGTAACCATAAAGAACAAGTATCCTCTGCCAAGGATCGATGACCTATTTGATCAGTTGTGTGGTGCAACTATCTTCTCTAAGATAGATCTGAGGTCGGGATATCATCAGTTGCATATCAAGGAGAGTGACATACCTAAGTCTACCTTTAGGACAATGTATGGTCACTATGAGTTCATAGTTATGTCATTTGGACTAACTAATGCACCAGCTGCATTCATGAACTCATGAATATAATCTTCCATCCTTTTCTTGATCAGTTCATAGTAGTCTTCATAGATGACATCTTGATATACAGTAGAGATGCTCAACACCATGAGCAGCACCTCTGTCAGGCTTTAACTTTGCTAAGAGAGCATAAGATGTATGCTAAGTTTAGCAAATGTGAGTTCTGGTTACCAGAAGTTTCTTTTCTAGGACACGTAATATCTGCCTCAGGTATCCGTGTTGATCCTAAGAAGGTAGAATCTATCCTGCAATGGGAATAGCCAAAGACACCGAAGGAGATACGTAGTTTCTTAGGACTGGTGGGCTATTATAGGAGGTTCATTAAGAACTTCAATTCTATAGCTTTACCCCTAACCAAGTTGACCAGGAAGGAGGTTCCTTTTGTCTGGAATGACAAATGTCAACATTCTTTCCAGCTATTGAAAGAAAGGTTAACAAGTGCACCTGTGCTGGTGTTACCTGAGCAAGGGAAGGGGTACATAGTTTTCTGTGATGCGTCTAAGAATGGTCTAGGATGTGTGTTGATGCAGGATAATCAAGTGATTTCTTTTGCCTCTCGACAACTTAAGAAACACGAGGAGAATTATCTGACACATGATCTAGAGCTAGCTGTTGTGGTCCATGCTTTGAAGATCTGGAGACATTATCTCTACCGAGAAACATTTCATATTTTCACAGACCATAAGAATCTAAAATATATCTTCTCACAACATGAGTTGAACATGAGACAATGTCGCTGGATGGAGTTAATCAAGGACTACGATTGTACAATTGATTATCATCCAGGGAAGGCTAATGTAGTGGTTGATGCACTAAGTAGGAAATCATCATCACTAACCTTAGATAAAGCACATTTGAACTCCTTAGTGTGCTTTAGAAGAGATATACTTATCTCCTTGAGGAAAAACTATGTAAAACTTAAGGTATCGTTGTTAGCCGGGCTCTTAGTTGAGATGCAAGTGAATCCTACTCTGAGACAACAGATTAAAGAAGCACAGTAGGCTGATGCTGT
Source organism: Alisma plantago-aquatica (assembly GCA_963693085.1). Classification (NCBI taxonomy): domain Eukaryota; kingdom Viridiplantae; phylum Streptophyta; class Magnoliopsida; order Alismatales; family Alismataceae; genus Alisma; species Alisma plantago-aquatica. The sequence continues at coordinate 1,233,409,622 of OY856411.1, read as the reverse complement.
GGTTCAACAGATCAAGTCAGAGTATAGTAATGAGAAATGGGATGGCTTTCATGAGTCAGAGGATCAGGTAGTCTGTTACCATGGTGGATTGGTAATACCAGATGCCAATGACTTAAGCAATTTAGTCATGGAGGAAGCCCATTCATCTATGTATGCAATGCATCCAGGGAGCACCAAAATGTATCATAACTTAAAAGATATGTACTGGTGGTCTGGTTTGAAGAAAGATGTAGCTAAGTTTGTTATGTGGTGTCCGGTGTGTCAGCAGGTTAAAGATGAACATCAAAAGCCTGTAGGAACAATGCAACCTTTACCTATACCACAATGGAAATGGGATCACGTGACCATGGACTTTGTGGTTGGTTTGCCAAGAATAGCCAAAAGTCATGATTCCATTTGGGTGATAGTTGATAGGTTGACTAAGACAACACATTTTCATACTGTCAAAACAACCTATACTGCTGAAAAGCTTTCATAGATCTATATAGATGAGATAGTGCATTTACATAGGGTTCCGACTACAATAGTTTCAGATAGAGGTCCCCAGTTCATGAGTCATTTTTGGGAACGACTACATAAAGCTTTGGGTACGCAGTTAAGGTTTAGTACTACCTTTCACCCACAGACAGATGGACAATCTGAGAGGACCATACAAACTTTGGAGGATTTGCTTAGGGCATGTGTCCTTTAGTTTGTAGGAAGTTGGGATCTACACCTGAGCTTGATAGAATTTGCTTACAATAATAGCTATCAGCACAGTATTGATATGGCACCATATGAAGCATTATATGGTACACGTTGTAGATCTCAACTATGCTGGTTCGAAATAGGGGAATATCAACTTTTGGGTCCTGAGCTAGTGTAGTAGACTACTGAGAAGATTAAAGTAATACAACAACAATTAAAGACTGCACATGATAGACAGAAGTCGTATGACGACAAACGATGAAGACCTTTAGAATTCCAAGTTGGAGACAGAGTATATCTCAAGGTCTTACCTTGGAAAGGTGTCCTTAGATTTGGAAAGAAGGGAAAGTTAGCTCCTAGATTTATGGGGCCTTATCCAATCATTGAACGGATTGGAAAGGTAGCCTATAAGCTGGAGTTGCCACCTGAGCTGCATAAGTTGCATCCAGTGTTCCATATCTCCATGCTGAGAAAGTGTCATCTTGACACAGAGTTGGTTTTACAACCTGTGGAGGTAGAATTAAATGATGATATATCATATGTTGAAGGACCTATGATGATCCTTGATAAAAGAATTAAAAAGCTGAAAAAGAAAGACATATGCCTTGTGAAAGTTCTCTGGCATCACCGTGGCATTAAAGAAGCTACGTGGGAGCTAGAGGAAGAAATGAGGAGGAAGTACCCTTCTCTTTTCTCTTGATGATTTCGAGGACAAAATCCCTGTTAGGGGTGGATAATTTGTAACATCCTTGACCTGGGTTATGCTTTAACCCTAGATGTTTTGTATAAGAAAGATAATTATATGCTTTCTCTTATCTTTTGAAAAGTAATTAAGGCTCAAGAGGAACTTATTTTTCAATTTTAGTCCTTTTTGAATAATGTTGAAAACAATGTTTTGCCCGTTTTGGAATAAAGTGCAAATTACCCAAGTTGAGGGGTTAACTTGCAAATGTTACATGATAAAATGTTCCTCAAGTGTCGAAGCATCATAAGAATGAAAATGATGCAGAGGTATGGCTTCCACAAGCCTGAGCACCAAGAAAGATCTTATTAAGCAATGTTTGTGCATTAAAACCTGGTTTTGGTGTAATGTGCAATTTACCCAAAACCTAGGGTTCAATATGCAAAATACTACTTCTAGAGAGTCTCTAATTTTTCTTGGTATCAATTCGAGATAAGAATATCAGAGGGGCATCTCATTTGAATCTCTTTGAGGGAGAGAGAATCTTGATATTAAAATAATCAAGCTTTAAGCATAATTGAAACCCTAATTCAATTTGTAACAAAAATAAATATATTAATTGAAGTGTCCATCAACTAAAAAGGCTTTGGTTGAAATCCTATAATGCAAGGACGTTTAAATTCCTTGAGTTGCACCGAAATATCCTAAGGAGGTGAAGAAATCCACTCACATTTGTTAATTAAAAAGTAATGTCCACTAAAGATGGATAATAATATTATATTAATTAAGGTGCTTAAAATGGTTGCTTTTAATTCAAGGATAAACGAGAGGATATTGGGGATGAAGGGAGTTGACTTTGAAGGCAAGTAAGGGAGGGGGCATGTGGCAAAGATAATGGATGAAATTCCTTCTACTTTCTCTCTCCTAGAAAATCAATCACATATATTCAATTTTCTCCTTACTTGAAAGGCCATTTTTGCAATCCACTTTCTCCCTTTGCTTTGGCCGATGACCAAGGAGCTTAGGAGCAACAGGAGGACGTACCCCAACCTGTAGGTGAGCTCCTTAATCATCTTCAACCTTGATTTCATGGTGGAAATCGAAATTCAATGCTTATTTTCTTCTTTTCTCCATTCAATCTTCAACTTTAGCCATTCTTTTCACACAAAGACTTGAGGACGGACATTGGGAAGTTGAGAAAGTTTCATTCACCTTTAAAGACGTGAATATTGAAGCTTGGATTCAACTTTGAAGGCGGGTTATATAACTTGAAACCATTGATGTTGTTATTGATTTCAATTTCTCATCATATGTTGATCCTTTATTTTCTTCTTGAATAATTGCTGAATTTTTCATATATATGGCGATAGAAATTGGATGTCTGAAGCTTGATGATGATGACATCATCTTAGCACACACCTCAAGAAATATCATGAGCAAATGGTTTTTCTTTGTGTTGGTCAAACGATTTCCAAACCATTTTAGACCAAATGGTTTCAAACCATTTGGTTCAAAACTGATTGGAGGGCAAACAGTTTCAAACTGTTAGAGACTAAAAGGTTTCAATAGGTTCAAGGATTGATTTATTTCATGATCTAATAACTTCAAACAAATCAAATTCAATTGATTTCATAATCCTAGCTCAATTAGGTTCAAAGCCCTAAATCGATTAAGATCAAAACCCTAATTTAGGGTCAAACAGTTTCAAGCTGAAATGGCCAAACGGTCTTAGACCGTTTGAGGACCATTCGGTCTCAGACCATTTGAGGAATAAATGGTCTCAAACCGTTTGGGGTTAAATAATATTTAAATCAAATGGTCTCAAACCGTTTAGGGATTTTGAGATCAAGACCGTTTGATGGTCTAACGGTCTTAAGACCGATTGAAGGTGTAGACCAAGACTGTTTGATGGTCTAACGGTGTCAAACCATTTGAAGAATTGGCTCAAAACCATTTGGAGGTCAAGCACCTCAAGACCGTTTGGAGGTCAAGAACCTCAAGACCGTTTGGAGGTCAAGAACCTCAAGACCGTTTGGAGGTCAAGCACCTCAAGACCATTTAAGGTCTAACGGTCTTCAAGACCGTTTGAAGGGTCAATTGGTCCAAGACCGTTTGAAGGTCTAATTGATTCAATCTATGTAAGTACTAATAACTCCATTAGTGGTTGAAGAGTAACTCAAGGTTGATTTTAATGGGAGTACCTCTAAAATACTTAAGTGATTAGTATAATTAGAGTGATTATCATTCAATGCTTATGAAAGTGAGAAATTCAATACACTATGATAAACATATATGTATGTACTTAGTGAGAGGTTAAGTCAACCTAATAAGGTATGACGATGATGATGTGTGCTCCTAGTACATGGGACAATGATAAGCATGATTTAATATTTAAACAATGCTATGAACTCCAAGATATGTGGACGCATTGATTTAGGGTTTGGATTAATAAGATAATCCTAAAACCCTAATTAATAGAGAATGGAAACCCTAATTGATAATGATATGAAACCCTAATACAGGGTGATGTTATGTGAAACTCTAATAAATGGTGATATTATGTGAAACCCTAATATAGGGTGATGTTATGTGAAACCCTAATTTAGGAAGATATTATGTGAAGCCCTAATTGACAATGATATGAAACCCTAATACAAGGTGATGTTATGTGAAACTCTAACAAATGGTGATATTATGTGAAACCCTAATTTAGGAAGATATTATGTGAAGCCCTAATTGATTATGATATGAAACCCTAATACAGGGTGATGTTATGTGAAACTCTAATGAATGGTGTTATTATGTGAAATTCTAATTGATAATGATATGAAACCCTAATACAGGGTGATGTTATGTGAAACTCTAACAAATGGTGATATTATATGAAACTCTAATTGATAATGATATGAAACCCTAATACAGGGTGATGTTATGTGAAACCCTAACAAATGGTGATATTATGTGAAACCCTAATTGATAAAGATGGGAACTCTAACCCTAATGAGGGAATAGTTATGTTATCTATGTATTGCATGATGTTGATATGAAATTGATATGGTTGTTATCAAGTATACTAACCCTGCAGGTATCATAAGATGATGAGCATAACCAGGTATGACTTATGATGGTAATGGGCCTTGTGAGCCATTCCTTTATTTATTGCCTAGTGACAGGTGAAAAGAAGTTGAATATACCTGGTAAACTATGTGAAGTGCTTGAGTAACAAGTATCTTGAATACCTTGGTCAGATGACCTGGAGGTAATAGTTACCTGATAAGTGGTAACCATGTTCAGTGTTGAACTAAGGGTTTGGATATCCAGATCCAGCAAACATGATGATGATGATGTTAAGGGATGTGAATTCCCAGTGATGAGACAAGTGATTGAGATCCCAATGCTTTGTAAGGTTTTAAAAAGTACTTGAAAAGAGTATTGTTTCTTTGTAACATTTGTCATACTAATTCTTGTTTGAAAACTTGACTGATGCTAAAAGAATATGGTAATGTACTTAAATAATCAAGTGGAATATTATCATGTAGATCCTTGGCCATAGATCCATCATCGTCAGTAGTTGGTGATGGTGAAATGGGTTTTCCTACTGGTTAATCTGGAGCGTATATTGTTGAATATACGGGGTGCTCCTAGCCGAAAATAAGAGGATTAGAGTGAAACTTCAGTTGTAGACTCAAGCTATGTTTAAAAGCATGGTGAATAGGCTCATGGCTCAGTGTGATGGAGCACGAATGCATTCATGACTCAGTGAGCACAGTGAACTGGCCCGTAGCTCAGTTTTACTAGTGCTGAGACCTGTACCAAGGCAGGCTAGAGGATGGGTATCCATGAGAGCTAACCCTGTGACTGATGTCACATAAGCAAGAGACTGCGGTCCTGCTTGTGGTCTCGCATAGACCGAAACAAATTAGATCGAGGAGTCCGGCTCTTCCTTTGATCTTGTATGGCACCGACTTTGGGTTTCGCAACTGAAGGTTGGATTTGAGCGGTACAACTCACTTCCTCAGGGCATAAGAATGATTGTAAAATGTAATTCAACCGTGTAGCATATTTTCTTAAGGACGAATTATGGAAATCATTGGTTGATCTTACATTGCTTATTGTATCCTAAAATGGATAAATATTATACATGTTCTTTATATTCCTTATTAAAATGAATGGATGATCTACTGCTTTATCATATACAGGTGTAATGCTTTAGAGGATGATATTGCTTTATTTTTCTTAATAATGATTAAATCATGTTGTTCAATAAAGATTCCTCTGCTCAGTTTGATACTGTTATTCTACAATAATAATGTTTCTGGCAGAGAGTTATATCTCTCGCTGGGACAATTTCAATTGTCTCACCCCCGTGGGATCCAACATTTTAGGTGGACGTGGATGAGGAGGTAGAAATCCTACACCAGGGGAAGGACATCAGCAACATGGACAACATTAACATCTCAGGTAGAGATACTGACTATCATGTCTTATAGATATGAGTCCTATGAGTCGTCTCTGTACTCTCAGGTCCTAGGAGTCAGTAGTTAGTGCTTTCATTATTGATCTGATATTTTGGTATTGGATGCTTTGAGGTTTTATGTTGCTTGTGTGTAGATTAACCAAGCAACTGTTGTATATATATTCCTCGAGATGAGATGGTACATGTTGTGTACAATGTAAATTAGAATGTATATATTCTTTTGGTTCTTGTTATCAGAGTTACCTGGAAATGGATCTCTTCGTAAATGTTTTAATTTTTAGTGATTTTCAGTAATCCATTGTTAATGATCGCTTCCACTTAGTTAATGATGCTTTGTTTGAATGGTGCGTGACAATGAGGTTAAGGAAAAACTACATAAACACATCCAGGACGACCTAGTCCGGATAACCTAACACAAGAATATAAGAAGACAACATTCAGAGATAAATGATGACGGAGCTCACCCATTATCAAAGTGAGATATTTCACAGATGTCTTTCTCTTGGCGAGTATCTTTCTTTCTTGTGATGTTCTTATCACTCATGGCATCCACCTTTTCTGTAGCAGAGATGGGAGGCCACAACATACAAGATAGGGCAGAGGAATGAATGGATGTGGAGGTTCCGATGAGCATAGAGGAAGGTAAAAGGAGGTTTGAGGTTGTCCCAATACAACCTGAAGAGGCAGATAGTAGCATCCTTTTCTGGCTCCGCCCTATCCAAGACCGAGCTCGACGTCTACTGGTGATTTGATATAAGCAGTATAAAAATCAGAACTTATTCAAACAAGGAAAAAAATACACAACATCTATTCTGCACTCACTTTTATATATAGACTAGTTAACACACATGTGCACATACACGTGCATCATTGAACGTGTTTATTTTACATTAAATATGTGAAAAATAAAATTTGCCAAAAGGATAATGGTAATTCTCGTAATTGCTTTGTAGAAAATTTGAAAACGTGTTGTTTATTGACTCCGAAACGTACATTTGAAGGAAGGAATGTGATGGAGAAGTTGAGAGGTTTGCGGCAACTGATTTTATCATGAAAGAGAAAAATAAAACAGAACAAATATAAAAAAAAGTTGAGAAAAATTGTGAGAAAAGAGAGAATCAAGGAGAGTGCAGTATGAACTCGCTCTTTTTATAGTAATATAGACATGCATACAAATTGTACAGTGCAAGTTTTATGCACACAAAAAATAAAAAAATAAAATCAAAATAACACACTTTGCGGAAAATGTAAAAAAAGGAAAAACAATCAAAATATTACGTAAATATTTCTGACTATGGCATCTTTAAGAAAAAGAAATTAATAACATTATATCTTTATCAAAATAATTCCTAAATCTGTCTACATTTTTATTAAGACCCATTATTTTGGTGTAAATCATAAGTTTCGTAAAACTCATTTTCTGGAAACTCTAATTCAATTTATGAGACTTAAGTTTCATTCTTCCATGTGATTGGTTTGTTGTAAGTGTAAATATAAAATCAATTAAAAAAATGTTAATTTTACTGTGTGATATATAAAAAGTAAGGACGAGAAAGAAATAAAGAAAGAACTATATCTGTGACTAATCAGAATATTTTTAACCATAATAACTTCAACAAGCGGTCATAATGTGGATGTTGCTCCTTTTAAAATATTTTAATGTGGTATAATTAAAATTTTAATAAAAATATTGTGGTTCAAATCACATTTATTCCCCACTATGTTTTCAACCTAGACTTCTTACGTAACTGGTTTGCCAGAATAGGAAAAAAATCACATTATAATATTTTTATTTCACTTTGTATGTACAAACTATTGTAATGATATATACAATTTTATGTATTTGTAAATATAAGTTCTCATTCATCATCGTTTAACGATATGCACAACACTTATTTTTAGTATATTCTTCGGGTACAGTTATAGTTCATTATTATTTTTCACATCATATTATTTAAACATAAAGTATAAAAACATGTTGGATAAATCAATTTTTTTGTCACATGTTGCGGTGTAAATAATTATTTTTTATATATTTTTTATTTTATAGACCGCAATGTTAATTATAGTTGTATAAAATATTTTACATGATGTCGCTTATAGTTTATAGTGTTTTGTCATTATTATGTTATCATTTTGGCAATAAACCATATCCACATCGCTAAAATTTCTAGTCATAAATATTTTACATGTGTCTTTTATGAAGAATGAAATATATAATTGTACGGGAAATGTTGTCAATTGTTCCGGAACTCGTTTTCAGCTCTTTTTAAGAGGAAATTCAAGAACTCTAATTTGTATGTAGCTCTGTAACACATCGGAACTCACGAAACTCAAATTCCAACACTTACTTTAAACCAATCATGAAAAACTGCTTTATGAACTCTAATTCTTAAGTTTTCCGAACAAGTTATACCAAACCAATGGAAGCCTAAAGAGTCATTTGATTTGGCATTTTTGAGGTCAAGAAGGTAGGAACACCATTTGAATTGGAGCTTTTAGTTAAAAAATAAATAAAAAAGGAGAAAAATGGTAAATAGATTATTTTTTTGTTCAAAACACGTGGTACTACATATATGTGGCAGTAGAAATAGATTTAAAATAATATCCTATCATGCATCATATTCCATACATATTATTAATTTCTTTCTTTGAAAGATTACAAGCATAAATATTAGCCGTGAGGTAAACAAATGAAATTTGTGTGAGAAATGAAAAAGGAGGCAAGACACTCTCTCACCTTGGCTTGGCTGTAGTTGACAACATCAGAGGAGTCGATCCATTCTCTTCTGATACAGTGGTTGAATCTAAGGTCGGATTCCAAAAGCCCGCCGCAGACATAACCTCGACGTCCATCACCCCTTCCAATGTCTTGACCACAACAGACATCGATGGCCGCTTGGTGTAGTCCACTTGCAGGCACCACATCGCGATCTTCACAAGCCTCATCCCCACACCGTCGTCGTTATCGGTTCCGATGATGTCCCCCAGCCGCTCCTCTGCTTCCGCGGTACGCAATAGGTCCAAGAGGTTGATGCTCCCATGGGAGCGTGAATAGTCGAGAATCTTCTTACCGGACACTGTTTCGAGCACGACGATGCCGAAGCTATATACATCCACTTTCTCTGTAATGACGGAGTTGAGCCACTCTGGAGCAAGGTATCCTGGAGTTCCACGCATGGTCGTGATTACTTAGCTCAGATCTCTGTCGACGAGCTTTGACAGGCCAAAGTCGGACACTTTGGCGTTGAAGTTATCATCGAGGAGGATGTTCTGCGGCTTGATGTCTAGGTGGATGATCCTCTGCCTGCATTCCTCGTGGAGATAGGACAGGCCTTTGGCAAATTGAAGAATGATCTTCATCTTGGTATCCAAGTCTAGCAGAGGCTTGTCTGTGTACTTTGAATGATCATCATGAAAGATCCAGTTTTCCAGCGAGCCATTACTGAGTTATTCGTATACAAGGAGGCGATGAAGCTTCTCAGCACAGTAGCCCACTAATCTGACTAGGTTGAGATGGTGGATGCTTCCAATGGTCTCCACCTCTGCCAGAAACTCTTTCATCCCCTGCCCTCTGTATCCTAGTAACTTCACTGCTACTTGGGTGCCATCTTTAACACCGCTCCAAATCCTCCCTCCCTCAGCTTCTTCGAGAATCCTTTTGTGGCATCTTTCAAGTCTGCATATATATGTGAACTTATTCGGCATGCCAGGTAAATGTTCAAATTGGAATAAATCATCACCTTCTTCATCATCTGTTCTATGTTCTTTACCAAGCAGATTCTTCTTCCTCCTGTAGAGGATGTAACCAAAGCAGGTACTAGCAAGGGTCGAAACACCAATGAGGCTAACGGCTAATAATGCTACTCTCCGTAGCCTTCGGTTTTTCTGATTTTCTGGTAGTTGAACCTTGATGTAGGCGGACGAATTGTAGTTGCTAATCCTCCAGTCGTTCTCGATGATGGAGAGGACAGTAGAAACCAAGTAGCAGTCCCCGGCTGAGCTGTTCGTTGCGTACTTGAGGAAAGCTGCTTTGCAGGAACAGTTCTTCGCGCATGTCTGCTTGCACAAATCCAGGCTCACTCTTTCTATATTCGCCTTCCTGACATACCCAAAATTGGAGATATCGTCATAAAGAACCATCCTTTGGCGTGGGTCAGCAACAGCAGCTGCAGTGGTGTTGCAAAATGGCCAAAGATCCGTTACCGGCCTACACTCATAACTCATTTTGGAATCCTTTTCTTCCAGTACCACTTCAAAATAGTTGTTCCGTCCCCCCTGCCGCAGGCAGCTGCATTCCCCGGCGGAGCAAACCCCATATCTGCCGCATACTTTTGGGTATCCGCATTCTCCTCGGTTGTCGTCCAACAAGCTGACTTCAGAATTCCATACAGAGAGATCATCCTGCCACACGTACTTGCGGAGGCGGCCGTCTGCGCGCTTCCAACCTTATGAATCCCTTTATTAACACCGAGAAGTCCAAGATATTCGGTTGGATATTTGATTTCCTAATTTGTAAGAGGATTCCACCACTGGTTTGTCTGTCACGGATTAATTCCGTTGTGTAATACATTTGCGGGAGAGATCCGTTCTCACCAAGGACGTAAGCTTCATAGGACGAGCTTGTGACGCACAGATGTTGTACTTCTTTGCTGAATTTCAAACAAAAGGCAAAAGGTTTAGTGCTTGTGTTGGAGGGAATGAAAGGGAATAGGCCCTATGCACGTGTATGGTGGGCCTTGCCAATGGGATTTGGGCCGGCCCGGTCCGGAAACCCTTTAATCGGGCACGTCGGCGCACGTCGCATCCTGCGCGCAGGGGGGTGCAAATCCGGAGCCCCTTGTGCGGGCGCGGCCCCGGCTTCGTTTTGCCCTTCGGTTCATTTAACCATTTTTTAACCTGGGCCGCTGCAATGCACCTGTTCGTTTGGCAGTTCCAAACCGCACCGCGTTTTGCAACCGAACGCATCCTTTCCTGGTTATTTATGTTTGTTTTCCGCTATCGTTCGGAACAGACGAAAAACTTCTCTCGTTTCTTCTTCCTCTCTTCTCCTCCGCCTGCAGTCTGCCTACTGGAAGAACGATCATTTACCTTTCATCCGTCGTCGTGACTGTGTGTGCACGCTTCATGTCGACACACGTTGTTGGATCCTGGGAGAGTACCGTGCAGTAGACTACTGCACAGACGTTCGTCGTCGAGTACCGCAGAGATACTCTTAAGGACAGTGCATCTCGCACGCCTCAGCGATACTCTGATATACTCTTTTATGTTTACGCCTTTTCATCGTGGTTTGTACCCTTATACGATCAACAATCTTAAGAGTAACTTGTTTCTCTGATGGGTACTAATATGGAAGGTTTTGAAACCTCCTTTACGCCGATGACGCCATCAAATAATAACAACCAAATCGTCATTGTTTCTACTGTTTGGCAAACACCAATCCCTGATGTTACGAAAATTGAACAGTTTAATGGACAACAATATAGGCGTTGACAAGAAAAAATTATTACTGCTTTAGAAGTTTCTAATGTCTCGTTTGCTTTAACTGAACCCAAACGTGAAAATGATTCTGTTGATTGGGAAAAAGCAAATCACATTTGTCGACATGTGATTCTAAGTACATTGTCTAACCAACTGTTTGACACATACTTTCCAATTAAAACTGCATTCAAAATTTGGGAAAGTCTGAATAAAAAATATATTCTGGAAGAGGCTTCTACCCAAAAATTTATTGTTGCGAATTTTCTAAATTTTCATATGACTGAAGATAAAGATATAACAACTCAAATTCATGAATTTCAGATTTTACTTGATGATTTGAAAAATGAAAAATTTGATCTTCTTGAGTCTTTCGTTATGGGTTCTTTAATTGAAAAATTGCCTGGTTCTTGGAAACATTACAAGAATAATTTAAAGCACAAAAGAAAGACAATGTCACTGGATGATGTAATAATACATATCTGAGTTGAAGATCAAAATTGTACTAGAGAAAATTTTGAACTGAATAAAGAGTTGTCATGTACTGCTAACTTTGTTAATAATGAAGTTAAAGAAAATAAAGTTTCTACTTATCAGTCTAAAAATAAGTGGAAAAATAAGAAAGGGAAAGGAAATAAGAATAAATATAAAGGAAATAAAGATATTAATAAAAAGAATGTTTTTTGCTATGTTTGTGGCAAACCTGATCATACTTCTCCTAAATGCAGGTATAGGAAGAAACAAGCAGTGGATTCGAAGGAACCTTCAACCTACCTTGTTACTGAGGACGTATTTGTGGCATTTGTCAGCATTGTCAGCATGGGATCATTCCACCAGAATGATTGGATCATTGACTCGGGGGCTAGTCGCCACATCAGTGGCAACAAAGATGTCTTTGTTACCTACACTGAAGTAGGACATGAGGAACATCGAGTTGTCATGGGAAACTCAACTGCTTCTCCTGTGACCGGAAAGGGCAATGTCATGATCAAGATGACTTCTGGAAAAATTCTGCTGATCAAAGATGCGCTGTTTGTCCCAGATATTCGTGTTAATTTAATTTCTATTTCTCAACTTGTTAAGTTTGGGGTGAAAGTGTCCTTTCAATCAAACAAGGTCATTCTCACTAAGTCTGGGGACTACTTAGGCATGGGTTACTGCTCAAATAGTCTCTTTCTGTTGAATGTACCAAACTCTTCTGCTAATGAAATAAGTCCTTCTGCTTATATCGTTGATTCTTTTGATGTATGGCACAGTAGATTAGGACATGTTAATTTTAAATATTTACAACACATGAAATCTTTATGTTTACTAAAGGATGTTGATGGTGTTGTTAATTTAAATAATAAATGTCAAATATGTGCTGAAACTAAATCTACCAAGAAATCGTGTCCTCAAATTTCACATAGAAATTCTGAATTGCTCGATTTAATTCACACTGATCTTGGAGATTTAAAAGGAAATCTATCTAGAGGTGGGAAACGTTTCTACATTATTTTTATAGATGATTTCTCACGATATACAAAATTATATTTACTACATTCAAAGGATGAAGCCTTTGGAATGTTTGTTAATTATAAAATAGAAGTAGAAAATCAACTCAATAAGAAAATAAAACGTCTTCGCTAAGATAGGGGTGGTGAATATGATTGTTCTCCTTTTAATGAATTTTGTGTGAACCATGGTATTATACATGAATACACACCTCCATATTCGCCTCAATCAAATGGTATTGCTGAACATAGAAATAGAACTCTAAAGGAGATGATGAATTCTATTTTAATCAATTCAGGAGCACCCAACAACTTGTGGGGGTAAGCGATTTTGTCATCTTGTTTTCTTCAAAATCGCATCCCTAGTAGGAAGACAAATAAGCCATATGAATTATGGAAAGGATATCCTCCTAATTTGAAATACCTCAAAGTGTGGGGGTGTCTAGCTAAAGTCTTATTAACTGAGCCTAAGAAACGAAAATTGGGATCTAGAACCCTAGATGGTGTTTTTATAGGTTATGCTCAGAATAGTGCTGTATATAGATTCTTGGTTATTAGAAGTGGCAACAATGTTGTAGAACCTAATACAATTGTTGAATCTAAAAATGCTGAATTTTTTTAGGATATTTTTCCTATGAAAACTCCCTTAGAAAACTTAGCTAATCCTTCAAATGAAATTTTGGAGAATATCCCAAGTACATCCAATTCTAATGATGTTTTAGAACCGGATGAATTAGAACCTAGAAGATCCACTACGATGAGGAAGGAAAAGAATCTTGGTGATGATTTCTATTCCTTTATAGTGGATAATGATCCTCAATCTTACAATGAAGCTATTAATTCAACTGATTCCTCTTTATGGAAGGAAGCAATTAATAGTGAGATTGAATCTATATTATCTAATCATACATGGGAATTAGTGGATCTTCCACCAGGTATTAAACCCATAGGATGTAAATGGATATTTAAAAGAAAATTGAAAACCGATGAGACTGTAGATAAATACAAAGCTCGTTTGGTTGCCAAGTGATATAAACAACAAAAGGATATTGACTATTTTGATACCTTTGCTCATGTTACTAGAATCTCTTCAATCAGGATTTTAATTGCTTTGGCATCTATTAAGAAGTTAATTATACACCAAATGGATGTTAAAACTACTTTCTTGAATGGAGATTTAGATGAGGAAATTTATATGGATCAACCTGAAGGGTATGTAGTTTCGGGAAAAGAACATATGGTATGCAGACTAATCAAATCTCTCTATGGTTTGAAACAAGCACCTAAACAGTGGCATGAGAAATTTGATAAGGTCGTTGTATCATCTGGATTCCATATAAATGAAGGAGACAAATGTATATATTCTAAAGTCGATAACCAAGGTTGTGTCATAATATGTCTATATGTAGATGACATGATTATTTTTGGCACTAATATTGATATAATAAATAGTACAAAAGGCTTCTTGGCTTCTAATTTTGACATGAAAGATATGGGTGAGGCAGATGTAATTTTAGGAATTAAACTTCTTAAAAATGATGATTGCATCATGCTATCCCAAGAACACTATGTTGAGAAAATTCTCAATAAGTTTTCAATGTTTGATTGTAAGCCGGTAAGTACACCTTTTAATTCTAATTGCAATCTCAAGAAAAATAAAAGTAATAGTGTTCAACAAGTCAAATATGCAAAAGTAATTGGAAGCCTGATGTACTTAATGAACTGTACTCATCCAGATCTAGCATATGCAGTGGGGAGATTAAGTAGATATACTCAAAATCCTAATAAGGATCATTGGGATGCTCTACATAGGGTTTTAAGATACCTTAAAGGCACAATTAATCATGGATTGATTTTTTGTGGATCTCCAACTGTGCTAGAAGGATATTGTGATGTCAATTGGATTTCTGATTGAGATGAATTGAAATCTACAAGTGGTTACATCTTCACTATGGGTGGAGGTGTTGTGTCTTGGAAATCCTCCAAGAAAACATGTATAGCTCGTTCCACTATGGAATCTGAGTTTATTGCCTTAGAAAAGGCTGGGACTGAAGCTGAATGTCTAAGACATGTTCTAATGGATCTTTCCATTTGGGAGAAACCTTCTCCACAAGTGTTTATACACTATGATAATCAAGCTGCCATAGCAAGAGATAAAAACAAAGTTTATAATGGGAAAAGTAGACATATTCGTCTACGTCACAATATTGTGAGGCAGCTTGTATGTGATAGCATAATCTCAATGGATTATGTTAAGTCATAATTAAACTTGGCCAATCCTTTGACAAAGCCATTAAGTCAACGACTAGTGAGCGATACATCGAGGAGAATGGGACTATGCCCATACCAGAAGTCGAAGTGATGGGCACCCAACCTTCATGAACGGTGATCCCGGGAAGAAGGTTCAATGGGAAAAACTAAGTCACCGGAGGACTCAATGTGTTGTAATAAATGTATCTCATTCTTATGATGTAAATAACAATTTACAGTGATTCAGTTGAATGTAATTCTTAATGGATTTCATAGCCATTAATGGTGGTGTATATACTGCAATATATGCTTGATGAAAGTCCAACTATATGAGTGTGGAGTGGGGCCGCTCCTGTTGAGATTTGGGCAGATCTCTAGAGCATTCATGAATTTTCCCAGTAAGCGCATGGCCTAAAGGCGCCAATCCGTAAGAAAGGTAATTGATTTTATGAATGTCATGTGAGTAGTGTACCACTAATCAGATAAAGGAGGAATTGGTTCAAGAACATAGTTCCACCAATCTTCTACAGATTACGTACATCTACTCTATGCTTTAGTTCAAAGAACTCAGTTCTACCAAAGATTATGCATGTCATTTGTTTAAGTTCTTCCAGTGGTCAACTTAGTTTTTATATTACTTGTTTTGAAATAGTGGGGGATTGTTGTACTTCTTTGCTGTATTTCAAACCAAGAGGCAAAAGATTTAGTCCCATATTGCTTGTGTTGGAGACTTCCCTCCTCCTTATATATGGACCATTGTCCATAGTACAATTGAGGAATGAAAGGGAATAGGCCCTACGCACGCGCATGGTGGGCCTTGCCAATGGGGTTTGGTCCGGCCCGGTCTGGAAACCCTTTAATCAGGCGCATCGGCGCACGTCGCATCCCGCGCGCAGGGGGGGTGCAAATCCGGAGCCCCTTGTGCGGGCGCGGCCCCTGCTTGGTTTTGCCCTTCGGTTCTTTGAACCATTTTTTAACCTGGGCCGCTGCAATGCACCTGTTCGTTTGGCAGTTCCAAACCGCACCGCGTTTTGCAACCGAACGCATCCTTTCACGCTTCCTTTCCTGGTTATTTATGTTTATTTTCCACTATCATTCGGAATAGACGAAAAACTTCTCTCGTTTCTTCTTCCTCTCTTCTCCTCCACCTGCAGTCTGCCCACTGGAAGAACGATCATTTACCTTTCGTCTGTCGCCGTGACTGTGTGTGCACGCTTCACATAGACACATGTTGTTGGATCCTGGGAGAGTACTGCGCAGGAGACTACTGCTCAGACGTTCGTCGTCGAGTACCGCGGAGATACTCTTAAGGATAGTACATCTCACACGCCTCAACGATACTCTGGTATACTCTTTTATGTTTACACCTTTTCATCGTGGTTTGTATCGTTATACGATCAACAATAGATAGTAGATTCCCTCCACCGAGCTCGTCGTCGATGAGTTCTCTACCAGATTCATCCCGGTCAAGCTCTGGTCACCGAGAGCTGTGTCAGTGGGATGGTCATAGGACTGCCAGACTGCCTGGCCTCTCACGTTGAGCAACACTAGATTCCCTTGCATCGTGAGGTTCAGTGAAACGACGTCCTCTGCGGTAGTGTTGGTGGACCATACTAGATTGCCCCGCCCGTCTGTCAAGCGTAGGTCATCGTTGGTCGTCAGGTCAAGCGCCATGTTTTTTAATACAAGGTTGTTGTGGTTGGTGGCCCATACCACCTCTGGGGGGTGTGGTTGGGACGATGGAGGACATGCTGTCGGTGAGCACCAGGAACACACACTAGAACAGATGTTACAATCTTCTAGGGTCATGGCTCATGTACAAACCTCATGCGTTAGAGTGAACATTCTTACGTATTAGACAACCTTCACAAAATCAGCCTCATGCAAAAGGGGGTCACAGAATCGATGAGCTAAGGTCAGGACCCTAATAGAAAACTGCTGACAGAGTGAATATAAAGCTATAAAGTATTTGTGTAGCTGCTGGAAAGAATAATTAATGAATACAGCTATATATACACCAGATGAACAACAATATATAATACAAACGAATCTGAAATGTATAACTTCTAAAGAGCTTAGAAGTAAAGTCATTAATAACTCACAGCAACATTCTTTATTTCTTTAATAAAATTTTGCTTACATAGGGGAGGACCTGACCAAAGCCCCTTCACTTAGAATACAACTGATGGTTTCCCAACGGATAGGCTATAAAATATACATTGCCTGAGAACACGAAAAAGATATATATAGTCAGTGGCTACGAGATTCCTTTTTCAAACCATTCCAGCTTCTTCCTCAATCCTCACCATGGAAGACCTCATGGAACCCTGCAACCCTGAATCACCTGAGAAACAACCATCTCCTGCTGGTTTGAATCATCTAGATACCAACAACACTAGGTCCCTGCCGCTGCCTCCTGCAGCTTTGCTGGACGAGCCTGCAACAAAGGGAGGTGCCATGTTCGAGGACGCGCCGGATGTGGATCCAAACTCCGTCATGTGGGAGTTCTACGTCCCCGACGACCGGACTCTCCTAATGCTCCTGAAAAGGAAGACACAAGGTGAAAAGCTCACGGCAACGTGCAAGGGCAGAATGCATGAAACGAGTATGTACGACTACCACCCCAAGATCATAACAGGTTCGCGTGATCTTCATTCTTTAGAATGCTGTAAAACCATACATTTCATTTCATATGTTCTCCCCAATCAACTGATAGCATTCTGTGATATGAACAGCCGACTTGGCGCCATGGCTGCAAAACACACCATCGTGGTACATCTTCACGACGAGGGAACGCAAATACAGACGCGGCAAGCGCCCCGCCCGCACGGTGGCTGACGGAACAGGGTACTGGAAGCTCACACGGAGTGACAGGGCGATCTATAGAAATGACGGCGGGGAAATGATGGGGACCAAGAACACCCTTGACTTTTATGAGGGACAAGCCAAAGACATATTTGGACACTATTTTGTACTCTTTCTTCACACCACCTCATAACACAATACATATTTGGAGTGAATTTAGTTTCATGACTCTTAAATTTGAAGAGCTTCTGATAGAAAATGGATAGTTAGATGGGAATGAAAGAATGATATATTAGAAATGTAAATGACAATAATTAAAAAAGGAAATATAAATCACAATAATGAAGACATAAATAATACCTTAACTTCTACCCAAACAACAAGGAAATTTTTTTCTTGTAAATCTGCCCACTGGAGGTGCAATGGAAAGCTATCACTTTCTCTAGCCTTTAATCCTAGAAATCTTACTAGAATACCACCTTCAACACCCACAGGCACATTTTTAAGTGTCCAACAATCATGATGTGTTTTCCCTAATGGAGGCTTGATGGATTTATAGCATGTCCATCCATGACCTTTCTTTTCTTTCATCGCACAAAAATCATTATTTTCTAAAAACAAAGAAGTTCACATTATAAATTTGCCATTAGAAAGATAGAGACACAGAAAAAGAGAGGATATTTTTCAAACAATATACTAGTATATTTTTCAAATGTGGCTGGACGACTGCGCTTCTGGGTATGGTATGACATGTTTTCTATATCTTCCGGCTGTTGGCTCGAACATCTTTCAGTGTCAACACCAAGTCTTATGCTTTCTACATGTAAACACATGCATATTGTCACAATAATATATGCAAAAATAAAAACATTGATAGAAATTATAAGTAACACACCATCATTTGTATTTTTAGAAAAATATGTCCCTCTACTTTGAATCTCTGGGGACCTTGGCATTTGATTAGTGAAGCCCCCTTCTCCACTTAATGTTATATGATCCTCAACAAATGTAGTAGGTACTTGATGAAGATGGCTGAATTCATTATCTAAAGCATAACACCAAAATACTTTATCATGTAATAAGCATCATAGACATTCTACTTACAGAGAGAATCATAGATTTAGTACTTCATTTTTTCAACAAGTGATATATTCCAACAACAAAAATACAATCATCTAAGACAATACCTGTAACATGGTCCTCAACAAGTCTAGTGCAGCCTTGGCCAACTTCAAAAGCTCCATTTCTCAAAGACCTACCATCTTCAGTGTTTCTCAAATACTCCAAATCCTTACTTTGAATCTCTAGGTGGTTAGGCACCTTATAAGTTGGAGAATGCACTTCTTTAGTTCCTACCAAATTCAATGTATAAATGAAATATTTAAAAACACATGAATATCTTGTCTAAATAGACTACCTATGACATAACATTCAACATCTTTAGTGGAGATTTTTTTCAACATTATACCCTAATACAACACTAGTATGACCTAGGAAAACATACCTTAGATATTATATTATTATTGTTAATAATTGGAACTATAGGAGATTAATATGTTACCATTAGCTGTAGGTGGTTGAGGATTTTTCTTGATAATTTGAACTTTTTCTTTAGCTGAACCAGTTATTTCGAATATAATTTCCATGTAAAAATTGTATACAATAAGAGTAAATAGGATACACATTTAAAACAACCACTTACATGCTATGGCATATAAAGATTGGGCATTAAATCCAGAGGATTCAACTCTATATGGTGTTGAGTACTGAGAAAGGTTGTCTACTTGATGATCTATAGTTTAATATGTGTCAATTTTACTACCACAATGTAATGAGATATAATAATATTAATGCATTAATAACATAAGGAAACCCACCATCTTCAATAATTCTCAAAAAATTCATTGATTTAGTTTGAATCTCTTGGGGTGTAGCAACCTTATAAGTGAGAGGACATACTTCTCTTGTTCCTACAATATTTAAATTTGATAAGTATATATGAAGTATTTCATAAGTAAGAGATTTCTTTGGTGTTGTTTGCAAAGAATAGACAAGGTATTTACTTATAGATGTAATTGACTAATGATAAAGGTTATTGAGTTCTAGTCGAACATTACGAGGTTCACTACTAAATTCAGGATGTTTTTCATCAAAATGACCGCATGGACCAGATCCTTCAAAATTACACATGATCCAAGTAAATTGTTAAGTAACAAAAATTATAAACACAAATGAACTTAAAAATAGCTAATTGCAAACAACCATGCATCTATTGGTATTTAATTTTCAAGGCATATGTTGTTTCTACTTGGTATAGAAATTCTCCTAGCTATGACCACCTGGACCAGATCCTTCAAAATTACACACGATCCAAGTTAATTGTCAAGTAACAAAAATTCTTAACACAAATGAACTTAGAAATAGCTAATTGCAAACAACCATGCATCTATAGGTATTTAATTTTCAAGGCATAGACCTAGGGGGCTCATCTATAAGAACTTAACACCTAAACGGCGCCTAGGTGAGTTTGCCACAGGCGGGTGTATGCACTTCTACTGATGCTATACAAATGTAACCAAATACATATGTGAAAAGTAAGACTCATTTGATGGGAATAGAAAATGCACAAATGGAGGTAGATACCTTCATTCAAAGAAAGAGCAAGGTGATTGCTAGTCACAACCTTATATTATTAGGGTGCAAGCTTGAAAATCAGCACTACTACGGATAAGGAAGAATAGAAAACTACATTGCCAATAAAAACTTTAGTAGATAAAAGAGTGATTCAAATCTTTTATAAAAGCTACTTAGTTCCATGAATCTATGATGAATATTTTTATCTTCCATGGTTTTTTCTCAGTATATTCATTCAAAACATAAAGGTCGAGATAAGATGACATTTATATTAACATCTATGAGGTCATCTTGAATTTACTTATGTGCACTTAGCTGAAGAGAACCAACAATAGGCTTCCTTGTATCTAAGAGCATCTAACGTTTATCATTGAATTTGAGTAAGGACTAAGAAAAAGAAGAAGAAATTACAATAGGTTTAATATAGGTGAATTAAACTTTTCGTGGAGCACCCTAAATTGCCAAAGGCGCATGCCTTAAGGAGAGGTGATCCTTTG
The DNA here is from genome assembly GCA_963693085.1 of Alisma plantago-aquatica. NCBI lineage: Eukaryota > Viridiplantae > Streptophyta > Magnoliopsida > Alismatales > Alismataceae > Alisma > Alisma plantago-aquatica. Next base: position 1,233,388,619 of record OY856411.1, on the reverse strand, counting down.
TGTGCCCAAACGAGTGTGCCTCAACTAATGTGATACTAGCATATGTTAATACAACTAACTCTTAGCTAGCCAAGAGATTTTTTTCATATATCAATTATATAATATGTTAACACAATCAACTCATAGTTAGCCAAGAGATTTTCTTGAATCATGTGTCTAGTTGATCATGGCCAAGTAATGGCATATATCATCCAGGAACTATCACATGGGTTTTTTTTTCTTTAATATGACAAGGGCAAATTTATCAGAACCCCCTCTGAGATAGACTTTGAAGGAGGTGTCCAAGTCTGGGTGCATGAAAGCCCTAGACGACAACCTTGGCACCTTTTAGGTCAATAGCAACAAGGTGATGGAGGCCCTTTAGAGTGATGAGGTCCAGCCGTGGTGGCTCAAGAAGATGATCAATGTCGTTACAAGTACGATACAATATATGATGTTTTATGGCTCATTTATACTACAAGAAGTGAACATGGTGGCACAAGAGGTTGGTAGATGGTCGTAGGATCACGAAGATATGATTTTTTTTCATGACACTTGGAAGCTATGTTAGAAGGCAGGGAAGTTGATGGAGTTAGATAGATAGAGTATACGTTATATCATACACAGGTGGAAAGACACATAGTTGGTCTTTTTGGTTTCATTTTGTTGTTGATAGGGAGGGGTATACAGTTCATATAGTTTCCATGTGTTTGTGTGGGCGGTTGGGATTCCCATTTTTGTGATGTTATCCTTTTTTTGTGTTTTCTCATGTTGAGGAGTGTGGGATGAATGAAACCAACTCCTTAAAAGTGTGGGCACATAAGCCCCCATTGAACTAAGTGGATGCCTTGATCTAGCAAGGCTACAAAGATGGTTCTTGATATGAATGATAGCATGGTCGGTGAACTCAACCTTCCCCTCCGTCACCCAACATAATATCACTACATCTACACAATAAGGGATATAATGTTGATGTCATGTTGCAACAAGAAACAATCCTAGTTCAATGTTGTTTATTAGTTGCTAAAGGTCATGATTGTAGCACAGAGGAGAAACATGGTCATTAAGTGGAAATAGGGCACCACAGTGAAATAAAAAATGGGTTGAGCAGCTACTTAATTGGCTCAACCCACCATTCCTTTTATTTATATCCTGATCGCCAATTTAAGTCCTAAAAAACCTACGCTTTTTTCCCACTTCACCCGCTTAATCATCCGCTTAGACCCGTCTTTTTTAATCTGCTACAAGCCTGTCACATTAAGTAAATTTTAAATTTGAGTTATTATGCAATGTAATATATTAAACTTATGTACACGGCGTATTCTTTGATAATCCTTAGTTCTAATTAAAATGCATATTGTATGTAAGCCATAGTAATAGGGTACTATTGTATATCCAAGTAAATTACATGTAACTATTATCTAATTTAGAATTTAGATCTCATACTTTGATTAAAAATATTGTTGTAATATATGATTAATTGATGATATGTAAATGTAGCAATAACTTAGTAAGTTATCAATGATAAAACTGTTGTAATATGATGCAAAATTGTTATTATATCATATATATAAGGTGTTTTACTTGTGACAGGTCTATTGTTTAATATATTAGCTATAATAGTTGTATTATATAGTATTTGGGTGTTTAATAGTGGTGTGTAGGGTGTTTAGATATGCATAAAAGTTCCAAAAAAGTATAGTATTTATGTCCATATCTGTGTAATTTTCTATAAATTTATATAGAAAACTAAGACCCGTTTTTTTTTTCAAAAATCACATGTTTACCGCTTAACCAGTTGCAAAGTTATGTATGTAGCTTACTGCTTAACATTTTTTTAAATGATTAGTCCCAAAATGAATGAATTATGAAAGAATGGTCATGCCTGCACATGAAATCGAGAATTAAGTGTGTAAGTCTGGTTTTCACATGTAAATATGTAGGAGTCATATGGTCATGCTCATAGTTTTAAAAAGTGATATGTGTTGTACATTCGGAGAGGTCATTGAATGGAGTATATGTTGGGTATGTGAGTATATGCGGAAGTATAAGCGGTTTTGATTTTTTTTTAAATTATTAAATCTATATAAATATAAAGTATTCGTATAGTTACATATTTAGTTTGTAGAATTACATATTCTAGATACAATCATGCAAATGTGCAATCAAACACAACTTAAATATATACAAATATGCAATAATGAGCTAAATGTGTAACTACTATTGATGAATATAATGTAAAGAAGAGGAAATAAAAGCATAAGTTAGGCTGAATTTAGGTGATGGTTTTAGTTACATGAAGAATAGGGGGTGATATTAAAAAATTGCCACGTTAATAGTTTGACCATTCAAAAATTAGGGATTAATCAGCATTATATGCGGCTTTATAGCTTTATATGCAGCCATAGTCTGTTTTAGGCATCGATGTCCCATATGTGGTTCGATAAAGGGTCTGAAACGCTTATGCGTCCGAATGAATCGTTTCTTAAAACATTGGTCATGCTAGGACATGACATCTAGAATTGAGTATCTAAGTGTACTATAAAGTGGAGATGTTGAGTGTGTAAGGGTGAACTAGGTCCTTTTTATGTCACAGATTCCAAATGTAGGTGCAAGTAACCTTCTTTTACAACATACATCCACAAATGGTCTATAAATGTATTATTAATTTGAGTTATTAGTTGAGGCCAAACACTTATCTTACTAGGAGTGGCCTCATGTCGTATCATTTCTAATTAAAAGAAGTATTATAGACACCCAAATAAATTTTGTACAAGAAATACTTGTGTTCATTGTGAATAAAGAGGGTTTTGAGTTTTCTCAATAACGAAAAGACCACTTTTTAATCCACGTGGATGGAATGTAGTGCCGGAGTAGACCAATCAATACATCACCTAATAATAAACCAGCTATAAATATGTGTCATTATAAATATCATCCATCATTAACTAAAATGAGCAATTTCTGTAAAAATAATTAAAAAATGTGAATATATAAACATTAGCCAATTCAAAAAATCTTCAAGGAAATTACCTATACATGAGCACTTATACAAAGGGTAATAACCAAGACAGTTCTTTTCAACTGAAAAAAGAATACATATCTAGAAAATATGTTACCATATCCTAAAGAACAGCAAGACACCCTACAAAAAATATATGTTTCTTTCATATACTATAACGAGAATAGAAACATAATTTAAGCTTAAAAACTATATTGAGTAGACACTAAACTGATGGTAGTTATTGATTATTTATTATACGAGCGATTAAGGTACACAAACACATTGAGAAAGAAAAAAATGCAAAAATGATGCTTATTTTCAAGATCACATATTCATCTTCAAAACTAGGAGCAATCATTTAGGCCATGTTCACCATATAGAAATATAAAGAAAGAAAAGTAAATGAAAGCAGTCAGAGATCATTGAGGATAGTACTCTACGACTACGTAGCAATGTTCATGTGTGAACTAAATATATAAGAAAAGATAAATGATTGCATCACTTGTCATCTGAATATAACACTAACCTCTTACCAGTGACCGTTTAACGAACCAAGGAAATACAAAATCATACAAATATTATGTTCCACCAAAAAGGCTTAGCCTGCTCTTTATGTCAACGCCATTATGGGTGCTTCTTGTAAGGTGAATATGTTGCCTATAATATAGAAAACTAGCAAGAAAATACATTTACTATGCTATATCAAAAGTTTCATTTTACCCAATTATGTATAAGTGTACAGTTGTTAGCCATCTAAACTCCACTCGTAAGACCATAGGCATTAATTCTGAAATATCGTTACTCAGATTATGAAAAAAACAGATCAAAATCAAAATTGAAGTTCACATGTAGATCACCTTGATTAAATACCTTACATTCAGGTCAATGAAGGTCAATGAGCCTTTGCCGTGCTAGGAAGACAGTTGATATAGGCATTAACGTGATCCCTCCAGTGAAGGAAGGAATTGTATAACCTTGCCATAAATAAGATTCGTCTGGTAGATGTATGTGAATGTCCGACCTGCAGAGTCTGTAAATGGAGGAGAGGAAATCACTGGAAGGGGCACTCTGAACAGAGTAGTTGGAAGAGGAAACATCTATCTCGTACTCGAGCAGTATGAAAGTGTAGGCCTAACGGGAAGGCCATTGACGTTTCTCGCAATCAGATGGCTATAGTCGCCCGTGAACTTGATGCGCACTAGAGAAATTTCTCCTCGGAATCCAGTGCGACCCTTCACGAATACGGCGAGCTCAAACTGGCTGACCACCCTGCAGAGGGAAGAGGGACAGGAACACGGCAGGAACCAGGACGAAGGCAGCGGCCGCGCAGCTCTAAGCTTAATCAGATGTGGGCGGCATCTCTGAGCACAATCAGATGCATGACGACGAGGAGAAGCCGACTGGTGTTGTGCGGCTGTGCGGAGGCGGGGAGGGAGTAAGATCAGAACGAAATGTACGTTGCAGCGGAATGGGGCTTACAGAAGCCCCTGAACCCAAAAGGGTTTTGCTTCTTCTCTTAACAAATTACAGCCGTCCATAATGGTAGGATAATCTGGACCGTTAATGGAAAGTGGAGCCTCGTGGCTGAGGCCCTACCTGGCGTCTTGTGCGAGGGTTATGACCCCAATAACCCTGTGCGAGGGTGATGACCCTAACACATCCGGTCAGCACAACCCTCACTGAAAAGGAGTTTTCTTCTAGTGACAACAAGAAGGAAACCGTCATTGGGACGCTTGAAGAAGCCGAAGGCGAACGCCGGGCCAGGTCCTCCGTCAGAGACGAGGATAGTAGTGAGCGTCCCGGTGCAGTTGCCGAAGATGACAGGTGTGGTCCAACGGGATCCGGGGAGTAATCCCGCTGTTGCCGTTGCGCGGGCCATGGAGGTAGATCGGGAGAACGATAGGAAGAGGAAGAAGGTAAGAGAGATGAAGGTGGGATTGTGCTGGAAAAGACACATGGCATATGGGTTGATGATTGGGCACGGTTGGAACGTAAGGGTTTGTCGATCTGCTCTTCACTTGATCATCTTCATCGTCTGCCGCTTCCCTGATTTTGCAAGTGACAATCTCTATCTGCTCTTTAGATATCCAAGAAGAGCAGATGATGTTAGGAAGATGTCTCATCGCTAGCACAGTTAGCAGTAGATCGTTTGTCTCCATGCAGCCATGAAAGGTTCGCACGGCACAAGGACCTCCTGACCAGCATGCAGGACCGATGACCCACGAGTCAACGCTAACGTGCTTCGCACGGCACAAAGATCTCTTGACCTGCTGGGACGATGACCCCGGAGTCCACGGCAGTAGCTGTACATACATCTTTTTTATTTTCTTTAAAAGTGGGATTTTTAGATAAATGCATGTATGGTAATGGCATTTTTGGGACACGAACAACAATTGGAACCACAAAATTTGGAAGTGATTTTTCACAAGGAACCGCAGAGACGCATATGATAAGAAGCACATAAATATCTGACCTCTTCTTCGCCAACTGTTCTCCAGCCACTCAAAAATGTCCATGTTTGGGTAACAAAATTCCCAAACAAAGAGGAAGCGTCCATATTCATGTTTAAGACATATTGCTCCACCCTTTATCATAGAAAAATTCAAGGCCTAACCGACAACACACTCGACCACCTAACAGAACTTTTGTTAGGGAATTTATTTTTAGGCGTGGAAACGAATGGCATGAGTCTACTTTCTTTACAACAATTACTCCCATTTTGTAAAAAAAAATAGGAAAAAATGAGAAAAAAAACTAATTTGTTCATAACTCTCAATCGACAATTAATTCTTTTTCTAAATAAAAATTAATAGATTTTTTATAAAATAAGTTTCTAACAAGATTAATCTTAACATACTTTAAAGAAAAAATAATATGAGATATATACATCTCTCAACTTTCGTAATATACACACATATTGTATTCACCTCTTGGATTCCTGAGGCCAATGTCCCTCAATAATGTATGTCTGAAACTGATCCTGAATTGTGGAAAGACTCAATTGTGTGTGGATTGCTCACACACGTTGTCGGACCATAACAAAAAAGGACATTGTTAGAGTGAAGAAGACATGTTCTGTGTGAGTCACTCTCCTTTCCTCCCTTTTTTACTCCTTTTTATTCTCTCCTCTTAACTATTCCCACTAATATCGGAGATAGTGGACTGATATTTTGTACAGGGAAAACAACTCCAGATGAATCAGTTGCTCTCCGCAGATGGGAGTGAGCGTGTGTAGCATTACTCTTGCAATAATACTCCTTTATAAAAATGTTTTATCCGCACAACTACTATCATAACTACTATTAATTCCTTTTTGTCCGTCGATGTCACAGATTAAGGTTAATGATGACCAAATATCTCATAACATTTGAGTTTATATTGTATATTTCCCCGTTTAATAGGTTTAATTTTGAAGAAGAAAACAAAATTATAAATGTCTAATAATAATTTCAAGACCTGGTCAACCAAATGTAGTGCCCATGAAGAATGACATTGTTAACGAACCTCTATAACCGTGTCACTGAGATATAGAGTCAAATTTACGCGTCCGGTGTGAAATTATAACGCTATATTACATAAACACAATTAAAGACAACATGAGTATGAGATTGTTGACTTGATGGATATGTCACGAGACAAGATGGGTTTTTATCAAACTATGAATTAAATATATCAAAGACCATTTATTATTTTACTTTGTTTGAGAAGTATTAGTATTAAATAAAACTTATAATTGTTTGAAATATAGAATGTCGTGTATTTAGTATCTACATATGTGAATCCCCAAAAGGACATCTTGTGTCCACTCCTTCCAGCTCATGTTCAATTTACATTAGACTCACTTTAGAAAATCCATAAAAAGAGATGGAAAAGGTTCGTCTAAATGTAGTTATATTTTCCCTGATAACTTTTAGGCATGCAAATGCAGAGGTCGTCCTGTCTTATTGTTACTTGTCTATTTGCTAATTGCAATACTATTTAATAACATCAAACCTGTGTTTTAACAATACTATCATTTATATATTTTATTGTATGGGTCATGACATCAATATAAATGATTCTTTGTTGAGAATAATAGAGGCTATGGGATCTCACCTCAATTAATGTTAACAACAACTATTCTCTTTAATCAATACAGTCAATCAGGATATCTTTTTCCTATCTAATATAGCTATAATGAAAAAGAATATTACGAGACATTTTATATGATAGGATTAATCAGTTTGCATAGTTTATCTAGTATAATACCGCATAGCATGTATGCTTCATTTTTTAATAAAACAAAGACTGATTTTGACCAAACATGTAATTGCATTTAGATTTAATTGGTCATTAGATAGGGAGGATATTTTGTAGTGACTTTATATAAAAATAAAGAATTTCATTTCAACTGTGATTCATATAACTCTTTTGCTTTATTTTTTTTATATATAAGATGTACACGCACCACACACATATTCACTCATGTAACCATTTTTATAGTTGATTTCACACAATCATCCTCTATATGAGAAATGTGAGAATTGTCAATTGATCGGGGTTCATTATAGTTGATTTCATACTCTTAACATCTAGATATTTTCATCTATGGAAACTATTTGTTTGGTGCATAGTCGAGTGTATATTGATGAAATGTTATTTTTCTTTTATTTTATTAAAAGATAATTCTATGTGGACTATTTTAGAATACGAAATGGAATAAAAGTCATTCTTCATACAAAATAAAGAATATAATAAATCAAATTTATTATTTTATTTATATACTTTTTATTTTTAGTAAAAATTGACTTGGGTTCCATTTTAAGTTTCAAAATGTGTCCATATAGCAAATCTTTTTTAAAATAGTTCAAATTGAGGGTGTGTGTCGCATTGTGACACATTCCGGTGTAGTTGAGTTTATGGCGCACTGCCGATGTAGATCACTTGTTCACTTTTTTCCTTCCAAAGTAGTGCTTTATAAAACCTTCATTACTGAAGAACTACAACTCCATATAAAGTTTAAATATTTTATAATACAAACTAGTGACTGCAGTATCAATCACACGGTAGATTCATCCCTATTAATTAAAAAAATATAAAATGTATGCATTTGTACTTCCAATTGTACAACTATTTTATGAGTTTTAATTCTAATGTTTTATACAATTTTTTCTTGTAATTTTTTTTACACCTTTACCCATTTATGGCCTCAGTGAAATTCATATCAACTTCCAATTGACAAATGGAAAATCATCTCTCAATCAAAAGAGTATATGACTAAATCTAGAAGGTAATTGCAGTTATAGCCATAATATGGTCTCTAAAAACCACATCAATTTTTTTTATAACCACATCAAATCTCATCTACTTCTTGTTAATTATAACTACAAATGTATCCAATTTTATTTTGTCTGAATGTGGTGGTTGTCATCACCTCTATGGTTGGTTAAAAAGTTCATTTGTTGACGTCTATTTGGATAGTGGTCGACCTACTAGTGCATATATCTGTAGTTGCATCATGATAGTTTTTGCGAGAGGAGAATTCACTTGAAAAGTTCCTTGATTGTCAAGTTCTACACAACCAGATATAGTGGAGGATCAAGAAATATGCTATAGGAGGGCTAAATCTGATTTTTTGTCTTGAAAAATCCGTTAAATTTTACTAATTTTTACTTCAAAAAAAACATTCATTATAAAATTGACGTGATCTGGATTCGATCCTTAAGCCCCTGTTTGGTTCGGGACCCAATCCGGATTCTGCCTTGTCTTCTTGTACCACTTCAGCATGTCCCGGCCTGGGTTGGCGTAGATGAGTGCTTGGTTCAACATCCCGAAATGGTCCCGTTTTGGGGGTTCCGTTGTCTTAAAATCTGGACCAAGTCAGTCCTGCTAGTAGCAGGATTTCAAAAACCCAGTCTGAATTTAGCTCTGTCTTTTGTGGTATTTTGGTTTTATATGTCAGACTGAAAAATACAAGTTACGAGGCTAGTCCAGTTTAATGAGTGCTTGCAATGTGATTGTGTTGCCAAACAAAAACATGATTGACTCCAGATAAACTAATTTGGATACATGGACTAACCCGAACTAAACTGGTCCAGACTTATAATCTCGATCTCGAACCAAACAGGGGCTAAAACACATGTAGCAGTCACCCAACCAGTACAAATAGGATAGTGTGCCACAATTTCTTATGTTAGGTTGTGTTATTGTAAATGTGGTTTGGTAAGTGATGATAGGCTTTTTTTTCACCTAAAAAATGTGTTGCTTGGGATCAAACCCGCGCCTAGGTATTGCTAAGTAAGCAGCACAAGCCGGGCTACATTTCTATGTGACCAAATGATAGGAAATATCATATATATTATTTTATTCATTTATATATATATATATATTTGTGTGTGTGTGTGAATTCACTTGCTGCCTGCGTAGGTAGATAAGCAAAGTTACCCGGCTCCCTAGTTATTTCACGCTGTGGTGTGTTGATATGGGAGCGGTGGCACTAATTGTAAATATGTGTGTAAGTGTTTTACGTGCTTGGATTAGGCGGTGGCAATATTAATAAATATGTTGTAAATCAATACATGTGCATGGATCTACGTTGCAAGTCTGATCTGATCTAAGAGTAGAAATAGAAGTTGATAACCACATAAATGTTAGACACGTAACATGCATAGTTAGATATTTTGAGACGTGAAACTCCTGTATTTGTATGTTTATAACATACAGAAGACTTGAACCTTGCAGCTAGCAGTCTGATAACCTTCCATTTTGTGATGTTATCTTACTAATTTTTCTTAGTTTTCCATACAATTTCTTAGATAAATTAGATAGAATACTTAACTTTCCACTTTATTGTTAATATACCAATAGACTAACATTTCTCCCTTTTCTTCTTACAGAAAAACACAAAAAAAATGCAAAAGAACTCAACTGATCCTAAGACTGTGAAGAACCCCAAACGTTTTTCAAACCGTGAAGAGCTCAAACGGTCTCCAAACCGTTAAGGACACAACTGGTCCCAAGACCGTACGAAGTCCAACCAGTCCCAAGACCGAATGAAATCCAAACGGTCCCAAGACCGTATGAAGACCAACTTGTCCCAAGACCGAATGAAAGCCAAACGGTCCCAAGACCGACCAAGCTTTAAATGGTCCCAAGACCGACCAAGCTTCAAACGATCCCAAGACCGAGTGACCGGCCTAAATCGTGCGTCCAAAAGGAGCGGATTAAAATAGTCGGACTTTTAAAGAGATAACCCAACACTCAGGCCCCTGCAACGATAACGGGGTCTGATGTTGCAATCGGGGTCGAACACAGGGACAAGGTTGGTCGTGCTAAGAACGCGGAATCAACACTCTATACTCCAGCATAAAAGAGGATTAATATGTGTTCCTGAGGGAACGGTAGCTCGAGAACAAGAACAATAAGACAAAAGAAGTAAAAGAAACAAACTGTAACAAGTATATGGAAAACTCAGGTTGGGGATCACCAACCAAAGCGTCTCTCCAACAAGCATACTATCTCTCTCTCTCCTGCATACTCATATCAAGATTACAAGCAACCATAAAACATCTATTCTACTCTCTCTCGAGATGAGGATAGATCTAGGCCTAAAAGAAGCCTCTCTCTCGAGAGGACAAATCAAAAACCTCACAGCAAAACATATGGTTTGAAGCATTTAGCATTTCAATACTCTCGTGCATTCATACTACTCCATGACATGGGATAAAAGTAATATTACTCTCTCGAGATATCAACAATCAAACATCACAAGATGGTAGCTAAGCATACAAGTGAAGCATTAAAATGGGTGCAATGAGATAATCTTCATAAGAATATGTATATTCAAAAGAAAGAGACAATATACATGTTGGGAGAGCCTTAGTGGCTACTCCCAACCCAAGTTATGGTGTTTAGCCACTCATTCTTGTGGGTAACATGGCGACGCTACGAAAAGATAGATCCATGAGATACGACGAAGAATGGTGGTGAGTACAGCGTGAGGAAATGATAGATCTAGAGGAGAAGAAACGTGATACTACACACTACTTCTTCAGATCTGGATCTACCACAGAAATGTCTCCTTCTCTCGAAGAAGTGGCGGGCACGGGCGGTCATATTCTCTCTCCTCGACTTTCACTCCGGAGATCCAAGACTGATGGATGGTCGGCAACGGGTCTGGGATGAGGCAGCACTTCGTGGTATCAGGATCGAATCTCTCTGATCTGATGCCTTGACAAGACAGGAGGGGGCACTATTTATAGGTGCCTTCCACCAACTTAAGACTGCGGTCACGGTCTTTCCACCGACTTAAGACTGCGGTCTTTCCTTTATTCCTCCTTGGTTGCGATCTTTATTGACCGTGAACCTCCCCAGGACCTCGGTCGCGATCCTTGGAGAAGTCGCGACCGCGGTCTTTAGAGAGACCGTGGTCGCGATCTTTGTTGAATAACTGAGGTCGCGATTCTACCTCGATCGCTGTCTTTGAGTGCCCGCGGTTGCGATCCTTGGAGAAGCCGCAGTAGCGGTCTTTGGAGAGACCGCGGTCACGATCTTTGCTGAATAACCTCGGTCACGATTCTACTTCGGTCGCGGTCTTTGAGTGCCCGCAGTTGCGATCCTTGGAGAAACCACGGTCGCGGAATTTAGAGAGACCGCGGTCGCGATCTTTGCTGAATAACCGCGGTCGTGATTCTAAGATCACGGTCGCGGTTGGGATGATTCCTAAAATCACAAAACAAGGCTTTAGTCAAGAAGATAGATAAAATGTGTGCAAAGTTGACTAAAGTTATTCTAAAAGTGGTGTAAAATATATACAGAAAATACATAAAGTGCGGTGTTATCAACTCCCCCAAACTTAGAATCAAGCCTGTTCTCAGGCTAAATGCAGGTTCGAGCACCCAGAGAGAGAAAGGCTGAACAAGGATAACATAATAGCACGACTGAAATATCTCATTCTTATATCAAGACTGTTGTTTCATGTATTCAATCCCTTAGGTATCAATCTCTCCCTTTAGACTAAGGGTTGCATAACCTCGTATCATTTGTCATAACCTTCTATTGTAAAAGGTTTCTCCTTCTCATCTCATAACCCTCCCTTAGCTAGCATCCATACTAGTGCCACATCTTTTTGAAAGGTAGCCTTCTCACCTATTCTTTATTTTCAGAGAGCCCTATGCTAATGTGTATAGGTAGGCTAGAAGCTTTAAGGTGTTTCCTCTTCCCCCTGAACTCCTCTCCCATAGCTGTCATAAGAACAGTGTTTCCCTTTTTGGGATTCTGACTTTAAGTCAGGTGGTATGTGATGTTCCATTCAAGATAGGAGGTGTGTAAGCTTGGCTTCAAGTTTCCACTTACGGGCACGACATATCTGCATTCATGAGTACAACAATATACCGACCGGGCAGAAACTCTTATTTTAGGGCACATCTCTCATATTTTTTCTTGTACTTTATTATTATTTTTTGGCTTTTTACCTCTCCTTTCAGGCTTGGGATTTAGGATTTTGTTGGTCTTCTTGGGCGGCCAAGCCTATTTTTGGCTATTTTCTTTGAATAGGGCAGCTTTTTCCCATCTTCAGAGACTAGGATTTTCTGGATGTGAGCATCAGGTGGGGATGGTTGTTTAGGAGTATGACTAAGGTTCTCTTAGTTTGCAGGGTTTCATGAGTTAAGGTTGTTACATTTACAACGTCTTACTGTAAGAATGAGATATAGCAGTGTTGCTACAACTTGTAGTTTTACTCGTGGGTTGCTCATATCCTTCTCTCTCAGGGGCTGGAGCACTACTTTTTGAAAATTTAGTGAGAGGGAGCGAGCTTCTAAGAGGTCAGTTGTAACGAAAATTTCAAGATTTCAAAATTTTTGCGTAAGAAATGTAAGAAAAAGGAAAGTGAAATTTAAAAGGGGAGTAATAGAAAAAGGGAAGCTCTAGTACCTCTGCGACCCATTTATGACTCCTCCCCCAAACTTATCCTGGACCCCAACTCGGGGTGTCAAAATTTGAGTAAGAAGTATAAACGGGCCTTCTTTATTCATTTATTTGGCGGGGATGGCCCACTTGAACTCCAAGAGCATGCTGGCGTAGATACCCCTAAGCACGTGATACTACTCGTACTGCATGTTCTCCACCTTCAGGCTGGTAGTTGCGATAGATACCATACATGATAGGCAGAAGAAGCCATAGTCATTTGATAGGGGTACCTACTGAGGGCTTCTGTGGCAATATGGGGTCTTCTTGAAGTCCTTGCCTTTTATCATTGTGAACCCTCTACAATGCTACTGTATCATTTTGATGATGGCTTCAGCACAGGTGTTCTCCTTTTCTTTGGTAGGAGACTTTGTTATCGTCATGTTAGTTGTTTTCTTCAGTGAGAAGGCTACATCAGAGCTATTATGCACAATAGCAGTCTTCTTCAGCAGGTTGACGTGCAGCAAAGTCCAATGGTTGTCATGAAGAATCGGCAAGAAGATGTGTTCAGGTGTGCCTACTTGAAGCCGTCGTTGTAGCCGCTCTGTCTCTCCCGTCTTCTTGTCCTTGAGGATGTCGTCTACCAGTATGAAATATGCCATGTGTGAGTTTGGCATTGAATCTTCTAAGAGCGCCTAGTAGGCTGACATCGTGCTCATAGAGAGGTACCCTCATGTTCTCAACATTTCTCGGAGGTCATCTTTGAGCACGCAGATGTCATCTCATTCGAAGATGACATCTCCCGACGAATTGTCTTCCTTCATAGAACTCATAATTATTATGAGTTCTTCCATCGACAGACTGAAGTAGCTCCATCTGTCGAAGTTCTTGAAGGAAGGTACTATGTCTCCTGCCGGACCTTCTGGTCCGTCGTTCCCCAGGTCTTTTTTGGTTTCTGCTTCTACGGGCTGTCTTTCTGTAGGAGGAGCTTCAAGGGCATTGGATACTGAAGACTAATGTTCATCTTCTGCTTCCTTCACAACCTCTTCAGTCTTTGCAGCCCAGCCCGCTTTCCAAGTTGTAGCCCTAGCCAGTTTTGTCAGGTCGACCCACATGTTCTTGAATTGCTCCCTCCAAGATGTCTTCTTGGGGAGAGAGATGTCCGCGTGGAGCCTGCGGGGCACGCCATCTGCAACCATCGCCAAATCCTTGAAGAATCGGCGATCGTAGATGACCTCCATTGCATACATGCCCCACAATCCATGTAGGTCTTTCGCTTGTAGGTCTTCTAGGGTAATGCCCATGTTGATGGCTTCCATCATACGTAGGACGATGAAGGCACAATCCCCTGAACCAACTCCTTCCTAGGGAATATTTTTGTTTATGAAGAAGAGTTTCCATGACCCTTGGAACCTTGGACTCGCCTCTTTGATAGCCCACTATAGGCGTATAGGAATTTTTAAGGCATCCATGGCATCCTCCCTCTTGTAGATAAGTGAAGTGTTATCCATCTCTGCTACACAACAATTGAGCACCGTCGTCTTCCGCTCTGTAAGGTCGATGATGATTAGGCCCCAATACTTTGCATTATGGATGGGTAGCACCACTGTCCTTAATGGAGGAACTCTTCCAGGAGGGTGGCGTAAAGTACATTGAACATTCATTTATGTACTTGCGTCATTTTCAGAAAGACCCTTCGGAAGTCCTCCCTGGTCAGACGTCTACCCTTGTTGATATACAATATGTCTGACCTGGGTAAATCGTCATTGAGGACATCTTCCAGGACATGGATATCTCTGCAAGAGATGCGCGACACGGTCTTCATGTCCATTTCCTTCATTTTGCAAGGTAGAGGGGGAGCTGCTGCAGGTAACAACATTCTTTCTTTAACTTGCCTCTCCCTGGCGGGCTCTTCCTTGAAGAAGGTTGCTAGCCCGCCCTCCTCATCTTCCGACATCGCCTCTTGCACTGTCGGTACTGAGACTTTCCAGATGGTGGGCATAGCCTCGGCCGCTTTTTCAGCACCCTTGATTGGAGGTTGTGTTGTGGCCCTTGGTCTAGCTTTCTCTAAGGAAGCTTCTGCAGCGACATCTTTTGTGTAGCTTTCTTCCGACATCTGCCCCAGCCTGGCCTCGACCATCATATTTAGTGTGGCTTCCATTTTCCCATCGTAGATGTAGTCGTTGTGCTCCCCATTAGATGGGAAGAGGAAAAAGTCATTTGATTCTTTCATCCCAACTCCTAGCTCGACTATCAGCCTATCTATCTCTGCTGCGTAGGTCGAGCTAAGCGATGTGACCACCTCCTCCCGATGAGCCTTTGCTTCCTGCTCTACTTTGTCGGAGTGAGTGCAGGAGGGGTGAGACGATGTCCCACCTATTGCTCATCCTTGTCGGCGGTTTCGTCCATCTCCTCCTCCGGGTCACAGTTGAGGTCAAACCCCCTTGATTGTGATGTATGGTTTTCGTACTAGGGGCTTGACCTTCCTACTGGTTGGGTGCCTTGGTACTCATCTATGGGGGATTGCCTTCAGTTTGTACTCCCGTTCTTTGTTGCGCCTGCTCCTGCCCCCGGCCCCTCATGTTGTCATCGTGGCTACAGGGGCTGGCGAGGGAGCATTCTGGGCTGGTAGGGCGCTTTGTCTTTTTTTTTCTCCTGTCAGGCCTCAAATTCTTTACGTTCCTGCTTGAGCTTTCGGCGGTCTTCTTTTATGCCCTGCTCCTATTCGTGTAGGGCGGTCATCGCCTCTTCATATTCCTTATGTATCAGCTCGTTGTCGGCGTGTATGGCCTGCCCCTCCTTCCGTAAGATCACCATTTCTTCCTGCATTTTTCGCAGCACTCCCATTGTTGTCTATTGGTTGCTCAAGACTTCTTGCATGAACTCCGGGAGTACTGACGTCTTCTCATCTATCTCCTTTACCTGTATTGTTAGTGAAGATAAAGAAGTAGAAATTTTTTCATTTATTAAATCAGTTTAATGCATGTGTTCCCACATTGCATCAAACCTATTAACTAGGGCACCCCCGAAGGAGGGTGCCTGTTGTTGTTGGTGCAGTTGATGTCCTGCGCGTTTCGTTGACGCACTCGGCACGGTTGGCTACTTAAGTGGTGGCGGTGGGGGCATCTCCCTTGGTTGATTCTTCTTTGGCTCCGTCTTTGGTACGTCTTAAGAGGATTGTCTTTCTGCCTCTACCTCCAGCATGTTGGTGTCGAGAGGGGCTTCTTCTTCAGCTTGGCCCCTCTCTGGCTCTGGCTCCGGTTTGTCTTGGGAGCCTTGTCCTTCTAGATCCACCTCCGGCTGGATGGTGGGTTGCGAGACCTCTTCAGTGCCTGTAGTCTTTTCCGCTTCTCCCTCCACTACAACAGTTTCCTCCTGCGGCCTTGGGGAAGCGGGGTCTGCAACTTGTGCTTCAATCGGTCGTTCTGCGGCCTTCTCTTTCTCAGTTGGCTTAAAGGTGGCTTCTACTTTATTTTTCTCCACCGCCAGTTTCTTCCTTGGCTCTTGGGTTTTCTTCACTATTAGTGTCGGGACATTACTTTCTTCTACTGCGCGTGCAGGTTCTGCCGATGTGCTGGCATTCAGTGTCCCAGAGCTCATCTTCTCGACATCGGCGAGAGTCGGCCGCAGCTTGTGGGCGTCATACAATGCCATTTTGGGGAGGGGGAGTGGCTTCTTCAGTCTTTGGTGTTTAAAATATGCTTTCTCCCCCTTCACTTCCAGAATTCCTATGCTGGCGAGGGACTTTATATCTATACTTTGTTGTCCCTCCATTTCTTTGTATCTTTCCAGTTCTCCTTCTTCCAGTCGGTAGTCGACGATTCTTGCTATCTGACCCCCCATACAAAAGGCAGACTTTCTCTTCACCTCATCGCCTACAGCCAATGACAGCCTTCTGATAAGGATCCTTCCTATATTAACTGGTCACTTATTGATCATAGACCATATAAGGAAGAGATCCCCCTTGCTGACTGTCCCGGTCAAGGAGGTGATCTTTTGTATGATCTTGATGAAGCAGGAGGTGATTCTAGAAGCCTTGGAGTTCTTTGGGTTGTGCTTTCCCTCTTCAGTCAGCTCCTCCCACATCTTGTTGCTGTCGTATGCATCAATCTCCCTCTCCCCCAGAGCACCTAAACAGGCTTTAGCCTCTTCTTCAGATGTAGTGAAGATCTTATTCAGGTCCGTCTCTATTATCTGGTGGGTTTCGCCCCCAAGCCGTACTTGTAGATGGTAGCCCCCTCCTCCTGTTACTCGCGTCCCATCGCCGGTGGTGAGCTTAGTCAAAGAGGACATAAACTCTAGGGTTAGCCTCTGGTACGACCTTACTTCAGGTGTGCAGATGGTTCGTAAGTTTGCGCCCTTCAAGAACTTTACCGTCCTGTCATATAGCTCCAGCCTCTTAAAGTCCTCCACGTCGAAGTAACGTTTCAGAACACATTCCTTGTTAGTGGACATCTAGTCATAGGCGGACTGGTGCATGATGTCCCAGGGTACGAACTGGGGCTCCCCCTGAGGCGGAGATGCTCCTTCTACCGCCTTTTCAGTCTTCGCCTTCTTGCCGGGTCTGGGTTCCTTGAATGCAGCTTTTTACTTCTTCTCGTGCACTGGGCTTCCTGACTTCTCAGGTAGATACTCAGAAGCCTATATTTA
The DNA here is from genome assembly GCA_963693085.1 of Alisma plantago-aquatica. NCBI lineage: Eukaryota > Viridiplantae > Streptophyta > Magnoliopsida > Alismatales > Alismataceae > Alisma > Alisma plantago-aquatica. Next base: position 1,233,371,101 of record OY856411.1, on the reverse strand, counting down.
TCCCATCTGCTCTGTTGCTTCTACAAACTCCTCTTGTGGTACCCTCGCCAAGATCCTTTGATATTGTTCCAGTCTGAGCTGGATCTCTAGGCGCCTGGGGACTGGTAGGGTGGTGCTCCTCTTCAGCTTCTCAGTTAAGTCATTCACTATCACCTCTACCTCCTTTAAGGAGGTATCCCTCTGGTACAGGGGATCACTCAAAGCTGGAGAAGACATTCTGTGGGTTAAAGTAGATTAGGCCTCAATAAAGTATACCCAAAGATCACCTTTATTTTCCTAGGCATAATTATCATCAAGTTATATATAATTATCATGTTATAGGTTATTGTTGTTTTCAATCGCGGTCGCGGTTTTCAATCGCGGTCGTGACTATTGTTGTTTCAGAGCAAATAGCGGTTGCGGCTTTCTTGAAAAGATCACGGTCACATTTTTTAATTGTGGTCGTGGTCTTTTCTTGAAAAGATTGCGGTCGTGATTCTTGTCAGAGAAGAAAACCGCGGTCGTGATTATAATCGGGGTCGCAGTCTTTTATTCAGAAAAGCTGAACTTAGCACTTTTTAGGGGTTAATGGCATGCGGTCCTTAGGGTTTTACACCCCATGTCAGTTGAGATGACCAAGATCACGGTCTGCTCCGTCTGTTCAGTTCTTCTGAACGCTGTTCTTCATCCATTTTTTTCATTTTTAGGGTTTTAAGGTCTTTCTTTTTAGGCCCAAAAAAAGGGAACGGGAAAGAGAGTGGGGATAAGAGCCCAGAAAGAAGGCATCGACGAGGCGAAAAATCGGCCAAACGGCGAGAGCGGCTCGCCGTAGTGGTGAAGGAAGAGCTCACGATCAAGGTAAAACCCGTCGGTGCGAAGAAAGGAGAAACGAGAAGGTTACCTGGTCGATGGGAGAGGTTGCGATGACAGAGAAAGTCACGAACGGACAAGCGAACGATCTCGGTGGACCTATGGCAGCGACTATCTTGGGCGTTGGACGGCGGAATTGCAGATGCGGCTTCAGTTTTCGAATGAGCAGACTAGGAAATCTCAAGGTTTGCACGAAAGTGAAAAGAGTCTGTCGTTCAGTGACTTAAAAGTATTTATAGGCATCCAGATCGTGACCTAACTTAGCTGAGTAAAGCATCGCGATCGTGATCTTTTTCGCGGTTGCGATTCCCTGAACAAACTGCGGTCGCGGTCTTTTCAGATAAGAGAAAAGATCGCGATCTTGATTATTCGATAAGCATGAGCAAAGCCGCAGTCACAATTATATTCATGGTCGCGATTAAGCAAGACCAATCCTTCTTGGAAACTTAAACTTAAACTTATTAAATTCAAAATGAAGACAAAAAATGCTCAGAAAAGGGGGAAAACTCAAACTAAAGGAGAGAAGGTAAGATAAAACAAAGATAAAGAGAAGAGAGGTGAAAACTTGGGTTGCCTCCCAAGAAGCACTTTCTTTAAAGTCTCTTAGCTAGACTGCATAAATTTTTCACTTCTCTGGTCCTTCAGTCGGATGAGGCAACTCTTGATCCTTTTCTTTGTTGAGTTGGGTTAGTTCATCCAGGTTGATCTCTGATCTTCTTACAAAGGCTTCATCCTCGTAGAATCTTTTCAACCTGTGGCCATTGACCTTGAAGATCCTAGTATTTTCTCCTTAAATCTCCATCATTCCTGATGGATAAATCTTTTCCACAGAGAATGGGCATGACCATCTTGTTAGGGAAAAGTCTGATGCTAGAATTGAAGCGAAGAACTGTGTCTCCTTCATGAATGTCCTTGTTCCTTAAGTGGGCATCTGCCACACCTTGGTCCTCTACTTGTAAATCTTTGCATTTTTGTAAGCATGCAATCTCAGCTCCTCGAGCTCTTGTAGCTACAGATATCTCTTTTTCCCTACCTTTTTCAGGTCCATATTTATAAACTTAATCGCCCAAAGGGCCTTGTGCTCAAGCTCTAAGGGTAAATGACAAGACTTTACATAGATTAGCCTGTAAGGCATTGTGCATATGGGTGCCTTGTAAGCAGTTCTATAGGCCCAGAGAGCATCATCGAGCTTAATGGACCAGTCTTTCTGAGTACGACTGACAGTCTTTTCCAAAATTTGCTTAATCTGCCTATTCGATACCTCCACCTATCTATAGGTTTGAGGGTGATAGGGTGTTGCAACCTTGTGCTTGACCCCGTACTTCTTCAGCAGCGCCACAAATTTCTTCTCCCCAAAGTGTGATCCGCCATCGCTTATCACAGTGTGGGGTACTCCAAAGCATGGAAAGATGGTTTTCTCAAATATCTTAATCAAAGACTTAGAGTCGCAAGTTTGGGTAGCAACAGCCTCTACCCATTTCTACATGTAGTCCACAACCACTAATATGTACTGATAACCTTTTGATGAGGGGAAGGGACCCATGTAGTCTATTCCCCAGATGTCAAAGATCTCAACTTCTACCCAGTCTGTCATAGGCATTTCGTTCCTTTTTCTGATATTTCCGGTTGACTGGCACTCCTTGCAAACTTTCACATAAGCAGCAGCGTCCTTGAATAGTGAAGGCCAGTAAAATCCTGATTGAAGCACTTTTGTAGAAGTTATGTCCCCACTATTATTCCCTCCATAGGGTGAAGAGTGGCATTCTCTCAATATTAGTGGGATCTCCTCTTCCGGTATACACCTTCTGTACAAACTGTCAGAACATTTCTTGAATAGCAATGAGTCATCCCAATAGTAGTTCCTCACATCAGACAAGAGCATCTTTTTCTGGTTGTATGTGATGTCCGGCGGTAGCTGGCCACATGCTAGGTAATTACAAATGTCCGCGAACCATGGTAGGTTTGGCTCATCGGACTGAGCCATTAACAGAGCTTCATCAGCATAGTTTTCATTTACAGGAAACTGGTTTTCTTCATCACGAACTATTCTTGAGAGATGGTTTGTGACCACATTTTCTTTTCCTTTCTTATCAATTATCTCATGGTCAAACTCTTGCAGAAGCAGGGCCCATCTCAGCAGTCTGGGCTTTGTGTCCTTCTTTTGCATCAGGTAGCGTATGGCTCCATGGTCAGTATAGACCTTTACCTTTGCCTCTATAAGATATGATCTAAATTTGTCAAATGCGAAAACTATTGGATCAATGGGCTCTAGAAGGGGGGTTGAATAGAGCTTCACAATTCTCACAAAATTGATTAGACCACAAAATTATATTAATTGCAGAAACTTAAACAAGCAACAATTTGATGACCTAATCTAACATGCACAGCAAGGATAAGAGACAAGAAAGAGCAAGCACATTGATAGGTGGTTTAGAGTGATTCCATGTCCTAAACTTAGGAGCAATGTCAGTCCACTACCTAGAGTGGGTTAGTCTCTAGGATTTGTAATCTTGGTACTCTTATATTCCACAATAAGATTACAAGATACAAAAACCACACATACAAGGGCTTAGTACCTCAAGCAAAGATCTTCAACCTATAGAAGGAGCTTACCCACTTGAAGCATGGAGTTTTCAGCCATCAACATGGACTTACCCACTCCTTCCTTCAAGTCTTCTGCCTTCAAGGGATTACCTATCTTCCTTGGGTGTTGCCTTTCTTCTCTCCTTCACTTGGAGATCTAGAGCACCTATCTCCTTCACTTGGAGACCTGGAGCAGCTTGCCTTCTTCAACCTTGAAGAACAACACCACCTTCTCCTTCACTTAGAGAGGTATCTTCAACAATCTTCAAAGGAATGGAGGTTGGAAGAGGGAGGAGGAGAGCTTTTACATCAACACATGGAGTAGCTCTCTTACACAGGGACCTATCTCACTCATACTCATAGATTTTACTTGAAGGTAGAGAGAGAAAGGGGCTCAAAGGGTTAGAACACTCTCAACTATGCTAGCACAAAGTTTGCAATGAATGAGCAGCCTTGGAATGAAGCCCAAGGGGTCTATTTATAGTTGAGGGTGCCCCTTTAAGTTGTGGGACACTTGGATATGAAAATAGTCATTTTTTTTTCAAAGAAACGACTCTATTTTCGCTCAAAACAATCACCAACAGTCACATCACTTTTTTCTCCAATTTCCGTACAGTGCAATCGGTCAAGTTTCAATAAAGGTAACCCGACCGATCAAGTAAAAGACAAAACCGATATTCAAACGGTCGGCCGAGTTTGTCCTGGGGAAACTCGACTGATCCCTGAAGATCGTTTCGGTCATCCACTTGATCGGTCGAGTTCTGTGTAAACACAACTCGACCGATGCAATCTCCAGAAAATTGACTAAGGATTGATCGGTCGAGTTTTAAGGCTTGGAAACTCGACCGACAAAATGCCTGAAATCAATTTTCTAAATTGCATCTAAAGTGATTAAAACTTGGTGATTTTTGTCCCAAACAATTTTTCTCACGTAAGTTACAAGTCAATTCATCATTACAAGTGATTACATAAATGTTCTAAGGTCATTTACATAGAAATCCCAAAATGCACACTTGTAGCTATTTTGACTTGAACTTGACCCATTCTAGGGCTTTGGATTTTAGATCCTGTTCATGTACCTAATGCCTACAAATAATCTTAAACACACATATTAGATACATATGAGTGGAATGGTTAAGTCATTATCAAAATATAGGCAATGTATAACCTCTAAGTCAACATTCTCCCCCTTTTTGACAATGACAAACTATTCCTCTACCATATTGAAAAGGATATGAAAGTTATACCTTTGCCTTGTGAAATAAGGGGATTCATGATACAGACAATGTGAATTTCTCCCCTTCAATCTATGCTTCCTCTAACCTACATGGTTAGTTTCTCTACACATAGCAATACCAATATACCTATAATGTGTAGTCCTTTGCAAGTTCACATAAAGGACAGTGAATTGAACAAGAAAAGGATCTCACCAGCAAAAGCAATATTATAGCAAAGAAAAACCAATATGATTGAGTTTCAAGACATGAGCTATTACTTGAAATATCTCTCCCCCTTTTGACATTATCAAAAAGGTAGGGGGGTAGAAGAGCAAAGAGCCAGGTCTTTTCCAAAACTCAACCAAACATGTATGCAATGGAATAAACAACAGTTTAAAAGTATATATCACACATAGAGAAAAGATAACATACAATCCAAGTCATGATCAAAATATAACCCAAGATGGCACCAACGCATAGGATAAAAACAGAGGAAATAGCCAAAGTGCACATCAAGGATATTACAACTTAGATATGCGTCCACAGAAGAGCAACTACAAACAAAAAAGTGATAAAACAAAGATAAGAAATAGTACATCTCAGAAGAATGTGCCATGATGTTTCTGATACAAAATAGTCTAGAAAGATATATATGATAAGCATGCTAGACTAAAGACTAAGAAACCACTTAAACGTCTAAGATATCTATATCTACAACGTCCTCATCGCCAGGTGTGTAGTCCTCATCCCTGTCAGAAGGCGGAGTAGTAGTGCCAGCATCAGAACCAGCACCAACACCATCATCTTCGTCGGAAGCATCCTCGCCATCACCGTCTTCAGCATCAACATCATCATCCTCGGCCTGGTCGGGAATCTCATCATCATCAGGAGGGTCAAAGGAACGACCAGGCCAGCGGGCATTCTACTCAACCCACGACATACCAAGAGCAAGAAGCTCCTTGGCCTATGGGAAGGACGGAGCAGAGTCACCCAAGGAGGCAAGCAGGGTGGCCAAGGGGCCAACAAGAAATGACAGGAACGTAGGAGCAGAACAACCATCATCAAAAGGTGGCGGAGCAGCAACGAAGGGTGGAGGAGCAGGGTAGTAATTCTCATACGCATATGAAGCATAGGCACTACTGGGGTATGGCTGGTAGGTGGGGTAGGGTGATGCACATGATATGTTCATGGTAGGCATTATGGAACACAGATCCTGGTGCAGGTGGTCCTGAACCTGTTGATTGTATGCCTGTTGATGCATCATATAACCCATAAGGGTTTCATTTGACACACGAAAAGACGCACGGCTGGGTCTAGGAGGAGGCTGTCGTGGTGGAGCTCGGGTGGAGGAGGATGGGGTAGTTGAAGCGGTGGCAGAGGCGGAAGCACCAGAGGCAGAGGAAAACACAGGGATTTACTTTTGAAGAGTGGTTTCACTAATACAAACACCTTTCCTGGAAACCAGATAATGGAAGTCTCAAAAGAGACATTTGTCAGTGGCGAACTTGAAACAACCACATATCAAATCCAGGTAGGGTGGGTGGGTGCCTTTGGTGTTCTTACCGATGTCAAAGCAGTTCATGTGATGTAAGATACACCTGGCCCACTTGACACCGATATTTTTTAACAAACAATACATAATGACTGCGGTGTTTTCGGCAATGTCCGTTTGATTTCTCTTTGGGTGGACATTACAGTTAATCACCAAAGCCAGTATGCGCCTCTTTAGGTCAAGAGAGGAGGGAAGGATGGACTTCTTCTTATAGGCCACGTCAGGTTTCTTCAAAAACCGATGAACATCTGGCAGCATCAATTCATGGTGTTTGTAAAACCTTCTGGGTCAAGAAGATCGAAGTACTCGCCATAATCCTTATGCCATGTGTCATTTTCCTTGTCTCCGGCAAAGAAGACATTTATGGTATCCTCAGAGAGTTGGAAACAATGACCGGCGATCATAGAAGTAAGAATTACTTGAGTATTCAGCGGTGGGATGAGCGAATCGTAGTTCCAATGCAAGTTGGCGTAGAACTTGTGAACAACTTTAGTGCTTGTCATGGAGTTTTGAAAGCAGTCACGTTCGATCGCTAGGGCAGACAAGTGGTGGGAGGCAAGAAGCCGAGAAACAGAGGCAATAATTGCTTGATACCGAGGAGAGGGATCTATCAAAGCACAAAAAGGAAAAGGGCTTCGGGGAAGAAGGTCCTTGTACCTATTTACAACTTCAACCGACACAAAAGAGGTATTATCAAATGGAATCAAACAATTATTAGACGAGGAAGCAGCAACATTGCTTGGAGCAGGACGTTTCCGTCTATGAGAGTCCATGGGAATGAAAACAAGATGAAAAACGTGCAATCAAGCAATGTCAAACCTCAAACACCGACCAAACACCACCAGTGATGCCCGAAGAGGTCAAGATCAAGGTTTCTAGGTCGATCTAGGGCTAGGAGCGGGAGGTTTAGGGAAGGGTTTGAGAGCTTAGGGCTAGGAGGTGAGGAATCGGTCGTCTATTTTCTAGTTGAGAGGGAAAAAAGACGGCCGATCCTAACTTTTAATTTGGCCCAACCCGCGGATCGTTTGAGTTCTATGCGTGGAAAACTTGACCGAACGGTCCATTAAAGACTTGCTCTCAGCTCCTGATCGGTCGAGTTTGTGAGGGTGAAAATTCGACCGAAGGTCAGCCTGATCTAAAAGTCACATTCTTAGTTTCTAGCCATATACATGCCAATTAAATTTATTTTTCCATTCTATTATGTATCATTAACATACTTAGTCACATTTAGCTCATCATTGGGCACTATTTTGCGATAAAACATGGAATTCGATAACAACCCAAAAAACAAGCAAGAACTAAGCATGTTGACAAGCAAGTTAGGCACATTTAAGCATATATAGGCAGGACAAGGTGAAGAAAGACATGAGCAAGCATATAGGAAAGAGACAACTAGCTAGATCACATGGTAGTATCATTCAAATCAACAATAAGCAATTTTGATCGAATAAAGTTAAATTGATCTCTAGATAGAGGTTTTGTAAAGATATCCGCCAATTGAATTTTCGTGTCCACGTGCATGATATAAATATCCTTCTTGGCAATGTGATAACGGAGAAAGTGATGGAGAATCTCTATATGCTTGGCTCTACTATGAAATATATGATTGTAAGATACTCTAATTGCACTAGTATTGTCACAAAAGATAGGAGAAGCATCAAAAAATATGTTGAAGTCTTGGAGCATTTGCTTCATCAATAGGACCTGTTTACAACAGCTCCCGGCTGCAATATATTCATCCTCGGTAGTTGATAATGTCGATGTACTTTGTTTCTTGGAAAACCAAGACACTAAGCATGGTCCTAGAATGAATCAAGTGCCACTTGTGCACTTTCGATCAACCAAACACCCTGCGTAATCTGCATCATTATATGCTCTAAGAGTAAAATCCCTTGATTTAGGATACCATAGTCCAAAATTTTGGGTTTTGGCTAAGTACCTCAAAATCCTCTTAAGAAAAATAAGATGCGACTTCTTAGGGCTAGATTGAAAGCGAGCACACAAGGCAACACTAAACATAATATCAGGTCTAGAGGTAGTTAAATAGAGTAAACTTCCAATCATACCTCTATACAGCTTCTCATCTACCTTCTCACCTTCTTCATCTTTGTCAAGTTTGGCGGTGTTGGACATGGGTGTATCCATCGGCTTCATGTTCTCCATCCCAAAGCATTTGAGCGGTTCATTTGTGTACTTGCCTTGGTTGATGAAGTTTCCTTCTTTTGTTTGCTTGATTTGAAAGTCGAGGAAGAAAGTCAACTCACCCATCATGCTCATTTCGAACTCACTCTACATAAGAGAACTAAACTCCTTCCAAAGATCAAGATCAGTCTCGTCAAAAATGATATCATCAACATAGATTTGAATTATAAGAAAATGGTTAGAAGTGTGTTTTAGGACTAGAATCAACTTTTCCCATGACATACCCGTTATCTAACAAAAAGCTCTTTAATTTCTCATACCAAGCTCGAGGTGCTTGTTTGAGTCCATAGAGAGCTTTTTGCAACAAATAAACATGATTGGGTAACTTGTCATTTTCAAAGCCCGGAGGTTGAGCAACAAATACTTCCTCGTCAATTGTACCATTCAAAAACGCACTTTTAACGTCCATTTGATATAACAAGAAATTTTTGTAACTAGCAAAGGCAAGTAACATATGAATAGATTCTAATCTAGCAACAGGAGCATAAGTTTCATCAAATTCAATACCTTCCTATTGGTTATAACCTTGTGCTACTAACCTTGCTTTGTTTCTTACCACTTTTCTTTGCTCATCTAGCTTGTTGCGGTAGACCCATTTGGTGTCAATGATTTTTCTATCACTTGGTCTTGGCACTAGAGTCCACACATGATTCTTCTCAAATTTCTCTAACTCTTCTTGCATGGCAAGGATCCACTCATCATCACCAAGGGATTCTTTGATGTTCTTTGGCTCTAGTTGGGAGATGAAGGCACTATGTGCTTGTTCTTTGTTGTGAGAAGCTCGTGTCCTCACTCTCTCGAATGGGTTTCCAATGATCAACTCCTTGGGATGATTCTTTGCAAAGCGGGGAGTGGGATCCTTCTTTTCTTCTTCTTCTTCTTCTTCTATCACCTGCTTACCTTTATTTTCGATGTTGAGGTCTTTTCAGATAGGAATCAAATCATCTGCAACATCATTATCAACAACATGCTTGCCAATGATAGGGTTAATTTCAATAAACTTAACATTGATAGATTCTTCAATTTTAGACAATTCAATGTTGAATACTCTATATGCCCTGCTAGTAGTGCTATATCCTAGGAAGAAAGCCCTATAAGATTTCGGATCAAACTTGTCAAGAGAATCCTTCGTGTTTAAAACAAAACAAGGACATTTTAAAACATGAAAGAAATCAATAGACGGATTTCTACCACGCCATAGTTCATAGGGGGTTTTCTTTAAAGAAGGATGTGTGAAAACTCAGTTTTGCACAAAGCATGAGGTGCTAACAGCTTCAGCCCAAAACTTCTTAGGAGTGTCATACTCAAGAAGCATGGACCTAGCCATCTCTTTTAGCGACCTATTCTTTCTCTCTACAACCCCATTTTGTTGAGGCGTATGAGGAGAAGAGAAATTGTGCGAATAACCAGATTTTTCACAAAAGCGCTCAAAAAGATCATTTTCAAATTCTCCCCCATGATCACTATGGATAGAAACAATTCGACAAGAAGCTTCATTTTCAGCCCGTTTACAAAAGCTCGAGAAAACATCAAGAGTATCGCTTTTAGAAACGAGAAAGAAGGTCCAAGTATATCGAGAGAAATCATCAACAATAATAAGACAATACTTGGAACCGAGAAGCGTTTGCATTCTCATTGGTCCGATCGAATAGATCAATATGAATAAGTTCAAGAAATCTCTTGGTACTCATGACTCCTTTGAATTTGAAGGAGGATTTGGTTTGTTTCCCTTGTGTACAAGGTTGGCATTCCTCATCCTTTTCAAAATCCAATTTGGGAAGTCCTTTAACCAAGTCCTTTTTGCTTAATTTCTTCATTTGATGCATATTCACATGACCCAAACGGTGATGCCAAAGAGAAATATCATTTTTATCCACTACCAAGCATCTATTTAGTATGGGCTTAAGAGCATCAAGAATAATAACATAAAGATTAACATTTCTAGTTCCCTTATATATAACATTGTAGGATAGGGAATCTAGAAGCAAGCATTCTAAAGAAGTAAACAACACAAGATATTCATTGTCACAAAGTTGACTAACACTAATCAAATTGTGATGTAGGGCATCAACAAGCAACACATTTTTAATACATAGCTCATTGCCTACATCACCCTCACCTATGACCTTACCCTTCTTGTTGTCCCCGAAGGTTACCGATCCTCCTTTCTTTTTCACAAACTTGTTGAAATGGCTGATTTCTCCAATCATGTGCTTAGAGAAGCCACTATCAACAATCCATCTCTTTTTAACCTGCAAGAAAGAAGGATGTCAGAACCCAACTCAAACTTTGGGATCCAGGGTTAGCTTGGGGACCCATTTCATCTTTGGGTTGGTCCCCTTAGCTTGTAAGGACAATAAGTGGAGTAATGGTCATCACATTTACAATAAACACAAACCATAGGGTTCTTAGAGCCGGAAGTCTCTGCATGGAAAATGGAAGGTTCCACACTCTTCTTCTTACCCTTGTTCTTGCTCTTTTTCTTACCTTTGGGAGCAGTCCCATCATATCCCAAACCACTAGTACCAACATGTTTGGTAGAGTGTTCTAGGACATCATTGAGGGATTTCTTTCCCGAGAGAAACTTTTGCAAAGAAGATCTTAACTTGGCATTATCATCACTAAGGTTAATGACAGTAGTAGAAAGACTAGCAAGATCATTTCTAGCATGCAATAGGTCGGCCTCAAGACAGAGGGCTTTAGTATGAAAAGAATCTCTTTCTAAATCTATGCTAGCAACTTCATTACTTTTCAAGATAGGTCTAGAAGATAAGTCATTTACTTGATCAAGCAATTTGGCATTTTCAGATTTAAGCACAACAATTTCTCTTTGATAAGCATAGACTTCATCTCTCCTAGCATCATCAATAAGTTTGAGTTCCACATTTTCAGTTTTAAGAACATCAAGCTCATCTAGGCACTTTTGGTTTTCTATCTTAAGATTTTCAATATTTTTAAGATATACACCATTCTCAACCTCTATTCCATTGTATTGAAGTTCAAGGTCAAGAAATTTCCCTTGCAAGGAATCTATACTCTCAAGATGTAATTTTTCATTTTGATCAAGAATATCAATTTTAGCATAAAGATCATCAATTATCTTCCAGAATCTTTTCCTTTTAGACTTGCATTTAGTAAAGGAGGATTTGCATTCATTCAACATATCAATGAGAGTTTCCTTAGATAGTTCATGCAAGTTAACATTTCTTACCTCACTTACCTCACCAACATCTTCACTAGTAGATGCCATGAGGCCAAGATGGCATTCTCCATCCTCAGAGCTTGAGGAGCTTGAAGAAGACTCCTCCCAAGCTGCATGGGTTGCATCTCTTGATCTTCTTTCTTTCTTGTCCTTCCTCTTGTACTTGCCTTCTATCTTGTGCTCCTTGTCTTTCTTGTGGCTGCTCTTGTGGTGGCTCTTCTTGGCCTTGGGGCAGTAATTCTTGTAGTGGCCTTTTTGACCACACTCATAGAACCTTGGAGTTGAAGAGGAGGGCTTGCTCTTGAAGTGTTTTCCCTTTGAGTAGTTTGCTTCATGCTCATTAGAACCTTCATCTTCACTTGAAGAAGGGTTGGGAGACTTCAAGGCGAGTTGTTTTTGCCAGACCATTTCTTCAATTTGTGCTTTAAAGGTTGTGTCCTTTATCTTCTTTGACTCTTTTTCTTCTCTCATCTCTTCCTCTTCTTGCTTGTCAAGCCTAGGTTCATGGGCTTGGAGGTTACCAACTAGCTCCTCGGTTGACAACTCACTTAGCTTGTACACCTCTTCAATTAAAGTAACCTTAGGCTCCCATCTCTTAGGAAGAGACCTTAAGATCTTAGAGTTGATAGTACCTCTATCCATCACACTCCCAAGGACTGCCAAACCATTTAAGATGACATTGAGTCTAGTGTACATATCAGCCACTCTCTCATTCTTACCCATCTTGAAGTTCTATAGAATACCACCAAGCATGTAGATCTTGGCTTCCTTCACTTGCTCAGTTCCTTCATAGGTGACACACAATTTGTGCCATATCTCATGTGCGGTGTCCCATGAGGAGATCCAGTTGAACTCAGATGGAGTAAGGGCGGCATAGATGATGCTCACAACTTTGGCGTTGAGTTGAGCATACTTTATTTCGACTTCAGTCCATGTGGTGATGTCCCCCTTTGGATCTTCATATTTGAGATGGACTATCTTCCACATTTCATAGCTCACACCTTGAAGGTAGAACTACATCCTTCTCTTCCAATAGAGGAAGTTGGTGCCATCAAAGACCGGAGGTGTCATGGAGAAGCTTCCTTCTAGGTTAAGCGAACCAAGTGCTGAATCGCCCATCTTATCCTACTTGTTGAAGTAGCTTGGAGAAGACTTGCTCTGATACCACTTGTTGGATCAATGGGCTCTAGAATGGGGTGTTGAATAGAGCTTCACAATTCTCACAAAATTGATTAGACCACCAAATTATATTAATTGCAAAAACTTAAACAAGCAACAATTTGATGACCTAATCTAACATGCACAGCAAGGATAAGAGATAAGAAAGAGCAAGCACATGGACAGGTGGTTTAGAGTGGTTCCATGTCCTAAACTTAGGAGCAATGTCAGTCCACTACCTAGAGTGGGTTAGTCTCTAGGATTTGTAATCTTGGTACTCTTATATTCCACAATAAGATTACAATATACAACAACCACACATCCAAGGGCTTAGTACCTCAAGCAAAGATCTTCAACCTATAGAAGGAGCTTACCCACTTGAAGTATGGAGTCTTCAGCCATCAACATGGACTTACCCACTCCTTCCTTCAAGTCTTCTGCCTTCAAGGGATTAGCTATCTTCCTTGGGCATTGCCTTTCTTCTCTCCTTCACTTGGAGATCTGGAGCACCTATCTCCTTTACTTGGAGACCTGGCGCAGCTTGCCTTCTTCAACCTTGAAGAACAACACCACATTCTCCTTCACTTGGAGAGGGATCTTCAACAATCTTCAAAGGAATGGAGGTTGGAAGATGGAGGAGGAGAGTTTTTACATCAACACATGGAGTATCTCTCTTACATAGGGACCTATCTCACTCATACTCACAAATTTGACTTGAAGGTAGAGAGAGAAAGGGGCTCAAAGGGTTAGAACACTCTCAACTATGCTAGCACCAAGTTTGTAATGAATGAGTAACCTTGGAATGAAGCCCAAGGGGTCTCTTTATAGTTGAGGGTGCCCCTTTAAGTGGTGGGACACTTGGATACCAAAATAGCCATTTTTTGTTTAAAGAAACGACTCTATTTTCACTCAAAACAATCACCAACAGTCACATCACTTTTTTCTGCAATTTTCGTTCGGTGCAATCGGTCGAGTTTCAATAAAGGTAACTCGACCGATCAAGTAAAAGACAAAACTGATATTCAAACAGTCGGTCGAGTTTGTCCTAGGGAAACTCGACTGATCCCTGAAGATCGTTTTGTTCATCCACTTGATTGGTCGAGTTTTGTGTAAACACAACTCGACTAATGCAATCTCCAAAAAATTGACTAAGGATTGATCGGTCGAGTTTTAAGGCTTGGAAACTCGACCGACAAAATGCCTGAAATCAATTTTCTAAATTGCATCTAAAGTGATTAAAACTTGGTGATTTTTGTCCCAAACAATTTTTCTCACTTAAGTTACAAGTCAATTCATCATTACAAGTGATTATATAAATTTTCTAAGGTCATTTACATAGAAATCCCAAAATGCACACTTGTAGCTATTTTGACTTGAACTTGACCCATTCTAGGGCTTTGGATTTTAGATCCTTTTCATGTACCTTATTCCTACAAACAATCTTAAACACACATATTAGATACATATGAGTGGAATGGTTAAGTCATTATCAAAATATAGGCAATGTATAACCTCTAGGTCAACAAAAATGATTGCCAACATTTCTTTTTCTTTTTTTTGGATAAGTTAAAATATTACTCACAAACCACATGGGATTACAAGACAAAACCCGTAATCAGAACAAAAAGGGGGGTAACTCTACAAAAGTCCCCAATGTTCCACCACACTATCATCCAACCCCTTATAAATGCGGGGTCGGGTCTTACAAGCAGCCCTAACATTGTCCATGATCATATCAAAGGTGTCTGTGTTGTCTCTCTCCCTACTAGTGTGCAACCTGATATTCCTTTCCTTCCACACAAAAAACACCATGGCTGAGAGGCACAACCCAACAAGACATCTCAAGGAGTGGTTTGAAGCAGTTCTATCCAGGATCCATCGAACAGCACCATCCAAATTATCCGGGGGGGGGGGGGGGGGGAACCGCCCCAACCCATCTTCAAGGAAGCACGACACCAAATGTACCTGGAGAAGGGGCACGCCCAGAGAAGGTGCAGGTGGGATTCCTCATCATGTTTATAGAGGAGGCAGTGTGAAATGGGGGACAAACCCCAGCCCCTCATTCTATCCAGAGTAGGGAAGCGCCTCAACAACCCCCTATAAAGGCAAAAACTCCATTTAGGTACATGGAATTTGTTCCACAAAATAGTGTACCATGGAACTTGCGGAACGTCGAACACCCCTTTCCATGGCTGGGTCATCAGCTTGTAATCGTGATCGCTTACCATAAAGTAGTGATGAGCCACCGAACACCAACACCTTACCATGACATTCCACACTCTAGAGAAGCCCGCCGAACCAAGCATCAAGGTGCTTCCATATCTCACCTTCATCCAACAGACCCACAGCGAGGCCGGCTTGGTGATGAACACGCCAATCCTTCTTTTTGTATCCTGAAGCGCAATGGCGTGAGGGTTAGGGATATTGAGACCACCTTGTTGCAACATTTCTTTTTCCGTGGTGGTGCAGTTTACTTGCGCCTCGTCTAGAGTCCGACTGGCATAACAAATGACATAATGCTTCTTATCCTTCGTCTGCCCTAGGACAGCCCCCACAGCGTAGTCACTGTCATCGCACATTAATTCATAGGGGAGCTCCCAATCCAGAGCTCGGAGAATAGGAGGAGTTACTAGGGCTTCCTTCAAAGCATGGAAGGCTTTCAAA
Organism: Alisma plantago-aquatica; assembly: GCA_963693085.1. Classification (NCBI taxonomy): domain Eukaryota; kingdom Viridiplantae; phylum Streptophyta; class Magnoliopsida; order Alismatales; family Alismataceae; genus Alisma; species Alisma plantago-aquatica. The sequence continues at coordinate 1,233,355,674 of OY856411.1, read as the reverse complement.
CAGTCATCAGTAAAATCGAATTTTGCATCCTTAATCAGTAGGTTCGAGAGGGGTTTTGATATCTTTGAGAAGTCCTTGATGAATCTTCTATAATAATCGGTGTGACCGAGAAAACTTCGTACCCCTATCACGAACTTTGGCGAAGGTAGTCTAGAAATAGCCTCGACCTTGCTTACATCTACTTCAATACCTTTCTTGGAGACTTTATGGCCAAGCACTATGCCTTCCTGTACCATAAAATGGCACTTTTCCCAGTTAAGAACTAAGTTCTTTTCCTCACAGCATTGTAGGACTAACTATAGGTTTTTCAAGAAGGCATCGAAATCCTTTCCATAAATAGAAAAATCATCCATAAAGACCTCTATAATGTCTTTTAGGAAGTCTGAGAACATTGAGATCATGCAACGCTGGAAAGTCGCAGGGGCATTGCATAGTCCAAACGGCATCCTTCGAAAAGCATATGTACCATATAAGCAGGTGAAGGTAGTTTTTTCCTGGTCATCAGGCAAGATAGGAACTTGATTAAATCCGGAATAACCGTCCAAGAAGCAGAAATACTCATGATGTGAAAGTCTTTCTAGCACTTGGTCGATGAAGGGGAGAGGGTAGTGATCTTTCTTTGTGTCCTGAATTAGTTTTCGATAGTCAATACACATTCTCCATCCGGTAACGGTCTGGATGGCTACCTCGTCACCTTTATCACCTTTTACGACTGTCATTCCTCCCTTCTTGGGTACCACATGAATTGGGCTCACCCAAATGTTGTCGCTAATTGGGTATATAATGCATGTATCTATGAGCTTGATGACTTCTTTCCTTACGACTTCTTTCAACATCTGGTTCAACTTCCTCAGGGGTTGAACAAGGGGTTTTGCAGATTCTTCAAGATTTATTCGGTGCATACACAAGGCAGGGTTTAGTCCCTTAATATCATCTACTGAATACCCTATAGCTTGTATGTGGAGCCTTAGCTCCTTAAGGAGTCTTTCCCGTTGTTCTTCAGTCAGATTGGCATTGACTATGATAGGATTTCTTTCTTCAGGGTCTAGAAACTCATACTTCAGACCTTCCAATAGTTGTTTCATCTCTGGGTTAGGTTTTGGTACTTTCTCTTCTTCCATGGTTAATTTTAAAGAAGCATACTTCACCGTCTTGACAACTTCCTCTTCATTGTTCAGATCTCCTTCATCTTGGTTCAAGTAGTTGAGGATCTCAGCTACCTCAGGATCATCGATCTCTGAGTCCTCTTCGTTCAACGCCCTCATAAGAGGGTCTACTTTTACTGTGTCCTCTTCTACCTCTTTGTAGTATTGGTTATAGCTGTCCACGAAGTAAGCAGATTCAAGCAGGGATGGTCCTTTCATTGAGTCTTTCACCTTGAAATCTATGTGATCGTCTCCGACCCTCAGGGTTATCATGCCTTCAGCGACATCAATAAGTGCCCTTCCGGTTGCCAAGAAAGGACAACCAAAGATGATGGGGCACTTAGGGTCCTCCATGGTGTCGATGATAACTATGTCACATGGGATGAAGAATCTCCCTTCTTAAATCGGGACATTTTCCACCACTCCTACCGGCCTTTTGAAAGTGTGGTCTGCCAACTCTATCCTCATATTAGTCCTGACCATATCATTCAGTCCTAATTGTTGCACGAGGTTTAAAGGCATTAGGTTGATGCTATCCCCCAATTCGGCGAGGCCTTTCCTTTCAATGTTATCTCCTACCGTGAAAGGTATGGTAAAGGCCCCAGGGACATTTTTCTTGGTTGGTAATTCAGATTTTACGAAGGCTATTGACATGCTGGCTAGGTGTACAGTTTTGATCCTTCCTCCTCATCTTTTCTTCATGACTAGATCCTTGAAGAATTTGGCATAGGTCGACATTTCTTCCAAGGCATCCAGAAACGGTACCTCCAGGTGGAGTTTTTTCACTGATTCCATGAACTTATCATACCTCTTCTTGAGGTGAGCCTTTACAAGCTTGTATGGAAAAGATAATCTTGGCAAGTACTGACTCCTCTTGGCGAATAATTCCTCTTCAGGTTCTGGTTCCCTAACTGGTGGGTGTTGGCTTTCTCCTTCAGCTAGATTTTCTATAACCTTCTCTGGCTCAGGTTCTTCAGTTCTCGTCTCCTCAGGGTGCTCTATTGTCCGTCTCGATCTAAGGGTTGCCATCTTGGCGGACTCCGTGCTAGAAGGAATCTTCCCTGAAGGATTCTTTACAGCTCAGCCAACTGAGCAAGATGCTGGTCTATCTCACGGTGGTGCGTTTGCATGTCTGCCATTTGGACTTGCATAGTATTCAAAACGTCTGAGTTGGATAGTGCGCTATGTGCAAGTTCTTTATTTATTGTGTCCTATCTTTTGACAAAGTCAAAAAGTTGACCCATTAAGTCTGGCTGACGATTACTTTTGGTATGCCTTTGTCCTTGTTCTTGCACTTACCCTTGACTTGTGTTAGCAGCTTGGCGGGGTTAATACTTCCCCTGACCTTGATAATTGGTTTTCTTTGTCTGGAACATGCTCATCTTGGTGTACTGTCCTTGCCCTCTTCTTTTCTCGAAGCCAGGTGGTTTCTTGGGTGGGTTGTTCAACTGATGTGAGTTCTCTGTGACATCCTTATTCCCATAACTGAAGCCTGGATTATCCGGCCTCTTGAAATTTGCGTAAGAGACATTTTCAACTTCATCCTCCTCAGAATCACTTTCACTTGACTCTTCAGGATGAGTATACATGCAGTTATCTACTCCATGCCCTCCTTCACCATAGGTGACACATTTCATTACCTTCTCTATCTGCTTCTTGCCTTTTCTTTCTGACTCCTTTAGCTATCTGACGTCCATAGCTATCTTCTATATTTGATACTTGATCGCCTCAAGAGCCTTGGATTCGATTGATGGCCCTTCATTGGTGGCTTTCTTCGCATGCCCTCTGTTAGTCCTATCATACTCAGTCCCAGCTTGTAGTTCAGCCATGTTCTCAATTATCTTTTTAGATCTACTGGGCTTCTTGCCAAGAAAGTCGCTTCATGCTGCTGCATTCAGCGAGACTCTCTCCTCAGGGGTTAGGCCATTGTAGAATGTCATGATCAGGAAACCCTTCTTGTAATTGTGGTGAGGGCAGCCCCTCTGATACTCGTGGTATCTCTCCCAGGCCTCATGCAAATTTTCTCCTGGTTTTTGTGTGAAAGATGTGATCTTCTACCTGTTTCTGACCGTCTTCTCAGTAGGGTAGTACTTGTTCATGAAAGCTTCGACTAAAGCATTCCATCCATTCAGAGTTTGATGTGGCAGTCCAAGGTACCATGACAGTGCCTTGTCCTCCAAGGAGAAAATGAAACCCTTGCAGTAGATCACTTCTTGTGGTACTCCCCTTCATTTTAATGGTGTCACATATATTTTTAAAAGCATCGAGGTGATGATATGGGTTTTCATTTTTGAAACTCCCTCGAAAGCTCTTATTATGGATCATGGAAATCACAGCGGGCTTTAGCTCGAAGTTTGCAGCATCGAACCTTGGGATAATCACGTGGCACCTTGAGTTGTTGGCCTTTGTGGCTGTCAACTCCTGAAGGGTCTTTTCTTCCTCTTTGGAATCTTCACTGTCTGTGTCTCTGCTATCTCGTTCTTGGTTGTGGTGGTTCCTCCTATTCCTACGGTGATAAGAACGCCCCTCGTGGTGACGGTCATCTTCAGGTCATTCTTGTTCAGGTTCTTCATGTTCTTCATAGAAACGATCATCATTGTAACGATCATTTCTATCTTCATCGTTTCCTGGTGGAGGTGGGTGTTGTCCAACTCTCGCGTTCTGCTCGTCCAAAAAAAGGGGTGGTTCCACGCGGGGCGACATGGTGAGCGGAGTTAGTTTGGGAAAAGTACTTCTTCCCGGGTACCTGAATAGAACGTACGATCAAGTTAGAAAACCAGGCTTGATGAAATGAACTATTCTGCACAGGTTCAGGTTAGAAGACTTAGATTGGTTGTGTTGTCGATCTTATTGCTAAGCTTGAGGCACGGGAGTATAGTGGGTGGACTCGGGTTCCTTAACAGTACAATTTTACCTTGTCCCCAACAACGGTGCCAAAAAGTTGACCGGTCTAAATTGTGCGTCTAAAAGGAGCGGATTAAAGTAGTCAGACTTTTAAAGAGATAACCCGACACTCAGCCCCTCGCAATGATAACGGGGTCTGATGTAGCAATTGGGGTCGAACACATGGACAAGGTTGGTCGTGCTAAGAATGTGGAATCAACACTCTATACTCCAGCATAAAAGAGGATTAATATGTGTTCCCGAGCGAATGGTAGCTCGAGAACAAGAACAATAAGACAAAAGAAGTAAAAGGAACAAACTGTAACAAGTATATGGGAAAACTCGGGTTGGGTCTCACCAACCAAAGTGTCTCTCCAACAAGCATACTATCTCTCTCTCTTGCATACTCATATCAAGATTACAAGCAACCATAAAACATCTATTCCACTCTCTCTTGATATGAGGATAGATCTAGGCCTAAAAGAAGCCTCTCTCTCTCAAGAGGACAACTCAAAAACCTCGCAGCAAAACATATGGTTTGAAGCATCTAGCATTTCAACACTCTCGTGCATTCATACTACTTGATGACACGGGATAAAAGTGATATTACTCTCTCAAGATATCAACAATCAAACATCACAAGATGGTAGCTAAGCATACAAGTGAAGCATTAAAACAGGTGCAAAGAGATAATCTTGATAAGAATATGTATATTCAAAAGAAAGAGACAATATACATGTTGGGAGAGCCTTAGTGGCTACTCCCAACCCAAGTTATGGTGTTTAGCCACTCATGCTTGCGAGTAACATGGCGGCGCTACGGAAAGATAGATCCATGAGATACCATGAATAATGGAGGTGAGCACAACGTGAGGAAATGATAGATCTAGAGGAGAAGAAACGTGATACTACACACTACTTCTTCAGATCTAGATCTACCACGGGGATGTCTCCTTCTCTCAAAGAAGTGGCGGGCATGGGCGGTTGTCTTCTCTCTCCTCGGCTTTTGCTCTGGAGATCCAAGATAGATGGATGGTCGGTAACAGGTCTGGGATGCGGAAGCACTTCGTGGTATCAGGATCAGATCTCTCTGATCTGATGTCTTGACAAGACAGGCGGGGGTTCTATTTATAGGCACCTTCCACCGACTTAAGACTGTGGTCACGGTCTTTCCACTGACTTAAGACCGTGGTCGCGGTCTTTCCTTTATTCCTCCTTGGTTGTGATCTTTCTTTGCCGCGAACCTCCCCAGGACTTCGGTCACGATTCTTGGAGATGCCGCAGTCGTGGTCTTTGGAGAGATCGCGGTCGCAATCTTTGCTGAATAACCACGGTCGTAATTCTACCTCGGTCACAGTCTTGGAGTGCCCGCAGTTGCAATTCTTGGAGAAGTCACGGTCGTGGTCTTTGGAGAGACCACAGTCACAATCTTTGTTGAATAACCGTGGTCACGATTCTACTTCGGCCGTGGTCTTTGAGTGCCCGCGGTTGCGATCCTTGGAGAAGCCACAGTCGCGGTCTTTGGAGAGACCGCGGTCGCGATCTTTGCTGAATAACCGCGGTTGCGATTCTAAGATCGCAGTCGCGGTTGGGTTGATTCCTGAAATCACAAAACAAGGCTTTAGTCAAGAAGATAGATAAAATGTGTGCAAAGTTGACTAAAGTTATTCTAAAAGTGGTGTAAAATATATACAGAAAATATGTAAAGTGCAGTGTTATCACCGAGAAAACCTCAAACGGTCTCCAGACCGAACGAGTCTCATCTGCCCTAAGATCAAGCGAGGATCCAAACGGTCTCCGAACCGTTTGAGGATCCAAATGGTCTTGAAACCGTTCAGGATCCAAATGGTCTCCAAACCGTTCAAGATCCAAATGGTCTCCAAACCGTTCAAGATCCAAAATGGTCCCAAGACCATTCAAGACTCCTTGGAAGCCTATAAATAGGACCAAAGGGGTCCCCATTTGGTATCATATCTTTAGACGCCTAAAGGCTGCCCCAACTGTTCCAGAGCTATTTCAACCTTCATCCATCACTCCAAGGCTGTCGGTCTGAGATCCACACTCCATCCTCAAGCTGGTTTCTCTCTCATTGACATAGAAGGTGGGAAATCGAGGACCCATACCAAGGCAGCCACGTGGTGTGAAGATAGTTGCTCTCTACTCCAAGGGGTCGACCTTCCTCCCTCCTATGTGGAGATGATGTTTTCTTTCTCTCTTCCTGCCTCCTTCTTTGTCCTTGCCATGAGCGAGTAGTTCCATACACTAGGGTGCAGGGAGTAGCCCTTCTACCCATGTTTTCATTCCATGCATTGTAATTCATGAGTTTGCAATAGAGAAATACTATCTTTTCAGTTCAACATCAATCGTTTAATGAATGCTAGTTGCTTGATCACCAACTTGTGTTATCTATTATCTACTAGTGCAAATTGTCTACGTTTGTACTTTTAGATTAGAATATCGACTGCATGTTGGTTCCTGATGTATGTAGTCACCATGCATCTGTTCGGTATCTAGGAGTGTTTCTAAAGGAGTGGAGTAAACTCACCTCCATTGTTGTACTTTAATACTATTAAATGGAATCAGTTGACGTATGAAATTACAACCTTGACAGGTCAAGGAACACACTTTGCGAGGGGAGTGATGCAAAGTAAGTGACCATTCATTTGGGGATGGCTGACATTGCAACATTTCCACATCTCTCGTAGTTAGTTATCTAAAAGGAAGCTAAGTCTACAAAGATACTAACTGTTTAGACTCTTTTCTTTGCAAGACATGTTTTTATGACGTATGTTTTGATCCATGTGTAGTGGTGGTGAAACTCGATCACATCCTAGTGGCTTCCAAAATATTGTCTTCAATCTTAAATTAATTTTCCTCCCATTTACATTACCTTGCAATTTAGGTTAATCATCCAATCAACTCTTTGATCTAGATATCAACTCTTAAGTAGATAATTACAATTATAACGTTTTCCATCTTGTTAAATCCTTAACAAGACCATTGTCTCATGGATACGACCCTCAAATTGTACTACGATAAGGCTTCTGCGTACCTTAGCATACGTGGGGGGAGATCTTATTATAGCACAAGTAAGGTTAAACTTAGGGACTTACTATCTCTAGGATTTTTAGTGGTGCACACAACTCCACACGAGTGGAGGCTCCATCAAAAAATTGGCGTCGTTGTCGGGGACAATGGAACTGTTGGGTTTTATTGGAGACAGAGAAGGCAGCGGAAACAAAAAAATTTCTTCCCAAACCCAGTATAAAGGAATCGTGTCAATGTCTATACAATAGGAAGGATGGTTTGTAGAGGCGTACCTTGTCCCGAGGCTTGCTCAGTGACATTACCTCACGGCTTGCGCGGTCTTCACCTCTGATCTTAGACGGTGTCTGTGCAGCTCCTGGTCTCATCGGGACTGTCGGGATTGACAGTTGTCCTCCGAGTAGCAGAAGTCTCCTGCCTCTGAAGTAGTCCACACGGACCACTTGGAACTCCGATCTCCTTGTCTCACAAGAAATCAGAAGGAGTCGCACCCTCCTATCGGCGTATTAGTCACCAACACACTCTCCTGCCACCAGTCGCTTTTCTGCAGTTGTCTTTCCCTTGTTTTGCCTCCCTTATCGGGTAGCACTTGCTCGGGCTCTCTTGGTTACCACAACCAGAGAGAACGACAACTTTACAGAGCAACTGGTGTTCTGAGTTGTGATATTTAGAAGCCCCCAATACCCCTATATATAGGAGGGTCATGGGACAAGGTTCTCTACCCCAGGCAATGTGGGACTAAAGTAGGAGTAGAAGGGTTCGAGGTTTTCCACAAAAACAACCAACTGCGCCACCTGAACCGATCGTTTCAATCATGAAACGGTCGGTTGGGGACCTGAGCTGATCAGTTCACACCTGAACCGATTGGTTGGAACACCTGAAATGGTCGTTTCATTTCTGAAACGGTCGGTTCACCGCCCTAGTCAGTTCCCGATTGACTTTTCCTCTTTTTTTTCAAATTGATCCAAGTACCAATCCTTGTTCCAATCAAATTGGACAAGTGAAACAAAAAGAAAATTCTCACCAACCTGACTTTACCAACTTGCTCGTTTGGACCAATTGAGCTGATCGGTTCAACCATTGAACCGGTCGGTTCACTCTGTCCTGAGCCAATCGACTCACCAACTGAGCTGATCAGTTCACCAAGCTGAGCCAATCGATTCATCACATGAGCCGATCGGTTGGGAGTGTAGATTGTGAAAAATTAGTCAATTGCAGTTTCAATCAATCTGATACTCTAATCAATCGGTCCAACACCTTGAACACTATGATACTCAACTATCAATTGATTGAGTGCTTAATTGAACTACTAAACTCCTTTAGCAATCAATCTATACATCGTTTGTGGATACACTCCTCTTCTAGGTTAAATCCTTTGTGTGTGACCCTGTAGGTCCCATTTCACGTTGGCAGTGAAAGTCCATAACACTTATGACTTCACAAACAAAGAGTGGTGCCTAGTCGCACATCAATGCTACCCAAGTGAAAAGGAAAGTTGGAGAACAACTTTCAATCCTACAATCTGTGAATGGTGTTACAGTGAATGTATAATTCCTTTGTCATTGATATCCCGAATGAACTCGAGGCATGGAACAATCATCCTGTCAATGTTCATTCACTTTCTTGATCTCAAAGTAGATTGGAGGAGATATGTATGACATCAATATCGCATACTAATTCAGACATGCGTGTGCATGCCTATCTCAATCCTACTCATCAAGTGGCCATGGATATCAAACTCCCTCAGGAGGGACAAATCCCATATCTATCATTCACCCCTCAAAAGCCCCATGTGTCAAAACCACCCAATCATCACCTTTATAACAACCCATGTTTCAGGACTGCGTTTGATGATGTCAAAGTGTACCCAACGACATGTGTTGAGTGTAGTGATTTTAGGTCAAAGAATCACACTCACCACCATCACTATGAGAATTGACTGTGACTACCATGTCATGGTTCCATGTGTCAAACTCACGGTGGGTCTGTCCGGTACACTTGCTCTCTAACAAGTACCTATGTGTTTGGTTTGATATCTCCATATCATGACTAATGAGATTCTGCCATCAACCAACACCACAATCTAGTCTTGTGTGTCATTGTTGTCTATCTACCTTCCACAATGACATCCGACTAGGGACATAATAAGAATGTACAAACTCTTAGCATCTGTATGATCTCATCGTTTAGGTCCTCAACCTGAAAGCATACGTCATTGAGTATTGTCATTCTCTAGACATTCAATCTGTTCTATCATTATCTCATATGACTGAACCAGAAAGAATTGGAAGCATGCCTTTGATGTTTATCAAATCAATCTTAATGTATCCCACCAATCATCCCATGATTGGCTCTGAGGGCATACATACCAACAGGAACATTTTAATTCCATTTGTCAACTTGCTAGTTGATTAGGATTTTACACTTTACCTTGATAATTACTTCATATAACTTTTTGATCTCATCATTTTTCCACATCGTCTGAAGTGTGATTTTTCTTCTAATCAGGTAGAAAATGTGTATGAAACCTTCACATAACATCAGATTCTTTCCTGAACCAGAGTACGACTCTAAGGTAGAATGAAGCTTCCACTGACACATTAGACTCAACCGCCAACGGGCCAGACAGATGGCTGAAGAACAATGTCAGGCCAATTTGGTGTTGGAAAGAGTCAATGCAGCCATAGGAGCTCTGAGAGCACAACTCATCACTGATACACGTGCTCAAATTCAAGATAAAGTTCGTGCTGAAGAGCAAGCTCGTTTCCAAGCCGAAAATGAAGCAGCAACAACAGTTGCTCAACTTTTGATAAGGAACAAGCAGCTTCGGGATTACACTATTCCTAAGAACTCTGAAGATAATCACCCAGTCCAGCCACCTCTCATCAACGCTCCTAACTTTGAGATCATAACACAATGGATCCAAATTATGCAAGGCATCTCATTCTCTGGGAACGCTGGAGAGGATTGCATGGATCATCTGAAGTGATTCAAGACACTCTGTCGATTGGTACCACAGGCCGGAGCTACTAATGATGCAATCATGCTTCGACTTTTCAACTTCACTCTGTATGGAAGGGAATTGAGTTGGTATAATTCATTAGATGGAGAGCCAATCACCACCTGGGCTCCCTTGGAAGAAAAGTTTTTGGAAAAGTTCTTTCCTCCCTCATTGACCTACCAGATTAGGGGACAGATCAACCAATTCTCCCAACTTCCTGGAGAATTTCTAGCAGAATCCTGGGAAAGATTTAAGGAATTACTGAGGAAATGTCCACATCACGGAATCTCACAACATCAGCTCATAGAAACATTCTATAGAGGAGTAAGTGATGACATTAAGAAGTTTTTGGATTCCTCATCTGGGGGGAATTTCATGCAAAAAAATTATGAAGATGCCTGGAAGATTGTCACACTCGGAGCCAAGAACCAATCTAATTGGGGAAGGACATCTACCGAAGGAGTTCTAAAGGTTTGTAAAGTTGAGGAATATGTAGAGTTGAAATCCATCGCCGAAGCTCTAAAAACCATAGCTCATAAGCAACAAGTTCTTGAAATATCATTTGGGGAATACGATAGAAAGAAGAACTCCCAGGTTCAACAAGTCAAAGCAGCCACTGAGACTTGCGAAGCTTGTCATGCATCTGATCACCCCACATTATCATGTGGTCTCCTATACAATGTAATGATGGATCTACAACCACCAAAACTACAATATGAACCAATTATTGAACATCCCGAGGATTAGCTACCAGAGCAAGTGAATTCTATCCACTCCATACCAGGACAAGTATACTATAATCCGGATCAACTGAGAAACCATCCCAGTTTTCAGTATGGGAATCCTGCGGGAACTGCCAACCCACATCACCAGACACAAGGTGGGTCTTCCAATAGACTACCACCTGGATTTCAAAGCAATCATAATCAAAACCAAGGAAACTATAGGGGTGGGCATCAAAGACTTGTCTACCCAAGAAATTCTTCTACATACTACCCTCTGTTGCATCCATAATTGCAACAAACTCAGCTACAACAACCACAACAACCTCAATTACCAGCACCTCAACAACAACAACAACAAGGGCAGCAACAAGTTACACAATATCAAAAAAAGAATGCTCTGCCTCTGCCAACAGATGAGTTATCCATGATTAGGCAAATGCAGCAATCTTAGCAGACCATGCTTGCCAACCAGCAAGCCCAACAAAAGGCTGTGGAAACTCAATTGGCATAGATCGCAGCCCAACTGAAACCCCCAATGGGTACTTTTGCTGGTCAGCCAGAAATAAACCTGAGACACGATAAACCCAGACCAGAATAACTAAATGCAGCCACCATAAGGTCTGGTCGTGTTCTTGCTGAAGTAACCAATGTTATTCGAGAAGATGAAGATATAACCGAAGTCAACCCAATTGCAAGCACAAATCAAGAAACTAAAAAATCTGCAGAGGCTGGGAAGGAAAAGGAAAAAGAGCAAGTCACCAAGGAACCAGAAGTCCCACCGTATAAGCCTAGGATACCCTACCCAGGTAGATTGAGAGAAACTAAACTGTACACTAGATTCTAGAAATTTAAGGAAGTTATGAAGAAGCTATATGTCGATATTCCATTCCTCGATGCTCTTTCTCAAATCCCAGCTTGGTCCAAATACCTAAAGACTTTACTATCAAAGAAATATATGACTGAAGAACATGAGACTATCAAATTAGCTCAGACTACTTCTGACATCATTCTTAATAAAATGTCGAAGAAGCAGAAGGACCCTGGCTCCTTTGGCATCCAATGTTCTATCAGAAATATCTCTTGCAAGAAAGGATAGACGATTTGGGGGCCAACATATCCATTATGCCATTTTCCATGTGTAAAAGATTGGATTTTACTGATTTGCTACACACAACAATGACAATTCAATTGGTTGATTCTACCATCACTACACCTTTGGGAATTATTGAAGATATCCCAGTAAGAGTAGGGAAAGACTCGTATGTTCCCTGTGACTTTGTTATAATGGACGTAAAAGAAGATCTGAGGTATCCAATATTATTCAGTAGACCCTTCCTTGCTAAAGCCAGAGCACTAATCGATGTTGAAGATGGCACAATTACTTTAAGATTGGGAAAGGAAGTTGTTCAATTCAGAGTCTTTGATAGCTTAAAAGGTCCTAGGATCCACGAAGAAGTTTTTCTTCTCGAGGCAATTGATAAAATGTCTCAATTAAAGAAAGAACCTTATGAATCATCTGACGATTTGGAAAATGTCTTAACAAATCCAGAAGCTAAATTCTCAACTGACGAACTAGTTCAGCAATGTCTGCAATACCTTGAACAAGCCAAAGAACCCCCGAAGCTACCTTTGAGGTGTTGAAATCTGTAACTATTTTGGAAATCACAGAAGTACCCAAGACATCTGAAATGAAATCTCTACCAGTTGGACTCAAACATGTCTTCCTTGACAAAGAAAAATTATTTTCGGTCATTATCAATTCCACTTTAATAGATGACCAAGAAGAAAGACTACTTATTGAGTTAAGAAAACACAAGAAAGTCATTGGATACAAGATGACTGACCTAACAGGAATAAATCCATCTCTATGCATGCACAGATTACCCATGGTAGAAGAGTTTAAACCTTCACGAGAACACCAGAGGAAACTAAACCCAAATCTCAAAGAGGTGGTTCGCCTCGAGGTTCTTAAACTCCTAAAAACTGGTATCATTTATCAAATTTCCGATTCTCAATGGGTTAGTCTGGTCTAAGTGGTCCCTAAAAAGGGGGGAACCACTGTCGTTTTGAATGATAAAAATGATCTGGTACCCACAATGACTATCACTAGATGGAGGATGTGTATTGATTACAAGAAACTGAACAAGGCAACAAGAAAAGAGCACTTCCCTCTACCTTTCCTTGATGAAGTCCTTGAATGTCTGGCCCACCAAAAATTCTTTTGCTATCTTGACGGTTATTTAGGGTTTAATCAAATTCTGATACACCCTGAAGATCAAGAAAAAATGACTTTTACTTGCCCTTTCGGAACTTACGCCTTTAGAAGGATGCCTTTTGGAATATGTAATGCACCAGCAACATTTCAGAGGTGTATGTCTGCCATATTCATAGGATTAACTGAGTCCATCATGGAAGTTTTCATGGATGACTTTTCAGTTGATGGGGACTCTTTTGACAACTGTCTGCTTAACCTCGATAGAGTGCTACAAAGATGCGAGGAAACAAATATGATCCTTAATTGGGAAAAATGTCATTTCATGGTTCCTCGGGCATCGAGTGAGTGAAAGAAGGATTGAAGTGGACAAAGCAAAGATAGATGTCATTTCAAAACTGACACCACCAAAAGACATCAGGGGAGTACGAGCCTTTTTGGGTCATGCTGGATTTTATCGAAGATTCATCAAAGACTTTTCAAAAATAGCAAAGCCCATGTCTCACTTATTGACTAAAGATGCATATTTCAAATTTGATCAAGAATGCTTACGCTGCTTCATGACTCTAAAGAATGCCCTGATCTCAGCACCTATACTAAGAGCCCCTGATTGGTCACAACCCTTTGAGATAATGTGTGACGCCAGTGACTACGCTATAGGGGCAGTACTAGGGCAGAGAATAGATAAGAAACCCTATGTGATATACTATGCATAAAAAATGCATGATGAAGCCCAAAAGAACTATACAACTACAGAAAAAGAGTTCTTGGCAGTCGTCTATACTTTTGAAAAATTATGTTCTTATCTGATCGGATCAAAAGTCATAGTAAACACAGATCACTCTGTAATAAAATATCTAATTCAGAAACAAGATGCAAAACCCAGACTTATTCATTGGGTGTTGATGCTTTAAGAATTCGATTTGGAAATAAAAGATAAAAGTGGGGTAGAAAATGTTGTCACCGACCACTTAAGTCACATTAAGCCTCAGGACTATGACAATATACCTATCCGAGACTCTCTACCCGACGATCAACTCATGAAAGTCGCCACCGGATTTCCTTGGTACGCTAATATAGTAAACTATATGGCTATAGGAATTGTCCACCCTGCTGCTTCCTACCACAACAGAAAGAAATTTCTTCATGATGTCAAGCAATACTTTTAGGATGAACCATACCTTTTCCGCTTATGCGTAAACAGATTATTCCGTCGTTGTCTTCCTGAAGAAGAAATTATCTCAGTCTTAGAACACTGTCATTCTGGCCCCACTGGGGGGCACATGAGTTCGAAGAAGACCACTTTTAAAGTCCTACAGTCAGGATTCTTCTGGCCAACAATAACAAAGGATTCCCATGAATTTGTGCAATCTTGCAATAAATGTCAATTGTCTGGAGGGATATCGAAACGAAATGAAATGCCACTAACTATGTGGTAGGAGATCAAACTTTTTGATGTATGGGGAGTGGAATATATGGGTCCATTTCCCCTATCATATGGATTCTCCTATATTTTGGTTGCTGTGGACTATGTATCTAAATGGGTAGAAGCTATAGCCATTGTATGTTCTGACTCTAAGCCGATTATTAAGCTATTCAAGGATATCATCTTTCCTAGATTTGGAGTCCCTAGAACGGTCATATCCGATGGAGGGTCACATTTCTTGGAAAGAAGCTTCGAAGCTCTTCTACAAAGATACAGAGTAAAACATAAGGTCGCTACACCTTATCATCCACAGACTAGCGGCCAAGTTGAAGTATCAAACAGGCAATTGAAAGCTATCTTAGAGAAAATTGTCAATAGAAACCACACGGATTGGTCCACCAAACTTCCTAATTCTATCTGGGCATATCGTACTCCTTACAAAACACCAATAGGAACAACGCTGTTTTGTTTGGTATATGGAAAGTTGTGCCATCTCCTAGTTGAATTAGAACACAAAGCATGGCGGGCTATCAAACAATTGAATTTTGATTTCAAAACTGCTGATGAATACAGACAACTCCAATTACAAGAGCTGGAGGAACTAAGAATGACTGCCTACCAGAATGCTAGGATCTACAAAGAGCAAAGTAAGATGTGGCATGATGGCCACCTTAAAAGGAAAGATATCATTGTCGGAGACCAGGTCCTTCTTTTCAACTCCAAACTCAAAATCTTTCCTGGGAAACTCCGCACAAAATGGTTCGGGCCCTTCACTATCAAGCATATCTATCCAACTGGATTTGTCATAATCTTTGATGACAATGGAGGAGGAAAAAGGACTGTTAATGGCCATAGACTGAAAAAATACTATACTCCAGCTGATAAAACTCCAAGACAATCTATCAACATTCAGGACCTCAACACATTAAACTGATCAAGTTAGAATTTTGTCGAGCCAGCGACGTAAAACCAAAACGCTACTTGAGAGACAACCCAAGAACCGAGTATTATCACCTTTCTTTTTCATTTTTCTTAGCTTTTGATAATTTTCTAGTTCTCATTGTCATAAAATATAACAATTTATATAAGCAACCAAAACAAATATAAAAAATATAAAAAAACATTGACCAAAATAGTTTTGTCCTGACCTCTTGGTCCTCACGGTCTCGAAACCGTTTGGACCCAAATGGTCTTAAAACCATTTGGACCCAAACGGTATTGAAACCGTTTGGTCCTCACGGTCTCGAAACCATTTGGATCACCGTTTGGATCCAAATGGTCTTGAAAGCGTTTGGATCCAAACGGTCTCAAAACCGTTTGGTCTCAATGGTCTCAAAACCATTTAGACCCAAACGGTCCTGAGATCGTTTGACCTAAGGAGAATTTGTACAGTCGCCTCTCCTTTTTCTATAAACACTCCTCGACCCCCTTCCTTTTTCATTCCTTTGATTCCTGAAACTTCTCTCGCGCGAACCCTATGCCATTCCTCCCGACTTCTCTGCTCCCGTGCGACCACCGTCTCTGTCCACACCAATGCTTCCGACGCTACCGCCGTCACGCCGTCCTCTCTTCCACCTTTTCTGATCGCACGCCGTCACCCCATCCTCTCTTTCTCTCAGCCACGCTTGTTGCAACAATGTATAGGATGCTCGCAACCATCACTATCATCAACACCATCACCACTGCTGCCACAACCGACGCCGCCACTCTCCACCACAAATGATGCCTTCGATTGCTGCCACTGCTTCGCCATCATCGCTTTTGCCTCATCATCATCGCCTTTTCTTCGCTCATTGCCATCACTCCTTTGTCTCCCTAGCAATTTCGGAACCCACATTTTCCAAATGGTTTTGAAACCGTTTGGACAACAAATGGTCTTGCAACCGTTTGGACACAAAATGGTCTTGAAACCGTTTGGACAACAAACTCTCTTGAAACCGTTTAGAAAACAAATGGTCTTGAAAACGTTTGGACAACAAACGGTCTTGAAACTATTTGGACACCAAATTATCTTGACTACTGCATCATTTTTAATGGTTTTAATCTTCTCGGTTTGATTCTTAAATGTGAATCTTACACAATGTTGCAATCTTTTCAACATAAATTCCATTGATCACTAAAAATCTCAATCTTTCCTAACATATATGATTTCTTATCTAATTTTTAGAATGGAATCACCTGTGAAAGAAGATTTTGACTCCCACCTCTGGACCAGGGAGCAGTTGTTGGAGTGCCGGAATAAGCTCCAGTGTATCCTTGACTTGTGCAACAAAATGGGCAAAACTCCTGCTGGCTTGCCCAAGGTCATTCACGACCTTGAGCGAGTCAACAAATGTTTAACAGAAGATCCAAATGAAGAAATTGAAGTTCCTTCCTCCACTGATGAAGGTTCGGACTACACACCAAATTCTAAGGAGGAATCTCCACCTACAAAGTCAAAGGGAAAAAGGAAGGTCCAGGAGGCCACTGAAGAAAGACCCACCAAAAGGCGGGCACGGAAGCAAGTCTGACCCTCAACTGCAAGAGAACAAATCTTGGCAGAACATTCCACTCCTACTGCCACCACCGCAGAACCATCATCATCTGATCTGTATATCCAAAACCTCCAGGCTGGTGACAAAGTGTTGCGCCCAACAAAGTATATCTGCTCAAACATACTAAAATGGATGGGAATCTATGATAGAGTTCTTGCCCTGCTTGATGAGGCAAACCTTTTGAAACTCTGCTTCGTCACAGAGAATTCCTATGTTGAGCCCACACTAGAGTTCTTCACCTACATAACCAAAGAACCCGTGGACACAAAAGATAAACTAAAAGACGGAGGTGATTGCAGGCTAGTAACCTCTCTCTTTGGAAAGAAAGTCATCTTTACCGAGAATCTGCTAAATGAAATCTTCATCGACAACCAAGATCAGCTAAATAAAACTAAGGAGGCAGGCCTGGACATCCCCAATTCAACATGCATACCTTCTGGAAGTCTTTGACGAGGATTCCAAGCTATGAACCAAAGACTTACAAAGCCTCCAACATACATTCTGGCCTTGTAACACCCTCCCTAAGCACATACATGCACATAGCGGAAGCAACACTGAGTTATCCATAACTCATGCACTCAAGGGGCATTACATAAAATTGGTACTCATAACAACAGTATAATCAATCACACAAATTAAAAATAAGAAACATTCTCATAATTGTTCTTACAAAAGGAACATAAATGTTATCACATGGAAAACTAATTCAACATCCTGATACATAGTCTCTACTCTATAGTACTAAACATTAAAATATATTGTTGAGTCTATAAACCTAAGGATCATCTTATAGTTGCACCCCACCCAATCTTATCCTTGCGCTTGAGTCTTTGGGATCCATTTCGCTCCTGCTTCTCACCTGTGGACATCTCATCCCCAGCCATGCATTGGAAAAATGATTGTTAGTGTAAGTGGCATGAGAACTCTAATATGCATATTACTGAAGAGACAAAATTCTACAAATATATTTGAACATTATAAACATGAAACTAACATTAAAACTTTGTATAAGATCTGAAACATAAATATATCCTCTTTCTTTAGCTTATCTCTTAAAATTTTTACTTTATCTTTCTCTAGAGACATATAGTCAGGTACAAGGGTATCATGACCAGCACTAAGGTGTCTGGGTCACATAACCTGCACTCTGGGCCTGGGTTATGTCTCTGAATTAGTCTACACACTGGTGCATGGGCCTGAGTCATGTCTCTCTTATCTTAATATCTTTCGTTATACTTATAAATGAGCTTATATACATTCTCTAAACTAAGACATCTTTTATTTACGATTTTTATCTGATTGTGGCCACCATTATACAATAAGTCCTCCTGAATTGGTGTATCTACGCCCTGAATTGGTACCAAGGTACCTCTGAACCGGCACTACATGCCTCTGAATGACACCGAGGTGTCTCTGAATTGGCATGGCTACGCCCTGAATTGGTGTCGCAACACCTCTGAATTATAGTAAACACTCCTCTGAATTGGCAACAAATGCCTCTAAGTTGGCAACACATGCCTCTGAATCGTCTTGGGACTAACTGAGTGAGGACTTTTCATATAATGTATTATGTGAAGGTTTCAACTTATTTATCTTAAGTCTAAACTTACTTAATTCTTAATCTGAACTAAAGATGAATACTGATATCTTTGCTGAAAATTGAATCTGAACTTATCTTATATTAAAACTGATAACTGAACTTATCTAAGATTGATTGTTGAGTACTGAGCATGTACTGAATATGAATATGAATCTCTGCTCTTAAATTCTGAACTGAATCTATTACTGACTGTGAATATGTATCACAAATTACTACATAATTGAGATTGGGTCTACAACCCTTATCATGTATCTTTATTCAACTCACACAATGAGTTAACTAAGTCTGAATCTAAATCTGATATTCTTATTAGCTGTGTAAACTCTATTCTGAAACTCTAACTAAAGAATTACTTCATTTATACCAACTATGTGATAACTGGTCGAGAGGCTTAGTAGAAAGGGTCTGGAATAAATATATAAATATCAACTATACAAAAGTGACTAAAGTAAAGTATGTAAGGGTAATGTAAGTATAAAATATCTAAAATATGATTCCTGGAAAAATAACTCAAACTCTTGAAAGTCTCATGAAATAAAATATTAACATGAATCTTAATGGATTCATGTGAACTTAATTGTTAAATCTTAAAATAAGAATCTTATAAAATCTTATATTGCAAACTTAAATAATCTTATCACATACTTGATTCTTAGGTCTTTAATCATTCTAAGAAATCTAGTCAACACTTAGTTCTTAGATCTTAATCTATCTAAGAAATCCTAATATTTCATTTCTACTTGAAATCTTAATACATTCTTATCCCACATTATCATGTATGACTATCTTGGTCGCATATCTTATCTTGTAGTATTATTCATAAATATGAATTATTACTAACAATTCTTATAAAAACACGATCATTTAATTTTCTAATGAAACTGGTTCATGAGTCTCTATCATTCTTATAAATCTTAATAACATATCTCTTCTCGAGATATCAGGCACATGTAAGGGCATAACAATGAATGTATGAAAATCTCACTTGCATATCTTAATATTAGAACACTAGATCACATAAAGCATGGATTATGAAAATAGAATGAGTTTGATAAATAAAAATACTCGTGGGCAGGAACCACTTACCTAGGTCAGTTGGAACAAGCCCCTAAGATCTCCTTCATCTTCCCATCTTCAATTTACCTATATTACAAAGCCCAAACCCTAGATTAGGATCTCCAAACCCTAATTACCATAGGTATGGATATTCGTGAGAACCAAATCAAAATAGGTCCTAGGTCCTTGACCATTGGCTAGGTCTTGAAAAACTGATCCAAATACATATATGGTTTGCATTTTTCTGATACATAGACTAATTTCTTGGATTTATACAAGTTTGGAACATTATTTAATTGAATTGAAGCATGTGTTACCTTGAGAGGCATCCAATGGGGTAGGGTGGGATCATGATCGCTTAACACGTGCCTCGGTCTGTCTTCATCCCCAGGTCGCAAAGAGAGTCTGCCCCCTTTGTTTCCTCTGTAAAACAGAGTATCAGGCCGAGGGTTCTCGACGGTGCTCCAGGACGAGCCTCCTCTAGCTCTTACTCCGTGATCAAGCCGTCGTGATGCCTGACCTTCCAGCCAACCCAGCCAGCCTGGCTTCATCATCGTGCCTAGCCCTATACCCACATATGAAAGCCAAACTTGGCTCCCCTTTTCATGCCAGAAATAGGGTACCGCCACCCTGAACCTTCTCCGACAGAGCTAGACTGACGATCAGGCCAACTATGCTTTGAGACCTCCAATCATGGTGGACTGGTCTCCATGGTAGGGGTTGCCCATATTCATTCATCAAGGGTCTAGGGTCATAAAACCTAGAGTCATAGTCTCTTCCCGTATCACTGTCGATGAACAGGATGAGTAGCAAAAATGTTGACCACAATTGTGGTGAGGAGAGTCTGCTCAGGGAAAGACAATGAGGGTTTTCCCAGATTGTGGATGATCCTTGGTCATCGGTGAGGGAGTTCATATATATAGGTAGGGATCTAGGGACGAGCTAGAGTCTAGAGTAGTAGGGTTTTTTTGGGCTTAGAGGATTCCCATGAATACTGGGAATCTAACTTTGGTTTAGACCATAGTCCGTGTGACACACTAAATTCCTCTAAACTATAGGTTTGTCAATAACTTGATAAATTTTTATTAATAATTACTGATGAAACTTTCCAAAATGTTTTGAGAGGGCATATGAGATCATTTTAGCCTCAAATTTTAACAATAGGAACATTTTAGGATCTAGAATATCCCTAAGTAGGTACTTTCTAGTTTTGATGACTAAAACTTAAATTATTATCATAATGTAATTTACATCACTTATGTAAATTCGATGCATTATGGTTGCTCCCAACCAAAATGACTTTCCCTTTAAGGGTCAATTAGTGTTTATCTTAGTTCATTTGAGTCTATTGGATGAAATTATCCCAATCATGGTTCATATAATTGTTGGTGATCTAATGCATTAAGGAGAGAGAAAGTTCATTATATATAATTACCATTGAATTAACTATCATCATGAAGAATGAAACTATGCCACTCATCTTTATATTATTAAAGAGAAAAGATATTCTATTTACTTGGGTTATTTTCATTGAGGCTCAAATTTGTTTTCAAGTAGTGAGAAATTTTATGAAAACCCCAAAATTTATTTAAATCCAAAATTGGGATGTTACAATTCTACCCACCTTAAATGAATTTTGTCCTCGAAATTCTTCCAGTCTACCCACCTTAGGGCTTTGCATATTATACATACAATTATCTCTAATATTTTCTAACTGGCTCATAAACATGTGCATAGTGAAAAGTTCTCATGGTTATCATTATTAAGCATACATGTGCATGTACTACTAATGAATTTTGAGATCTAAACTATACATTCACCATCTATCATGGTAAGGACTCTATATTTCCTCTTCGCTATGGCTGGATTAGGGTTCTCGTTCCCTTAAAACTAACTCACTTATCTATGCCAAAATATCTACCCTTCATTTCCATGATCGGTCTTACTATGTTTATGATTAGGATTAGATGACTATATGTCTCAAACTTTTAATGCCAACACTTGTTTTCTTTGTTGCCTTTGGATACATGTCGTCCGGTCATATATTCATAGGTGACATGTCTTATCACACTTATCTTAGCACTTCCTCGTGAACATGTCCCATACCACATGCACTTGAAAGGACAAGACAAGCATGATTATGCACATAACATTCTCTCTGCAAAACCCCATAAGCATGTGTCCCATACCACAAACTTGCGAGAAAAAGAGAGAGAATGCTATATACAACTATAGTGTTAACATAAAAAGTGTAAAACATCTAGGCACATAACCCTAATCCTTATTCAAACTTTTGTCTCCTATCTAGACATCTACTTCAGCTCCTAATATCCATCACTTACTCCTTCTATACCTAGGGCTACTACTTATCTTTTTGAATATGTACTCTACCCTACTTAGCTTCGTATAAGGCGATCTTAAGTAAGAACATTAGAATTCATCTGGTGGTCAACTATAATGTTTCTCTGATACCAAATTGTAACACCCTCCCTAAGCACATACATGCACATAGCAGAAGCAACACTGAGTTATTCATAACTCATGCACTCAAGGGGCATTACATAAAACTGGAACTCATAACAACAATATAATCAATCACACAAATTGAAAATAAGAAACATTCTCATAATTGTTCTTACAAAAGGAACATAAATGCTATCACATGGAAAACTAACTCAACATCTTGAGACATAGTCTCTACTTTAAAGTACTAAACATTAAAATATATTGTTGAGTCTATAAACCTGAGGATCATCTTATAGTTTGCACCCCACCCAATATTATCCTTGTGCTTGAGTCTTTGGGATCCATTTCTCTCCTGTTTCTCACCTGTGGACATCTCATCCCCAGCCATGCATTGGAAAAATAATTGTTAGCGTAAGTGGCATGAGTACTCTAATATACATATTACTGAATAGACAAAATTCTACAAATATCTTTGAACATTATAAACATGAAACTAACATTAAAACTTTGTATAAGAACTGAAACATAAATATATCTTCTTTCTTTAGCTTATCTCTTAATCTTTTTACTTTATCTTTCTCTGGAGACCTGTAGTCTGGTACATGGGTCTCATGACCAGCACTAAGGTGTCTGGGTCACATAACCTGCACTCTGGGCCTGGGTTATGTCTCTGAATTGGCCTACACGCTGGCGCATGGTCCTGAGTCATGTCTCTCTTATCTTAATATCTTTTGTTATACTTATAAATGAGCTTATATCCACTCTCTGACTATGACATCTTTTATTTATTATTTTTATCTGATTGGGGCCACCATTATACAATAAGTCCTCCTGAATTGGCATATCTACGCCCTGAATTAGTACCAAGGTACCTCTTAACTGGCACTACATGCCTATGAATGACACCGAGGTGTCTCTGAATTGGCATGGCTATGCCACGCCCTAAATTGGTGTCGCAACACCTCTGAATTGGAGTAAACACTCCTCTGAATTGGCAACAAATGCCTCTAAGTTGGCAAAACATGCCTCTGAACCGTCCCGGGACTAACTGAGTGAGGACTTATCATATAATGTATTATGTGAAGGTTTCAAATTATTTATCTTAAGTCTAAACTTACTTAATTCTTAATCTGAACTGAAGATGAACAATGATATCTTTGTTGAATACTGAATCTGAACTTATCTTATATTAAAATTGATAATTGAACTTATCTGAGACTGATTGTTGAGTACTGAGCATGTACTGAATATGAATCTGAATCTCTTCTCTAAAATTTTGAACTGAATCTATTACTGACTGTGAATATGTATCACAAATTACTACATAATTGAGATTGGGTCTACAACCCTTATCATGTATCTTTATTCAACTCACACAATGAGTTGTCTAAGTCTGAATCTAAATATGATATTCTTATTAGCTTCATAAACTATATTTTGAAACTCTGACTTGATAGAATTACTTCATTTATACCAACTATGTGATAACTGGTCGAGAGGCTTAGTAGAAAGGGTCTGGACTAAATATATAAATATCAACTATACAAAAGTGACTAAAGTAAAGTATATAAGGGTAACGTAAGTATAAAATATCTAAAATATGTTTACTGGAAAGATAACTCAAACTCTTGTAAGTCTCATGAAATCAAATATTAACATGAATCTTAATGCATTCATGTGAACTTAATTGTTACATCTTAAAATAAGAATCTTATAAAATCTTATATTGCAAACTTAAATAATCTTATCACATACTTGATTCTTAGATCTTTAACCATTCTAAGAAATCTAGTCAACACTTAGTTCTTAGATCTTAATCTATCTAATAAATCCTAATATTACATTTCTACTTGAAATCTTAATACATTCTTATCCCATATTATCTTGTAGTCTTCTTCATCAATATGAATTATTACTAATAATTCTTATAGAAACATGATCATTTAATTTTCTAATGAACCTGGTTCATGAGTCTCTATCATTCTTATAAATCTTAATAACATATCTCTTCTCGAGATATCAGGCACATGTAAGGGCATAACAATGAATATCTAAAAATCTCACTTGCATATCTTAATATTAGAACACTAGATCACATAAAGCATGGATTATGAAAATAGGATGAGTTTGATAAATATAAATACTCATGGGCATGAACCACTTACCTTGGTCAGTAGGAACAAGCCCCTAAGATCACCTTCATCTTCCCATCTTCAATTTACCTGTATTACAAAGCCCGAACCCTAGATTAGGATCTCCAAACCCTAATTACCATATGTATGGATATTCGTGAGAACCAAATCAAAATAGGTCCTAGGTCCTTGACCATTGGCTAGGTCTTGAAAAACTGATCCAAATACATATATGGTTTGCATTTTTATGATACATAGACTAATTTCTAGGATTTATACAAGTTTGGAACATTATTTAATTGAATTGAAGCATGTGTTACCTTGAGAGACATCCAATGGGGCATGGCGGGGTGTGATCAGGATCCTGTTAACCCGTGCCTTGGTCCGCCTTCATCCCCAGGTCGCAAAGAGAGCCTGCCCCCTCTGTTTCCTCTATAAAACAGAGTATCAGGCCGAGGGTTCTCGGTGGTGCTCCAGGACGAGCCTCCTCTAGCTCTTACTCCGGTTATCAAGCCGTCGTGATGTCTGACCTTCTAGCCAACCCAGCCGGCCTGGCTCCGTCATCGTGCCTAGCCCTGTACCCGCACACGAAAGCCATACTCGGCTCCCCTTTTCATGCCAGAAATAGGGCGCCGCCACCCTGAACCTTCTCCGACAGAGCTAGACTGACGATCATGCCAACTACACTTTGAGACCTCCAATCACGGTGGACTGGTCTCCATGGCAAGGGTTGCCCATATTCATTCATCAAGGGTCTAGGGTCGCAAAACCTAGAGTCATAGTCTCTTCCCATATCACTACCGATGAACAGGATGAGTAGCAAAACTGTTGACCACAACTGTGGTGAGGAGAGTCTTCTCAGGGAAAGACGACGAGGGTTTTCCCAGATTGTGGATGATCCTCAGTCATCGGTGAGTGAGTTCATATACATAGGTAGGGATCTAGGGACGAGCTAGAGTCTAGAGCGGTAGGGTTTTGTTGGGCTCAGAGGAGTCCCACGAATACTGGGAATCTAACTTTGGTTTAGACCATAGTTCAAGTGACACACTAAATTCCTCTAAACTATAGGTTTGTTAATATCTTGATAAATTTTTATTAATAATTATTGATGAAACTTTCCAAAATGTTTTGAGAGGGCATATGAGATCATTTTAGCCTCAAATTTTATTAATAGGAACATTTTAGGATCTAGAATATCCCTAAGTAGGTACTTTCTAGTTTTAATGACTAAAACTTAAATTATTATCATAATGTAATTTACATCACTTATGTAAATTAGATGCATTATGGTTGCTCCCAACCAAAATGACTTTCCCTTTAAGGGTCAATTAGTGTTTATCTTAGTTCATTTGAGTCTATTGGATGAAATTATCCCAATCACGGTTCATATACTTGTTGGTGATCTAATGCATTAAAGAGAGAGAAAGTTCATTATATATAATTACCATTGAATTAACTATCATCATGAAGAATGAAACTATGCCACTCATCTTTATATTATTAAAGAGAAAAGATATTCCATTTACTTGGGTTATTTTCATTGAGGCTCAAATTTGTTTTCAACTAGTGAGAAATTTTATGAAAACCCCAAAATTTATTTAAATCCAAATTTGGGATGTTACAGGCCTAGTGCACACTCTGTATACAATCATAACATGCGCTCGATTCCCTATGACAGAGAGCCGGAATGTTATCATTTTGGACCTATTTATTCTATGGTCCATCCTAAAAGGGCTGCCCGTCAACATCGGATGACATTTGATACGTAAACATACATCTTATGCCATCGGGAAGGAAATCTGTGTAAGTGGTCATGCAACATCAATTCTGAAGTATCTTAAGATGGACATACCACTTTCAAGGTGTACGATGATGAATGGTGACATCCTAACAAACGAGAAGACTCTAAAGAATACATATATCATAAAGGAGAAAGATGCCAAGCTCCATTATGTCTTCTGTCCAACTGTCAAACCATCCAGGACATTGCTACCACTCCCTGAGCTAGCTGAGCTTCTCTTCACTGAATAGGAGCTTGCTAACCTTCTCGCCTCGGTAAAAGAAAAGGAGAAACAAGCAAAAGCAAGGCAGACAGAGCATAGCGTCACTGTCCCAATGACAAGGCCAAAGAAAATTCCAGTTACACGGTCATCCAAACTACGTGCATAGAAACAACAGTAGTCGGGGACACTCACATCAAATATCAACCCAGAGGCAGAACACCCCCACAGTGCAGCAAACATAGTGAATCCAACACCAGAACCCTTCATCTTGGATCTGGATGTTGGGTTCACCTCTACAACCACCCCCACCACACTCCCACCTTCCACCATTCCGTTGTCTACCACTCTTCCACCTTTTTCCACAATCATATCCACCACCCCGATACCGCTGGTGACTCCCTCTAAACTCACCACGCAATTTGCGGGCCCATCAATAGTGTCTCTTTCGCAAGGCACTACCACCATTCCGCCTAGACCCCAGCCATCTCACCCATACATCTCTGGGGTCCCTTTTTCACAAGTCGGTGAGGAATTCAGACGACAATTTGACGCTATTTGAAACCTCCTCACCGACCCTTCTAACATCTTACAATTAATTTTTCTTTTGTGCAGGGACTTGCTACATAGGTATCCAAGCTCGACGAGCGGACTCACGCCTTACCAGGCATCCTCACAACCATTCAACAAGGGTAGGAAACAATGGCCCAGAAAGTCAAATGTGTCGATGACCGCATACAAAACTTGCCAGAGTTGATACTTGGGATGAAAGATCAGCAAGAAGCGTTGGCCCAACAAGTCCACGAGGTCTCTAAGCAAACTCAACCCTTGCCTGAGACCCTTCGCGAGCTTCAGCAACAGTAGACTGCATTGAGCACGTGCTTGGATGACATCGATAGCACCCTCACACAACTCATATGCCACCAGGAGGAGCATGCAAACAACGCCTTAGACTAGCTACAAGCCCAAGTGACTGATCTAACAACACAACTCCTCTCCGCCAAAGCTAGATACGCATATCTCAAGGAAAGCCACGACGCACTGCTCGAAACCCACGGGAACGTGCAGGTGGCACTTGAAGAACTACAAGCTACATCAGCGATGCAAGAAAGCATTGATCAAAAAGAACAAAGACAAGGCGGCAGATGACGAGAACAATGAAGATGACAAAGATAATGATGATGATTCTAACTCCTCAGCAGACTCAAAAGCCGATAGCTCCTCCTCAGATGACCAACCTGATGACACAGGAAATGCTGGGGAGGGCACCAACTGAGGGGCCGATAATACAAAGAGGGGAGATGGTGGAGACCACAAGGAGGGTAAAATCAAAGACCACCACTCCCCTGATAATAATGATAATGTCACAATGTCATATGGGGATCAATTTTTTAATTTATCAGCCATGGGATCCCTGGGGGACACTGCAAAAGATGCAGGTTTTGCTGAGTTTCAACAATGTATCATGGAAACCAGCATTAGCCCTATCACAACAGCCATCACTCTTCAACATTTTGTCCTGGAATAAGCTGCACCCCTCCCCCCAGAGCACTAGGATTCCGAGGACAGAGTGAGTCTCGACACTGATGATAGACTCGACTCTGATTCTGACAAAGATGAAGATCTTCCACAATATGTGGACGACAATGAGTAGACTTCACTTCCTCCACCACAAGACCTTCCCCCGCCGCCACCTCTCCCTCACAAGATGCATGACTTGAACGGGGCGGCCATCTCTACTTTAGATGTTTAGGACATCTTCATCCTGAACACTATTGTAGATGATGCCAAGGATGGGGGGACATCATCTATAATAATACAAAGATGAAGTGCAAGTTGACACACGAAGATTTCCGTATTCTCCTACGACCACGATCGGTGGTGAAGATGGCTAGCTTCTGTGTCCTCCTTACTAATACTATAGAAGAATTCTGGAGCCCTAAGAAACTACAACCAGTTTTTAACGCTTCACCCACTCTTGCTTTAAGCTTATTAAACAAGGACTTGCAGGCAAAGTCCATCGAGCGGCTGCAAACGGGTATCACGAAGAAGGCACACTACATCACAGTGCCTTTTAAAGTCTCCGACCACTGGCTACTAATGATTTTCGACACCAAATCCTGCGATGCCAAGGTGTACAATTTTTGCGCCAGTGAGCTCAAGGTTAGACGGATAAACTTTGCTGGTTCAGAAGCCAGAGAAGCAAGATGCATTCCTTTCCGGCTTGTCAAAATAATATGGGCTGCCTGCCCATCTCTTCAACATGGTTGGAACCAACCTTGGTTCCAAATCATCAACCCAACAGTCCAAACGCTGGAAGGTTCAGGGGACTGCACTTTCTATACAATAAGATTCATAGAAGCACTCAACAGACAGATCCCATTTACCGAGCTAACTACAGAAGACATGCTTTCTCTACGGGGACGTTACGCCATGGAACTTATCTGCAACATACGGTTCTTCAAGGACCCCACTATGGTGCAAGATGACGTACCTCGCTACTTATTCTCTGCTATCCAACATCCACAAAAGTGACCTTTCAGACAAATACTAAAGGAGTTGGAGAAACAACAACAACAAACTGCCAAGGTCCCAGAAAAATGCCAATGGGACCCTTATACTTTTGATATGGTGGATGACAAGGGGGTTTGTTAACAGGGGCCACCATCAACAGATCATCCAAAGGTATGGTGCCCCTATCTGCTATACAACCAACGTTCCCAAACTTTGACCTTGCTGCATGCAAGAGTTTTTCTGACAATGAACTCAGACTCATCATGTCTCGGCTTTATGTAGAGAATTATGAGCTTGTTTTCCTCGACGGAAACATTCTCATAATGGCAGATTCACTCTGTGAAACCATACAAATAAAAGGTTCATTATCCGTGAGCGTAATGACTGCCTACCAATTTCTTCTAGCACAGGACCTACCTACGATTTACATGGTGTCCGCATACATGAAGGATGATTTACTCGAGTCAAAGAACTTCGGCACCACCAAATTCCTTATCTCATATCTTTAACATATGACTCTGAAGTTCATTATGTTTCCATTCTTTCACTCTGGGCATTGGATGTTGTTGGCAACAAACTTACACAATGGCACTATAGTGATTTACAACAGTTCCAATAGTCAGTTCGATCAAATCCAGAGAGAGTATGTTGTTACATCAAAGATGCCCACGGAAGCAGAGGAGAAGGATTGTGTTGAATGACTAAAAGATCTTCTTGGCAAGCACACAAAGGCGTATAACAAAGAACATTTCCATCACCCAACCTTCTGCCACCGATGTCCCCAGCAAATCAGAGAATCAAACGACTGTGGTTTCCACGTCCTTTACTGGGTGTATACCCTCACTGTTCTTAGTAAACATGTGGAGGGCATGAAGGATGTGGATTATCACGCTTTATGTGGAAAGTTTGTAGTAAATCTCCCCCGTTCCTATGGAGCCAACAAAGGATTAACAGAACCTTGACACCCTTGCCCATGTACTTCTCAACCTATCACCTTGACACTCTGTGGACAGAGTGAGTGATAAGTTAGGGGGGTTACACTGGGCAAGGGCGAGGTATTATATTCAAACCTTCTACTCTCCACTCTTTCATTTACCTTTATGATTCAACATCTCAGGAACATGTATGAAGATCAAGCACGTCAAGAGAGATACAATGTCTCAAGGGCACTGTTCAAGTGTGTCATGACAGAAGGAGATCTAGTTAGTCCTCACACACTCAAGATGATTGGGTATGTGGAGAACCTGACGAGACTGGGATTTCCACTGAGCTAAGAGTTGGCTACTGACGTGATACTGCAATCATTTCCAGAATCCTATAGTCAGTTTGTGATGAACTACAACATGAAAAACTTTGATAGGCCACTTTCAGAGTTGTTGGGCATGTTGAGGACAGCTGAGATACAGATGAAGAAGGACAAGCCTAAGGCTGTGATGGTGATCATGAGCAAGAAAGGCAAGTCCAAGCGCATGGGCAAGGGCAAAGCTAAGAAAGGTTCTGATGCTATCCAGGAGCCCAAGTCATCTTCAGCTCTCAAGGCCAAGGGAGGCGTGACCAAGAAAGGAAATTGCCACCATTGTCAAAAGCTAGGACATTGTAAAAGGAATTGTCCTCTCTATCTGGAATAACAAAAGAAGAAGGAGGCGACATACGTCTCTACTTAAAGGTGTCATGAAAGTAAACTTGTAACACTTTTGAGGTATATGATACCAAGATGTAAAGTGTAAAACACTCAATAAATGGGGCAAGTGTTGCCGCCATAGATAGGAGTACTTTAGTTTATTTTCAGCCTAAAAGGCATGTAATACAGTTATGAACTGCTATTTCATATTTGCCAATAGATAGATGTTGGCTAAATGGACATCTATAAATCCCTTTGTTTTGATTATGACAAACATTTCATTCTTATTAATCTAACGAGCTACTTGAGTGTGCAGGATGACAAAGCAACAAGGGAAAATCCACAAGCTTACATATTTATATTTTCATGCAATGTAATCACTGTTGTAAAAACTTGTACAAAAATATAATGTACAAGTACTTAGAATTGCATGTAAATAAAGCGTTAGATTTTCCCTAGATAAACACCACAGTTAGACAAGTCATCCCATTCAAATAAGATCACATAAGCACACTCATACATATAATTAGTGCCTAAATTGAAACATTGAAACAGGATCAATCTCGGTCGACAAACTCCTCGACCGAGACACTCTCGGTCGACAAACTCCTCGACCGAGAAAGATCCAAAGTAGCCGTTAGACACAACAGACAAGTTAGTTGGCAGTTGTAGAAAGACGTTGCAAATCACTTGTTCCAGAGTGCCTGTCGGTCGACAAAAGTTCGACCGAGTAGGTGTCTCGGTCGACCATTCCTCGACCGAGATTGTCTCTGACAGCAACTGCAGAATTAATTAATTAGCCGTTGTTAAAGCAACAACTTTGTACCTAACGGCTAGTTAAGCACTTAGAAACCCCTAGAAGTTGTCTAGAACTTCCTTACGAATCCTTAGGCCATTCCTATAAATAGGACAAGCCATAGGACACTCAAACTTACTTGTTTACACTTGCTACACTTGAGAAATCCTTGAGCATACTTTGTGCAATCTGTTTGTAAGAAATTTGAGCTTTGTGAAAATTGGCCATTTCATTCCTTAGCTCATAATTCGTGTCCTATAGGCTAGTATCTCCTACCCACTGCAATCACAAGTTCACATACTAGGTTAGGAGATCTATACGCTTGATCTAGGCAAATCAAGCCTTGGGCTATAAAGGATAAGTTGTAATTTCCTTTTTCTTTCTTATTCCCTATTATTGTTTGTACTCTCCTTGCTACTCCTAGGTTGGAGGTTGTGGATTGGAGAGGGTGAAGATCTTCTTGGCGAAGAAGGAGACTTTGAGCTACTTCAGAAGGCTGGTGCAACGGGAGGTTACTTCTAGAGAGGAAGGCTACTTCAAGGGGGAGCTTGGAGTTACTTCAAAGAAGGCTACCTCAAAGTTGGTGCACCTACTTCAAGTGAAGGTTGTTCAAAGGGTGTAAAGGAAAGTATGGTATTTTGTATAAATCCTCGAGAGGTAATAAAATAAATACTTTCAAATCCCGGTTGGGTAAGCAACCGGGTAGTGGACTGACAACTATAGTATTTGCTATAGTTGGAACCACTCTAAACACCTGTCTCTTTCTTCCAATTTCAATTGTGGTTGTTTGAATTCAATAAATTGTTAAAAAAATTCAAAAACTCTATTCACCCCCCCTCTAGTAGTTTTTCAATTGGTATCAGAGCAGGCTTCACGGAACCCTAACAAGGTCTTGAAGAAATGGGTGATGGAGTGCTCAACAACCTCAACCTCGAAGGGACACTTGTTGCTAGGCCTCCAGCGTTCGATGGAACAAACTACCAATATTGGAAAAGAAGGATGCAGTTCTACTTCCAAGGCATCAATTGGGACTTATGGAGAATGGTGTCAACTCCATACGAGCTCCCTCAAACTCAATTTGTAGAATGGGATGCAAATACGGTAAAGCTGGCCCAAATGAATGCAAAAGCTGTAAGCATTTTATATTGTTTTTTTTCGGTAGGAGAATTTAATAGAATATCTAATTGTGACACAGCCTATGATATTT
Source organism: Alisma plantago-aquatica (assembly GCA_963693085.1). Classification (NCBI taxonomy): domain Eukaryota; kingdom Viridiplantae; phylum Streptophyta; class Magnoliopsida; order Alismatales; family Alismataceae; genus Alisma; species Alisma plantago-aquatica. The sequence goes on along the minus strand of OY856411.1, from coordinate 1,233,323,312 downwards.
GGCATAGACTATCCATAACCTATGAAGGTATAGTCCAAGTCAAAAATTCCAAGATTAGCATGTTTAAACAAAAATTTGAACACTTTCGTATGGATACTAATGAATCAATTAGTGAAATGTTTGCAAAATTCTCTACTATTGTAAATGGTTTAAGTGCTTTAGGAAAACCTATTCCTGAAGAAGATCAGGTATCAAAGATCCTTCGTTCACTTCCTCCAAAATATAAGCCAAAGGTGACAGCCATTGAAGAAGCAAACGACCTCACTCAACTGAAAATGGAGCAACTTATTGGCAACTTAGAAGCTCATGAAGCAACCCTAGAAGAGGAAGAAAGAAGAGCATGTGAACTTCAGCAAGGAAAGAAGAAGGATGTGGCTCTAAAAGCTTCAAAGGCTGTCACACAAGAAAGTGAGGAGTCAAGTGAAGAAGAAGGAGAAGAAGCCTTGATAGTAAATGGTAAGAAATACAAAAGATTTAAATCTAACAAAATTTCCAGCTCTTCTTCTACCCCTCCTAGGTGCTTTGAATGTGGGAAGAAAGGGCATTTCAAGAATGAATGTCCTAAAGCAAAGAAAGGAAAGAAAAGCTCACACAAGAAGAAGGGAGAAAAAGCCTATAAAGCTGCATGGGACGAATCAAGTGACAGTGAAAGCGGAGAAGAAACCGTGGATTGTCTAATGGCAAGAGAAGATGATGAAAACTCTCAAGAGGTAAGCCTACTTGATCTTTCTAAAGAAGAGTTAGTCACTAGTCTACAAGAAATTCATGATAAGTATGTTGATGTCAAGAAGAAACTAAAGAAGGTTATCAAATCAAATGATGAGCAAATTGCTAAATTAGATAATCTTTCTTCTGAAAAGAATAACATTGATCTTGAGAAATTATCTTTAAAAACATCTTTGGATGATTGCACTAGAAAGCTACTCACTCTAGAAACAAATGTTGATCTCCTTTCTAAAGAAAAGACTGACTTGTTAGCTAAACTAAAAGATTTTCAGACTCAACCTATTTTGTGTAACCATCTAGACTATGATAATGTTATAAAAGAAAGAGATTCATTTCTATCTGATTTAGATCAAGCAAGAAAAGATTTACACAAGAAAATGAATGATATTGCTCAGCTGCAAAGAGAACTTCATGAGTTAAGAAGAAAAGATATACTTGATAACATTCTAAGCATTGGTACTGTTTTCAACGGAAGAAAAGGTTTGGGATATGCTCCAAAGAAAAATCAACCCAAAAGAACTCAAACTATGTTTGTACCCAAGAACACAATGGCTAGAAAGAGAAATGAAGTTGACTCTATTACTTGCCATTTTTGTTTACGTCTTGGACATATTCCTTTTCATGCCCTTATAAAACTAAGGATTCTGAATTAGTTTGGGTCCCAAAACCTCAAACTTAGTAGAGTCAAATAGAATTTAGTTGAGATATGACCAAAAAACTCCATCTTGCTATTTATATTGTCTTATCTCAACTAAACAAAAGATTTTATGCTTATTGTTAATTTTCTGCATTATTGTACTGAAACAGAAACTTAGTCGGTCGAAGTATTGTCGACCGAACCATTAATCGGTCGAAGTATTGTCGACCGACCGAATGTCTGTAACATATCAAAATTTACAGCAATTATTTCGGTCGAAAATTGTTCAACCGAGCTACAATTCTGTGTTTTCTGGTTTTGTAATACAGTAATCTTCTCGATCGAGAAATTGTCGACCGAGACATATGTCGGTCGAACAATTGTCGACCGACTGGACTTCTGATTCAGAACTTTTATACAAATCTGTACTTAAATGATTCTAACCATATCGGACCATCACATGGGTACCAAAATCTACATTTTAATGCAGGAATGGGTGGTTGACAGTGGATGTTCCAAACATATGACCGGAAACAAGGATGCATTCCAAACCTTTGAAGAAAAGAAAAGTGGAACAGTCACCTTTGGAGACAATGGTAAGGGCAAAATCGTTGGAATAGGTAATGTTGGTACAAACCTCGAAATAAAAAATGTTCTACTCGTTGATGGTTTGCACCATAATTTGATAAGTGTTAGTCAATTATGTGATAGTGGTTATGATGTGTTATTTAACAAAACTTGCTGCAAGTTATTGATAGAAAACACTACAAATGTTGTTTATGAAGGAAATAGAGTTGGAAATCTTTATATTCTTAAACCTAACTCTATGAAATCAGTAGTGGGAAAATGCTTGCTTGCAAATGACAATACCTTACAAGTATGGCATAAAAAGCTAGGACATGCTAGTTCACATGTTATTAAAAAGTTAGTGAAATATGATCTTGTTCGTGGATTGCCTACTTTATCTTTTGATCAAGTTGAAAACTGTGAACCATGCACAATGGGAAAGCAAACCAAAACCTCTTTTAAACCAAAACATGTACTTAGCACCAGTAGGTCCTTAGAATTAATTCATATGGATTTATTTGGACCCATGAGGACACAATCTATTGGTGGTAAAAGATACTGTTTTGTTATTGTTGATGATTATAGTAGATACACATGGGTACACTTTATTGCAACTAAAGATGATACTATTCATGTTTTTATACAATTTTGTTCCAAGATTGAAAATCTATTACAAAGCAAAATATGTACCATTAGAAGTGATCATGGTGGAGAATTTGAAAATCATACATTTGAAGAGTTTTGTACATCTCAAGGGTACACTCATAATTTTTCTGCTCCACGCACCCCACAACAAAATGGTATAGTTGAAAGGAAAAATCGATCACTACAAGAAATGGCTAGAACTATGATGCTTGAACATAACACACCCAAAACCTTTTGGGCTGAAGCTGTAAACACTGCATGCTATGTGCTAAATAGAGTAACTGTTCACTCTCATTTAAAGAAAACTCCATATGAACTAATACATTCTAAGAAACCTAGAGTTGACTATTTTCATACCTTTGGCTCCACATGCTATATCTTAAATACCAAAGATGATAGAGATAAGTTTGACTCAAAATCACACAAAGCATTCTTTTTGGGATATTCCACCTCTAGCAAAGCTTTTAGAGTATATAACACTATATCTAGAAAAGTTGAGGAATCTATTCATGTTTCTTTTCATGAAGAGTCCAAATCTGAAAATCTAGAAATCATAGATCTCACAAATCAATTCGAAAATCTAACCATACCAAATAATAGTGAGAAAAGTACTACAAATAATCACCAAGTTGAACCACAACCTACACCTAGGCTTATTAAAGATCATCCTCAAGAATTAATTATTGGAGATCCTAATGATAAAGTTAAAACTAGGTCTTCTTTCAAAGATGTTGCAAACATGGATTTTGTTTCTATCATTGAACCTAAAAAGATATCTGAAGCTCTTAAAGATGATTATTGGATAATAGCCATGCAAGAAGAATTGAATCAATTCACTAAAAATGATGTATGGGATTTAGTTCCTAAACCACAAGATAAAACCATAATAGGAACTAAATGGGTTTTTAGGAACAAGCTAAATGAGGCAGGAGAAGTAATAAGGAATAAAGCTCGGTTAGTAGCACAAGGATATAATCAACAAGAAGGAATAGATTTTGATGAAACGTATGCACCGGTAGCTAGACTTGAAGCTATTAGAATGTTACTAGCTATTGCTGCACATAAAAACATCAAACTATACCAAATGGATGTAAAAAGTGCTTTTCTAAATGGCATTATTCAAGAAGAAGTATATGTTGCCCAACCACCTGGTTTTGAAATACCGGAAAAAGGTGACTATGTTTATAAACTTAAGAAAGCACTTTATGGTTTAAAACAAGCACCTAGAAATTGGTATGAAAGGCTCAAGACATATCTTTTTGATAATGGTTTTTCTATTGGAAATTCAGATTCTACTTTATTTTTCAAAACATATACATCTGATTTCCTAGTTGTGCAAATATATGTTGATGACATTATTTTTGGAGCTTCTAATGATTCATTGTGCACACAATTTAGTGATATTATGCAAAAAGAATTTGAAATGAGCCTCATGGGTGAACTAACTTTCTTTCTTGGTTTTCAAATTAAGCAAACACCTGCCGGAATATTCATAAGCCAAGAAAAATATACTAAAGAACTATTAAAACGTTTTGGGATGGATCAGTGCAAACATGCTACTACTCCTATGGCTACTTCTACTAAAATTGATAAGGATGAAAATGGGGAACCTATTGATGATTCTTTATATAGAGCCATGATTGGTAGTTTGCTTTACTTAACTGCTTCTAGACCGGACATTATGTTTCCCGTTGGTCTTTGTGCTCGATTTCAATCACAACCTATGCACTCTCATTTTCTAGCAGTTAAACGAATTCTTCGTTACCTAGCCGGCACTACTTGCTTTGGTTTATGGTATCCAAAAGGACAATCCTTGGATTTTAAAGCTTATACTGATGCGGATTATGCTGGTTGTCGACTTGATCGCAAGAGTACTAGTGGTGGCTGTTTCTTATTAGGGAGAGCTTTAGTATCTTGGTTTAGTAAGAAACAAAATACGGTTGCCCTATCTACAACTGAAGCTGAATATATGGCAGCCGGATCTTGTTGTGCTCAAGTGCTTTATATGCAACAAGTATTAAACGATTATGGTTTTACTTTTTCATCTACACCTATTTTTTGTGACAACACAAGCGCTATAAACTTAGCACACAATCCTATTTTACACAGCCGAGCTAAACATATTGAAATCCGTCATCATTTTTTAAGGGATCACATCTCCAAGAATCATGTTTCCCTTCATCATGTTGATACGGAAGATCAATTGGCTGATATTTTTACAAAACCGCTTCCACTAGATCAATTTAACAAAATTAGGAAGCAATTGCTTATCACTCCTTTGGAAGATGTTTTCTTTGATATTTGTGCTACTTAAACAAAAACTCTTATTTACATTTTTGGCTTTTAAATGGACATATTTTTCATTAGATTTGATGGGACATCTAATTAAGGGGGAGTTTTTATTTCTAAACGGATATCTTTTTGAAATGACAAAGGGGGAGAAATAAATATAAAACAAAAACTTATAAAAACTCAATCAATGAGTTTCATAAATAAACTCTTGGCTTTACATTGAAAGTTGCTATATTCCCTAGTGAATTGGATTTCATGTTCCATAATTCAAAGGGAATAATAAGCACACATTTTATAAACAAGAGGAAAAGCTACAAAAGGTAATCTAAAGGTATGAAACTCATATGGTTTATATTTCCTTTATTTTTATATTTTGGAAATGTTTGTCATCTTCAAAAAGGGGGAGATTGTTGGCTAAATGGACATCTATAAATCCCTTTGTTTTGATTATGACAAACATTTCATTCTTATTAATCTAACGAGCTACTTGAGTGTGCAGGATGACAAAGCAACAAGGGAAAATCCACAAGCTTACATATTTATATTTTCATGCAATGTAATCACTGTTGTAAAAACTTGTACAAAAATATAATGTACAAGTACTTAGAATTGCATGTAAATCAAGCGTTAGATTTTCCCTAGCTAAACACCACAGTTAGACAAGTCATCCCATTCAAATAAGATCACATAAGCACACTCATACATATAATTAGTGCCTAAATTGAAACATTGAAACAGGATCAATCTCGGTCGACAAACTCCTCGACCGAGACACTCTCGGTCGACAAACTCCTCGACCGAGAAAGATCCAAAGTAGCCGTTAGACACAACAGACAAGTTAGTTGGCAGTTGGAGAAAGACGTTGCGAATCACTTATTCCAGAGTGCCTGTCGGTCGACAAAAGTTCGACCGAGTAGGTGTCTCGGTCGACCATTCCTCGACCGAGATTGTCTCTGACAGCAACTGCAGAATTAATTAATTAGCCGTTGTTAAAGCAACAACTTTGTACCTAACGGCTAGTTAAGCACTTAGAAACCCCTAGAAGTTGTCTAGAACGTCCTTAAGCATCCTTAGGACATTCCTATAAATAGGACAAGCCATAGGACACTCAAACTTACTTGTTTACACTTGCTACACTTGAGAAATCCTTGAGCATACTTTGTGCAATCTGTTTGTAAGCAATTTGAGCTTTGTGACAATTGGCCATTTCATTCCTTAGCTCATAATTCGTGTCCTATAGGCTAGTATCTCCTACCCACTACAGTCACAAGTTCACATACTTGGTTAGGAGATCTATACGCTTGATCTAGGCAAATCAAGCCTTGGGCTATAAAGGATAAGTTGTAATTTCCTTTTTCTTTCTTGTTCCCTATTATTGTTTGTACTCTCCTTGCTACTCCTAGGTTGGAGGTTGCGGATTGGAGAGGGTGAAGATCTTCTTGGCGAAGAAGGAGACTTTGAGCTACTTCAGAAGGCTGGTGCAACGGGAGGTTACTTCTAGAGAGGAAGGCTACTTCAAGGGGGAGCTTGGAGTTACTTCAAAGAAGGCTACCTCAAAGTTGGTGCACCTACTTCAAGTGAAGGCTGTTCAAAGGGTGTAAAGGAAAGTATTGTATTTTTTATAAATCCTCGAGAGGTAATAAAATAAATACTTTCAAATCCCGGTTGGGTAAGCAACCGGGTAGTGGACTGACAACTATAGTATTTGCTATAGTTGGAACCACTCTAGACACCTGTCTCTTTCTTCCAATTTCAATTGTGGTTGTTTGAATTCAATAAATTGTTAAAAAAATTCAAAAACTCTATTCACCCCCCCCTCTAGTAGTTTTTCAATAGAAACACTTTATTTTTGCATATTGTATGACAATGATGGCAATCAATAAAGAGATGTTTCAATTTCTAAAGATATGATCTTTGTGGCAATGCCTTGTTTATCTTGTGGTATTTGATATTTATAAGATAAAATGATACCTAAAAGTTATAGATAACTCAAACAATCAAATTAGCATCAATCATGAGAAATTCATTTCTAGTTTCCATGTGATGGATAAATCTAGACTCTTTTGGTTAGAGAACCAGTAAGAGACATGAATATCTTGGACATGATTAATCAATCTTTACTAATGGTAGTGGGAGAATGATTATCCCATTAGGTATGATACATGTGATGTATTTACATACCTATTGGAACAAATGCTAATACTTCAAATGGTGTTTAGAGAAATACCAATATGAATATCTTGAAGTGTTCAAGATTATCATAGATGAAGTGCAAATTTGGTAAAGTGTTAATTCTTGATGAGATCAATGAATGAAATACTTGGACCAAATGTTTGAGATACTTTTGAGTGATTATGATAGTGTATCATAGTGAACTCATGATTAAGGAATGGTGATGTCTAAATCAAGAAGGAATCATACTCTAAGGAGTTAGAGAATGATTATCAAATAACTGAATTCTTCTTAATAAAATAATACCCCACACTAATAAAGGACATTGAGAATCACAAGGATTTGTGAGTTCTTATATCCTTGACAGATACACCTCAATTATCTATGTGATGAGTTGTTCATTGATGAGTCAACTATCTAGATGAATATGAGGAACCGAATTTTGAGTAATGGTTTATGACCATTACATCCTAAATGACATCCATGTGAACCATAAGGTATGACCTTGATGGTAGCACCTATTGGAATAAAATCCATAAGTGTGAATAAGTCTTAAGTGTTAAGACACATGGATAACATTTTGAGAAGGATGATGCTTGTTGATTGCAACTTAATGACTAAGACATTTGCCATATGGATACTAAAACCACATTCCTATGAGGAATAAAACAAGGATGTGTACGTGACACAACCTATAAGGTTTATGAATCCACTAATGCAAATGAAGTCTATAAGTTACAATGGACTAATCAATGTGATTGATTGAGTACAAGCAACTCAGAATTGGATCTTTACCTTGATGATATAGTCAAAGGGTTTGACTGATATGTCAAAGATAAAGAAGGGATCTGTGATTTAGTGGGAGCGTGTTCACATTCCACATGTTGATGTGAAATGGAAATGTTCTATAATCGAAATCCAAAAGTGGAAATTATCTTTAAGGAAGATAGAGATGTTTCCTATGTGATAGGAATAGAGATCTATAGAGATAGTTCTCGAAAAACCTCTTGACCTGAAAAGAGAAAGCATACATTGGCAATCTGTACTGAAGGGTTCAGTATGCACAGATTTAGTGGGAGAAAACTTGTCCATGTTACATGGAGTTAGTATCCCAAGGCCAAGTGTCCAATTCTTATGAAGAATGGGAACACTAAGAATTGATATGGATCTATCATGTATGTAATCATCCCATTATCTTGCATGGCAAGAATAAAATGCATTCATCATCTTGTATGTAGGACATGACAATATGATGTGCTCATCCTGATAACTCGCATGTGGGACATGACGAGTGGATGTCTATCTGCTTCCAGTAAGGGTTACTAGAATACCATGAGAACTTGATAAGTACTTGAGAAGTACTAGTTCTATGGTGATAAGGAAGAGTTCAATGTAAAGAGTTACATTGATGCGAACTTCTGAGAGGACAGAAAATTAATCACAAAATATATATAGGATATATATAAAAGTGAAAGTTTGTTGATAATTGGAAGTATTCCAATAAAACCATTTAAAAGGAAATGCCGAGTATCTATGTGTTAGAGAACAGCAGTGGATACTATATGGATATGGAAGTCCATGAGATGAACTTAAAGATATTCCGGTCATTGATGACAAATATGGAATCCTTGATCATACAATGTGGCTAAAGGTTAGCAAAGGAATACTGGATCGCATATTACAGCAACTCCATCTCATACATGTGACGTACAGCGAAGAGATGTGAGACATGCAGTTAATACCGACTTTGGCAAGGTGTTACCATTACTCACTATGTTCGCACAAGAGCACAGTAACATGTGGGACATGTTTGAAGATCACTATGAATATGATTCAAGGGTGATTGGCTCGCAGTGCAAGTGGGAGTCTGTTGATATGTATGCCCTGAGAGCCAATCATGGGATGATTGATGGGATACATTAAGATTGATTTGATAAACATCAAAGGCAAGCTTCCAATTCTTTCTGGTTCAGTCATATGAGATAGTGATAGAACAGATTGAATGTCTAGAGAATGACAGTACTCAATGACGTATGCTTTCAGGTTGAGGACCTGAATGATGAGATCATACGGATGCTAAGAGTTTGTACATTCTTGTTATGTCCCTAGTTGGATGTCATTATGGAAGGTAGATAGACAAAAATGACACACAAGACTAGATTGTGGTGTTGGTTGATGATAGAATCTCATTAGTCATGATATAGAGATATCAAACCAAACACATAGGTACTTGTTAGAGAACAAGTGTACCGGACAGACCCACCGTGAGTTTGACACATGGAACCATGACATGGTAGTTACAGTCAATACTCACAGTGATGGTGGTGAGTGTGATTCTTTGACCTGAAATCACTACACTCAACACTTATCGTTGGGCACACTTTGACATCATCAAATGCAGTCCTGAAACATGAGTTGTTATAAAGGTGATGATTGGGTGGCTTTGACACATGGGGCTTTTGAGGGGTGAGTGATAGATATGGGATTTGTCCCTCCTGAGGGAGTTTGATATCCAAGGCCACTTGATGAGTAGGATTGAAATAGGCGTGCGCACGCATGTGTGAATCAGTATGTGATATTGATGTCATACATATCTCTTCCAATCTGCTATGAGATCAAAAAAGTGAATGAACATTGATAGGATGACTGTTCCATGCCTCGAGTTCATTCGAGATATTAGTGACAAAGGAATTATACATTCACTGTAACACCATTCACGGATTGTAGGATTGAAAGTTGTTCTCCAACTTTCTATTTCACTTGGGTAGCACTGATGTGTGACTAGGCACCGCTCTTTGCTTGTGAAGTCATAAATGTTATGGACTTTCACTGCCAACGTGAAAAGGACCTGTAGGGTCACACATATAGGATTTAACCTAGAAGAGGAGTTTTGTCCACAAACAATGTTTAGATTGATTGCTAAAGGATTTTATTAGTTCAATTAAACACTCAATTAATTGATAGCTCAAAATCATAGTGTTCAAGGTGTTGGACAGATTGATTAGAGTATCAGATTGATTAAAATTGCAATTGATTGATTCTGCACAATCTGCAGTTCCAACCGATCGGCTCATGTGATGAATCGATCGGCTCAGCTTGGTGAACCGATCGGCTCAGGTTGTGAGTCGATCGGCTCATGGTCAGGGTGAAACGATTGCTTCAAGTGTTGAAACGATCGGTTCAACTGATGCAACCGAGCAAGTTGGGAAAGTAGAATTGGTGAGAATTTTCCTTTCGTTTCACTTTCCCAATTTGATTGGAACAAGGATTGGTATTTGATACCAATTAGAAACAAAAGATGGAAAGTCAATCGGGAACTGACCAGGAACACCAACTGACCGGTTCAGAAGTGAACCGACCGGTTGAGGTGTCCCAACGGATCGTTTGAGGTGTCAACCGACCGGTTCAGGTCCCCAACCGACCGTTTCAGTTGTGAAACGATCGGTTCAGGTTGCGAGTTGATTGTTTTGTGGAAAATCTCGAACCCTTCTACTCCTGCTTTTAGTCCCGCATTGCCCGGGATGGAGAACCCTATCCCATGACCCTCCTATATATATAGGGGTATTGGGGGATTCTCAAAGTACAACTCAGTGCAACCAGTTGCTCTGTGAAGTTGTCGTTCTCTCTAGTTTTGGTAACCGAGAGAGAGCCTGAGCAAGTGCTACCCGATAAGGGAGGCACAACAAGGGAAAGACAACTGCAGAAAGCAATTGGTGGCAGGAGAGTGTGTCGGCGAAGTACGCTGACAGGAGGGTGCGGCTCCTTCCAATTCCTTGTGCGACAAGGAGATTGGAGTTCCAGGTGGTCCGTGTGGACTGCTTCAGAGGCGGGAGGTTTCTGCCGCTAGGAGGACAACCTTCAATCCCGTCAGTCCCGGTGCGACCAGGAGCTGCGCAGACACCGTCCAAGACCAGAGGTGAAGACCGTGCAAGCCGCGAGGTATTGTCACCGAGCAAGCCTAGGGACAAGGTATGATTCCACAAACCATCCCTTTCCTATTGTATAGACGTTGACGCGTTTCCTTGTTCTGGGTTTGGGGGAGAAATTTTTTTGTTTCCGCTGCCTTCTCTGCCTCCCCTAAAACCCAACACTAGAAAGAACATGGTGCATGCCTATGTAGCTACCCTAAGCACATGCCCATAACATATGTCTAGGGAGGTAATAAGAACGTTTTTTTCTCACCCTCCTGAACTTACAACCAATACTATAGGAAGGAAGGAGAAGAAATGAAGGATTGTAGGGATTACACAAGCCTACACCTAGTTCTAGAACATCTAGGTTCTAACCTAGAGGCTAAGTCAACATAGTCCACAAAGGACATGTTATTAAGTTTCTAGGGTTGAGATGTAAGGTTAGTTTAGTTTGTGTGTCATGTGAGCAATGTTTCGTGTAGTTATTGTTCATGCTCTAATACCATCTGTCATGAACCGTTTGTTACCCAAATCCTAACTCCAAATGACAATAAAATAAATAGCGATAGGACCTAGGCGCTCGTCCTTAGCATGGTACTATGAAAGCACAAAAGTGGAAGCATAAATCTTAACATATATGAACAAATAACAACATAAAGGCACCAACAATATCTCAACATTCAACAAGGTATATTATGAAACATTCTTTATTACAAGATTCTCATCAAAAAGTTGTAGTACAAATTTACACAAGTCTGCTCATGTATAGTAGAGATTTTACAACAAGTACACATGGCGTAGCTCACCATGCCCATCAACTTCTAGCCATATTTGAACCTATAAAATACATTAAACAAGGCGGGTCAAGCACACAATCTGGTGAGTATAGGGCTAAAAGATACATATACATAAACTTTGCATAATTTGAAAAGATTTGCATAAGTAAACAATAAAAAAAGTTAAGTATTTAGCAAAATGAGAGCTAACGTTTTATGTCGTTGTACTCCAATTATACCATCATATCATGTATTCATAAGGCCTTTGACCAACTTCCCATTGGAAGGGTCTGTAAGGGTGCTCAAGATTAGCTAGCCTTTTTATATGTTAGGTGAGGTCATCGCCAACAGCTAACCATGTTTCTTCATGAGGGGCCTCATTGGCAAAATCATAGAGAAAAACCCTATTTCAACATTGTATAATGGAGTTTCTACATATTATGTTTTCAAGTTACAAATCAATGATACAAGACAAACATCGAGTACATACTAGAATACTACATGCAATATTTAAGCAAGTAAGCAAGCGTACATATGTATTACAATTCAAGCAAGAAGGGCATAGTCATATACTTATTTAAAGCCTATAACTGATTTAGAGATTCAAACCTCAGCTTATCCTTGACCATCTAACCACAAGAAACATTTGATTAAGCACAAGATTACATGCATGCATTAGACTCTCATCATTAACCCTAGTTAGATTCATTTTAGGGTTTTGGCCAAGTTAGATTCCAGTTTGTTTATTAGTGCATTTGATGATCTTGTGCAAATTTAAAGGTCATTCTAAATGTGATGTTCAAGTTTCATGTCATTTTGATGTTGTATTTATTTAGTACGATCATATCAAGATTTAGGTCACTCATGCACATTATAAGGTCAAAGACTCATAATAGGGCATACAAGGTCATGATCCAAATAAGACAAGGGATCCAAGCATAAAGAATGATTTAGATCAAGAAGGTGTGGACGTACGAATCATATTCTAATAGGCATGGATGTCCCCTAGGGTTTACACATCATATTCCCAACCTTGGGTTTCAACATACCCACCTACATGTAAATACCAACATGCAAGACTTATATCATTAGGGTCCAACACATGAATCATATGGTACATCCATACCAAGAGAAACATGTGTAGATAATTTCCTAATTTGCAAGGGGAAACATAAGAATAGGACCCACATTGAGTTTAGGGCTCAAGAAAGACAAACAAGTCATATGTGGGCATAAAAGGTCCAAGCTAGTGGATTTAGGTCACATATATCATCATATAATGGAAGGAATTGGCCTAGACATTTAAGTCACAAGGCATCACCATGTTACTGATTAAAAGGATATCATATAGTTTGATCCCTCAAGTAGGTCAAGCATATTATTTGAATCATGTATAATCATTCATTCACATAGAAGGGGTACACTCAAAGCATTAGGTGTCCTATAATCCAACCATAGAAAAGGAGTACAAAGGTGGATATGAGTAAAATATGGTAGCATAAAGCCACTAGTTTTTAAGTTAGGATGAGACTAGAGTTCATATTAGATGCAAAGTTAGCAACTTAGGGCAAAGTCATCATTAATATTCAGAATATGTCGCATATGTGCATATAGGGTCACTTATGAGACATTGGGGTGATTTTGACCCTCATGCAGCTCAAAGATGCACAGAAGCTACTGATATGATGATTAGAGATGCAAAGATGCATAAAAGATCCCAACATTATCATGGTTATGCATTAATCATGGTTAGAGTATTCAAAGATCACATATTTAGCTAGAAATGAGAATTAGAATGAGAATCGGGGTCTACAAGATGTCCATTGCTTAGAGCTCGTCGAGATGATAAATTTGGTATATTGGTTCATTAAATTTGGCCAAGGGAGCTATGAGTTATGTATTTTAGAAGTTTTACAAGAAAACTTTGGAAAATTCTAACCACAGTCACCCTCCCACCCGCTGGCGTACCCGGAGCATAGGGAAAAACATAATTTAATGCATGACCAGAGATATTCTACCCGCATCCATTATTGCCCATACAACGCTGGTATTGTCCATGCAACAATTATGGAAAGTGCATAAACTGTAGTTATTGCTCCATTGTCCAACTAATTGCACATGTGGTGTCTTAACTCCACTACATATTACAAAAATATATATATTTAAATTTTTGTTCGTTTTCAATTCCTTCCTGTTCATGTACTGTAAACGCACGTCAGGTACGGTAAACGCACATACTGTACACACATTTGTTGATACTTTTCTCATGAATAATCATTATCATTTATAACTCAAATTTCAAGTACAGTACAAGATGTACAGTACGACACATACATTACTAATATATTTATTAAAATATTTATAAATTATATTATGAGTATTGTACGTCATGTACAGTACAAGATGTACCGTACGAGACGTACAGTACTAACAACACATTTTACACGTATATGTATAGTATTGATATAAACGATGATGATTCTCCTTTAAAGTGAAAATATATTTTGAAGTATGTTAGCATTTACAAATATAGTAGTACTAAAATACATGTCAAAAACTACAATATTAAACTCACTCATTTAAAATACAATACAGCATCCACGCGATAGGCCAGAACATTTAAAAATAGAGTGACACGATTGAGCTCTAGTATTGTACGTCGGTGTTAGAGAAGGCTTGACGGAGAAAAGTTGTAGCCGAATGTACTGTACAGTACAGTTAGTGCGATGGTGGGGTGGATTTTGATTAAAATTTAATTAAAATTTGAAGAGAGAATGACTTTTCCGGCTTCTACGCCTAACTAATTCGGTGGAGATCTGTTGAACCATAACAAGCAGCAGCAGCAGAGTTTTTTAATTCCCAATGTCACGGGTGGGTGGGCGGCGTTACTCAAAACTTTACGGAAACTACTTAGGGTGTTACCTCATAAAATCATTTGAACGATTTGGGCCGTTGGCCCGAGATCCAACGCATTCAATCAGGGTGGATCCCTAGACACGAGATGCAATGCCCAGCGACTGCGAGCCACTTGCAGTCCATTCTGGCCGCCAAGAAGCGATCATTGCGGTCCTTAGGTCGCCCGATGGAGTTTTCAGCGGCTGCAAGTCGCATCAATCGACTCGGGGATCATCCCCTTTGTCCAGCAGTAGACAACACGCCGGCTTCACAGCCACGGCGGCGCCTCTCCCCCGGTGTGCGAGATGGTCATCGTAGGAGGAGTATCTGAGACTCAAAGTCCATCACCCAACTTCGTCCAAGCTTGGCGGAGTTGGTGGCGTTCTTTGCGTAGCCCAAGGTTGCTGGGCTCGAGCTCCTTAGCAAGGAGGGGGCACAGCGGCGCCGCCCAATCATGAAGAAGAAGAAGGGAGTGAACATGAATTCTGGAGCGCTCTAGGGCAATAAACGATGGAGGAAAGAAAGAGAAAACCAAAGGGAATAGAAATGGACGACCAATTTCACGTAAGTGGTCGACAATTTAGCACATTAGTGAAGCTTAGATGGTGGTAGGTGGTGGCAACGCCACCTCCGCCAGCCCTTGAACGGAGGTAGGGGAAAGGCCCTCAGTCGTTGAATCGGATGGTGGTCCACCGCGGTCCTTGATCCAAGAGTGTGGATGGGTTGAGAAAAGCAGAAGGGAAAAGGCTGAGGTGGCAAGGAGGAGGGGAGCCAATTGGGCTGCACGCACATAATTGGGCCCGACAAGGGACACAAAGCAATTAAATCAAAGATAAAATATCAGATTTCCAATGTCCATATCTTGGACAACGATTGTCCGATTGAGGCGATTTTTACACCGTTGCATAGCTAATTGAAAGATCTGCAACATGATATACAGTAGGGAGCAAGGAAAAGTTATTGAAAAGGTTTAAATTTAAAGGAAACATGGTGAATCATGAAACCATAGAACTTGGATTGAAATAAAAATGAAAGCCACACATGGTGAAATTGATCATCGAGGTGACCAAATTGGAGCATCCTGAACTTCCAAAAATTAAGTTGACATCAAATTGATTATGAAAAATGCTTTATGTAAGAGGAAGAGTATAAAAAATAATAGAGAAATCTTGGTTGTCATATCCTTCCCTCCTTCAAAGAATTTTTGTCTTATATTTCTTCATATTACAAGTACATACTAGATTTAAATTTCCCTCAATTATAACAAGTTATTTCCAATTAGGTTCATCATTTTTCATTTTTAGGTATGAAATTAAGCATTTATTCATGTTTGTACAAATAGGGGTCTCAAGGCATCATTGTATCAAATTCATGATTTCATACTTTCACCCTTCGTGTACGGGGTGGTTTCATATTAGGTCTTGCTCATGAGAGTGACATACTATACATATATTAAGTCTTTCACATAAGTGTGATCATTTTGGTCTTGCTCATGAGAGTGACATAATGTACATATATTAAGTCTTTCACATAAGTGTGATCATTTTCATATATCATGGATTATTTGAGGAACATCATTATGATCAACGTCAATGTTTTGTAGTCATCTAACTTGTATTGTAAAGGAGCTCCATAAGCTCAAGCCACTCAAGAAAAAACTTATGTATGTACAACAAGACATGCTAACCACAACCATCTACCTGTACCAAAATTTTCTACCCAACTTTCAAGAAATAAGGGAAACCACTAGATTCCTTTTCAGACTAGTACTAACTCGAGTATGAGGCTCATCATGGATATGACACATCACATACGTCATCTTAGGGTCTTGGACCATCTCCCTCACCTATATAGTAAACATAATAAATTCAATTGCCTCTTCATCTAGGGTTAGATATTTTCATAGAAAATATATGGTTTCACATTTTCAAAAGTGCCACATGCTAGGTGACTTGACTCAATACTTATAAGTAGTCTATCTAGGGATAGGGGTGAGTAGAATATGGTTAATGGCCGATTAACGAATGGTTAAAAATCAAATGGTTAATTTATTTTAGATAATTTGTTTAATTTAGTTAATTTAATTTAGTTAATTGGTTAAACAATTAATTCGATGATAAAAATATTTTCTATTTGGTTAATAAAATAGCCAAAATATATTTATTTAAAAATATTTTACATATAAATATATACACCTACATAGTTGTACTTTTATTTAATTAAAACACTACATATACGTACTTATCATATTTTCATTAACTACGCAACTCTAAATTTATATGCAATACTACCATAGTATAACAATCATTCAAAATTTATGAGTAACTTCATGCAATACTATTACAAGAGTGTTATTTGGTTAACCAAATTAACCGTCTGAATTAACCATTAACCGAATAACCATAACCAAATTAAGCAACATTCATTTGTTAGGTTAATGGTTAAAATATCAAATGACAAATTAACCATTAACCAAAGAGAATTAACCATAACCGACTGAATTAACCTAATACTCACTCCTAGGTAGGGACTCATCATCGTGTATTTCAATTGTGCATATTTTTTCAGCATTTCACATATTTTGGAGTTTAGGTACTCTGACCTTCTCCTGTGGCGGGTCGACTCATATCAATAGGTCACCCTTTTCGTATGTCCCTTGCTAGAGGTCCTCCTTCATAAAGATATTGAGGCCTATGTTAGTCCCAAACCATTTATCACATATCGTATCACAATACATACAAGACTAGGCAAAGTCAAGCATGCCAACCCAATAGCTATGATTAACACATCAACCAAGTCACATATCCCTTGCATGATGATGGATTAGCTAGGGTTGCATGGTCAAACTCATCTCATATCCCCAAAACATACTCGAACATTCCAAAACAAGCTTAGGTCATTTTAGAGATAACTCATATTATCAACATTGATACCATTATCAATGTCGTCGTTATCATCATCATCATCATCATCATCATCATCATCATCATCATCATCACCATCATCATCATCGTCATCGTCATCGTCATCGTCATCTTCATCGTCATCGTCATCCTCATCGTCATCGTCATCGTCATCATCATCATCATCGTCATCGTCATCGTCATTGTCATCGTCATCGTCATCGTCATCGTCATCGTCATCGTCATCGTCATCGTCATCGTCATCGTCATCGTCATCGTCATCGTCATCGTCATCGTCATCATCATCGTCATCGTCATCGTCATCATCATCGTCATCGTCATCGTCATCGTCATCGTCATCGTCATCGTCATCATCATCGTCATCGTCATCGTCATCGTCACGTCATCATCATCATCATCATTGTAACATCCCTGACCTGGGTTACGCCTTAACCCTAGAAGTTTTGCTTAAGCAAGATAATTAGATCCTTAATTTTTATCTTGTGAAAAATAATTAAGGCCAAGAGGAACTTATGTTTCAATTTTGGTCCTGTTTTGATAATGTTGAAGCAATGTTTGCTTATTTTGGACTAAAGTGCAAATTACCCAAGTTGAGGGGTTAACTTGCAAATGTTACATGATTAAATGTTCCTCATGTGTTGAAGCATCATGAGAATGAAGATGATGCAGAGGTATGGCTTCGTAAAAGCCTGAGTACCAAGAAAGAGCTGATAAAGCAATGTTTGTGCATGAAAACCTAGTTTTGGTATATTATGCAATTTACCCAAAACCCAGGGTTCAATATGCAAATTACCACTTCAAAATAGTCCCTAATGTTTATTGGCATCATGTATAGCAAATAAAATGAGAGGGGCATCTCATTTGAATCACTTTGGAGGAGAGAGAATCTTGATATTAAAATAATCAAGATTTATGCATAATTGAAACCCGAATTCAATTTAATGCAAAAAGAAATATATTAATAAAAGAGCCCTTCAACCAAAAGTTGAAGGATGAAATTGCAAAGGGGTTGGAAGAGCTTGTGCCTTGCAAAGTCATAAAAATATCTTAAGGAGGTGAAGAACTCACTCACATTATTATAAGAAAAAGAAATATCCACTCACTTATGGATATTATTATAAAATGATTTAAGGTGCTTAATTTACTTTTCGTTATTTCTTGGAGAATTGAGAGGAATAAGAGGAAAGGAAGATATCCTCGTAACCAAGGAAGGGAAGGGGGGAAATGGCAAGGATATGGAGGAGATAATTCCTACTTTCTCTCTCTTAAATGAAGTTTTAATAAAATGCATATATGCTCCCTTATCCATAGCTTGGATGGGTAATTTCGAATCCACTTTCATTCCTTGCTTGCAAAAAAACAACCAAGGGAGCTTGGAGCAACAGGAGGACGACCCCCAACCTGTTGGTAAGCTTATTGATCACTTTCAACCATGATTTCATGGTGGAAATCGAAAATAAATCATTGATTTCTTCTTTTCTTCACTCCATCTTCAACCCTAGACAATCTTTTCACCCTAAACCTTGAGGACGAACCTAGGGGGAGTGGAAAAAGCTTCATCCACCATTTTTGACGTGAAGATCCAATCTTTGAATCTCATTTGGAGGCGGGTTATATAACTTGAACCCTTAATCATTGTTATTGAACTCAATTTCTCAATTCAATTGATTCAATTGTTCTTCTTACAATACCTTTGATTAATTGATGCAACTTCTATGGGTATGGAAGTAGATTTCGGGGGGATTAAGGTTGATGGTGATGACATCATCACAAGAACACATCTCAACAATTTGAGTTGCAAACGGTTTTGGACTTTGGGTCCAAACGGTCTCACCAAACCGTTTGGAGACCAAACGGTTTGCAAATCGTTTGATGAATTGGACTCCAAACCGCAAGAGAGGGTTGACCATTTGGTTAGGTTGACCGTTTGAGGTATGAACCCAAGTACATGTTGGATGATTATCCAATGGATCCAATTGATTGATTCAATGTATGTACAATCCATCAATTGGAAACCCTAATCAAGTTGATTGAAGAATCCATGATTGTTCCAAACGATTTCAAGATAATTTGGGTCAAACGGTTTTGAAACCGTTTGAGCCCAAATGGTCTTGAAACCATTTGGGACCAAACGGTTTCAAAACCATTTTTAGGGTTAATGGTTGATCCTTGATTATTGGATAAAGATCTAATGGTGTTGATTGATGAATCCTTCAATTGCCTAATCAATGGTCAGTTCAATGGTGCAAATTACATTCAATTTGATTGATGAATGTACCTAATGAACCCTTGTAGTTTTGAGACTGATTTGGCCCAAACGGTCTTGAAACCGTTTGAGTCCAAACGGTCTTGAAACCATTTGGGGTCAAACGGTTTCAAAACCGTTTGGAGTCAAACAGTTTCAAAACCGTTTGGTGATGAAACCCCAAAACTGAATGGAGGTCAAATGTGATTCAATCATTTGGAAATTGAAGGTGATGATTGTTCCATTGATCCAATGATTGATAGCAATGATAATCAATGATAGGTATAAAGGTTGAATCCCTAAAGTACGTAGATGATTAGTACCTTTAAAGGGATAAACCCTAATTTCTTATAATAGCAATAACTCAGTACACTATGTTAATCATAGTTGTATATACTTGATCGTATGATTGATGTAACCAAATCAAGTGGAGAGACTGATAGAATGGAATTCATACTTGAGTATGATTCATGTGGTGATTAAGGGTATGATCCTTAATAAATATATCATAAAACCCTAATCATGAGCATAAAACCCTAATTGACAAGGTTATTGAACCCTAACCCTAATTCAGGGCAATTTTGAATGAAACCCTAATCTAGGGTTAGGATGTAACCCTAATCCAGGGTGATGATATGTGTAAACCTAATTTAGGGTAATGTGATGTAAAACCCTAAATTGGGATGAATAGTAAACCCTGATTATGGATACTGTAATAGGAATCCTAATTGGGATGAATAGTAAACCCTAATTGTGGGCAATTAAAGTGGAAACCCTAATTGAGGATGTTTCCATGTGAAACCCTAATTGAGGATGATTCCATGTGAAACCCTAGTTGAGGGTGATGCCATGGGAAATCCTAATCTAGGGTAATGCCATGTGAAACCCTGAATTAGAATAATGTTATGTGGAATCCTAATGTAATGATGTAATGTGAAATTTAAATCCGGGGTGATACCATGTAATGATATATGAAACCCTAATGAGGGTATAATGGCCAATACACTAAAGTAGGGTGTGGCCGACATAATAAAGTAAGATGAGAATGTTACACCATGAAGGGTGAAATTGATAAACCATATGAATGGTAATATTGATACTTTAATATATAAGGGTATAAGGGACAAGGTGATGCCTAGATCATTATACATCCAACTCTATACATGTGATTAACTTGACATACATGTATCAACCCTATACACCTTACAAAGATGAGGATAGGATACTCTTAGGAGTGATGTATGCAACACTAAATAATGATGTGGATAGTATTTTGAGAGTTGAGATACCTAAAGTGGTTGATAGTGATATCAACGATGCCTAACCATTAGACCATTCCATATCATTAAAGATAGCTGGACAAATCTGTTGGGTTTTAGGGGAGGCAGAGAAGGAAGTGGAAACAAAAATTTTCCTCCCCAAACCCAGAACAAGGAAATGAGTCAACGTCTATACAATAGGAAAGGATGGTTTGTGGAATCATACCTTGTCCCGAGGCTTGCTCGGTGACAATACCTCACGCCTTGCACGGTCTTCACCTCCTGTCTTGGATGGTGTCTGTGTAGCTCCTGGTCGCACCGGGACTGACTGGATTGAAGGCTGTCCTCCTAGCGGCAGAAACCTCCCACCTCTGAAGTAGTCCACACGGACCACCTAGAACTCCAATATCCTTGTCCCACAAGGAATTGGAAGGAGTCACACCCTCCTGTCAGCGTACTAGTCGCCAACACACTCTCCTTCCACCAATCGCAACTGCAGTTGTCTTTCCCTTGTTGTGCCTCCCTTATCGGGTAGCACTTGCTCGGGCTCTCTCTCGGTTACCAAAACCAGAGAGAATGACAACTTTGCAGAGCAACTGGTTTGCACTGAGTTGTTCTTTGAGAAGCCCCCAATACCCCTATATATAGGAGGGTCATGGGACATGGTTCTCCATCCCGGGCAATGCGGGACTAAAAGCAGGAGTAGAAGGGTTCGAGATTTTCCACAAAATAACCAACTCACAACCTGAACCGATCGTTTCATTTCTGAAACGGTCGGTTGGGGACCTGAGTCGGTCGGTTGACACCTCAACCGATCGGTTTGGACCCATGAGTCGGTCGGTTTACATGTAAACTGATCGGTTCGTGGTCTTGATCAGTTCCCGATTGACTTTCCATCTTTTGTTTCTAATTGGTATCAAATACCAATCCTTGTTCCAATCAAATTGGACAAGTGAAACGAAAGGAAAATTCTCACCAATCCTACTTTCCCAACTTGCTCAGTTGCAACAATTGAACCGATCGTTTCAACACTTGAAGCAATCGTATCACCCTGTCCATGAGTCGATCGACTCACAACCTGAGCTGATCGGTTCACCAAGCTCAGCCGATCGGTTCATCACATGAGCTGATTGGTTGGGAGTGTAGATTGTACAGAATCAGTCAATTGTAGTTTCAATCAATCCAATACTCTAATCAATCAGTCCAACACCTTGAACATTATGATACTGAGCTATCAATTGATTGAGTGTTTAGTTAAACTACTAAACTACTTTAGTAATCAATCTAAACATTGTTTGTGGACAAAACTCCTCTTCCAGGTTAAATCCTTTGTGTGTGACCCTGCAGGTCCATTTTCACGTTGGCAGTGAAAGTCCATAACACTTATGACTTCACAAGCAAAGAGCGGTGCATAGTCACACATCACTGCTACCCAAGTGAAATAGAAAGTTGGAGAACAACTTTCAATCCTACAATCTGTGGTGTTATAGTGAATGTATAATTCCTTTGTCACTAATATCCTGAATGAACTCAAGGCATGGAACAATCATCCTGTCAATGTTCATTCACTTTCTTGATCTCAGAGTAGATTGGAAGAGATATGTATGACATCAATATCACATACTGATTCACACATGCGTGCGCATGCCTATTTCAATCCAACACATAAAGTGGCCTTGGATATCAAACTCCCTCAGGAGGGACAAATCCCATATCTATCACTCACCCCTCAAAAGCCCCAAGTGTCAAAGCCACCCAATCATCACCTTTATAACAACCCATGTTTCAGGACTGCGTTTGATGATGTCAAAGTGTGCCCAACGACATGTGTTGAGTGTAGTGATTTCAGGTCAAAGAATCACACTCACCACCATCACTGTGAGTACTGACTGTGACTACCATGTCATGGTTCCATGTGTCAAACTCACGGTGGGTCTGTCCAGTACACTTGTTCTCTAACAAGTACCTATGTGTTTGGTTTGATATCTCTATATCATGACTAATGAGATTCTGTCATCAACAAACACCACAATCTAGTCTTGTGTGTCATTGCTGTCTATCTACCTTCCACAATGACATCTGACTAGGGACATAACAAGAATGTACAAACTCTTAGCATCTGTATGATCTCATCGTTCAGGTCCTCAACCTGAAGGCATACGTCATTGAGTACTGTCATTCTCGAGACATTCAATTTGTTCTATCACTATCTCATATGACTGAACCAGAAAGAATTGGATGCTTGCCTATGATGTTTATCAAATCAATCTTAATGTATCCCACCAATCATCCCATGATTGGCTCTCAGGGCATACATACCAACAGACTCCCACTTGCACTGTGAGCCAATCACCCTTGAATCATATTCATAGTGATCTTCAAACATGTCCCACATGTTACTCTGCTCTAGTGCGAACATAGTGAGTAATGGAAACACCTTGCCAAAGTCAGTTTAAAATGCATGTCTCACATCTCTTCGCTGTACGTCACATGTATCAGATGGAGTTGCCGTAATATACGATCTAGTATTCCTTTGCTAACTTTCAGCCACATTGCATGATCAAGGATTCCATACTTGTCATCAATGAGCGGAATATCTATAAGTTCATCTCATGAACTTCCAGATCCATATAGTATCCACTGTTGTTATCTAACATATAGATACTCGGCATTTCCTT
Source organism: Alisma plantago-aquatica (assembly GCA_963693085.1). Taxonomy (NCBI): domain Eukaryota; kingdom Viridiplantae; phylum Streptophyta; class Magnoliopsida; order Alismatales; family Alismataceae; genus Alisma; species Alisma plantago-aquatica. Next base: position 1,233,299,585 of record OY856411.1, on the reverse strand, counting down.
TTAAATGGTTTTATTGGAACACTTCCAATTATCAACAAACTTTCACTTTTATATATCCTATATATATTTTGCGATAAATTTTCTGTCCTTTTCGGAAGTTCGCATCAATGTAACTCTTTACATCGAACTCTTCCTTATCTCCATATAACTAGTACTTCTCAAGTACTTATCAAGTTCTTATGGTTTCCAGTAACCCTTACTGGAAGTAGACATGCATCCACTCGTCATGTCCCACATACATGTTATCAAGATGAGCACATCATACTGTCATGTCCTACATACAAGATGATGAATGCATTTTATTCTTGCCATGTCCATACATGCAAGATAATGGGATGATTACATACATGATAGATCCATATCTATTCTTAGTGTTCCCATTCTTCATAAGAATTGGACACTTGGCCTTGGGATACTAACTCCATGTATTATGGACAAGTTTTCTCCCACTGAATCTGTGCATACTGAACCCTTCAGTACAGATTGCCAATGTATGCTTTCTCTTTTCAGGTCAAGAGGTTTTTGAGAACTATCTCTATAGATCTCTATTCCTATCACATAGGAAACATCTCTATCTTCCTTAAAGATAATTTCCACTTTTGGATTTCCATTCTAGAACATTTCCATTTCACATCAACATGTGGATTGTGAATACGCTCCCACTAAATCACAGATCCCTTCTTTATCTTTGACATATCAGTCAAACCCTTTGACTATATCATCAAAGTAAAGATCCAATTCTGAGTTGCTTGTACTCAATCAATCACATTGATTAGTCCATTGTAACTTATAGACTTCATTTGCATTAGTGGATTCATAAACCTTATAGGTTGTGTCACATACACATCCTTGTTTTATTCCTCATAGGAATGCGGTTTTAGTATCCATATGCCAAATGTCTTAGTCATTAAGTTGCAATCAACAAGCATCATCCTTCTCAAAATGTTATCCATGTGTCTTAACACTTAAGACTTATTCACACTTATGGATTTTATTCCAATGGGTGCTACTATCAAGGTCATACCTTATAGTTCACATGGATGTCATTTAGGATGGAATGGTCATAAACCATAACTCAAAATTCAGTTCCTCATATTCATCTAGATAGTTGACTCATCACATGAACAACTCATCACATAAATAATTGAGGTGTATCTGTCAAGGATATAAGAACTGACAACTCATTGTGATTCTCAATGTCCTTTATTAGTGTGAGGTATTCTTTTATTAAGAAGAATTCAGTTATTTGATAATCATTCTCTAACTCCTTAGAGTATGATTCCTTCTTGATTTAGACATCACCATGCCTTAATCATGAGTTCACTATGATACACTATCATAATCACTCAAAAGGATCTCAAACATTTGGTCCAAGTATTTCATTCATTGATCTCATCAAGAATTAACACTTTACCAAATTTGCACTTCATCTATGATAATCTTGAACACTTCAAGATATTCATATTGGTATTTCTCTAAACACCATTTGAAGTATTAGCATTTGTTCCAATAGGTAAATACATCACATGTATCATACCTAATAGGATAATCATTCTCCCACTACCATTAGTGAAGATTGATTAATCATGTCCAAGTTATTCATGTCTCTTACTGGTTCTCTAACCAAAAGAGTCTAGATTTATCCATCATATGGACACTAGAAATGAATTTCTCATGATTGATGCTAATTTGATTGTTTGAGTTATCTATAACTTTTAGGTATCATTTTATCTTATGCATATCAAATACCACAAGATAAACAAGGCATTGCCACAAAGATCATATCTTTAAAAGATTGAAACATCAACTTTATTGATTGCCATCATTGTCATACAATATGCAAAAATAAAGTGTTTCTATCTATTGGCAATATATGAAATAGCAGTTCATAACTGTATTACATGCCTTTAGGCTGAAAATAAACTAAAGTACTCCTATCTATGGCAGCAACACTTGCCCCATTTATTGAGTGCTTTACACTTTACATCTTGGTATCATATACCTCAAAAGTGTTACAAGTTCATTTTCATGACACCTTTAAGTAGAGACGTCTCTCGCCTTCTTCTTCTTCTATTCTTCCAGATAGAGAGGACAATTCCTTTTCCAATGTCCTGGCTTTTGACAATGGTGGCAATTTCCTTTCTTGGTCACGTCTCCCTTGGCTTTGAGAGATGAAGACGACTTGGGCTCCTGGCTAGCATCAAAACCGTTCTTAGCTTTGCCCTTGCCCTTGTGCTTGGACTTTCCTTTCTTGCTCATGATCACCATCACAGACTTAGGCTTATCCTTCTTCATCTATATCTCATCTGTCCTCAACATGCCCAACAACTTTGACAGTGGCCTATCAAAGTTGTTCATGTTGTAGTTCATCACAAACTGACTGTAGGATTCTGGCAACGATTGCAATATCACGTCAGTAGCCAACTCTTGGCTCAGTGGAAATCCCATTCTTGTCAGGTTCTCCACATACCCAATCATCTTGAGTGTGTGAGGACCAACTGGATCTCCTTCTGTCATGACGCACTTGAACAGTGCCCTCGAGACATTGTATCTCTCTTGCCGTGCTTGATCTTCATACATGTTCCTAAGATGTTGAATCATCTCAATGACACCGGTGTTCTCATGTTGTCTCTGCAACTAGTGGTTCATAGAGCACAACATCAAGCACTTTGCATCAATGGCATCATCAAAATGCTTCTTGTAAGCATCCCTTTCTGCCTTTGGTGCATTAGGAGCAGGTTCCTCTAGAATTGGAGTATCCAGGACATAGAGCTTTCACTCTTGAGTGAGAACAATTCTCAATGTCCTATACTAGTCATGGAAGTTTGTCCCATTTAGCTTGTCCTTTTCAAGGACCGATCACAAAGAAAAGTGATTGTTGTTTGTTGTCATTTGTGCTACAAAAGGAAATATGCAAATTTAGTCCAAAAACTCATTTTTGACTTATTTGATTGATTTGAAAAGTTGACGATATAATTAGGCCTTTAATTAATTATCGCTCCCACTATTTTAATTCAAATTGATAACCCTCACCATCAATTCGGAAGATTGCAGCATACAACCTTCTAGTGGGCACGATCCTGAAATCCTCTAAGTCATGGACCAGCTAGTTCTGTCACCCACAACTTAGATCTCTCAGGTAGGCAACTTTTTCCAATTGCATCATATTCAACTCTTGATAAGATATCATATGCAACTCCTTGCCATGATCATCTCCATGCTTCAAGGTGCTAGATCCTATCTAGGTCACCTTGTTAAGTTCGACCCAAAGCAAACACGATGAATATGCACCCTGCTAGGGAAGACTCACACATTCATCCTTCACGCTTCCACGAGATAGACGGTGCACCACGCTAGGGCGTGCTCACACTTGGTCGATCAAGATTTTCACGTGTGTCGCATTTGGAAGGCATCTAAAGCTTAATATTTAATGTGGAATTTGGTTTTTATATACATATACATATATATATCCAATCACCACAATACATAGTACATATCATATACATGCTATATCCCATAGAAAACATGCAAAACGATAAAAGAGATGATTATGGCCATCCTAATGTGATTCCTCGAGCCAAGAGGAATCACGGTCATCTAGGTCTACATCACATGCAACATGTACAAGATGAACTCTGTGCTTTGCCTTTCTGGGTTTGATCAACTCATCACATGAATGATCGGCTCGCCATCAGACTGGTCGGCTGGGTGCCACCAGCCGATCGGTTGGCTCCTCCAACTAATTGGTTCACCTGGTCGTCGTGCATCTCATCATGGCCGCCACCCGCTCATCTCACTCCTCAAATTGGTCATCAACCGACCGGCTCACTCCTTGAATCGATCGTCTGGAACGTCAACCGATCGGTTCACGCCTTGAACCGATCGTCTCAGCTATCGTCAAGATGTCCTCCGTTCTTTGACATAACAGGAAATAAAATTCTATCCTATTTTGCATTGTTTAAAGAGAAACCTCGAGTTACATTCGAGGGGAGCAAAGGTAGGAAAGAAATCTCGAATTATTTTGAGTTACATCAGGAATAGGAGAAGGAAGATCAGTGCGCAGACCGAGATGCAAGCAACCACATACAACCATACACAGATAGGGTTTATTGGCCATAACCACACTATACATCCACCAAAAAACTCGTTTAAGGGCGACGCGTATCGAGTGCATTAATAATACATATCATATATGTAAATTGGGATTTGTGGATTTAGGATTGGACATGCATAAAGCCAATTTTATTCGCATCGTATGCAATAAATAAAGGCGACAAACCAAAATCGATCATATCGATATTCCTAAAATATAGAGCAGTTGATGTGGCTCTGATACCACTGTTGGGTTTTAGGGGAGGCAGAGAAGGCAGCGGAAACAAAAACTTTCCTCCCCAAACCCAGAACAAGGAAACACATCAACGTCTATACAATAGGAAAGGATGGTTTGTGGAATCATACCTTGTCCTGAGGCTTGGTCGGAGACAATACCTCACGCCTTGCGCGGTCTTCACCTCCTGTCTTGGACGGTGTCTGTGCACCTCCTGGTCGCATCGGGACTGACGGGATTGAAGGTTGTCCTCCTAGCGGCAGAAACCTCCCGCCTCTGAAGTAGTCCACATGGACCACCTGGAACTCCAATCTCCTTGTCCCACAAGGAATTGGAAGGAGTCGCACCCTCCTGTCAGCATACTATTTGCCAACACACTCTTCTACCACCAGTCGCAACTGTAGTTGTCTTTCCCTTGTTGTGCCTCCCATATCAGGTAGCACTTTCTCGGGCTCTCTCTTGGTTACCAAAACCAGAGAGAACGACAACTTTGTAGAGCAACTAGTTTGCAATGAGTTGTTCTTTGAGAAGCCCCCAATACCCCCTATATATTGGAGGGTCATGGGACATGGTTCTCCATCTCGGGCAATGCGAGACTAAAAGCAGGAGTAGAAGGGTTCGAGATTTTCCACAAAACAACCAACTCACAACCTGATCCGATCATTTCATTTCTGAAATGGTCGGTTGGGGACCTGATCCGGTCAGTTTCACCTCAACTGATTGGTTGGGACCGATGAGCCAGTCGGTTCACATGTGAACCGATCGGTTCGTGATCCTGATCAGTTCCCGATTGACTTTCCATCTTTTGTTTCTAATTTGTATCAAATACCAATTTTTGTTCCAATCAAATTGGACAAGTGAAACAAAAGGAAAATTCTCACCAATCCTACTTTTCCAACTTGCTCGGTTGCAACAGTTGAACCGATCATTTCAACACTTGAAGCAATCGTATCACCCTGTCCATGAGCCGATCGACTCACAACCTGAGCCGATCGGTTCATCACATGAGCCGATCGGTTGGGAGTGCAGATTGTGCAGAATCAGTCAATTGTAGTTTCAATCAATCTGATACTCTAATCAATCAGTCCAACACCTTGAACATTATGATACTGAGCTATCAATTGATTGAGTGTTTAATTGAACTACTAAACTCCTTTAGTAATCAATCTAAACATTGTTTGTGGACAAAACTCCTCTTCCAGGTTAAATCCTTTGAGTGTGACCCTGCAGGTCCATTTTCACGTTGGCAGTGAAAGTCCATAACACTTATGACTTCACAAGCAAAGAGCGGTGCCTAGTCACACATCAGTGCTACCCAAGTGAAATAGAAAGTTGGAGAACAACTTTTAATCCTACAATCCGTGAATGGTGTTACAGTGAATGTATAATTCCTTTGTCACTGATATCCCGAATGAACTCGAGGCATGGAATAGTCATCCTGTCAACGTTCATTCACTTTCTTAATCTCAGAGTAGATTGGAAGAGATATGTATGACATCAATATCACATACTGATTCACACATTCGTGCGCATGCCTATTTCAATCCTACTCATCAAGTGGCCTTGGATATCAAACTCCCTCAGGAGGGACAAATCCCATATCTATCACTCACCCCTCAAAACCCCATGTGTCAAAGCCACCCAATCATCACCTTTATAACAACCCATGTTTCAGGACTGCGTTTGATGATGTCAAAGTGTGCCCAACGACATGTGTTGAGTGTAGTGATTTCAGGTCAAAGAATCACACTCACCACCATCACTGTGAGTACTGACTGTGACTACCATGTCATGGTTCCATGTGTCAAACTCACAGTGGGTCTGTCCGGTACACTTGTTCTCTAACAAGTACCTATGTGTTTGGTTTGATATCTCTATATCATGACTAATGAGAGTCTGTCATCAACCAAAACCACAATCTAGTCTTGTGTGTCATTGTTGTCTATCTACCTTCCACAATGACATCCGACTAGGGACATAACAAGAATGTACAAACTCTTAGCATCCGTATGATCTCATCATTCAGGTCCTGAACCTGAAGGCATACATCATTGAGTACTGTCATTCTCTAGACATTCAATCTGTTCTATCACTATCTCATATGACTGAACCAGAAAGAATTGGAAGCTTGCCTTTGATGTTTATCAAATCAATCTTAATGTATCCCACCAATCATCCCATGATTGTCTCTCAGGGTATACATACCAACAAAATCTAGTGTGTTACCTACGAACTATATGATAAAGGTGATTGGTGAGTGGTTAAAAGTATTAAGAGGGAAATACCTTAATACAAGATAAGTTGGTAACTCAAGTGAGTTAGAAGTGAAGAGAAAAGTGATACATCAAGACATGATAGATATTATAACATCCCTGACCTAGGTTATGCTTAAACCTAGATGTTTTGCTTAGTAAATTAGATTATATTCTTGCTCTTATCTCTTGAAAAGTAATTAAGGCTCAAGAGGAACTTATATTTCAATTTTAGTCCTTTCTGAATAATGTTGAAATAATGTTTTACTTGTTGTGGACTAAAGTGCAAATTACCCAAGTTGAGGGGTTAAATTGCAAATGATACATGATAAGATGTTCCTCATGTGTTGAAGCATCATGGGAATGAAGATGATGCAGAGGTATGGCTTGTGGTAGCTTGAGTACCAAGAAAGAAATGATAAAGCAATGGTTTTGCATTAAAAACCTAGTTTTGGTGTTAAGTGCAATTTACCCAAAACCTAGGGTTCAATATGCAAATTACCACTTCAAAATAGTTCCTAATGTTTCTTGGAATCATGTAGAGCAAATAAAATGAGAGGGGCGCCTCATTTGAATTAATTTGGAGGAGAGAGAATCTTGATATTAAAATAATCAAGATTTATGCATAATTGAAACCCTAATTCAATTTAATGCAAAAAGGGATATATTAATTAAGAGCCCTTCAACCAAAAGTTGAGGTATGAACTTTCAAAGAGGTTGGACGAGCTTGTTCCTTGCAAAGGCACAAAAATATCCAAAGTAAGTGGATATCTCACTCACATTATTATAAGAAAAAGAAATATCCACTCACTTATGGATATAGTATAATGTGATTTAAGGTGCTTGATTTTATTTTCTTTAAATCATGGATAATTGAGAGGAATATGAGGCAAAGAAGATATCCTCGTATCCAAGGAGTTGAGGGGGAAGAGGCGGCACTAATTTTGGAATTAAAAGATTTTTATAAGACATTTTCTCTCTCATTGATTTTCTTATAAAAATACCCTTTACTAGCCAAATCAAAGTATTTTCCGATTCCACTTCTTCTCCTTGCTTGGAAAACGACCAAGGGAGCTTTGGAGGACCAGTAGGACGACCCCCAACCTGTTGGTAAGCTTCCTGACCTTCTTTCACCTTGATTCCATGGTGGAAATCAAAAATCAATGCATGATTTCTTCTTATCTCCACTCCATCTTCAATTCTAACCATTCATTTTCACTCAAAGCTTGAGGACGAGCCTTGGGATAGTGAAAAGAGTTGCATACACCATTGTTGACGTGATCTTGAAGCTTTGGATCTCAATTGGAGGTGGGTTATATAACTTGAACCCTTATTCATTATTATTGAATTCAATTTCTCAACCCTTTATATTCAATTGATCTTTTTTCAATACCTTTGATTGATGGATGCAATCACCATGAAAATCACAGAAAGTGTCATGGGTTTAGAGCTTGATGATGATGACATCATCATAAGAACACACCTACCTAAATATCAATTGCAAACGGTTTTGGACTTTTGGTCCAGATGGTTTCACCAAACCGTTTGGAGACCAAACGGTTTCCAAACCGTTTGGTGATTTGAGCCCCAAACCGCATGAGAGTGTTGACCATTTGTATGGGTTGACCATTTGAGGTCTGAACCCTAGTTTATGTTGGATGATGATCCAATGGATCCAATTCATTGATTAAATGTATGGGCAATCCACCAATTATAACCGTAATCGATTTGTTGGAGGTTCCATGAAGTGATCCATTCGATTTCAAGACTTTTTGGGTCAAACGGTCTTGAGACCGTTTGAGCCCAAACGGTCTTGAAACCATTTGGGATCAAACCGTTTCAAACCCGTTTGGTGATCCAAAGGTTGAGATTTGAGGGTTGGAGATCCAAGAGCCAATAATTGTTGAACTTCAATAACTCAATTGATTGAAGGTTTCAATGTAGCAAATCATGTTCAACCAATTGATGAATGTATCTAAAGAACCCTTGTGGTTTTGAGACTGATTTGGCCCAAACGTTCTTGAGACCATTTGAGTCCAAACAGTCTTGAAACCGTTTGGGGTCAAACGGTTTCAAAACTGTTTGGAGACCAAACGGTTTCCAAACCGTTTGGTGATGAAACTTCAAAACCGAGTGGAGGTCAAATGTGATTCAATCATTTAGAAATTGAAGGTGATGATTGTTCTGTTGATCCAATGATTGATAGCAATGATAATTAATGAAGGTACAAAGGTTGAAATCCTAAAAGTACCCGAATGATTAGTACCATTTAAGGAATAAACCCTAATTGCTTATAAGATCAATAACTCAGTACACTATGTCAAGCATAGTTGTATGTACTTGATTCAAGGGTTGATATAACCTAATCAAGTTGATAGGATGATAGAATGGAATTAATACATGAGTATGATTCATGTGGTGATTAAGGGTATGATCCTTAGCAAAGAGATCATGAAACCCTAATCATGAGCACAATCCCTAATTGACAAGGTTATTGAACCCTAACCCTAACTCAGGGCAATTCTAAGTGAAACCCTAATTTGGATGAATAGTAAATCTTAATTGTGGGTTATTGAATGTATACCCTATTCTAGGGTGAAATTTATGTGAAACCCTAAATTAGGGTAAAACTAGATGAAACCCTAATTGAGGGAAATGTCAAGTGAAATCCTGATTGCAGGTAATACTAAGTGAAACCCTGATATAGAAGGATGTTATGTGAAACTCTAATGAAGAGTGATATTAGGTGAAATCCATATTTATGAAAGATGCTATGTGAATCTCAATTTATAAATATGGAAAACCCTATTCCTAATCATGGAATAGTGATTAATGTATTGACAACTGTAACACCTAGAGAGGTCGATAATGGATATCCTTATATTAATAGTTCCTAACTCAAGGATGAGTCTATATCATTAGCAATGGTGGTAATTTCTAAATATAGTGACTTGTGATCAATACATTACATTATAAATGTGATGAACTAGTATACATAAAGTATTAGGATGGGAATTACCCTAATACGAGCTAAGTGGATGAACTCAAGTAAGATAATGTTAATGAGGGAGGTGATACATCAAAATATGATAGATATCACATCCAGCACTTCAAGTGTGATATACCCTAATGTATTTAAATCCAATATATTTGGATGAGTGACACATGAAGTGTGTCATGTCAGTTGTTACATTCTGATGTAATGCATTTTGATGAGTGTAGGCTAACATGCCTTACGAAAAGGTTAATCCAAATCAATAAACTATGATGCAACTATATTCTGGTAAAGATGAGAGAGAAGCTTATACTTTGTGATGATAATTCAATTAATGATGAATGATGAGAATAAATAAGTATGATTGAATACTTATGTTATTCATATTGATTCCTATCTGTTTGGAGCAATGAAATATAACTTGATCATTAATAATATGATCTTGAGAACCTATATGGTTATTTCTGGAAAACCCTAATCTAGGGTAATGATGTGTAAATTCCTAATATAGGATGATGAATTTGATATAAAACCCTAATCCAGGGTGATGTTATGTAATGCTACAGTAAAACCTAAATTGGGTAAAAAACATGATGAACCCTAATCTGATGTGAATAGTATATCCTAACCCTGAATTGGGAAATAGGATATAATAAGCCCTAATACAGGGAATGCTATGTGAAACCATAATACAGGGTGATGCTATGTGAAGTCCTGACTCAAAGTAATCCTATGTGAAGCTCAAATACAAATTGATAAGTTATGAATGTAATAAGAAAACCCTTGTATTGCATGGTATTGATATATAATTGTTATCATGAGTACTAATCATGCAGGTATATTGAGATGATGAGCATAGCCAGGTATGGGCTATGATGCTCTGTATATTGAAAATGTTTCATGGGATTCATAAGCCATAATATGCCTTGTTGCCTATTAAGGGGTGACAAGAGGTGATATGAGCTTTGTGAACTATGTGGAATCCCTTGTGTAGTAAGAATCATAATGTCCTAGGTCAGTTGACCTAAAAGTATTAAGTTACCTAATAAGTGGTAACAAGTATTCTATGATGAGTTAAGGATGTGAATACACATATTCTATAGTCATGATGATGAACTTGATAATGTACTTAATGAGATGAGGGATTAAGATCCCAATACTTTGTGAAAAGAGTATGGCCACAGGCCATGACTCCACAAAGACTATGCTAGGCATTAGCTATGTGATCTAAGCCCGAAGAGAGTATATGTTGCGGATATAAATCTTTAGTGAATAAATGTTATGCATGTTATTCATATTCCTTAATGGATAAAGTGACATGCTGCTCTATCAGGTTATAACTGCAATGCTTTAGATAAGAAAAATGTTCTAATCTATTAGACAATGAAATAATTGTTTTTAAACAATTATCATTCCTTTGTTTAGATTTAACTTATTAAACTACAATAATAATGTTTCTGGAAGAGAGTTATATCTCTCGCTGGGACAATTTATAATTGTCTCACCCCCGTGGGAATCTCATTTTTAGGTGGACGCAGACAAGGAGGTAGGAATCCTCCAGTAGGTGAAGGACAGTAGCAGCAGCAGCAGCAAGGATAACAGTGAATTCTCAGGTGGAGACACTGGTTGTTATACCTTGTATAGATGTAAATAGAGTCCTATGTGTCGTCTCTGTACTCTCAGGTCCTCGGAGTAGTAGTTAGAGCTTTCAAGATTTTGGCTCAGTGCCTCGAGATTTTATACTGCCTATGTTTAGTTTAACATGGCAGTTGATGCTTGTAATTCACAGAAAGAGATGATACAAGAAATGTACCTTTAAACCAGAATGTAAAGGTATTACTTTGGTTCTATGTAAAAAAGTTTATCCTTTGATGGATCTCTTGGTAAAAAGGTTTTAATTTTTAGTGGTTTTTGGTAATCCGCTGCTTAGTGGTCGCTTCCGCTTAAGTTAATCATGTTTTTGTGAGTTGGATGCCACAGATATCACATTCAGTACTTCAGGATTGATACACCTTGATACACTTTAAATCCAATTTAGTTGGATAAGAAACACATGAAACATGTTATATAAACTAATACAATGAAATGTAAGGAATTTGATACATTTTGATAAGTATAGGCTAACATACCTTGAGAAAGGGGTTAAGCCAAACTAATGAGTATGATGTAATCATACCCTGGCAATGATGAGAAATAAACTCATACCTTGCATTAATAATATTTAATGATATGTGATGAGAGCAATAAGCATGTGTGAATGCTTGTGATATTAAAAGAGGCTCTTAGAGAAGTGGATCAATTAATTAGGGTTGGATTCATAAAATGAACATAATCCCTAATTAATGTGTAATGGGAGATCCTAACCCTAATTTTGGGTAATAGGATGAAAAACCCTATTTGATGGTAAACCCTAATCCTGGTAAGGAAATAGTGGTGTTACTATTGTATTGTATGCTGTGATATTCTTTTGTTGCTTATTGAGAAGTAACAAGATATGCATTGGCGTGGTGTGCCATTATATTATATTTTGATTAATGAGAAGTAACAAAATGTGCAGTGGCAATGTAAGCCATGTGATCAAGTTGTTGCCTAGTAAAAGGTAACAAGACAAATAATGGGCCTTGTGAGCCATGTGTAATGCTTGTGTAACAAGTATCATGTCTACCTTGGTCTGAGGACCTAGATGTAATAGTTACCTAATAAGTGGTAACAATGCATGTTCAGTGATGAACCTAGGGTTTAAATACCCAAATTTGATAAGCATGGTAATAATGTGGTGGAGGGATGAGAATTCCCAGTATTTAAATGAGGGACTGAGATCCCAATGTCTTATAAAGACTGAGAAGTGATTGATGAAACAATACATGGTTCTTTGTAGCATTTGTCATAATAAGTTATGTTTGAGAACTTGACTGGTGCTAAAAGAATATGATAATGTACCTAATTAATTAAGTGAAATCATATCACGTAGAGCCCTGGCCATAGATCCATCATCGTTAGTAATAAGTGATGGTGAAACGAGTTGCTCTGCGGCAAAAACCTGGAATGTATATTTTTGAATATGTGGGGATTAATGGGCGAACATATCCTTACGTCCTGATGAGGAGATTGATGGAAGGTAAATATTAAACCTCTCAATCCTTCATTGTATGTGTCAGGATGGATGTATCACAAATCTCCTGATGATTGGGATAGATGTTGTACACATCTCCCAATAATACTTAATGTCGGGTCGATGGAGATAAACATTAAACCTCTCAATTGCCAATGAGAGTGTAGTTGACACTGTAACTTTATAGACAAATTTCCAGTATACCCTGGAAAGCTATATTGAGCAGTTGACATAAGTCCTGCTTGTGGTCCCACACTGACCGAGATGTGGGAGGTCATGGGAATCCAGCTCTTCCATTGACCTATGTATGGTACCGATTTCATCTTTGAAGTGGTCAGTTGGAGTATGAGCGGTATACCTCATCTCCTCAGGGCATAAGTGTGATTGTAAAATATAATCAGTCGTATAACATGTTTGCCTAGGGATTGAATACGAAAATTCATTGGCTGATGTTACATTTCTTTTATGCATCTTTAGTTGATAGATGTGAATTATGTTTCTTTACATTCCTTGCAAGGTGGATAGATGATTTACAACTCTACCATAAGTAGATGCAATGTTCTCCTTAGGAAAGGAGATCACTTGATTCTGTTCATACAATGATTTATCTGTTGTTAATATATAAGAACTCCTGCTCACTTTTATTATAATAAACAACTATAACAATGTTTTGGCAGAGAGTTATATCTCCCGCTAGGGCAATTTATAATTGTCTCACCCCCGTGGGATCCAATGTTTTTAGGTGGACGCGGACGAAGAGGCAGAAACCCATAGCAGAGAAAGAACAACAACATCATCAGGGATAGCAGTAATATCTCAGGTGGAGATACTGCCTGTCAAGTCATATAGATAGTAGTCCTATGTGTCGTCTCTGTACTCTCAGGTCCTCGAAGTCAGTAGATAGTGCTTTTATAATCAATCTAAGATTTTGGCTTGATGCCTCAAAGTTCATTTGTTGTCTGTATATAATGTTAATAGGGCAGCTGATGTTGTAATCCTCGAGAAGAGATGGTACAAGCTATGTACTTATGAACCAGGATGTAAATGTTATACTTTGGTACTTGATGAAAGAGATTTCCTATGTTTGGATCTCTTTGTAAAAAGTTTTAAATTTTAGTGATTTTCAGTAATCTGCTGCAAATGATTCGCTTCCTCTTAAGTAAATCTTGTTTTTGTAAGTTGGATGCCACAATTTAGTGGTATCAGAGCTCTAGGTTCGCTGAGTCTACAGAGACATAGGACTAAGGTAGTAGAGTTTGTTCTAGTGCCTTCCAGTGTATCTGATAGTGTCTTCTACTCTTATAGGAGAAGAAGAACTTGAAGATGGTCGGGTCACATGAGGAGTTTGCTGTAGAAAGCAGCAATGTTGCACCAAGAAGGGGTGCAGGAGATCAGAGCAGAGAAGAACATATACCTGCACATCCCCCATTTTACCTAGCCATGATAGAGAGCCCAACTTTCCCTGCTCTGCTTTAGTAGATCGTGCATTGGCAATGTAACCTAGACTACCAGTCTCCAATGATGAAGTTTTGAACTCCAATAGGATTCTTGCTCAACAACAGCATGTTGGAGCAATGAATAATGGTAAAAAGAATAGGTTACAACCTGAAACTAGGGTTTGCTATGGGTGTAGACAGCCTGGACATATTATTAAACACTGTCCAGAAAGGAAAAAATGAAAGAAGAATTGAGAAAAGGCCTATCCAAACTCAGGAACAGAGGCCTAGTAGTCCCAAAAAGGGGAAGTTCTTGGCACCACTAGTACAGCCAATGTCTAATACACCAAGGCAATGGCTACCTGGAAAGGGTAAAGAACCTTTTAGACCACATCTAAAGCTCAGAACTTGCTACCAATGTAGACAGGTAGGACATCCGGCAAGAGATTGCTCAGCCAAAAATGTTACGGTGAATCAACCTCTAAGGCAGAATCAGCCTGAGGCAGTGAACCATCCATGAATCATGTCAGGTTAGACAAAATAATGTCATTCTAATATGTCATTTTTATGATTCCCTGAGCTTAATTGAGAAAGTAATTGATAGAGCTTTCTTTGATTAGTCCTATAAGGACTTAAATTTTACATAGTAAACATTATGGATCTTTTATATTTATTTCTCTTACCTCTATGAGAGAAGATGAGGTATAGAAAAGATGCCTGGATAAAATCCAAGAATGATGAATCTTATGCTCATAATGATAAGAAAAGAAAGGAATATGATAGTATACAAAGTGCATACTACTTAATCTCAGTATTTATATACCCTGTCCAGGTATACAACTATTGATGATAAAGTAAGTATGGAAACTCTTAGATTGTTATCTTTTTTATTGCTCTGATCAAGTAGTCATTCTGAAACAATCTAATGAGTATCATGAAATTTGAAATATGGTATGGATAAATGTGTCATATCCTAATTACAAGAAAGAAAAATCTGAGATAATCTCATATGAGTATGTGTGTATGAGGAAGTAAAAAGTATACTCCTCATAAGATAAGAATGAGAACAAGGGAGGTGATCCCTGTTCAAAAAAAAAGTTTGTGTATAATAAAGATCTTTTCCCATAATGTGGAAATGGGAAATATGATAAGATCATAAGATGCTCATGAACATGTTATATAATAACAAAGAAAGGAATGATGTATACACTACTACAGAAAATGCTTTTTACAACGGGAGATAGACAACAGTTCTGATGATTGTGTTGTAGCTAGCATACTTATCACAACAATCCCATTTTTGTGTAGTATATTGTATATTTTATACAACACAAGTCATTTACAACATGCCAAACCTGTTGTAGTATAGGAGGATACTACAACAACTGCTAAAGTGTTGTAATAGGTTGTAGTATCACAACATATTCAAAACTGATGTAAAAGATGTTATTTACACAACATATTTTGACCCGTTGTAATAGTCACATGTTGTAATAGACCATCATTACACAACGCAGACTCACCCGTTGTAGTATGTATTAATTATACAACAGGCCTTTACATGTTGTATTTGGTACATGTTGTAATAGACCACCATAATACAACATATTAAAACTCGTTGTTATATCCCAACATGAGACAACATACTCCAACCTGTTGTTTTATATTATAGTTACACAACATGTTGTAACCTGTTGTAATATCCACACATAAAACATCATTGTAATAGACCTCCATTACACAACGTAAACTAAACCATTGTAATATACTATAATTACACAACATGATATCACATGTTGTAATAGCTACATATTGTAAAAGACCATAGTTAAACAACACATCATATTCACATAATTCTCTGAATTTTTCAATTATTCGCGTATAATATATGTGTGTGTGTATCCATTATAATATTCACGTATAATATTCGCTTATATAAATATATATATATATATTCTATAGTTTCAAACATCACTATATAATTTTGATATTGTATCCATTAATTTTAAATACTTCTATCTGCATTTATATTTCATTAATACATAATATTTATAAATGCAGATAGAAGTATTTAAAATTAATGGATACAATATTAAAGTTATATAGTGATGTTTAAAACTATGGAAATAAAACATATATATATATATATATATATATTAATTCTATAGTTTTAAACATCACTATATAATTTTGATATTGTATCCATTAATTTTAAATACTTCTATCTGCATTTATATTTCATTAATACATAATATTTATAAATGCATATAGAAGTATTTAAAACTAATAGATACAATATTAAAATTATATAGTGATGTTTAAAACTATAGAAATAAAACATATACATATATATATATATATTAATTCTATAGTTTTAAATATCACTATATAATTTTGATATTGTATCCATTAATTTTAAATACTTCTATATGCATTTATATTTCATTAATAGATAATATTTATAAATGCAGATAGAAGTATTTAAAATTAATGGATACAATATTAAAAATATATAGTGATGTTTAAAACTATAGAAATAAAACATATACATATATATATATATATATATATATATATATATATTAATTCTATAGTTTTAAACATCACTATATAATTTTGATATTGTATCCATTAATTTTAAATACTTCTATCTGCATTTATATTTCATTAATACATAATATTTATTAATGCAGATAGAAGTATTTAAAATTAATGGATACAATATTAGAATTATATATAGTGATGTTTAAAACTATAGAAATAAAACATATATATATATATATATATATATATATATTCTATAGTTTGCAACATCACTATATAATTTTGATATTGTATCCATTAATTTTAAATACTTCTATCTACATTTATATTTCACTAATACATAATATTTTTAAATGCAGATAGAAGTATTTAAAATTAATGGATACAATATTAAAATTATATAGTGATGTTTAAAACTATAGAAATAAAACATATACATTTACATACATATATATATATATATATATATATATATATATATATTAATTCTATAGTTTTAAACATCACTATATAATTTTGATATTGTATCCAATAATTTTAAATACTTCTATTTGCATTTATATTTCATTAATACATAATATTTATAAATGCAGATAGAAGTATTTAAAATTAATGGATACAATATTAAAATTATATAGTGATGTTTAAAACTATAGAAATAAAACATATACATTTACATATATATATATATATATATATTAATTCTATAGTTTTAAACATCACTATATAATTTTGATATTGTATCCAATAATTTTAAATACTTCTATTTGCATTTATATTTCATTAATACATAATATTTATAAATGCAGATAGAAGTATTTAAAATTAATGGATACAATATTAAAATTATATAGTGATGTTTAAAACCATAGAAAAAAAAACACACACACAGACATATATATATATATATATATATATATATATATATATATATATATATATATATTAATTCTATAGTTTTAAACATCACTATATAATTTTGATATTGTATTCATTAATTTTAGATACTTCTATCTGCATTTACAATTGATTAATACATAATATTTATAAATGCATATAGAAGTATTTAAAATTAATGGATACAATATTAAAATTATATAATGATGTTTAAAACTATAGAAATAAAACATATATATATATATATATATATATATATTAATTCTATAGTTTTAAACATCACTATATAATTTTGATATTGTATCCATTAATTTGAAATACTTCTATCTGCATTTATATTTCATTAATACATATTATTTATAAATGCTGATAGAAGTATATAAAATTAATGGATACAATATTAAAATTATATATAGTGATGTTTAAAACTATAGAAATAAATATATATATATATATATATATATATATATATATATATATATATATATATATATATATATTAATTCTATAGTTTTAAACATCACTATATAATTTTGATATTGTATCCATTAATTTTAAAATACTTCTATCTGCATTTATATTTCATTAATACATAATATTTATAAATGCAGATAGTAGTATTTAAAATTAATGGATACAATATTAAAATTATATAGTGATGTTTAAAACTATAGAAATAAAACATATTCATATATATATATATGTATATATATTGATTCTATAGTTTTAAACATCACTATATAATTTTGATATTGTATCCATTAATTTTAAATACTTCTATCTGCATTTATATTTCATTAATATATAATATTTATAAATGCAGATAGAAGTATTTAAAATTAATGGATACAATATTAAAATTATATAGTGATGTTTAAAACTATAGAAATAAAGCATATATATATATTAATTCTATAGTTTTAAACATCACTATATCATTTTGATATTGTATCCATTAATTTAAAATTCTTCTATGTGCATTTATATTTCATTATTACATAATATTTATAAATGCAGATAGAAGTATTTAAAATTAATGGATACAATATTAAAATTATATAGTGATGTTTAAAACTATAGAAATAATATATATATATATATTAATTCTATAGTTTTAAACATCACTATATAATTTTGATATTGTATCCATTAATTTTAAATACTTCTATCTGCATTTATATTTCATTAATACATAATATTTATAAATGCAAATAGAAGTATTTAAAATTAAGGGATACAATATTAAAATTATATAGTGATGTTTAAAACAATAGAAATAAAACATACATATATATATATAAATATATATATATATATATATATATATATATATATATATATATATATTAATTCTATAGTTTTAAACATCACTATATAATTTTGATATTGTATCCATTAATTTTAAATACTTCTATCTGCATTTATATTTCATTAATACATAATATTTATAACTACAGATAGAAGTATTTAAAATTAATGGATACAATATTAAAATTATATATAGTGATGTTTAAAACTATAGAAATAAAACATATACATATATATACATATATATATACATATATATATTATTTCGATAGTTTTAAAAATCACTATATAATTTTGATGTTGTATCCATTAATTTTAAATACTTCTATCTGCATTTATATTTCATTAATACATAATATTTATAAATGCGGATAGAAGTATTTAAAATTAATGGATACAATATCAAAATTATATAGTGATGTTTAAAACTATAGAATTATTTTTTTGTCCTAGAACTGATTAACCCGAAATCAAATTTTAACACCCTTGTGTAATATTATTTTGAAATAATTATTAACCTACATGAATTATATACATTGCATATATGAACATATACATTACATGTATAGATTTTCTACTAATTAACTGCCATCATCAATAAAATAAAACAACCACCTGCGCGGTAATCCTCTTTTTCTCTGCGCTCGTTTCCCCCAAATTTCTGTCTCTTCCGCTGCAAACTTCCACCGCAAACTGCCCTTGCTTTGCCCGTCCTTGTACTCGCTGCCGTGGAGAAACCGCCGTCGATCGACTCCACTGCCCCGGAGAGACAGTCGCTGAATTGCCTGTGCATTGCCCGTCCCAGAGTTTCTGTCTCTTCCACCGCAAACTTCCGCCGCAAACTGCCCTTGCTGCGCCCGTCCTTGTACTCGCTGCTGTGGAGAAACCGCCGTCGATCGACTCCACTGCCCCGGAGAGACAGTCGCTGAACTGCCTGCGCATTGCCCGTCCCAGAGCTCCCTTCAATCCAAGGTAACCAATTATGGATGACTCCGTCTTCTTTCACGTATTCGTCTCTCCAATGCCGACCACTGCAAATCCATAATCCTCATTACTTCCTATTTAAATTGGACTCTTCGTTTCCGTAGTCCCCGTTCACGCTTTGCAAACCTACTCCTCCGTCATGTGGTCGTCTGCACATTGGCGGCCACATTATATCCATTGCCTGTATGTGCCCTATTCCAACCTAATCCTATGACCGAAGCCGCATGTGACGCGTATGTGAAAAAAGACATGTTTTGTTTCAGACTGTACCAACTTCTAGTAGACTCTACAAAAGTTCAAATATTCCGCAAGCAGTAGGTGCATCGATGCGCCAAGAAAAATCGTCGGGTAAATTTGGTGGCCACTAAAACATGAGGATTGTTTATGTTTCTTCTAACTTGGCTTGTAACAAATTAATGGAGTGAGCATGATTATAGCATCGACGACCTGAAAAAAGACCCATATTGGTACTCATCTAGAAGTGCTGCACCACTGTAAGATGATGCTCATTTTTCTTTTGATTTATATGTATATATATCATAGAGATATAAAAAATTAGTGATACGTGGTGCATACTTATTATGTTATTTCAAAATACTGTCTTTTGTAGGTGTAAGCATTTTTTCTGCAGTTGTGTATGAATCTGATTTGGTAAAACTTCACTTGAATTCCATTTCTGGTACGTCTTGAATGCCATCTCCAAGTTGTCTTTTTGTTTTTAGGTTCACCGCCAATCCTTCCAAAAGTCAGCGGAGACATTAAGATGAGGACTAAGGGAAAACTGATGCTTGGACCAACAAAATTAATGGATCTGAGAGAGGCATATAAGCAAACAGATAATTGTCTAGGGAGTATTATTATTACGCCTATATGTTGTCTTCTGTATAGGTGTTACATCATGGAACATCTGATTGTTAATGTTCAAAGGCATGCAATGCACGGAGTATTCATTCATATAGAATGCGATGCTGAAAAAAAAGGTGAAGTTGTCATGTAATTTGATATATGTAACTATCATGTAGGGTACTAAGATAACCAATGTATAATCTCCGTTTACGTTCCCCACTTTTCTTTCATGCAGGGTGTTCCTGTTATGTCTGAAATTGATCCTATCAGAAACTGCCATGGTCAAAGCACATGTAAGTTTTTGTTATCTATTACTTGTTTTGGGTTTGATACCTGTTATCAGAGTTCTTTTAATCTTATAATCTGATGTTATGTACTCCTAATATGTCGTTATTGTTTTCTTTCAATCATTATTGAAGAACTTAAAAGATATAGTGAGATCTAAGATATGTCATTTTTTCATACACAAATGATATTTCTCCACACTGTGTTGTGTTTTATAAATTCCACAATGTGGTATTATGAGTATATATCTAAGTAGAACTGTATCACATTTCATGGAGATTTGTTAATGAATAAATAAATTATAACATGTTAGTTCCACATTTTTAAGCGATGAAACAAAACATTCATGAAATATTGTACGTAAACGATTTGTTACATATCAATTTTCTTATCTTGTTGACAAATTATTTTTTAAATAATATGTTTAAAATTCTGGATTTAATATAGAAAATACAATTAATAGTTACCAATGCTTGTATATTCCTTCATCCTTTTTGAAAGCATACAATTTCCATCTGATGTTCATGCATATGTACTAATTTTTAGCATATTAGTTATCACATTCATGATTACACTCTAATATTTGTTTTCAAATATTTTACATTTTTTTTCATATCTATGCAAGGCTCTTGTTACCTACCTTCTCCACATTATATTATAGAGATCATGTTCTAAAACCTCTATAACGAGATCAAATACCGGAGATCCATGAACTATACAACCTTTTTGTACTTTAAATTCATCTTGACACCTCCATATGCATCAATGCAGACTTCGTCTTGCTCCCTCATATCCTGTATTGGTCCTTGTCTATATGCACTCCTCGAGCCAACTAAGAAATATTGTCTTGTGGTGTGGGATGTTCTTAGAGTTTACTTATTCTAGATTTTTGGGTGAGTTCACACGACCGTATCTTAATTAGATTCTCTTAAATTTCTATATTTTTTTATCAACAATGATTATAATCAAACATGTGATAACTATATATCCTTGGTTGTGTGGATTTACTTCGTTCGAATTACAATTTAGTAACTATAATCGTGACCATAGTATACTAAAATCACTTCCAATTGGTTATCTTATGTTGATGAGTGCTTAAATTATAGTACACATCTATAACATCAGATCACGCACATACCTATATTGATGTAGCCATCTCTTGTTTTTGACACCTATTCATTGTGTGTATTACTAGCCAATATCCTTTTATATGGTATGGTTTTTATATTACATTTTTTACATCTACCACTAGAGCTTATGTTTTGAGATTCTAATTATAAAAACCCTAACATGTATTTTATTAAAAGAGCCTACAAAGTATAGTAGTAGATATGAGTGTTCATTATGTGATTATATTTCTCACTAAATTAACATTTTTTTAAACTTTATGGCATGTTAAAAAGGGTTTTATATGTACTTTTGGTGACCAATAACCAAAATTCCTTGGCCTTTTAGAATATGTTCTACATTATTATTAAATTATACCTTTTGTCCTACGTAAATGAATCCTAATGTTATTGTATTTGTTGTGGTTCTAAATGTTTTTAGTTGACATAACCCTTTTACATTAGATGTCAGAATAAACCGATTTTCAGATAAAGATGTGATTATGTTCTTTTATTCTTCTTCATCCTTTTTTTTAAATTGCTGCAATGGAAGTATCATATATTATCTTGACATTTTTATATAGAATACCATGTTCTAACCTTATCATATGTAAATAGTGACTTCTCACATCAATAAAAAAATTATATTCCTCAATTTAGGACCGGTTATGAAATACACATGTATAAGTAATAATATACACACTTACAACAAATCTAAATAAACGTGACCATTGATCATACAAAATATAAAAGTAATATAATAATGAGTGGAATGAGAGGGTCATATGATTATTAATGACATACAAAATATTACCCATATTGTCTTATATAGTATTGAAACATGAAAAGGAATTAAAATTATAAAAAGTGGTGTGTTTCTTTGTTAGAATGTTGGAACAACGTTATGATACATTTTAAAAAAATTAGGAAGCACCAATAGAATAAATATTAAAGTGGATAGTCGATAACATGTACGCTAAATCCCCTACTAAATATATTTTTACAAAAAAGGATGACTCCTACATATGAGATGAGGGGCACAACCTCCCTAGACTACTTTATATGTCTAATACATCCAACTTCTCTAATAATTGTAAATAAAACATAATGATCTTATTCTTCCCTAATTATTCCTATATATTGAATCATGTTTGAATAAACAAAGTGCTGCTGAATAATTCAGAACATAATGTGATAGTATAATTAGTTGCTTGCAGACTTGTTTCAAGTTAATGACATTGATGTTATATAAAACAATGCCTTAAGGATCATATATCAACAACTACGAGTTGGAGTTGGCCATTGTAAATGTGAAGTTGGTTCCATGGTTCAATGCCAAAATATACATGTATACGTATTTTAGCATTGATAGGGGGTAACCAAATTAATTTAATGTCTACATGTTTTGTTTTTATTGTTTCTTAAAAAAAACATGGAAGTACTATACATAAAAATGTCTGAGCATCATCTAGAAAATATTATTGATTAGATTGGCATGGAGAAAATAAAAAAATTTACACCAATAGAATTATACCAATGAAAAACCAGAGTCAAGTAGATATCATACCAAAAATAAGAAAATATAAGAAATAAAGAAAAAGAGAAAACCATCAAGCCTCAAATACCAAATACTATTGGTCATATCCTTAAAATGTTATGTGAATGGACCATACAAAAACTGAGAAAAAACATGACTTGAAATATATTTTCCATCTTTGTTCAACAAATATATCATAACCTTATGTGTTATAATATATATCATCAATAATTATGCATAGAGGCCACGTGCAAAGCACGTGCATCAACTAGTACTGTTGAAATTACCAATGTAGTAGTTTCCCACTAGCTTGGCTTTATCTTTTTTTTTAGATGAAACCATCGAGCCATTGTATTATATTTCAAACGATACAACAAGCTCTCTAACATTTACTGAGAAATTACAAGTGATGATCATTTCCCCTATCCTCTCCCAAGCCCTTCTTTGCTAAATTGTGTGCCATCACATTACCTTCCCGTAGAGTGTGTGTGAAAACAACAAAGGTTAAAAATTTGACTGACCCCTAATATCCTCAAAGAGCTGCTCAGTTGGGCTAACACCCCTGCTCGGTGAAAGAAGCTTCTACCATACGTTCTTAGCATCCATCTCGGTCTCTACCAGGTTGAGGTTGAGAGCTTTAGCTACCTTGATTCTGAACCTGACTCCTTGTGCTTCAGCAATGAAGGGGCTCCACCTACACTTGCACATCTTCGTCGCCATGGCAATCGTTTCCCTTTTATGATTTCTACAAACAGCAGCTAGATGAACTCTGTCATTTGTGTCAAAAGCAACATCCACAATAATCTTTATGTAATCATTCATCGGTGGCTTCCATTGGCAGTTCATTCGGTATGTAACCGAGCAGCCCTGTTCATTGTTGTCCCTTCTATAATCCACAAAATTCTGCGCCCAATTAATCAAGCTGTGTGCAGTGATAAGCGGGTTAACCGTTCTGGAGCTGAACAGAGTGTCATTTCTGCATATCCACGCTGCTAGACAGCGAGCAGTAAAAGCCACCAACAAATGATTAGTCCCCCTTGTTGATAATCCATCTGACCAGGTCACTGAAGTTATTAGTAGGCGCACCACTGATAATGAGTCTACTATCCTGTTCCGCCCAGATTTCCACACAGTGAGAACACTGAGTCAGAACAAGTATGGTTGACTCATCAGTAGATGAGCAAACCTCACACACTGCATTCTCCGTGATGTGTCTATCCCGCAGATTGCTTTTTGTAGGTAAATTTCTGGACAAACAACGCCAAAGGAAGTGTTTCATTTTTGGGAGCATCGAGCTCCTTCATACATTGTTCCACATTTCTTCAGACTGGGACGCTCCGCCATTAGCAACATTTGAAGCACCAAGCCAGTAGGCGGATTTGATAGTAAAGAGGCCATCATGGGTTGGATACCAATAATGGACAGCTTCTTCACCTTTGCTTATAGGGGTTCTCAAGATATCATCTCTTTGTTCATAGACAAAACATGTATCCACCAAATCCATATTCCATTCTGCTGCGTCTGTGATTATGTCTTTAATCACAAGAGGTCGAAAGCTTGCTTGCTTACTTGGAACGCCAAGCATGCTGCATCTTGCCCTCTGCTGTTTTTCGTCCAACTGTAGTACTATCTTGTTCTGCTGGTATGTGTTGGAATGAAGAAAAATATCAATGTCTTAGTGGGTAGCAGCTTAAGAATGCAGATCGTGTTTGATAATGGATCGATATTATGTTGATTAGGAATTGGGAAGGACAGAAGAACAACGAACTAATAAAAAAAGCTACCGTGTACTTTTTCCGTATTTGTAGACATCAGAAGAGGTGGGATGAAGCTCACAGATCCTTTCATGATCTCGTATTATCGTCTTGCAAAGCAAATGGTGCGGCCTTGGTGTGGAGGATGAGCACTTGTCAGCTGAATGAGTGATAATGGTTTATACTTATATAGCCCTGCAGTACTAAATTCCTATAATGTTTTATTGTGGCGTCATATTTCCAGGAAGCATCTGGGCGTCCATCGTGAAATTCGTCGTCAGGAGTAGGACTCTGACATTGTTTAAAGAGATTTACTATGCATACCCGAAACCAGACCCCAAACCAAACCCGAAATGATTTGGATCACATGTTACCATAGCATAACAAATAAAATATTATTTTATTTGTTATGCTATGCTAACATGTGGTCCAGATCACTTCGGGTTTAGTTTTTGGATTGGAAAATGAGGTCTGCCTAGCATTATTCTTATTTAATTCCCAGCAAAACACCAATACAGAATTTCATATAATAGAACAATTACTTGTTGAAAAAATACTTGACAGAAGGCGTATTCAGTAGACTAGACCACTGTATATGTAAACCATATTTTCACAAAGTAAAGCAACCACATATCTAAATGTACTGGCTGGCTACAGAGAACCTTCAGAACAAAATTTTACAAGCTATAGAATTGTGAGTATATGTCTACAGAATCATACAAAATGATCCATACAAGTCCAGGTTCCTAGTTGCATTCCTCCTATCATATCCTAGTAGATCTGAAAACAATCTCAACATCATTATTATCAAGGATAAGCTCATCCTTCACCTTCTAAGACCTAATAATCTTCACTCCATATAGCACGTCAACTTTTCTCACCTGCAAGTCAAAACAAACAACTATCTTCATAAGAAAGTGAAAATGATATTTGACTTTTTAAAGACAAAAACAAAGTGCATCGGAACTCTTACAAACATGACAGATATGAAAATAGGGGCCATCTTGGCCCTGATTGGTGTGAGGACATTTTTTTTGTAGTGGCTGCTGCATGCGTCATGTAGAGAACATGGCTATGTGTGGTGCCTTTGGGCGATGATGCCAGGACAGAGTGATACAAGGATTCAAGGAGACATTCATATTATATTACCAGTCACTGCACAATGTTTGTGGGTTATAGCATATTGGTTATAACATTTTTGATTCTGTATACACATACTTTTTATTAAGTTTTCTGGTTATTTATACTTTTCCATCCTCTTATTTGCTAATAAGTTCTCACAATTATTTGGATAATAAATTAATATTTATTTTGTACAGTGTCCAAAGCAACCGAACAATACAGATCGTGGGTATTATGTGCTGAAGTATATGAAAGACATCGTTGATGCGAGAATTAGAAATATTCCTGAACGTGTAAGCTACTTAACATTATATTCTTTTAGTTTGTTCAAATTTCTAAATAAATTGAAAAAACCACAATATGTTGATACATTTGTCATATGATTGCAGTATTATTTGAAGTATATTGGTCGTTGCTTCAACCAAGAAGAAATCGACGAGGTCCGAAACGAGTGGGAGACCTGTGTTCTTGAGCACACAAAAGATAATATGACATGTGGAGGAGACATTTATCTTTAGCATAGACAACGTGTGAAACTTTTTTAGTTAGTTTTCAGTTTGATTCTAGAGTGGATTCTCGGTACTTTGTATTATTGAATCTTTATATGGATGATTTAATATTAATTAAATTTAGTACGAGTTTCTTTCAAGATTGAATGGAAATTTTGTTCAATATGTGCTTGTTTGTGAAATGAAAAAGTACAATTGTATATTTATTATAATTTATTAAATATGGTTAATTTGATCAATACAATTGGTTCGATATATGACCTGTCAAACTCTAATCAAAGACAACAATTAATGATATGTTGCAAAATGTATGATTCTACAACAAACAACACATGTTGTGTTATCCACACCTATTACAATAGGTGTGTCAGGAAAAAAATACACCTATTACAACAGGTGTTTCTAGTGAACTACAACATGCATAACCTGTTGTATAAAATGTGTATATTACAACAGACACACATTATGTTGTATAAACAACCCTAATACAACGGTTGAATGTATGGAAAGACAACATGCATCAACTGTTGTATATACATGTATATTACAACCTATGCACTGCATGTTGTAATAAACCTACCTATTACAACGGGTGAGTTTAGTGAAAGACAACATGCTTTGACTATTGTATAATATATATTACAACGGGTGAACCACATGTTGTAAAAAACACCCCTATTACAACAGGTGTGTTTAGCGAAAGACAACGTCGTTCAACTGTTGTATAATATATATTACAACAGGTGCATTGCATGTTGTGTAAAATACCCATATTACAACAGGCCATTCCTTAAAAGACAACATGTTTCAACTGTTGTATAAAATACATCTATTACAACATGCGATCACATGTTGTGTAAAGCACCCCCCATAAGACCACGCGATCTAATACAACGGTTAACACCTGTTGTAAATTGAGAAAAGGAACTGTTGTAAAAAGCATTTTCTATAGTATATAAATTCCTATGTTGAAGGCAAGGAAACTAGGATGAGACAAAGAGTAAATGATTCTTGAATAGTTGAAAACTCATGAAATAATAAGAGGGATATGATTCCTTGTCTTCTTTCCTTTCAGGGACATGGCAATCAAGTGGGTCTTAGGACACTTGATGTGCATAAGATAAAATGTTAATGTGATGGATACTTAGAAAAGTATCAGTTTATCTTGGAATTTGGTTCCAAGGTGAAGATATATGTAACAAGTAATGTTCCAAGATGAAAGAAAGATAAATATGTGATGTGTTTTCAACACATGTGACAGATACCAAGGTAAGAGATCCTGGTATCTAAAGAAATAATAGATGATTTATGTTGGCTACCAGGAATGGTCAACCAAGAAATTAGTTTGACTATAAAATAGTATGAACATCATATGTTAGGGGTTTATGCTTTGCATAAACATGATATTAATAAATAATGTATGATGTTTCTTTGAATAAGAAAGATGTTACCTGACACAGAATTAACTCCACAGTCAATAATGAGAAAGACAGTGGAGTATGTGTCCTGTGTAAAAGATTCTATGAGAATCTTGTGTGGAAGAACTTTGTGTTGATCAAAGTTTTATGGTGTCTCCATAATAATGAGATATTATGTGAAGACATGATGATATGATGCATGAATAATATCTGTCTCACTTTTATCTGGGATTTCGAGGACGAAATCCTTGTTAGGGGTTTACAATTTGTAACATCCCTGATCTGGGTTATGCCTTAACCCTAGAAGTTTTTCTTAAGCAAGATAATTAGGTCCTTAATTTTTATCTTGTGAAAAGTAATTAAGGCCAAGAGGAACTTATGTTTCAATTTTTGTCTTGTTTTGATAATGTTGAAGCAATGTCTGCTTATTTTGGACTAAAGTGCAAATTACCCAAGTTGAGGGGTTAACTTGCAAATGTTACATGATTAAATGTTCCTCATGTGTTGAAGCATCATGAGAATGAAGATGATGCAGAGGTATGGCTTGGTAAAAGCCTGAGTACCAAGAAAGAGCTGATAAAGCAATGTTTGTGCATTAAAACCTAGTTTTGGTATATTATGCAATTTACCCAAAACCCAGGGTTCAATATGCAAATTACCACTTCAAAATAGTCCCTAATGTTTCTTGGCATCATGTAAAGAAAAGAAAATGAGAGGGGCGTCTCATTTGAATCACTTTGTAGGAGAGAGAATCTTGATATTAAAATAATCAAGATTTATGCATAATTGAAACCCTAATTCAATTTAATGCAAAAAGAAATATATTAATAAAAGAGCCCTTCAGCCAAAAGTTGAAGGATGAAATTGCAAAGGGGTTGGACGAGCTTGTGCCTTGCAAAGGCACGAAACTATCTTAAGGAGGTGAAGAACTCACTCACATTATTATAAGAAAAAGAAATATCCACTCACTTATGGATATTATTATAAAATGATTTAAGGTGCTTAATTTGCTTTTCTTTATTTCTTTGATAATTGAGAGTAATAAGAGGCAAGGAAGATATCCTCGTAACCAAGGAAGGGAAGGGGGAAAATGGCAAGGATATGGAGGAGATAATTCCTACTTTCTCTCTCTTAAATGAATTTTTAATAAAATGCATATATGCTCCCTTATCCATAGCTTGGATGGGTAATTTTGAATCCACTTTCATTCCTTTCTTGCAAAAAAACGACCAAGGGAGCTTGGAGCAATAGGAGGACGACCCCCAACCTGTTGGTAAGCTTCTTGATCACTTTCAACCATGATTTCATGGTGGAAATCGAAAATAAATCATTGATTTCTTCTTTTCTTCACTCCATCTTCAACCCTAGCCAATCTTTTCACCCAAAATCTTGAGGACGAGCCTAGGGGGAGTTGCAAAAGCTTCATCCACCATTGTTGACGTGAAGCTCCAAGCTTTGAACCTCATTTGGAGGCGGGTTATATAACTTGAACCCTTAATCATTGTTATTGAACTCAATTTTTCAATTCAATTGATTCAATTGTTCTTCTTGCAATACCTTTGATTAATTGATGCAACTTCTATGGGTATGTGTAACATACTAGAACTAGAACCCTAACCTAGTAGTTTTACCCTTTTGTCTTAGCCAAACAAGAATAAGCTAATACATGTAATTAAGGGAATACAAAATATTAAGTGCTTAATAATAACACATTTAGGTGATAATAAGAAAATAAAGAACTTAGTTGGATAAAAACTTCCTCATATAATCTTAATATAGGGTTGAAGTATAATTTGTCACTAAGTAATAGAAAAGAATAAAATAATTCATCTAGAACCTTCTAGCACTTTCTAGGATAAGAGAAATAAGAGAAAATCCAAATTTTGTAAAACGGAGAAGATAATTGCAAAATTAATAGTAATATGAGAAATAATGAGTAAAGAAGATAATTAGAAAGATAATGTACCAACAAATTATAATTGGAAACCCATCAGGATAATTTAACACTAAAATACGTTTTCTTGATAAAAGTGTAACTTAAGGGCCAAGTATCAATTAATTTGAAAGATAATAGTATATATTAATATCCTTATCTAAATAAAATAGGAAATAAGTCAAGAAAGTGATATAAAATATTTTATGTTCTCAAATTGGAAAACTAACTCCAAATTCGTAATCTAAACATAAAAATAAGCCTTTGGGCAAGTTTGCAACTAATTTGGATAATGTTTGTTTATAAGGTAATTTTAGGAGTGAGAAAATGCTTAAAAGGTGTAATTAATAAATAGATGTAAATCATGACATCAAAAGTTGGAAATAAAAGCAAGTTCGTATCCAACACATTAATTAGGACTTATGTGTCAAGTTTCATAAAATTTGGATAATCCTAACGCCCTAAATAATGAAAGAAAGAGAAAATGATATTTGATTTAATTAACCCATTAAAGGTTTCCAAAAGGAAAAACTAATTGGATATTCGGAAACTACATGTTTAATTTAACATATGTGCAAATTTTGGTTTAATTTAGATAATTCTAGAACCCCTAAATCAGGAAAGAGAATATACCTAAATTAATTTAATTTCACTTTAATCGATTTTTCGATTCTCCTATCTTTGGGCTGTCACGCGGCCCATTTATTTCGAGTTTTATCGTGGCCCTTGGATAAGGATCCAACGGATGAGGAGTTGTCTCCTACCTCCGTTAGGACTCCTTCACACGGCTACAGTGACGCGATTTTTCATCCGCATTTTCCTTTTTCATTTTTCTTTCTCGGTCTCTCACGATTTGCTTTTCTCCATCTCCGCAACTTTCCGATTCGATTGATCCCTATTTTAGTAGGGTTTCCTTCGCTGGATCTCCAGGTCGGCTAGAACTTTCCTCGCCTTCCCCTGTTTCCTATTCCGCAAGGATTCCTGGTTGAACCCCAACTACCCGCCTATATAAGTAGACTCCCCGACGATCCTTGCGCATCCTGTGACTTTCCTCAATCGCCGTTTTGGACTCGATCTCTCTGCAACTCCATCTCCCTACTCCCGCCCGCTGTTCCGGCTACAGCGACCTCGCTTGAGGTGTTTCGTGTTCATCGGGCGTATTTCTGGGCACGGTTCGCTTCCTGGTGGTGTGGCCGAGCTTCGCGTGCTCTCGGTTTGTGAACATATCAGGTATAACGATTTCCCCTCTTTGGATTGGATTTCTGCTTCAACTGAAATCGCCGGTAGATGGTTACCCTCCTCGTCGTGTTCGTTACCCTCTAGCTTCGGTTTTGAGTGCTGAACTTCCTCCATGCTCTTTGTTTGATTCATTCGGCTCTTCTTCCCTATCCGAGTTCCTTAGATTCTCCAGTAATGGCGGAGAAGCTGTTTTGGTCTGTAGTCCGTTGTTTTCGTCGTGGTTTGGTTCAATGGGTTCGTCGGAGCTTTTAGAACTTATGTCATGTTGAACTTTCCACCCGGTTTGCGGTCGTTTGCGATCTGGAGTCCATGGATCAGCCTGCTAACCTCGGCTGTCGAGAGGTCCTCGTGGGGGAACAAACCCCAGTATAGATTCCCCTCTTTGCCCTCGCTTCTTCCTTTTCTGCTTTGTTTTCGACCAAGGGTATTTTGGTCTTTTCACACCTTCCTTTTCCTTTTCGCTTTGCGACTTGATCCGCTGACTTGGCGTAAGTGTTTCCCTGACGTGGACGGCCCCGATTGGCCAGTTCTGGTCCACGTGGATTTTCTCTACTTTGTATCTGCGATCGAATTACGTGGAATTATCTGATTGGTCGGTTTTGTAAAATTGATAACTAATTATCGGCTTATCAGAAAATTATGGAAAAATATTCGTTGGATTCAGAAAAATGCAAGCTTTCGTTTGGTATTGGTTTTGTTTCCCGAATCTGATGTTTTAAAAGGGTGATTTTATGGATTTAATTAAATAAGATAAAACTTGAATAATTCATAACTAATAATCTATAAGTCAGAAAAATATAATAAAATATGTTTTAGACTCGTAATAACATAACCTAAAATATGGAATAGTTTTCATAACCTAATTCACATAATAATAAAAAGGTAGTTTATAGGGTTTGGTTTATAAATATGAAATTGACATAAAATTGGTATATGTTTTAATTAGGCTCTTTGGTGACCTAGTTTGGATCCAGAAGTGCTTTGAACCTGTTGGACTTTTATTTGAGGTATGTTGTATCCCCTATTCATCCATATTGAGCAATGCACCTACTTTATCATTCTTTTTTTTTACTTTTGCCTACACATGTCTATTCTCTTGTTATCATGGTTCATGTGAACTATCCTGATTATTGAGATCTTAGATAATCTTTTGAAATCTTATCTTGTGATATTGTTGATGGTATCTATCACTATGATGTGGAAGTTATTGATGTTTCATATGTTGACCATTGTGAAAAATCTAATTTGATGTTTGACTATACTTTTCTACTTGCCTCTACAATTACCTGCTATGTGATTCAGTAACCCTAGAGTAGAATAATTGCATTGGTTTAGTCTCATTATAATTTGTGGCAACATTATGATGTTTTGGATGGTGGATGTGTGATTCCCCAATCCAGGGCAGGATGTGTGATTCCTGGCCCATATTATATGAATTTGATGGTGGATGTGTGATTCCCCATGATAGGTTCAAGATGTGTGATTCTTGACCACCTTTGTCTTTTACAATATTCTAGTGTTATGCTTATCTCACATGTATGCAGGATATTGGTCATGATATGTGCATGTGGCACTTCTTTATTGTTTTACATATGGCAAGTATCTCTTTGGTTATGAATCTTATCTTTTATGCCCGTGTGGGCAATCCTATTCTTTTGCATGGGAAGCATTCATTCTTGATATCCTTATTGTCATATATTGCTCAAACTTTACTTTAGAATACACATACCAGCTTTTGCTGATATATTTCTCTTTTCTTCTTCTTTTGTGGGGTATGCTTCCAACCCCAGGTTAGATCAAGGAAAGTAGCTTCTACAACAACCTAGTAGCTGATCTTTGGGAGGCTTGAAGAGGTGGTTAGATGACCCTCAGCTTGTCCTTGGCGATATGTTTAGTTTTCTTGTAGATCACCTTATATGGTGAAGTGTTTTATAAAGCTTTGTAAATGGTTAGATAATATTTCTTTTCCACTGCTACTCATTGTGTAATGATACATACATGTTGAATGAATTGATCTTCATCCCTTTTGTGAAAAATTTTACGTGGTGTTTGTTTAAGGGATGTGATCTTTTCTTTCTAGTAGAGGAGTGGTTTCACTCCTTTACAGCATGGTATCAGAGCCACTAGCAGTCGGTTATCTAACTATTTCAACTCGTCTCCCTTAGGATGTTTACCTTTACCTATCTTAGGTTGCTTATACCTTGTGTCCTTGCCTTGTGCAGGAGAAACCCTAATGGCTGGTGATAACTCAACCTTGGACAACCAGTATGGTTATGAGACACCTCAGAACAATAGGTTTGATCATGAGACCTCAGAAGGAGCTATGACTCCAGAGCAAGAGTTGGCCATGTTTCGACAACTCTTTGCCTCTTCTATGGTGAAGAAGATGAAAGAACCGTCTGTACCTGTGAAGCCTAAGGAGTTTACTATCATGGAGTTCATGAAGATGAAACCACCTTCCTTCAAGGGGGAGGGTGAGATAGAGATGGTTGACAAGGCTGATGATTGGGTGTTAGCCATGGAGAGGACTTTTGATGGTATGGCATGTCCTCCACATCAGAAGGTTAGGTTTGCTTCCTATGTCTTGGATGGACCAGCTAGAGTTTGGTGGAATGGAATAGCAAGGACAAGAGATATCTCAGCTATAGCTTGGGAAGAGTTTCTGACTCTTTTTCGTGGGAAGTACATCTGCACTGCTGCTTTGAAGAAGAAAGAAGCTGAGTTTTACAGTTTGAAGCAAGGCTCCTTGTCTGTTTCTGCCTACGTACAAAGGTTTCTGTTGCTAGAGCGTTATGCTGTTGGTTTGGGTGAGGAACGTAGGGCTGACCTTTTCCTCCAAGGGCTCAACTACAATGTGGGACGTGCTCTAATCCCACAATTGCCCTTGACCTTCCAGCAGATGGTTGATAAAGCTTTGGCTGTGGAGTCTTACCCAGGGTTTCAACCAAGGGAGTTCGACAAGAAAAGGAAGTTCTCAGGTGATGCTCAGAGAAGAGACAAGTGTGCTAAGTGCAATGGTTACCATCCTCCAGGAAAGTGTCATCCAATGGTATGCCATCATTGCAATGAACCTGGACACGTCAGACCTCAGTGCCCCAAGCTTCGTTTTGGACCTGGACATGTTCCTCAGCAAGCACCTCCTCAGAATCAGGGCAACAATAATGGTAACAATAATAGAGGAAGACCTGTGGAAAGAAGAGCTGGTAGAGTTTTTGCTTTGGATGGTGAAGAAGCTGATGATGCTGAGCAAGAGCAAGTTAACCCATAGTTACTTAGATTAGTCTATGTTAGTTATGTTTCCTTTTGCATGTTGCTTATGAAGTGGATGTAATGAGAATAATTGAAACTCTTATAATAGAAGTTAAGTTTGATTTTATGAGATGGATCCTTTTAAGGGGTGGTGAATAAGTTTTCTTATGGTTGATCTGATTTCGAGGACGAAATCCCTTTAAGGGGTGGTGTGCTGTAACATACTAGAACTAGAACCCTAACCTAGTAGTTTTACCCTTTTGTCTTAGCCAAACAAGAATAAGCTAATACATGTAATTAAGGGAATACAAAATATTAAGTGCTTAATAATAACACATTTAGGTGATAATAAGAAAATAAAGAACTTAGTTGGATAAAAACTTCCTCATATAATCTTAATATAGGGTTGAAGTATAATTTGTCACTAAGTAATAGAAAAGAATAAAATAATTCATCTAGAACCTTCTAGCACTTTCTAGGATAAGAGAAATAAGAGAAAATCCAAATTTTGTAAAACGGAGAAGATAATTGCAAAATTAATAGTAATATGAGAAATAATGAGTAAAGAAGATAATTAGAAAGATAATGTACCAACAAATTATAATTGGAAACCCATCAGGATAATTTAACACTAAAATACGTTTTCTTGATAAAAGTGTAACTTAAGGGCCAAGTATCAATTAATTTGAAAGATAATAGTATATATTAATATCCTTATCTAAATAAAATAGGAAATAAGTCAAGAAAGTGATATCAAATATTTTATGTTCTCAAATTGGAAAACTAACTCCAAATTCGTAATCTAAACATAAAAATAAGCCTTTGGGCAAGTTTGCAACTAATTTGGATAATGTTTGTTTATAAGGTAATTTTAGGAGTGAGAAAATGCCTAAAAGGTGTAATTAATAAATAGATGTAAATCATGACATCAAAAGTTGGAAATAAAAGCAAGTTCGTATCCAACACATTAATTAGGACTTATGTGTCAAGTTTCATAAAATTTGGATAATCCTAACGCCCTAAATAATGAAAGAAAGAGAAAATGATATTTGATTTAATTAACCCATTAAAGGTTTCCAAAAGGCAAAACTAATTGGATATTCGGAAACTACATGTTTAATTTAACATATGTGCAAATTTTGGTTTAATTTAGATAATTCTAGAACCCCTAAATCAGGAAAGAGAATATACCTAAATTAATTTAATTTCACTTTAATCGATTTTTCGATTCTCCTATCTTTGGGCTGTCACGCGGCCCATTTATTTCGAGTTTTATCGTGGCCCTTGGATAAGGATCCAACGGATGAGGAGTTGTCTCCTACCTCCGTTAGGACTCCTTCACACGGCTACAGTGACACGATTTTTCATCCGCATTTTCCTTTTTCATTTTTCTTTCTCGGTCTCTCACGATTTGCTTTTCTCCATCTCCGCAACTTTCCGATTCGATTGATCCCTATTTTAGTAGGGTTTCCTTCGCTGGATCTCCAGGTCGGCTAGAACTTTCCTCGCCTTCCCCTGTTTCCTATTCCGCAAGGATTCCTGGTTGAACCCCAACTACCCGCCTATATAAGTAGACTCCCCGACGATCCTTGCGCATCCTGTGACTTTCCTCAATCGCCGTTTTGGACTCGATCTCTCTGCAACTCCATCTCCCTACTCCCGCCCGCTGTTCCGGCTACAACGACCTCGCTTGAGGTTTTTCGTGTTCATCGGGCGTATTTCTGGGCACGGTTCGCTTCCTGGTGGTGTGGCCGAGCTTCGCGTGCTCTCGGTTCGTGAACATATCAGGTATAACGATTTCCCCTCTTTGGATTGGATTTCTGCTTCAACTGAAATCGCCGGTAGATGGTTACCCTCCTCGTCGTGTTCGTTACCCTCTAGCTTCGGTTTTGAGTGCTGAACTTCCTCCATGCTCTTTGTTTGATTCATTCGGCTCTTCTTCCCTATCCGAGTTCCTTAGATTCTCCAGTAATGGCGGAGAAGCTGTTTTGGTCTGTAGTCCGTTGTTTTCGTCGTGGTTTGGTTCAATGGGTTCGTCGGAGCTTTTAGAACTTATGTCATGTTGAACTTTCCACCCGGTTTGCGGTCGTTTGCGATCTGGAGTCCATGGATCAGCCTGCTAACCTCGGCTGTCGAGAGGTCCTCGTGGGGGAACAAACCCCAGTATAGATTCCCCTCTTTGCCCTCGCTTCTTCCTTTTCTGCTTTGTTTTCGACCAAGGGTATTTTGGTCTTTTCACACCTTCCTTTTCCTTTTCGCTTTGCGACTTGATCCGCTGACTTGGCGTAAGTGTTTCCCTGACGTGGACGGCCCCGATTGGCCAGTTCTGGTCCACGTGGATTTTCTCTACTTTGTATCTGCGATCGAATTACGTGGAATTATCTGATTGGTCGGTTTTGTAAAATTGATAACTAATTATCGGCTTATCAGAAAATTATGGAAAAATATTCGTTGGATTCAGAAAAATGCAAGCTTTCGTTTGGTATTGGTTTTGTTTCCCGAATCTGATGTTTTAAAAGGGTGATTTTATGGATTTAATTAAATAAGATAAAACTTGAATAATTCATAACTAATAATCTATAAGTCAGAAAAATATAATAAAATATGTTTTAGACTCGTAATAACATAACCTAAAATATGGAATAGTTTTCATAACCTAATTCACATAATAATAAAAAGGTAGTTTATAGGGTTTGGTTTATAAATATGAAATTGACATAAAATTGGTATATGTTTTAATTAGGCTCTTTGGTGACCTAGTTTGGATCCAGAAGTGCTTTGAACCTGTTGGACTTTTATTTGAGGTATGTTGTATCCCCTATTCATCCATATTGAGCAATGCACCTACTTTATCATTCTTTTTTTTACTTTTGCCTACACATGTCTATTCTCTTGTTATCATGGTTCATGTGAACTATCCTGATTATTGAGATCTTGGATAATCTTTTGAAATCTTATCTTGTGATATTGTTGATGGTATCTATCACTATGATGTGGAAGTTATTGATGTTTCATATGTTGACCATTGTGAAAAATCTAATTTGATGTTTGACTATACTTTTCTACTTGCCTCTACAATTACCTGCTATGTGATTCAGTAACCCTAGAGTAGAATAATTGCATTGGTTTAGTCTCATTATAATTTGTGGCAACATTATGATGTTTTGGATGGTGGATGTGTGATTCCCCAATCCAGGACAGGATGTGTGATTCCTGGCCCATATTATATGAATTTGATGGTGGATGTGTGATTCCCCATGATAGGTTCAAGATGTGTGATTCTTGACCACCTTTGTCTTTTACAATATTCTAGTGTTATGCTTATCTCACATGTATGCAGGATATTGGTCATGATATGTGCATGTGGCACTTCTTTATTGTTTTACATATGGCAAGTATCTCTTTGGTTATGAATCTTATCTTTTATGCCCGTGTGGGCAATCCTATTCTTTTGCATGGGAAGCATTCATTCTTGATATCCTTATTGTCATATATTGCTCAAACTTTACTTTAGAATACACATACCAGCTTTTGCTGATATATTTCTCTTTTCTTCTTCTTTTGTGGGGTATGCTTCCAACCCCAGGTTAGATCAAGGAAAGTAGCTTCTACAACAACCTAGTAGCTGATCTTTGGGAGGCTTGAAGAGGTGGTTAGATGACCCTCAGCTTGTCCTTGGAGATATGTTTAGTTTTCTTGTAGATCACCTTATATGGTGAAGTGTTTTATAAAGCTTTGTAAATGGTTAGATAATATTTCTTTTCCGCTGCTACTCATTGTGTAATGATACATACATGTTGAATGAATTGATCTTCATCCCTTTTGTGAAAAATTTTACGTGGTGTTTGTTTAAGGGATGTGATCTTTTCTTTCTAGTAGAGGAGTGGTTTCACTCCTTTACAGTATGGCAGTAGATTTTGGGGGGATGAAGGTGGATGGTGATGACATCATCACAAGCACACATCTCAACAATTTTAGTTGCAAACAGTTTTGGACTTTTGGTCAAAACGGTCTCACCAAACCGTTTGGAGACCAAACGGTTTGCAAACCGTTTGATGACTTGGACTCCAAACTGCAAGAGAGGGTTGAAAATTTGGTTAGGTTGACCGTTTGAGGTCTGAACCCAAGTACATGTTGGATGATGATCCAATGGATCCAATTAATTGATTCAATATATGTACAATCCTTCGAATGGAAACCCTAATCGAGTTGATTAAAGATTCCATGATTGTTCCTAACGATTTCAAGATAATTTGGGTCAAACGGTTTTGAAACCGTTTGAGCCCAAACGGTCTTGAAACCATTTGGGACAAAACGGTTTCAAAATCATTTGGAGGGTTAATGGTTGATCCTTGATTATTGGATAAAGATCTAAAGGTGTTGATGGATGAATCCTTCAATTGCCTAATCAATGGTCAGTTCAATGGTGCAAATTACATTAAATTTGATTGATGAATGTACTTAATGAACCCTTGTGGTTTTGAGACTGATTTGGCCCAAACGGTCTTGAGACCGTTTGAGTCCAAATGGTCTTGAAACCATTTGGGGTCAAACGGTTTCAAAACCGTTTGGAGTCAAACGGTTTCAAAACTGTTTGGAGTCAAACAGTTTAAAAACCGTTTGGTGATGAAACCCCAAAACCAAATGGAGGTCAAATGTGATTCAATCATTTGGAAATTGAAGGTGATGATTGTTCCATTGATCCAATGATTGATAGCAATGATAATCAATGATAGGTATATAGGTTGAATCCCTAAAGTACCTAGATGATTAGTACCTTTAAAGTGATAAACCCTAATTTCTTATAATAGCAATAACTCAGTACACTATGTTAATCATAGTTGTATATACTTGATCGTATGATTTATGTAATCAAATCAAGTGGAGAGAGTGATAGAATGGAATTCATACTTGAGTATGATTCATGTGGTGATTAAGGGTATGATCCTTAATAAAGATATCATAAAACCCTAATCATGAGCATAAAACCCTAATTGACAAGGTTATTGAACCCTAACCCTAATTCAGGGCAATTTTGAATGAAACCCTAATCTAGGGTAAGGATGTAACCCTAATCC
The DNA here is from genome assembly GCA_963693085.1 of Alisma plantago-aquatica. Taxonomy (NCBI): domain Eukaryota; kingdom Viridiplantae; phylum Streptophyta; class Magnoliopsida; order Alismatales; family Alismataceae; genus Alisma; species Alisma plantago-aquatica. The sequence continues at coordinate 1,233,259,654 of OY856411.1, read as the reverse complement.
AGGGTGATGATATGTGTAAACCTAATTTAGGGTAATGTGATGTAAAACCCTAAATTGGGATGAATAGTAAACCCTGATTATGGATACTTGAATAGGAATCCTAATTGGGATGAATAGTAAACCCTAATTGTGGGTTATTATAGTGGAAACCCTAATTGAGGATGATTCCATGTGAAACCCTAATTGAGGATGATTCCATGTGAAAACCTAGTTGAGGGTGATGCCATGGGAAATCCTAATCTAGGGTAATGGCATGTGAAACCCTGAATTAGACTAATTGTGGCAACACATCCCACTATCTCCTCGATGGTCCACCAGTGACCAGCACTACCCTTCAGAAGGTAGACGACGTGCTTGACTTTGTCTGCTTTGGGGATGTCGAGGATCCGAAAAGCCTTCTCAAGACTTGTCAGCCATAAATATGCATCCACTGGATCAGCTGTTCTAGCATAATCCGAAGCTCCGACTCGGCGAAGCCGCTCAAAGGTCTTCCCAATACCCGATGTTTCACCATGAGGAGCTTGTGCTCTTGGATGAGGCACTGGCAATCTTTCTACCATGAGATTCATCGTAGCCATCATCTGCTCCATAAGCTGTTGATAGGTAGGGTGTTCAAGAATGGCTGGGTCAGGTTGGGGGACCAAAGGCACCCGATCTTCATGTGCCTGCCCTATAGCTCCATCAACTGATGCATCATCGTTGTTCTCAGTAGCATGTTCTTCATGGTTTCCAGACATCTTGACTTTTCTTCCGCTGAGGGCAGAAGATGAATGTAAGAAAATCTGGAAGACTCACAAGAACAGACACAACCTAGTCCTAAATCCCTGTAGACTCAGCGAACCTAGAGCTCTGATACCAAAACTTGTGGCAACACATCCCACTATCACATAGACAACGAGGTGTTACATGAAAACATGCAGAGATCACCATAACCACAGATTACCAAAAATGTGGGTTAATTAAAACTGATTGCAGAAAGTGGAATAACTGAGAAACTATTACATTTAAGTCCTCATCCTACAAGGAAACAGATTATATAAACATATACAAGATCTTGATACGTGTCCAAAGCTTAGGAGATCAGCTGTCTAGTCGTCACATGAGTTCATTACCTATTTATATGTACATAATGGCCCACATCCGGCCAGCAGTAGGATATACAAAACATCACCAGCTATACATCGTGAAACAATGTCAAAACGCTCCCAAGGACCTGAGAGTACAGGGATGACTCTAAGACTCTACTACAAAACAACCAAAATAGCAGCATGTCCATCTCTTGCCTTCTACTGCTCTTCGTGCTGCTCGGCCGCAACTCCACGACCACCACCACGTCTAGCTCGAACACCTAAAAAGGGTGTAAACCAGTGGGGTGAGACACACAGTCCCAGCGAGAAACATAACTCCCCGCCAAAACTACAAAACCTCATCAAGACTAAAGCAATAGTAGTAGATTACTGATATAAGATACAACAAGAGCAGTCTATATAGCAAAGCTTATTCATACCATCAAGCTTACCGGATGTATGCAAGGCATATCACCAATTATCTCTTTATGGAACATGATTAACAAGATAAGATTTATAAGATCTTACCGCATAACATAAGGAACGTATAAGTAACTACAAGGTATAAAAAGATTAACTTACACAAGAAAGGCCTCAACCAAAGTTCCATGTTTTGCCTTATGTAGTAAATACTATTCGGCTAAATTACATATTATTATGCCCTAAGGAAGTGAGTCGTACTTCTCAAATCCAACCTTCGGTTGTGAAACCCAAGCCGGTTCCATATAAGGTCAATGGAAGAGCCGGACTCCACGACCTCCCACCTCGTGGTCAGTGCATGAGTACAACACAAGAAGGACCGCATTCTTGTGCTTAGGTGGCCTCAGCCACAGGGTCAGCTCCCGCAGGCTACCCTCTACCTAGCCCACCTTGGTACAGGTCTCAGCGCTAGTGAAATTGAGCCACGAGCATGTTCACCATTCTCTGAGCCATGAACGCATTCATGCTCCCATATCACATATCCTGAGTCATGGGCCTATTCACCATGCTCTATACATATCCTGAGTCTGCAACCGTAGCTGCACTCGAATCCTCACTATTTTAGGCTAGGAGAAACCTCGCATATTCAACAATATGCACTCTGGGTTGACCCGCAGGAGAACCCGTTTCACCATCACCAGTTCCTGACAATGATGGATCTATGGCCAGGGCAAACTACATGATATGTTCCACTGTTATTAGTTAGTCTATTTTAAGTGAATTGCAAGATTCAACCAAGTTGTATATCATGCAAACTATAACAAGAATAAACAACATGAACTTAATATTATGCTTTTATTGTAATCAACATCATCCTGATCCATCACAAGGATCCAACGTTACATGTTATCACATGGCCTCTTACCAATCATCTAGATCCATCAAAAGGATCATCACATTTCCATGGGATCTCAATCTCTCATCACATAGTGTCACTGCCTCTCAAGGCTTACATCATCACCATGGGATAGCAATCCCAGGTCATCATCCAGGGATAACACCTCAACTAGGCACTTTAGCCAACCCAGGTCCTCAGACCAAAACACATCAAGCATATTATCTCATCATCAAGAGTAACCATCAAAGAAGTGTTACTCAAACATGTATATATACATCATAGCCCTTATTCCTGGCTATGCAACTGTATGAGTCACCTGCATGGTTAGTATCCGCACTCATCATGAATTAACAAAAGATTCATATTATCAACATAGAGCAACATTGATGATTATATATGTTATCATTCATGCCTCATCCTGTGACCATTGACATAGGTCATATCATCTTGCAAGTCTTCTTACATGCTTATCATTTCTTTAGCATTACACAGATAATTCTAGGTGATCATGAATACACAAGATGTCATGTCAAGGTACATAGGTATGCACCTACTATAGCAATTACCATCAAGCATATCAAGGGTTACTATTGTCAACCAAATGTGACATCATAGAACAAGATGTAGCATATAGGTTATCAATATAAGGAATGAGACCCTCACTAGAAACACCCACTACCTTCACCAAAGGTAGTATCGAGCAGGGCACTCTCCCCTATCGCCCAACACTCAAACGCATAATGGTTAAGCAGACCAGAAAATATCGTCCAAGCACAAGGGTGTCGACTATCATCTCAAGATGTAACGGGCAACCCTAGGTGTCGTGCACCCAACCATATCGTGCGACCAGGGTCTATCAGTCCCCACACTTATCGTGCAGCTCATCCCTAAGGGCGTGTTGCGCAACGATGTGTCGTGCAACGGGTGTCGGGCGGCAAGGTCTGTGTCGTGCAAGATATAACACGCAACGCCATGTCATACACTGTGGTGTCGTGCAACGCTCCGTCGGGCATCCAAGTGCAACGGCTAGGGGTACACTTAAGGGATGCAGCTCTAACGGCTGACAAGGGAACCTATCGGGCAACAAGGAGAAGACTCTGGGGCGACACCCGACACAAGACCAGGTCACTACGTCCAAACATCCAAGGCTAATAGCACCAAGCCACCACATGAAAAAAGTGTATCGGGCAGGGCATTCACCATAGTGTGACACCCAACACACAAAGGCCAAGAAATAGGGGTGACGCTCAATGCAACATGTCGACCAAAGCTCTAGGACAAAGAAGGATATCAGACAACACCTTCTCAAGTCTATATCAACCAAGATGCCACTCTACAAGGTCGTCATCAACCTCAAGCACAAGGGCACCACAACCCTAATGGATCAAGAAGATGGCTGACCTCTCAACTATCAAGAGAGAGGGGTCTTGCCAAGCTTCTTAACACCAATCAGGCGACACAAAGAACAACCACCAATAAGATCACCTCTCGAGTCCATGGTGAGAGAAGGGTGTTGCTCAACCAACTAGGATACAAGCTCACCTCTCAACTCAAGCGAGAGAGGAGTATTGCTCATGTCACTGGAGTTCCAGCTCACTTCTCAAGACCAAGGAGGGAGAGGGGTGTTTCTCAACAAAACCCTAGCATAAGATTCGGCCAACAAGAACAACTTAGGCAAGAAACTCAACTAACAACATATAAGAACATAAAAGAAGGTAGTGTAGGTAGGGCTATGAGTTATGTAACCCGCCTTAAGCAAGATCCAAGCTCCTAGCTCCACGCTCCAAGCACCACCAAGGAAGAAGAGCAAGGCACTCTAGGGTTCGGCTACCACTAGAGGAAGAAGGAGACTCCAAGGCAAGGATCGGCCACCAAGCTTGTAAAGGAAGAGGGTGTCGTGCACCAAGGGAGAGGGAGACTAAGGAACTAAAGGGATCCTTAGCAAGGGAAAGGAAAAACATATATAGAAGAGGATGGAGGAGAAACCAAGGAAAGACAAGGCAAGGTGTCACCCACCTAGGGACACTTGTCCATGGGCAAGGCCACCACTCTAACATGCCCTAAACACATATCCAAGGCCATTGCCACATGCAAGCATCAAGCACCAAGTGTCCACTAGTGGTGACACAAACGAGGTCAAAGAGGGTCAAAGGGTCCATGGGCGACACAACCCCACACCATGGTCGACACACCCCCACCATGGCTGACACACACCCTGGGCGACACACCACATGCCGAAACAAGCTCAGGCCGACAGACCTAGGATGACACATGGCACTCTTGCCTGACACAAGGTCCAAATAAGCAAAGGACAAGGCACCATAAAGCCCAACAAGCTCAACCAAGCCCAAAGGAACACAAGTAGCGAGCCCAAACCTTACTCTCAACACTAGAGGAAGCAAAGAGAGGGAGGAACACCTCACAAGGTGGAAAACTTTCCCACAAACCCTAAACTTGGGTTAATTGCAAGTAGCACCTCCAACTCTCAACAAAGCACTAACAAACCCTAATCACCACCAAAGGTGATTAGCAAGCAACTAAGCATCAAGGTTAAGCAAAGCAAACATGATAAGCCCTAAATGGAGGTCAGGGTCCTTACAATAATGTTATGTGAAATCCTGATGTAATGATGTAATGTGAAATTTAAATCCGGGGTGATACCATGTAATGATATATGAAACCCTAATGAGGGTATAATGGCCAATACACTAAAGTAGGGTGTGGCTGACATAATCAAGTAAGATGAAAATGTTACACCATGTAGGGTGAAATTGATAAACCATATGAATGGTAATATTGATACATTAATATGTAAGGCTATAAGGGACAAGGTGATGCCTAGATCATTATACATCCAACTCTATACATGTGATTAACTTGACATACATGTATCAACCATATACACCTTACAAAGATGAGGATAGGACACTCTTAGGAGTGATGTATGCAACACTAAATAATGATGTGGATAGTATTTTGAGAGTTGAGATACCTAAAGTGGTTGATAATGATATCAATGATGCCTAACCATTAGACCACTCCATATCATTAAAGACAGCTGGACTAATCTAGTGTGTGACCTATGCACTATATGATAAATGTGATAGGTGAGTGGTTAAAAGTATTAAGAGGGAAATACCTTAATATAAGATAAGTTGGTAACTCAAGTGAGTTAGAAGTGATGAGAAAAGTGATACATCAAGACATGATAGATATCACATTCAGCACTTCAGGATTGATACACCTTGATACACTTTAAATCCAATTTAGTTGGATAAGAAACACATGAAATGTGTTATATAAACGGATACAGTGAAATGTAAGGAGTTTGATACATTTTGATAAGTATAGTCTAACATACCTTGAGAAAGGGGTTAAGCCAAACTAATGAGTATGATGTAATCATACCCTGGCAAGGATGAGAAATAAACTCATACCTTGCATTAATAATATTTAATGATATGTGATGAGAGCAATAAGCATGTGTGAATGCTTGTGATATTAAAAGAGGCTCTTACAGGAGTGGAGCAATTCATTAGGGTTGGATTCATAAAATGAACATAAGCCCTAATTAATGTGTAATGGGAGATCCTAACCCTAATTTTGGGTAATAGGATGAAAAACCCTATTTGATGGTAAACCCTAATCCTGGTAAGGAAATAGTGGTGTTACTATTGTATTGTATGTTGTGATATGCTTTTGTTGCTTACTGAGAAGTAACAAGATATGCATTGGCCTGGTGTGCCATTATATTATATTTTTCTTAATGAGAAGTAACAAAATGTGCAGTGGCATTGTAAGCCATGTGATCAAGTTGTTGCCTAGTAAAAGGTAACAAGACAAATAATGGGCCTTGTGAGCTATGTGTAACAAGTATCATGTATACCTTGGTCTGAGGACCTAGAGGTAATAGTTACCTAATAAGTGGTAACAATGCATGTTCAGTGATGAACCTAGGGTTTAAATACCCAAATTTGATAAGCATGGTAATAATGTGGTGGAGGGATGAGAATTCCCAGTATTTAAATGAGGGACTGAGATCCTAATGTCTTATAAAGACTGAGAAGTGATTGATGAAACAAGACATGGTTCTTTGTAGCATTTGTCATAATAAGTTATGTTTGAGAACTTGACTGGTGCTAAAAGAATATGATAATGTACCTAAATAATTATGTGAAATCATATAATGTAGAGCCCTGGCCATAGATCCATCATCGTCAGTAATAGGTGATGGTGAAACGGGTTGCTCCACGACAAAAACCCGGAATGCATATTTTTGAATATGTGGGGGTTAATGGGCGAACATATCCTTACGTTCTGATGAGGAGATTGATGGAAGGTAAACATTAAACCTCTCAATCCTTCATTGTATGTGTCGGAATGGATGTATCACAAATCTCCCAATGATTGGGATAGATGTCGTACACATCTCCCAATAATACTTAATGTTGGGTCGATGGAGATAAACATTAAATCTCTCGATTGCCGATGAGAGTGCAGTTGACGCTGTAACTCTATAGTGAAGTTGCCTGTATACCATGGAAAGATATATTGAGCAGTTGACATAAGTCCTGCTTGTGGTCCCGCACTGACTGGGATGTGGGAGGTCATGGGAATCCGACTCTTCCATTGACCTATGTATGGTACCGATTTCAACTTCGCAGTGGTTAGTTGGAGTATGAGAGGAATACCTCATCTCCTCAGGACATAAGTTTGATTATAAAAATATAATCAGCCGTATAGCATGTTTGCCTAGGGATTGAATACGGAAATTCATTGGCTGATGTTACATTTCTTTTATGCATCTTTAGTTGATAGATGTTAATTATGTCTCTTTACATTCCTTGCAAGGTGGATAGATGATTTAAAACTCTACCATAAGTAGATGAAATGTTTTCCTTAGGAAAGGAGATTACTTGATTCTGTTCATACAACGATTTATCTGTTGTTAATATATAAGAACTCCTGCTCAGTTTTATTATAATAAACTTCTATAACAATGTTTTGGCGGGGAGTTATATCTCCCGCTGGGGAAAATTATAATTGTCTCACCCCCGTGGGATCCAATGTTTTTAGGTGGACGCGGATGAAGAGGCAGAAACCCATAACAGAGAAAGAACAACAACAGCATCAGGGACAGCAGTAATATCTCAGGTGGAGATACTGCCTGTCAAGTCATATAGATAGTAGTCCTATGTGTCGTCTCTGTACTCTCAAGTCCTCGGAGTCAGTAGATAGTGCTTTTATAATCAATCAGAGATTTTGGCTTGATGCCTCAAAGTTCTTTTGTTGTGTGTATATAATGTTAATAGGGCAGCTGATGTTGTAATCCTCAAGAAGAGATGGTACAAGTTATGTACTTATGAACCAGGATGTAAATGTTATACGTTGGTACTTGATGTAAGAGATTTCCTATGTTTGGATCTCTTTGCAAAAAGTTTTAATTTTTAGTGATTTTCAGTAATTTTCTACAAATGATTCACTTTTGCTTAAGTAAATCTTGTTTTTGTAAGTTGGATGCCACAATCATCATCATCATCATCATCATCTGTTGGTATGTATTCCCTAAGAGCCAATCATGGGATGATTGGTGGGATACATTAAGATCGATTTGATAAACATCAAAGGCAAGCTTCCAATTCCTTCTGGTTCAGTCATATGAGATAATGATAGAACAGATTGAATGTCAAGAGAATAACAATACTCAATGACGTATGCATTCAGGTTGAGGACCTGAACGATGAGATCATACAGATGCTAAGAGTTTGTACATTCTTATTATGTCCCTAGTCAGATGTCATTGTGGAAAGTAGATAGACAAAAATGGTACACAAGACTAGATTGTGGTGTTGGTTGATGATAGAATCTCATTAGTCATGATATGGAGATGTCAAACCAAACACATAGGTACTTGTTAGAGAACAAGTGTACCGGACAGACCCACTGTGAGCTTGACACATGGAACCATGACTTGGTAGTCACAGTCAGTTCTCACAGTGATGGTGGTGAGTGTGATTCTTTGACTTGAAATCACTACACTCAACACATGTTGTTGGGTACACTTTGACATCATCAAACGCAGTCTTGAAACATGGGTTGTTATAAAGGTGATGATTGGGTGACTTTGACACATGGGGCTTTTGAGGGGTGAGTGATAGATATGAGATTTGTCCCTCCTGAGGGAGTTTAATATCCATGGCCACTTGATGAGTAGGATTGAGATAGGCGTGCGCACACATGTGTGAATCAGTATGTGATATTGATGTCATACATATCTCCTCCAATCTACTCAGAGATCAAGAAAGTGAATCAACGTTGACAGGATGACTGTTATATGCCTTGAGTTCATTTGGGATATAAGTGAAAAAAAAGAATTATACATTCACTGTAACACCATTCACGGATTGTAGGATTGAAAGTTGTTTTCCAACTTTCCTTTTCACTTGGGTAGCACTGATGTGCGACTAGGCACCACTCTTTGCTTGTGAAGTCATAGGTGTTATGGACTTTCACTGCCAACGTGAAATGGGCCTACAGGGAAACACACATAGGATTTAACCTGGAAGAGGATTTTATCCACAAATGATGTTTAGATTGATTACTAAAGGAGTTTAGTAGTTCAATTAAACACTCAATCAATTGATAGCTCAATATCATAGTGTTCAAGGTGTTGGACTGATTGATTAGAGTATCGGATTGATTGAAACTGCAATTGACTGATTTTGCACAGTCTGCACTCCCAACCGATCGGCTCATGTGATGAACCGATCGACTCAGGACAGGTTGAGACGACCGGTTCAAGGGTTGAACCGATCGGCTCAACTGGTACAAACGAGCAAGTTGGGAAACTCAGGTTGGCGAGATATTTCTCTTTGTTTCACTTGTCCAATTTTATTGGAACAAGGATTGGGATTTGGATCAATTCGAAACAAAAGAGGAAAAGTCAATCGGGAACTGACTAGGGAAGTGAACTGATCGTTTCAGAAATGAACTGATCAGCTCAGGTGTCCCAACCGATCAGTTCAGGTGTGAGCTGATCGGCTCAGGTGTCCCAACCGATCAGTTTAGGTGTGAACCGATCAGATCAGGTCCCCAATCAATCACTTCATGCTTGAAACGATCGGTTCAGTTGGCGCAGTTGGTTGTTTTGTGGAAAATCTTGAATCCTTCTACTCCTGCTTTAATCTCGCATTGCCCGGGGTAGAGAACCCTGTCCCATGACCCTCATATATATAGGAGTATTGGGGGCTTCTCAGATACAACAACTCAGAACACCAGTTGCTTTGTAAAGTTGTCGTTCTCTCTAGTTGTGGTAACTAGGAGAGCCCGAGTAAGTGCTACCCGATAAGGGAGGTACAACAAGGGAAAGTCAACTACAGAAAGGCAACTGGTGGCAGGAGAGTGTGTCGGTGACTAGTACACTGACAGGAGGATACGAATCCTTCCGGTGCCTTGTGCGACAAGGCGATCGGAGTTCCAGGTGGTCCATGTGGACTACTACAGAGGCAGGAGACTTCTGCCGCTTGGAGGTCAGCTGTCAATCCTGACAGTCCCAGTGAGACCAGGAGCTGCACAGACACCGTCCAAGACTGGAGGTGAAGACCGCACAAGACGCGAGGTAACGTCGCCGAGCTAGCCTTGGGACAAGGTATGTCTCTACAAACCATCCTTCCTACTATATAGACGTTGACACGATTCCTTTATGCTGGGTTCGGGGAGAAGAAAAATTTTGTTTCTGCTGCCTTCTCTATCTCCCTTAAAACCCAACAGTGGTATCAGAGCCACATCAACTGCTCTATACTTTAGGATTATCGATGTGATCGATTTTGGTTTGTCGCCTTTATTTATTGCATACGATGCGGATACAATTGGCTTTATGCATGTCCTGTCCTAAAACTAAAAATTCCAATATACATATATCATATGTAATATGAATGCACTCGATACGCGTCACCCTTAAACAAGTTTTATGGTGGATGTATAGCGTGATTATGGCCAATAAACCTTATGTATGTGTGCTTGGTTGAATGTGGTTGCTTGCTCCCCCCCGAATGTAACTCAGGTTTACCCTATTCAAATGTAAAATAGGATAGATCTTTTATTTCCTGTTATGTCAAAGAACGGCAGACAACCTGACAACGACTGAGACGATCGATTCAAGGTGTGAACCGATCGGTTGGCATTCTAGATGATCGGTTCAAGGACTGAACTGATTGGTTTTTGACCAGTTCATGGAGTGAGATGATCAGGTGGCGGCCATGAGGAGATGCACGATGACTAGACAAACTAATCAGTTAGAGGAGCCAACCGATCGGCTGGTGGCACCCAGACGACCGACCAGGGCGAGCAGGTCATTCATGTGATGAGTTGATCAACTCGGATGGCTATAACACTTCATCATGGACAGGTTGCATGTGATGTAGACCTAGATGACCGTGATTCCTCTTGGCTCGAGGAATCACATTAGGATGGCCATAATCATCACTTTTATCATTTCATATGTTTTCTGTGGGATATAACATGTATATGATACGTACTATATATTGTGGTGATTGGATATGTATATGTACCTATAAAACCAAATCCCTCATTAAATATTAAGGTTTTAGATGCCTTCCAAATGTGACACACATGAAAATCTTGATCGGCAAGGTGTGGGCACACCCTAGCGTGGTGCACCGTCTATCTCGTGGAAGCATGGAGGATATGTGGGTCTACCCTAGCAGGGTGCATATTCATCATGTTGGCTTTGGGTCGGACATAACAAGGTGACCTAGATAGGATCTAGCACCTTGAGGCATGAAGGTGATCATGGCAAGGAGTTGCACATGACATCTTTCAAGAGTTGCATATGATGCAATTGGCAAAAGTTTCCTTCCTAGAAGATCTAAGTTGTTGGTGATAGCCCTAGTTGGTCCATGATTCAGAGGATTTCAGGATCTTGACCCACTAGAAGGTTGTACGCTGCAATCTTCCAAATTGATGGTGAGGGCTATCAATTTGAACAAAAATAGTGGGAGTGATAATTAATTAAAGTCCTAATTATATCGTCAACCTTTCAAATCAATCAAATATGTCAAAATTGAGTTTTGGACTAAAATGCATATATTTCCTTTTGTAGTACAAATGACAACAAACAACAATCACTTTTTGTTGCGATCGGTACTTGAAAAGGACAAGCTAAATGGGACTAACTTCCATGACTGGTTTAGGACATTGAGAATTGTTCTCACTCAAGAGCAAAAGCTCTTTCCCCTGGAAACTCTAGATCCAGAGGAACCTGCTCCTACCACACCAAAGGCAGAAAGGGATGCTTATAAGAAGCATTCTGAAGATGTCATTGATGCAAAGTGCTTAATGTTGTGCTCCATGAACCACGAGTTGCAGAGACAACATGAGAACATGGGTGTCATTGAGATGATTCGGCATCTCAAGAACATGTATGAAGATCAAGCAAGGCAAGAGAGATATGATGTCTCCAGGGCATTGTTCAAGTGTGTCATGTTAGACGGAGATCCAATTGGTCCTCACACGCTCAAAATGATTGGGTATGTAGAGAACCTGACAAGACTGGGATTTCCCCTGAGCTAAGAGTTGGCTACTGACGTGATACTGCAATCGTTGTCAGAATCATACAGTTAGTTTGTGATGAACTACAACATGAACAACTTTGACAAGCCGTTGACAGAGTTGTTGGGCATGTTGAGGACAACCGAGGCACAGATGAAGAAGGACAATCCTAAGTCTGTGATGATGATCAGCAACAAGAAAGGCAAGTCCAAGCGCAAGGGCAAGGGCAAGGCTAAGAAAGGTTCTGATGCTAGCCAGTAGCCTAAGTCGTCTTCAACTCTTAAGGCCAAGGGAGGTGTGACCAAGAGAGGCAATTGCCACCATTGTCAAAAACCAGGACATTGGAAAAGGAATAGTCCACTCTATCTGGAAGAACTAAAGAACAAGGAGGCGACAGACGTCTCCACCTGAAGGTGTCATGAAATAAACTTGTAACACTTTTTGAGGTATATGATACCAAGATATAAAGTGTAAAGCACCCAATAAATGGGGCAAGTGTTGCCGCCATAGATAGGAGTACTTTAGTTTATTTTCAGCCTTGAAGGCATGTAATTGAGTTATGAACTGCTATTTCATATTTTCTAATGGATAGAAACACCTTAATTTTTGCATATTGTATGACAATGATGGCAATTAATAAAGTTGATGTTTCAATCTTTGTTGTACTTTGTATGCATAAGATAAAATGATACCTACAAGTTTTTAATAACTCAAACAATCAAATTAGCATAAATCATGAGAAATTCATTTCTAGTTTCCATATGATGGATAAATCTAGACTCTTTTGGTTAGAGAACCAGTAAGAGGCATGAACCTCTTAGACATCAATCTTCACTAATGGTAGTGGGAGAATGATTATCCTATTAGGTATAATACATGTGATGTATTTACACATCTATTGGAGCAAATGCTAATACTTCAGCGGTGTTTAGAGAAATACCAATATGAATATCTTGAAGTGTTCAAGAATATCATAGATGAAGTATGAATTTGGTAAAGTGTTAATTCTTGATGAGATCAATGAATGAAATACTTGGACCAAATGTTTGAGAACCTTGTGAGTGATTATGATAGTGTATCATAGTAAGCTCATGATTAAGGCATGGTGATGTCTAAATCAAAAGGAGTCATACTCTATGGAGTTAGAGGATGATTATCAAATAACTAAGTTCTTCTTAAATAAAGAATACCCTACACTAATAAAGGACATTAAGAACCACAAAGTGTTGTGAGTTCTTATATCCTTGACAGATACACCTTGATTATCTATGTGATGAGTTGGTCATGTGATGAGTCAACTATCTAGATGAATATGAGGAACCCGATTTTGAGTTATGGTTTATGACCATTACATCCTAAATGACTTCCATGTGAACCATAAGGTATGACCTTGATGGTATCACCCATTGGGATGAAATCCATAAGTGCGAATGAGTCTTAAGCGTTAAGACACATGGATGACATTTTGAGAAGGATGATGCTTGTTGATTGCAACTTAATGACTAAGAGTTTTGGCATACATATACTAAAACCGCATTCCTATGAGGAATAAAACAAGGATGTATATGTGACACAACCTATAATGCTTATGAATCCATTAATGCAAATGAAGTCTATAAGTTACACTGGACTAATCAATGTGATTGATTGAGTACAAGCAACTCAGAATTGTTATCTTTACTTTGATAATATAGTCAAAGGGTTTGACTGATATGTAAAAAAATGGGGATATGTGATTTAGTGGGAGCATATTCACATTCCACATGTTGATGTGAAATGGAAATGTTCTAGAATGGAAATCCAAAGTGGAAATTATCTTTAGGGAAGATAGAGACGTTTCCTATGTAATAGGAATAGAGATCTATAGAGATAGTTCTCAAAAACCTCTTGACCTGAAAAGAGAGAGCATACATTGGCAATCTATACTGAAGGGTTCAGTGTGCACAGATTCAGTGGGAGAAAACTTGTCCATGTTACATGGAGTTAGTATCCCAAGGCCAAGTGTCCAATTCTCATGAAGAATGGGAACACTAAGAATAGATATGGATCTATCATGTACGTAATCATCCCATTATCTTGCATGCATGGACATAGCAAGAATAAAAAGCAATCATCATCTTGTATGTAGGACATGACAATATGATGTGCTCATCCTGATAACTCGTATGTGGGACATGTCGAATGGATGTCTGTCGAGTTCTAGTAAGGGTTACTGGAATACCATAAGAACTTGATAAGTACTTGAGAAGTACTAGTTCTATGGAAATAAGGAAGGGTTTACTGTAAAGAGTTACACTGATGCGAACTTCCGAAAAGGATAGAAAATTAATCGCAAAATATATATGAGATATATATAAAAGTGAATGTTTGTTGATAAATGGAAACGTTCCAATAAAGTCGTTTAAAAGGAAAAGTTGAGTATCCGTGTGTTAGAACATTAGTGGATACTACATGGATCTGGAAGTTCATGAGATGAAGTTATAGTTATTCTGGTCATTGATGACAAGTTAGGTGTGCTTGGTCATGTAATGTGGCTAAAAGTTAGCAAAGGAATACTAGATCGCATATTACGGAAACTCCATCTCATACGTGTGACGTACAATGAAGAGATGAGTGACATGTAGTTAATACTGACTTTGGCAAGGTGTTGCCATAACTCACTATGTTAGCACTAGAGCATAGTAATATGTGGGACATGTTTGAAGATCACTATGAATATGATTCAAGGGTGATTGGCTCACATTGCAAGTGGGAGTCTGTTGGTATGTATGCCCTGAGATCCAATCATGGGATGATTGGTGGGATACATTAAGATTGATTTGATAAACATCAAAGGCAAGCTTCTAATTCTTTCTGGTTCAGTCATATGAGATAATGATAGAACAGATTGAATGTCTAGAGAATGACAGTACTCAATGACGTATGCTTTCAGGTTGAGGACCTAAACGATGAGATCATACGGATGTTAAGAGTTTGTACATTCTTATTATGTCCCTAGTCAAATGTCATTGTGGAAGGTAGATAGACAACAATGACACACAAGACTAGATTGTGGTGTTGGTTGATGATAGAATCTCATTAGTCATGATATGGAGATATCAAACCAAACACATAGGTACTTGTTAGAGAACAAGTGTACCGGACAGACCCACCGTGAGTTTGACACATGGAACCATGACATGGTAGTCACAGTTAGTTCGCACAGTGATGGTGGTGAATGTGATTCTTTGACCTAAAATCACTACACTCAACACATGTCGTTGGGTACACTTTGACATCATCAAACACAGTCCTGAAACATGGGTTGTTATAAAGGTGATGATTGGGTGGCTTTGACAGATGGGGCTTTTGAGGGGTGAGTGATAGATATGGGATTTGTCCCTCCTGAGAGAGTTTGATATCCATGGCTACTTGATGAGTAGGATTGAGATAGGTGTGCACACATATGTGTGAATTAGTATGTGATATTGATGTCATACATATCTCCTCCAATCTACTCAGAGATCAAGAAAGTGAATGAACGTTGACAGGATGATTGTTCCATGCCTTGAGTTCATTCAGGATATCAATGACAAAAAGAATTATACATTCAGTATAACACCATTCGTGGATTGTAGGATTGAAAGTTGTTCTCCAACTTTCCTTTTCACTTGGGTAGCACTGATGTGCGACTAGGCACCACTCTTTGCTTGTGAAGTCATAAGTGTTATGGACTTTCACTGCCAATGTAAAATGGGCCTGTAGGGTCACACACATAGGATTTAACCTAGAATAGGATTTTATCCACAAACGATGTTTAGATTGATTACTAAAGGAGTTTAGTAGTTCAATTAAACACTCAATCAATTGTTAGCTCAATATGATAGTTTTCAAGGTGTTGGACTGATTGATTAGAGTATCAGATTGATTGAAACTGCAATTGACTAATTTTGCACAGTCTGCACTCCCAACCGATTGGCTCATGTGATGAACCGATCGACTCAGCTTGGTGAACCGATCGGCTCATGTGATGAACCGATCGGCTCAGGACAGGTTGAGATGACCGGTTCAAGGGTTGAACCGACCGGCTCAACTGGTCTAAATGAGCAAGTTGGGAAAGTCAGGTTGGCAAGATATTTCTCTTCATTTCACTTGTCCAATTTGATTGGAACAAGGATTGAGATTTGGATCAATTCAAAACAAAAGAGGAAAAGTCAATCAGGAACTGACCAGGGTAGTGAATCGATCGTTTTAGAAATGAACCGATCGGCTCAAGTGTCCCAATAGATCTGTTTAGGTGTGAATCGATCGGCTCAGGTCGCCAACTGATCAGTTCATGCTTGAAACGATCGGTTCAGCTGGCGCAGTTGGTTGTTTTGTGGAAAATCTCGAATCCTTCTACTCCTGCTTTAATCCTGCATTGCCCGGGGTAGAGAACCATATTCCATGACCCTCCTATATATATAGGGGTATTGAGGGCTTCTCAGATACAATAACTTAGAACACCAGTTGCTCTACAAAGTTGTCGTTCTCTCTGGTTGTGGTAACCAAGAGAGCCCGAGCAAGTGCTACCCGATAAGGGGAGGCACAACAAGGGAAAGACAACTGCAGAAAGGTAACTGGTGGCAGGAGAATGTGTCGGTGACTAGTACACCGACAGGAGGATACGACTCCTTCTGGTGCCTTGTGCGACAAGGCGATCGGATTTCCAAGTGGTCAGTGTGGACTACTACAGAGGTGGGAGACTTCTGCCACTCAGAGGACAACTGTCAATTCTGACAGTCCTGGTGAGACTAGTAGCTGCACAGACACCGTCCAAGACCGGAGGTGAAGACCGTGCAAGCCATGAGGTAACGTCACCGAGAAAGCCTCGGTACACGATATCTCTCTACAAACCATCCTTCCTACTGTATAGACGTTGACGCGATTCCTTTATATTGGGTTTGGGGAGAAGAAAATTTTTGTTTCCGCTGCCTTCTTTGTCTCCAATAAAACCCAACAGTGGTATTAGAGCCACGTCAACTGCTCTATACTTTAGGATTATCGATGTGATTGATTTTGGTTTGTCGCCTTTATTTATTGCATACGATGTGAATAAAATTGGCTTTATGCATGTCCAGTACTAAAACCACAAATTCCAATATACATACATGATATGTAATATGAATGCACTCGATACGCGTCGCCCTTAAATGAGTTTTGTGGTCGATGTATAGCGTGGTCATGGCCAATAAACCCTATGTATGTGTGCTTGGTTGAATGTGGTTGCTTTCATCTCGGTCTGCGCACTGATCCCCTATGTCTTATTCGTGATGTAACTCGAGATAACTCGAGATTTCTTTCCTACCTTTTCTCCCCCCGAATGTTACTCGGGGTTTCCCTATTAAAATGTAAAATATGATAGATCTTTTATTTCCTATTATGTCAAAGAACGGTGGACAACCTAACGACGACTGAGATGATCGATTCAAGGCATGAATTGATCGGTTGGTGTTCTAGACGATCGGTTCAAGGACTGAACTGATCAGTTGTTGACCAGTTCATGGAGTGAGACGATCGGGTGGCGGCCATGAGGAGATGCATGATGACCAGGCAAATTGATCGGTTAGAGGAGCCAACCGATTGGCTGGTGGCACCCAGACGACCGGCCAGGGCGAGCAGGTCATTCATGTGATGAGTTGATCAACTTGGACGACAATAGCACTTCGTCATGGATAGGTTGCATGTGATGTAGACCTAGATGACCGTGATTCCTCTTGGCTCGAGGAATCACATTAGGATGGCCATAATCATCGCTTTTATCATTTCACATGTTTTGTGTGGGATATAACATGTATATGATACATACTATATATTGTGGTGATTGGATATGTATATGTACCTATAAAACCAAATCCCTCATTAAATATTAAAGTTTTAGATACCTTCCAAATGTGACACATGTGAAAAGCTTGATTGGCCAAGTGTGGGAATGCCCTAGCATGGTGCACCGTCTATCTCGTGGAAACGTGAAGGATGGATATGTGGGTCCGCCCTAGCAGGGTGCATATTCATCATGTTGGCTTTGGGTCAGACTTAACAAGGTGACCTAGATAGGATCTAGCACCTTGAGGCATGACGGTGATCATGGAAAGGAGTTGTACATGACATCTTTCAAGAGTTGCATATGATGCAATTAGAAAAAGTTGCCTACCTAGAAGATCTAAGTTGTGGGTGACATCCCTAGCTGGTCCATGACTCAGAGGATTTCAAGATCTTGACCCACTAGAAGGTTGTACGCCACAATCTTCCAAATTGATGGTGAAGGCTATCAATTTGAACAAAAATAGTGGGAGCGATAATTAATTAAAGTCCTAATTATATTGTCAACCTTTCAAATCATTCAAATAAGTCAAAATTGAGTTTTGGACTAAACTACATATATTTCCTTTTATAGTACAAATGACAACAAACAACAATCACTTTTCATTGTGATCGGTCCTTGAAAAGGACAAGCTAAATGAGACTAACTTCCATGACTGGTTTAGGACATTGAGAATTGTTCTCACTCAAGAGTGAAAGCTCTATGTCCTAGATACTCCAGCTCCAGAGGAACCTGCTCCTACCGCACCAAAGGCATAAAGGGATGCTTATAAGAAGCATTCTGAAGATGCCATTGATGCAAAGTGCTTGATGTTGTGCTCCATGAACCACGAGTTGCAGAGACAACATGAGAACATGGGTGTCATTGAGATGATTTAGCATCTCAAGAACATGTATGACGATCAAGCAAGGTAAGAGAGATATGATGTCTCCAGGGTGCTGTTAAAGTGTGTCATGACATATGTAGATCTAGTTGGTCCTCACACGCTCAAAATGATTGGGTATGTAGAGAACCTGACAAGACTGGGATTTCCCCTGAGCCAAGAGTTGGCTACTGATGTGATACTGCAATCGTTGCTAGAATCCTACAGTTAGTTTGTGATGAACTACAACATGAACAACTTTGACAAGCCGTTGATAGAGTTGTTGGGCATATTGACGACAGCTAAGGCATAGATGAAGAAGGACAATCCTAAGTCTGTGATGATGATCAGCAACAAGAAAGGCAAGTCCAAGCACAAGGGCAAGGGCAAGGCTAAGAAAGGTTCTGATGCTAGTCAGCAACCCAAGTCGTCTTCAACTCTCAAGGCCAAGGGAGGTGTGACTAAGAGAGGCAATTGACACCATTGTCAAAAGCCAGGACATTGGAAAAGGAATTGTCCACTCTATCAGGAAGAACTAAAGAAGAAGGAGGTGACATACGTCTCCACCTGAAGGTGTAATGAAATAAACTTGTAACACTTTTTGAGGTATATGATACCAAGATATAAAGTGTAAAACACCCAATAAATGGGGCAAGTGTTGCCGCCATAGATAGGAGTACTTTAGTTTATTTTCAGTCTTGAAGGCATTGAATAGAGTTTTGAACTACTATTTTGTATTTGCCAATGGATAGAAATACCTTAATTTTTGCATATTGTATGACAATGATGGCAATTAATAAAGTTGATGTTTCAATCTTTGTGGCAATACCTTGCTTATCTTGTGTTACTTGGTATGCATAAGATAAAATGATACGTAAAAGTTATTGATAACTCAAACAATCAAATTAGCATAAATCATGAGAAATTCATTTCTAGTTTCCATATGATGGATAAATCTAGACTCTTTTGGTTAGAGAACCTGTAAGAGACATGAACCTCTTAGACATCAATCTTCACTGATGGTAGTGGGTGAATGATTATCCTATTAGGTATAATACATGTGATGTATTTACACACCTATTGGAGCAAATGCTAATACTTCAGCAGTGTTTAGAGAAATACCAATATGAATATCTTGAAGTGTTCAAGAATATCATAGATGAAGTACGAATTTGGTAAAGTGTTAATTCTTGATGAGATCAATGAATGAAATACTTGGACCAAATGTTTGAGAACCTTGTGAGTGATTATGATAGTGTATCATAGTAAGCTCGTGATTAAGGCATGGTGATGTCTAAATCAAAAGGAGTCATACTCTAAGGAGTTAGAGAATGATTATCAAATAACTAAGTTCTTCTTAAATAAAGAATACCCTAAACTAATAAAGGATATTAAGAATCACAAAGTGTTGTGAGTTCTTATATCCTTGAGAGATACACCTCGATTATCTATGTGATGAGTTGGTCATGTGATGAGTCAACTATCTAGATGAATATGAGGAACCGGATTTTGAGTTATGGTTTATGACCATTACATCCTAAATGACTTCCATGTGAACCATAAGGTATGACCTTGATGGTAGCACCCATTGGGATGAAATCCATAAGTGCGAATGAGTCTTAAGCGTTAAGACACATGGATGACGTTTTGAGAAGGATGATGCTTGTTGATTGCAACCTAATAACTAAGAGTTTTGGCATACGAATACTAAAACCACATTCCTATGAGGAATAAAACAAGGATGTGTACGTGACACAGCCTATAAGGTTTACGAATCCATTAATGCAAATGAAGTCTATAAGGTACAATGGACTAATCAATGTGATTGATTGAGTACACGCAACTTAGAAGTATGATCTTTACTTTGATAATATAGTCAAAGGGTTTGACTGATATGTCAAAAAAAAGAAGGGATCTGTGATTTAGTGGGAGCATATTCACATTCCACATGTTGATGTGAAATGGAAATGTTCTAGAATGGAAATCCAAAGTGGAAATTATCTTTAGGGAAGATAGAGACATTTCCTATGTAATAGGAATAGAGATCTATAGTTGTAGTCTCTACAATTGTCTAGAGTCATGATAAAGGTTAGGCTAGTAAGTAGCCTAGATGACCTATGTTTTTGTTGATGATGATGATGATGATGACGATGAGAAATTTTTTGGTTGTGTTTTTTTCATGCGAAAAGTCACTCAGGAGAAGACAAGATGGAAGGCCAAAATGCACCCCACAAGCCACTACAAGACTACTTCATGCCTAGAAACTACAAATTTCCAATTGCTAGTAGGGTTGATCAAATGCCAGCGGAGAAATTCTCCATTCCTCCAGGTATTCTTGGTCTCCTACCCATCTTCTATGGCTCAGAGAGTGAGAACCCCAACAACCACTTGGATTCCTTTCTTGAAGTATACTCCACCTTCAGGACACTGATGGCTAGTGATGATACAATTTGGTTGACCTTGTTCTCTTTCTCCCTCAAAGATAGATCCAAAGATTGGTATGACTCAAGAAGGGACATCATGAGTTGGAAACAATAAAGAATGCCTTCTTGAGACAATTCTACTCTATAGCAAGGTAGACACAAATGCAACGTGTCGTGACAATTTTTAGTCAAATGGGAAATGAGCAGTTTCATAATGCATGGGAGAGATTTGAGAAGCTTTTGAGAGACTACCCGCACCATGAGATCTCTTTGTGGAAGCTAGTTCAATCATTCTACTCTAGTTTATCTCTAAAGGACCAAGACACGGTGGATTCTTCTTATGGACGAGTTTTCATGGCTAGGCCACCTGAGGAGAAATGGTCTTTGTTTGGGCAGTTGGCTAAAGGATCAAGAATTTGAGCTTCTAGCATGATGAATGATGGGGACTACTCCTTTGGTGTGACACCTCCTTCTCATAATGACTCAAGCCCACAAGTGATGAAGATTCTTAGTGACATAGTGAGCTTCATGAAGAACCAGGTGACAAATGTTCCTTGCCACCCGGTCAATTCTACTGAGTTCTATGGTGAGGAAAAGAAGACACCTCATTCATATAGCTATCAAGAGCCACAAAGTCCAAAATATAGCTCAAGGTTTGAGGAAGAGGTTCTCTCTAGATTGAAAACATTTGATTATGTTCAAAAAGATGTTGCAAGGCTAGAAGAAAAAGTAGAGCAGCTATCTTCCATAATTGCTCTCCAAGAACAAAATTTGTCTTCAAAACCCATCATGAGCTACCATGAATCAAGTGGACCGATGCCCTCTTCTCAAGTCTTCTATAGTCTTCCTCCCATGTAAGTGCCTCCCATATGCCATTTCCAAGGTGATTCCAAGCCTTATACTCCACCTCCCCCTCCATCACCACCATTTTCCCCCTCCACCTCAATTTCAACACCAAGTGTCACCTCCACCTCCTTCACAGCCACAACTAGCTCCCCCTCTCCACCATGAGCAAGGAAGTGTTGTGATAGTTCTAAGTAGTGGGAAATCTCTTGAGCAGCCCACAAGCCAAAGAAAGGTATATAAAGCAAAGCAAAGGTAGCCAAGTGGTGATACTATGATTGAAATTGCCAAATATGATTTAGTGACACATACTGCTAATTTTGGGATATCATGTGCTCTGCTTCATACTCCATTTGCAAGTCCTTCCATCCCTAGTGTTCCACCTCATGTTGATGCAAGAAAGGCCAAAGCAAGTGATCCTCCCTTTATTGAAGCACTAGATGAGCCACCAGAAATGAAGAGGAGGCAAAAGCACAATGAGGATATTCTTGAAGTGTTTCGCCAAGTGAAGGTGAAAATTCCACTCTTGGATGCTATCAAGAAAATCCCATCATATACCAAGTTCCTCAAGAACCTATGCACTGTGAAGATAAGGTCAACGAGGAGGATTCCAAAGAAAGTGAAGTTGATTGAACAAGTGAGCTCCATCATACAACATTCACTTCCTGTGAAGAGAAAAGACCCAGGACCCCCACTCATACCTAGCTATATAGGGGGTCATTGCATTGACAACTCCTTACTTGATTTGGGATATAGTGTGAATTTGATGCCATACAATGTCTATGTCAAGCTAGGATTAGGCAAGTTGAAGCCGACACATTGCACTCTCCAGTTGGCGGATAGATCCATAAAAGTGCCTAAGGGTTGGGTGGATGATATCTTGGTGATGATAAATAAAGAGAAAGGTGCGGTGTTTCTAACAGCTTTCATTGTACTTGATAAGGAGACAGAGGATAGGAATATTCCCATCATCTTGGGAAGGTCGTTCTTATCTACAATTGATATCAAGATTCATGTACACAATGGCACCATGATGATTTCATTCATAGACATGAAGATCAAGGTCAACATGTACAAAGCCCCAACCCGACGGGTCCGAGATATGGATATTGGACATGATCACTTCACAAGTCTGAATGATCATTTGAGAAAAGAAGATCAAGATGGATCAATTGATGACAATTATTGTGATCAAAGAGATGAGGAAAACAGATTGAGTGCAAATGAGGGATGTATGTTTGCAAGAATGGGCACATGAGGATTCCAAATGGATGAATTATTGAAGAATTTCCAAGAAGCCAAGATGAAGGCAAGAAACTTAGCACTTGTGGGAGGCAACCCACATAGGTTTTGGAAAATTTTGACCCAACCTTCAATTTTTTATACTTTTGCTTTGTTTTTACACTTTTCCAAGAAAACAAACTCACACAATTATTTTTATAGTTTTTGTTTAGTTTTAATATGTGTAGGTGAAAATAGGGTGAAATGAGGAAAATTAAATGATATTTTGACAAAGTGATCCATGAAAAATCATTTTGGATCAAGATTTTGAGTGTTTGATGTTCTACAAGTTTGTAATAGCAGCTATAGAGACCACCACAGCTGTGGCCACCCACCACAGTTGTGTGAATTAAATCAACAAGTAATCACAGGGAACAAGGCCAAAGTTTGAGAAAATTTTTTTGACAAGGGATGCACCATGATCGTACAAGGCAGCACGACGGTACAACCTAAATCCACCATGGTCGCGTCGCGCAACACGACTGTGCTGCAGCTAGATTCCAGCAACTTAAGTCAGAATTTGCAAAAATTGCAAATCACTTGCTCACTTCTTCGAAGAATAGAACGGTCATGATCAACCCACTAGCGACCGTGTAGCACTTTGCACCCCCTATCCAACCCTCAAATATCCACCAAATCACCCCCAAACCATCCCAAATCCATTCCCTACCATTACAACACTTTTTCATCCACAAAATCCCACATTTCTCTCCATTCCGCCCCAACAACCCCGTTCTTCAGAGAAATTTGAAATTTGGTGATTTCTCCACCGATTTCGAGCAAAGATGAATCAATTTGCAAAGAACACAGTGGATAAGACTAGGGGTGTCATCTCCTACCAAAGGAAGCTGAAGAACAGCAACACCTAGTTGACAGAGGCCGAATTGGATTCTTTGGTGGATCCAATTGTGGAAGGAGCCTCCACATAGCCATGGAAGGGGACACCATTGTCGTCCAGAGCATCACAACCACCACCATCTTCTGCTCGGCCCTCTATCTCATCTAAGAGACCCTCAGTTTCAACTGCATGACCATTAGTTTCAGCACCCCGACCGTCTACTTCTTTGGCACCGCAGCCGTAGCCACGAGCACATATGTAGCTCGTACTAGATGAAGAAGAGAATGAAGATATGTCAGACGCACAGCAGACTGAGATACCATAGCAGAGACCCCTTCCATAGCCCAAGGTCACCACTAGTAGGGCAAAGAAAGCCAAGCACCCGGAGTGCTTGGCACGCAAAGTGATAGCAACTCACTATGCATGCCAAGTGACAATGGAAGCTATGGGCTTCTACGCCTTTTTCTAGGACGTGATGGAGAAGATGGGATTATTTGAGATTTTGATGCGGTCGTGGGAGTCATACGTTGAGCTAACATGACAATTTTTTGCCACATTAGAGAAAGTGACTGATGATGGCGAAAATGCTATTAGAGTGATGATTGGGGACAAGAGGTGGGTGATAACCTCAAGGATTTTGAATCGAATTTTTTCCCCCAGTGAAGAGATGGCAGACCTCCTAGACAGAGGGAGGATAGAGAATGACTCCAGTTCCACATATCCTATAATGTGGAAACACTTCACCAACCAGAGCACATTTGTAGCAGGGAAATCAAAGACCAGTGCCATTCATAGTACTTTCCTCTGCTATGTTCAGAAGGTGTTGGAGAACACCATCTTTGGCAGGTATGAAAACCAAGGCAGCTGTACAAAGAAGGATCTATTTGTACTTGGTTGGTTGATTAAGGGAAAGCACATAAACCTTGGAGCATTATTGATTGAGCATCTGAGGACAATCCCTTCCAAGAGCACAAATCCATTTGTAATGGGAGGGATTGTGAGGTCTATAACCACTATCATGGGACATGATATGAAATGATACTGTAACACCCCACTTTTCATATCACATGAGCAAAAACATTTCTACTTAAGGGGGTGTCACAAAATGCTATTCATTCCAATTAAAGTAAATAAACACTTTGCATTGATTTGAAGATGATTCATACATAGTTCTTGAAATAAAGGAAAGTACATGATGACCATCTATAAAATCTAATATTTTTGATACTATGTCTATACATAACATGAATCATATCTAATTCTTTGTATCAACTTGGTAAAAGACACCCCACCAGGAAAAGCTTGTAGATCTCCTAGTCCTAATTTTTTCCTTTTTATCCTTCCCTTGTTCCAAGTCTTGCAGACATCTCATCCCCAATCATGCAAGTTAAACAACACTTCAGTAAGCGGTATTTGGAATCTTATATGACATAAAACTAAATATAACTTGACGTGATAAAATTGACTTGGCATATAACTTTACATAAACTTTAACATGGATTTTCTTAAGCATTCATGATTCATAAATTACGTAAGGAATTGAATAGTAAATATATGCATCCCTCTATAATGCCCCCTTAGGAGCACATGATTGCTAGGAAAGCCCTTGAGGACCCCTTGAGGTCCATGATTTGAGAGCATATAGAAACTAACTCAATTCCATTTAACTTGATCATTAACATGGCATTAACATTATCTTAAATGTTAACATGATAATTGAACTTTAACATGATGGGATCTCTCCCCTTGAATCATAATGGGATTTCTCCCTCATAAACCATTATAGGGTTTCCCCTTCTTGAACATTATTCCTTAACCTTAATTCATAATCAATAATCATAATAAGGATTTTACCATAAAACATAAGCATGTCAATCAATCAAACAATAATAAGTAAACATGATATCATGTTGAGAAAACATTCATAATTCGTGAAATATAATAAAGTGCATAATCATAAATAACATGCATTAAACCAATTTACTTGTGCCAAACATGCATGGCCTGCTTACCTATAGTAGGTCACCTTAAGGTCAAGTCCCTTCATTTGATTAAGCCTCTAATCACCTATAATTTGACTAAAATCATAATATGTGCTTAAGTTCATAATCATAAAACCCTAATTTCGTTCATGGGATTATTGAAGGATTTAGATGTGTAAAACAATGTTTGGAAACAAGATAGATCTATAGAAAATCAAAAGAGCTTTCCAATCAATATTTTTGCATATTTTTCTGAGGTCGTGTGCACAAGTTGTGAATTTTGCATTCTAGACCAATCAGAAATCAAGGAAACCTTAGTGTGACATTTATTTAAACATCGATTAATGCCATGTAAATCAAATGCAAAATACCAGAAATGACCATGGCATGCGTGACATAGTCATTGAAATTGTGGGGTCAAAAGTGACATTTAGTCACAAATCATCTCTCGCTGCAACAAAACAAAATTGTGGGTCTAAGGGAAGAAATGCCCATTCGATTCTGATAGTCTAATTAAAAATCCAGGGGCACTATGGGCATTTTCTGACTTGGTTTCTCGCTACCGAGCCATGGAGAGAGCACATCTTCAGGAGCTATAAACAGGGATCAAATCTCGGGCAAAATTGATCATTTGCAATAGCTGAGATATCCAATGCCATCGGCACAGAAAGACGAGGCCAACGAGCCCAAGCTTGGGACCTGGGGTGTACTGGAGAACCAATTCCCATGAAACAACCATGAGAACAGGGTGTAGCCATGACCATCGAAGAATTGGAGCCGAGAAGAGAAACTGTGAGGTATTAAAGAAAGAAAGCAAGAGTCTTGCGAAGTCAAACGGAAGATGGGGACAATGTCAACTAAAGCAAAATGATCGAGGCACAACCATTCGTCAGAGAACAACATGAAATAGGGGGAGGGATTCACACTCCTAAGATCACTGAAACTCACTCAAAAACTTGTCGTAAGGCTTGGGAAACAATCGTGAGGGTGACTGGGAGTCAAAATAGAGACTTTCGTGGTTGAAGGACCCCTGGGAAGGCACGACGGTGAACATCATAGAAAGTCGATGCCGGCCCTATTGGGTACGGTGAATAGGAGAAGCTTGGGGTAAACATTCGATACTGAAAGGAAGAGGGGGTGTTGGCAATGCTCAATGTCCACTCAATTTGCTTAGAAGGTTTCGAGGTGGTTAAGCTACAACCAAGGTCACCAGAGACCAAAGTCGAGAAGGTCAGAGTGTTCGGGGGTTATTGGCAAGAAATTGGTGGTGGAGGAGGAACGTCGTGGTCCCACTAATAGCCTAACCTTTATCATGGCACTAGACAACTCTAGAGACTTCAACTATCATCTAGACACTCTCATCTAGCAACTATCAATAAAACCCAACAGTCTAGACACTCTATGTTTTCAAGAACTATCTCTATAGATCTTTATTCCTATCACATAGGAAACGTCTCTATCTTCCTTAAAGGTAATTTCCAAAAAGGATTTCCATTCTAGAACATTTCCATTTCACATCAACATGTGGAATGTGAATATGCTCCCACTAAATCACAGATCCCTTCACATATCGGTTCACTTCTGAAATGATCAGTTCACTACCCTAGCCAGTTCCTGATTGACTTTTCCTCTTTTGTTTTGAATTGATCCAAATCCCAATCCTTGTTCCAATCAAATTGGACAAGTGAAACGAAGAGAAATATCTTACCAACCTAACTTTCCCAACTTGCTCATTTGGACCAGTTGAGCCGATCAGTTCAACCCTTGAACCGATCTTCTCAACCTGTCCTGAGCCGATCGGTTCATCACATGAGCCGATCGGTTCATCACATGAGCCGATCGGTTCACCAAACTGAGCCGATCGGTTCACCAAGCTGAGCCGATCGGTTCATCACATGAGTCGATCGGTTGGGAGTGTAGACTGTGCAAAATCAGTCAATTGCAGTTTCAATCAATCCGATACTCTAATCAATCAGTCCAACATCTTGAACACTATGATATTGAGCTATCAATTGATTGAGTGTTTAACTGAACTACTAAACTCCTTTAGT
This sequence comes from Alisma plantago-aquatica, assembly GCA_963693085.1. Lineage (NCBI taxonomy): Eukaryota > Viridiplantae > Streptophyta > Magnoliopsida > Alismatales > Alismataceae > Alisma > Alisma plantago-aquatica. The sequence continues at coordinate 1,233,231,577 of OY856411.1, read as the reverse complement.
AATCAATCTAAACATCATTTGTGGATAAACTCCTCTTCCAGGTTAAATCCTAGCTGTGTGACCCTGCAGGCCCATTTCACGTTGGCAGTGAAAGTCCATAACACTTATGACTTCACAAGCAAAGAGTGGTGCCTAGTTGCACATCAGTGCTACCCAAGTGAAAAGGAAAGTTGGAGAACAACTTTCAATCCTACAATTTGTGAATGGTGTTACACTGAATATATAAATATTTTTGTCAATGATATCCCGAATGAACTCAAGGCATGGAACAGTCATCCTGTCAACGTTCATTCACTTTCTTAATCTCTGAGTAGATTGGAGGAGATATTTATGACATCAATATCACATACTGATTCACACATGCTTGCGCACACCTATCTCAATCCTACTCATCAAATGGCCATGGATATGAAACTCCCTCAGGAGGGACATATCCCATATCTATCACTCACCCCACAAAAGCCTCATCTGTCAAAGCCACCCAATCATCACCTTTATAACAACCCATGTTTCAGGACTGCATTTGATGATGTCAAAGTGTACCCAATGACATGTGTTGAGTGTAGTGATTTCAGGTCATAGAATCACACTCACCACCATCACTGTGAGAACTGACTGTGACTACCATGTCATAGTTCCATGTGTCAAACTCACGGTGGGTCTGTCCGGTACACTTGTTCTCTAACAAGTACCTAAGTGTTTGGTTTGATATCTCCATATCATGGCCAATGAGATTTTGTCATCAACCAACACTACAATCTAGTCTTGTGTGTCATTGTTGTCTATCTACTTTCCACAATGACATCTGACTAGGGACATAACAAAAATGTACAAACTCTTAGCATCCGTATGATCTCATCATTCAGGTCCTCAACCTAAAAGCATACGTCATTGAGTACTATCATTCTCTAGACATTCAATCTATTCTATCATTATCTCATATGACTGAGCCAAAAAGAATTGGAAGCTTGCCTTTGATGTTTATCAAATCAATCTTAATGTATCCCACCAATCATCCCATGATTAGCTCTCAGGGCATACATACCAACAGACTCCCACTTGCACTGCGAGCCAATCACCCTTGAATCATATTCATAGTGATCTTCAAACATGTCCCACATATTAATGTGCTCTAGTGCTAACATAGTGAGTTATGGAAACACCTTGCCAAAGTCGGTATTAACTGCATGTCACTCATCTCTTCATAGTACGTCACACATATGAGATGGAGTTGCCGTAATATGCGATCTAGTATTTGTTTGCTAACTTTTAGCCACATTGCATGACCAAGCGCACCTAACTTGTCATCAATGACCAGAATAATTATAAGTTCATCTCATGAACTTCCAGATCCACATAGTATCCACTAATGTTCTAAAACACGGATACTCGACTTTTCCTTTTAAATGGATTTATTGGAACATCTGACCTTTATCATGGCTCTAGACAACTCTAGAGACTACAACTATCATCTAGACACTCTCATCTAGCAACTATCAATAAAACCCAATAGTCTAGACACTCTCTGTTTTTTAGAACTATCTCTATAGATCTTTATTACTTTCACATAGGAAACGTCTCTATCTTCCTTAAAGGTAATTTCCACAAAGGATTTCCATTCTAGAACATTTCCATTTCACATCAACATGTGGAATGTGAATATGCTCCCACTAAATCAGAGATCCCTTCTTTATTTATTTTTTAACATATCGGTCAAACCCTTTGACTATATTATCAAAGTAAAGATCACAGTTCTGATTTGCTTGTACTCAATCAATCACATTGATTAGTCCATTGTAACTTATAGACTTCATTTGCATTAATGGATTCATAAACCTTATAGGTTGTGTCACGTACACATCCTTGTTTTATTCCTCATAGGAATGCAGTTTTAATATCCGTATGCCAAAACTCTTAGTCATTAAGTTGCAATCAACAAGCATCATCCTTCTCAAAATGTCATCCATGTGTCTTAATGCTTAAGACTCATTCGCACTTATGGATTTCATCCCAATGGGTGCTACCATCAAGGTCATACCTTATGGTTCACATGGAAGTCATTTAGGATGTAATGGTCATAAACCATAACTCAAAATCCGGTTCCTCATATTCATATAGATAGTTGACTCATCACATGATCAACTCATCACATAGATAATCGAGGTGTATCTGTCAAGGATATAAGAACTCACAATACTTTGTGATTCTTAATATCCTTTAATAGTGTAGGGTATTCTTTATTTAAGAAGACCTTAGTTATTTGATAATCATCCTCTAACTCCTTAGAGTATGACTCCTTCTAATTTAGACATTACCATGCATTATTCATGAGCTTACTATGATACACTATCATAATCACTCACAAGGTTCTCAAACATTTGGTCCAAGTATTTCATTCATTGATCTCATCAAGAATTAACACTTTACCAAATTCATACTCCATCTATGATATTCTTGAACACTTCAAGATATTCATATTGGTATTTCTCTAAACACCGTTGAAGTATTAGAATTTGCTCCAATAGGTGTGTAAATACATCACATGTATTATACCTAATAGGATAATCATTCTCCCACTACCATCAGTGAAGATTTATGTCTAAGAGGTTCATGTCTCTTACTGGTTCTCTAACCAAAAGAGTCTAGATTTATCCATCATATGGAAATTAGAAATGAATTTCTCATGATTTATGCTAATTTGATTGTTTGAGTTATCAATAACTTTTATGTATCATTTTATCTTATGCATACCAAGTACCACAAGATAAACAAGGCATTGCCACAAAGATTGAAACATCAACTTTATTAATTTCCATCATTGTCATACAATATGCAAAAATTAAGGTGTTTCTATCCATTGGCAAATATGAAATAGTAGTTCATAACTCTATTACATGCCTTCAAGGATGAAAATAAACTAAAGAACTCCTATCTATGGCGGTAACACTTGACCCATTTATTGGGTGCTTTACACTTTATATCTTGGTATCATATACCTCAAAAAGTGTTACAAGTTTATTTCATGACACCTTTCAGTGGAGACGTATATTGCCTCCTTCTTCTTTTGTTCTTCCAGATAGAGTGGACAATTACTTTTCCAATGTCCTGGCTTTTGACAATGGTGGAAATTGCCTCTCTTGGTCACACCTCCCTTGGCCTTGAGAGTTGAAGACGACTTGGGCTGCTGACTAGCATCAGAACCTTTCTTAGCCTTGCCCTTGCCCTTGTGCTTGGACTTGCCTTTCTTGTTGCTGATCATCATCACAGACTTAGGATTGTCCTTCTTCATCTATGCCTTAGCTGTCGTCAATATGCCCAACAACTCTATCAACAGCTTGTCAAAGTTGTTCATGTTGTAGTTCATCACAAACTAACTGTAGGATTCTAGCAACGATTGCAGTATCACATCAGTAGCCAACTCTTGGCTCAGGGGAAATCCCAGTCTTGTTAGGTTCTTTACATACCCAATCATTTTGAGTATGTGAGGACCAATTGGATCTCCTTCTGTCATGACACACTTGAACAACGCCCTGAAGACATCATATCTCTCTTGCCTTGCTTGATCTTCATACATGTTCTTGAGATGCTGAATCATCTCAATGACACCCATGTTCTCATGTTGTCTCTGCAACTCATGGTTCATGGAGCACAACATCAAGAACTGTGCATCAATGGCATCTTCAGAATGCTTCTTATAAGCATCCCTTTCTGCCTTTGGTGCGGTAGGAGCAGGTTCCTCTGGAGCCGGAGTATCCAGGACATAGAGCTTTCGCTCTTGAGTGAGAACAATTATCAATATCCTAAACCAGTCATGGAAGTTAGTCCCATCTAGCTTGTCCTTTTCAAGGACCGATCACAATGAAAAGTGATTGTTGTTTGTTTTCATTTGTACTATAAAAGGAAATATATGCAGTTTAGTACAAAACTCAATTTTGACTTATTTGATTGATTTGAAAGGTTGACGATATAATTAGGACTTTAATTAATTATCGCTCCCACTATTTTTGTTCAAATTGATAGCCTTCGCCATCAATTCAGAAGATTGCAGCATACAACCTTCAAGTGGGTCAAGATCCTGAAATCCTATGAGTCATGAACCAGCTAGGGCTGTCACCCACAACTTCGATCTTCTAGGTAGGCAACTTTTGCCAATTTCATCATATGCAACTATTGAAAGATGTCATGTGCAACTCCTTGCCATGATCACCTCCATGCCTTAAGGTGCTAGATCCTATCTAGGTCACCTTGTTAAGTCCGACCCAAAGCCAACACCATGAATATGCACCCTGCTAGGGTAGACCCACATATCCATCTTTCACGCTTCCACGAGATAGACGGTGCACCATGCTAGCGTGTGCCCACACTTGGCCGATCAAGCTTTTCACGTGTGTCACATTTGGAAGGCATTTAAAACTTTAATATTTAATGAGGGATTTGGTTTTATAGGTACATATACATATCCAATCACCACAATATATAGTATGTATCATATACATGCTATATCCCACAGAAAACATGCAAAATGATAAAAGCAATGATTATGGCCATCCTAATGTTATTCCTGGAGCCAAGAGGAATCACGGTCATCTACATCTACATCACATGCAACATGTCCATGATGAAGTGCTATAGCCATCCGAGTTGATCAACTCATCACATGAATGACTTTCTCGCCCTGGACGGTCGTCTGGGTGCCACCAACCGATCGGTTGGCTCCTCCAACCGATCAGTTTTCCTGGTCGTCGTGCATCTCCTCATGGCTGCCACCGGATTGTCTTGCTCCATGAACTGGTCAACAACCGATCAGTTCAGCCCTTGAACCGATCGTCTGGAACGCGAACCGATTGGTTCACGCCTTGAATCAATCGTCTCATTCGTCGTCAGGTTGTCCGCCGTTCTTTGACATAACAGGAAATAAAAGATATATCCTATTTTACTTTTGAATAGGGAAACCCCGAGTTACATTTGGGGGGAGCAAAGGTAGGAAAGAAATCTCGAGTTATCTCGAGTTACATCAGGAATTAGATACTGGGAATCGGTGCGCAGACTGAGATGCAAGCAACCACATTCAACCAAGCACACATACATAGGGTTTATTTGCCATAACCATGCTATACATCCACCACAAAACTCATTTAAGGGCAACGCGTATCGAGTGCATTCATATTACATATAATATATGTATATTGGAATTTGTGGTTTTAGGACTGGACATGTATAAAGCCAATTTTATTCGCATTGTATGCAATAAATAAAGGCGACAAATCAAAATCGATCACATCAATAATCCTAAAGTATAGAGCAGTTGATGTGGCTCTGATACCACTGTTGGGTTTTAGGGGAGACAGAGAAGGCAGCGGAAACAAAATTTTTCTTCTCCCCAAACCCAGTATAAAGGAATCACGTCAACGTCTATACAGTAGGAAGTATGGTTTGTAGAGACATACCTTGTCCCGAGGCTTGCTCGGTGACTTTACCTCGCGACTTGCACGGTCTTCACCTCCAGTCTTGGACAGTGTCTATGCAGCTCCTGGCCTCACTGGGACTGTCGGGATTGACAACTGTCCTCCGAGCGGCAGAAGTCTCCTGCCTATGTAGTAGTCCACACAGACCACCTGGAACTCCGATCGCCTTGTCACACAAGGCACTAGAAGGAGTCGTATCCTCCTATCAGCGTACTAGTCACTGACACACTCTCCTGCCACCAGTTGCCTTTATGCAGTTGTCTTTCCCTTGTTGTGCCTCCCTCATCAGATAGCATTTGCTCGAGCTCTCCTGGTTACCACAACCAGAGAGAATGACAACTTTGTAGAGCAACTGGTGTTCTGAGTTGTTGTATCTGAGAAGCCCCAAATACCCCTATATATAGGAGGGTCATGGGATAGGGTTCTCTACCCTAGGCAATGCGGGATTAAAGTAGGAGTAGAAGGATTCAAGATTTTCCACAAAACAAACAACTATGCCAGCTGAACCGATCGTTTCAAGCATGAACCGATCGGTTGGGGACCTGAGCCAATCGGTTCACACCTGAACCGATCAGTTGGGAAACCTGAGCCGATCGGTTTACTTCTAAAATGATTGGTTCACTACCCTGGTCAGTTCCCGATTGACTTTTCCTCTTTTGTTTTGAATTGATCCAAATCCCAATCCTTGTTCCAATCAAATTGGACAAGTGAAACGAAGAGAAATATATTGCCAACCTGACTTTCCCAACTTGCTCATTTGGGCTAGTTGATCCGATCGGTTCAACACTTGAATCGGTCATCTCAACCGTCCTGAGCCGATCGGTTCATCACATGAGCCGATCGGTTCACCAAGCTGAGCCAATTGATTCATCACATGAGCCGGTCAGTTGGGAGTGCAGACTGTGGAAAATTAGTCAATTGCAGTTTCAATCAATTCGATACTCTAATCAATCAGTCCAACACCTTGAACACTATGATATTGAGCTATCAATTGATTCAGTGTTTAATTGAACTACTAAACTCCTTTAGTAATCAATCTAAACATCGTTTGTGGATAAACTCCTCTTCCAGGTTAAATCCTATGTGTGTGACCCTGTAGGCCCATTTCACGTTGGCAGTGAAAGTTCATAACACTTATGACTTCACAAGCAAAGAGCGGTGGCTAGTCACACATCAGTGTTACCCAAGTGAAAAGGAAAGTTGGAGAACAACTTTCAATCCTACAATCCGTGAATGGTATTACAGTGAATGTATAATTCCTTAGTCACTGATATCCCGAATGAACTCAAGGCATGGAACAGTCATCCTATCAACATTCATTCACTTTCTTGATCTCAGAGTAGATTGGAGGAGATATGTATGACATCAATATCACATATTGATTCACACATGCGTGCGCACACCTATCTCAATCCTACTCATCAAGTGGCCATGGATATGAAACTCCCTCAGGAGGGACAAATCCCATATCTATCACTCACCCCTCAAAAGCCCCATGTGTCAAAGCCACCCAATCATCACCTTTATAACAACCCATGTTTCAGGACTGTATTTGATGATGTCAAAGTGTACCCAACGACATGTGTTGAGTGTAGTGATTTCAGGTCAAAGAATCACACTCACCACCATTATTGTGAGAACTGACTGTGACTACCATGTCATGGTTCCATGTGTCAAACTCACGGTGGGTCTATCCAGTACACTTGTTCTCTAACAAGTACCTATGTGTTTGGTTTGATATCTCCATATCATGACTAATGAGATTCTGTCATCAACCAACACCACAATCTAGTCGTGTGTGTCATTGTTGTCTATCTACCTTCCACAATGACATCCGACTAGGGACATGATAAGAATGTACAAACTCTTTGCATCTGTATGATCTCATCGTTCAGGTCCTCAACCTGAAAGCATATGTCATTGAGTACTGTCATTCTTTAGATATTCAATATGTTCTATCATTATCTCATATGACTGAACCAGAAAGAATTGGAAGCTTTCCTTTGATGTTTATCAAATCAATCTTAATGTATCCCACCAATCATCCCATGATTGGCTCTCAAGGCATACATACCAATAGCTAGGCATGAAGTAGTCTTGTAGTGGCTTGTGGGGTGCATTTTGGCCTTCCATCTTGTCTTCTCCCGAGTGGCCTGTCACATGCACAAAGCACAACCAAACAAAAGATAACAAGTTAGTAAACCAATATACACAAAGATTGCAAAGAATAATGAATAAAGAATAGCAACAGTGAGGCCAGTAGGAAAAATTAAAGCAAAGCTAACTAACTTGGTCGTGCGCTCCCGCCAATGGCGCACACACAAACCGATTAGATTCGACTAGATGTGCCCCACGAGATCGGCACTCATGGGTGGATTAAACTTTCAAATTTATAATGACCTATACTTAAACACACTCTCAAAAACCAAAACACTACACCTGCAAGCGCACAAGTTTGTGTCATAGTATAGGAGGGCGGCAAGTATAGGGTCGATCTACAGGGAGAAAAGGGGGCACTAGATCTAGGTTAGATTTGCTGGGTTCCTACTGTGGAGACTAGGGTTAAGGGTTTAAAGATTGTTTTGATTGTAAAACTAGGGTGAGAAAGAAAGAAATTAAAGGTGAGAATGAAATATAAGTTAACCCTAGACTATATTAAAGCTAAGTAAGCAAGAAAGGACTAAACTAGGTATGAAAAGGCAAATTACACTAAGGCAAGCAAGAGAAGGCAAAAGAGAAATTAAAGACATAAGTTAACAAGAACAAAGCAAGAACAGGGCAAGAAGCTATCTAGGCAAGAAAAGAGCTAACTAAGCTAACACTAGCTAAGCAAGATGAAAACTAGGGTTTTAAAGCAATGAAGATGTGGGCTGTTTAGGGGATGCACTTATCACTTAAGTTGGGGGGGTGACATATGAACATTATGATTCCATTTAGATTATCCAAACCAAACAACAAGTTAGAGTCTAATGAATTAACCTAAGCTACTAACTGGCCATGAATATGCTAGGTGGTGTATAGGGGAACTAGTCCCTAACACTCCCTACTACCCTTGTAAGGCTGGGTTAGGGATTAGGTTCAATTTAATTAGAGTCTAAACAATCCTAGGTTTCTAGGTTATATGATCTTAGGATGATTAGAGGCTAAGATTAGTAATGGGGGTGGAAGTGAGGTTTTAGGCCTCCCATCACCCACATTCTAGCCTTGAGAAAGGTACATGCTAAACACACCAATTTCATCTAAACTAGCTACTTAGATCTCTCAACTAGGGTTAGGAGAATTGATTATGATGTAGGAAGATGGGTAGCTAGCTAAGGATCCAAGAATTGGACTTAGGAGAAAATCTCAAAATTCACACATATAAGCAATTTCCCTAAATTCCCAATTGATTTCAAGCACAAACCAACAAGAAATTCATAAAGAAAGAGACAAAAATAGAACATAATCATTAGCAAATGGAATTACGAAGTTTACACATCATTTCCTCCCAACATGGTATCAAAGTAACATTTTACACCCCAAACAGCCCACCCAAGGGGCCTAGCTACTCATAACAATGCAAGCTACAAAAAGAGAAGAGAAGGAGATAGAAGAAGCCATGGAGCTCGATGTAGATGAAGAAATCCTCCACTTCAACTACTACAAGGCGTCCTCCTCTCTCCTATAAGGTGTAGGGGCATGGAATGATGGTGGAAATGGAAGGAAACTAGGGTTTTGATGGTGGAAATGGTGAAATGGAGGTGGGAATGGAGTGGAATGGCTAAGGGGTGAAAATGGGGAGCTAGGAGGTCGTAGGAGGTAGCTAACCTCGACCTACAGCCACCACCCCCCTATATATAGGTGTGGGGGAAGCAATAGGTCAAGTAGGGGTAGATTGGGTATTGTAGTGGAAAAAGTAGCTATGTTATGTGAGTAGCACGGCCATGGTGGGTAGGGGTGAGCACGATCGTGGTGGGGTAGAATGATCATGTGAATTAAAATGTGAAGATTACAGGTTGATGGTCATTTTTGTACTGAAGTTGGAACGAACGTGGTAGGGTAAGGGTAGAATGGCCGTGTTGGGTAGCACAACCATGGTAAGTAAGGTGATGGTGGCCGTGGTGAAACACCATGCCCGTTCTTCAGTTTTGTAGCATGGTCGTGCTAGGTGGCACGACCATGGTGGCTATCCCTTGCATGTCCATTCTTTGTGGCATGACCGTGGTGCTGTCTGCATCTGCACTTGGACTTGATTTTTTGGACTTTCTTGGACATCTTTGCTTCTATGAATCTTTGGCCACTAGGAGTAGGTTGAGGGAGCATCAGACTTCACTTTGGGCCTCTCCAAGGGTAGATAAACCCTAGGATCACTCCTTATCTCTCTCTTCCATCATGCGTGGTCCAAATGTCTAAAAAAATGCAAATAATGTCCATAAGTGCATCTTACACAAATATGCATATTGAGGGAAATAACATGTAATCTAACATGTATAGATGTGATTGAAATGCAAAATGACACAAGATGAAGCCCTAAAATAGGGCTGAATCACATATGCACATGTAGCTAGACTTGAGTTCGTTTGTATGTTGCTTGCCTTTGCTAGTTATAAAAACTTTCTTCTGTATCAAATGGATGTTAAAAGTGAGTTTTTGAATGGTACAATTGAGGAGGAAGTGTATGTTTCATAACCTCCGGGCTTTGAACATGATAGTTTACCAAACCATGTTTATTTATTGTGAAAAGCTCTCTATGGACTCAAACAAGCACCTAGAGCTTGGTATGAGAAATTAAAGAACTTTTTGTCAGATCATGAGTATATCTAGGGCAAAGTGGATTCTACTTTATTTCTAAAGCACACTTCGAACAATTTTCTTATCATACAAATATTTGTTGATGATATCATTTTTGGCAAAACTAACCTTGATCTTTGCAAAGAATTTAGTGATCTCATGCAGACTGAATTTGAGATGAGTATGATGGGTGAGATCACATTCTTGCTCAACTTTTAAATCAAGCAAACAAAAGATGGGAACATCATCTACCAAGGCAAATATACAAGTGAACTACTCAAACACTTTGGGATGGAGAACACCAAGCCGATGGACACACCCATGTCAAACACTGCCAAACTTGACAAGGATGAAGAAGGTGAGAAGGTAGATGAGAAGCTCTATAGAGGTATGATTAGAAGTTCACTTTACTTAAATCCCTCTAGACCTGATATAATGTTTAGTGTTGGCTTGTGTGCTCTCTTTCAATCAAATCCTAAGAAATCACATCTTATAGTTGTTAAGAGGATTTTAAGGTACTTAGCCAAAACTCAAAATTTTGGACTATGGTATCCCAAGTCAAGGGACTTTACTCTTACTGCTTATAGTGATGCGGATTATGCAGGGTGCTTGATTGATAAAAAGTACACAAGTGGCACTTGTTTCTTCCTACGACCATGCTTGGTGTCTTGGTTCTCCAAGAAATAGAGCACAGTGGCATTATCAACCACCGAGGCTGAATACATTGCAGTCAGGAGTTGTTGTGCCCATGTCCTATGGATGAAGCAAATGCTCCAAGACTTTAACATTCATTTTGATGCTTCTCCTATCTATTGTGATAACACTAATGCAATTAACTTGTCATATAATCCAATCTTGCATAGTAGAGATAAACATATAGAGGTTCACCATCATTTTCTTTGTGATCACATTGCCAAGAAGGATATCTATATCATGATGTGGACACGAAAAATCAGTTGGCTGACATTTTCACTAAACCTCTAGCTAGAGAGCAATTTAATTTTATTAGATCCAAACTACTCATAACTATATTGAATTAATCCGATACGTCTTCTAGCTAGTTGTCATCTATCCTATATGTTTTACCTCTATTTTGATCACCTCTGCTTGCTAATATGCTAAAAGTCCATTTTTCATGTTCATTTTGCCTTTTTTCCCTCTTATTTTTGGGTATTTTTGCAAATGCATGTTTTACCGCAATGTAGTACCCAATGATGAGAGATATGTTCCTAAGTATGTTCAAAATACATAATGGACTTGAAAAATAAATTTAATTAGTACTCTAATGGCTAGAAACTAGGTTTTTTAAGTTTAGGTCAGGTTGACCATCGGTCGAGTTGCCAACTCGACCGATCACAGGCCGAGAGCTTTTTTAAAGACTCTATTTGTTGAGTTTCCAAGTTCACATAACTCGACCGATGGCTGAGCGACATCAAATTTAAGATGGGCTCGCCTGACTATTCTCCCTCTCAACTAGAGAAAAGTCAATCGATCCAACCTCCATCTCCCCTAAGCTCTCTACCCCAGCCCTACCCAGGAGGTGACTATGCATCCTATGCATATGATCACTTTTACCCTGCCCCTCCCCCTACATCTTCTGCTGCTACACCCTCTACTGTTGGTGGATCTACCCTTGGTGTGCTGCCTCTAACTGCTAGTCCCTTGGCCACTTTGCTTGCCAGCCGCAGTAGTTCTCCTCCTTCCTTCCCACAAGCAAATGAGCTCCATGCTATTGGTATGTCTTAGGATGAGCAGAATGCACATTGGCCCGGTCGAGGTTTTGGTTCACTTGATGATGAGGAGACGCCAGACCAGGCTGATGAGCAGGCTGCTGATGATGATGTGGATGATGGTGAGGCATCTGGTGATGATGGCTCTGATGGTTTTATTGGTGCCTCCGGTGATGAAGGTGATGCTATTCTCTCTGCTGCACCTTTAGACAGAGATGATAACTATGAGCCTGATGCTTCTGATGCTGAGGATGATGATGGTGTGGACATAGATAGCTTATATGTTTAGTTGTCTTAGTTTTTAGTCTAGATGTTGATCATATATACCTTTCTAGGCTATTTTATATTAGAAACATCTAGGAACATGTTCTGAGTTGTACTATTTTATCATCTAGCTTTCATCATTTTGACTTGTAGCTATTTTCTGAGAACTTTCTTTCTGAGTTGTAATCTTAATCCTTTGTTCACTTACTCTTTGATTGACTATATCTCATGAGTTGGTGCCATGTTTTACCATATTTTGATTATGACTTAGATTGTTTGTTTCTCTCATCTATGTTTGGTGTATGCTTTGAGATTGCATGTTATGGATGTATGCTTGGTTGTGCTTAGAGAATACCTATTTCTATGCTCTTCTACCCCCCTTCCTTTTTATAATCTCAAAAGGGGGAGAAAAGTGTAATGGTTTGAAGCTCAACCATATTGCCTTTATTGCCTATGCAATCCTTTTCTTGTTCATTATATGCTTTATCATGTGACTTGCTAAAGGACCATATAGTACATATGAGTTATATTGCTTTGTGTAGATAGAATAACTATGCAGGTTAGGGTAAGCATAGATTGAGGGGGATCAATTCACATTGTTCAGAAGGCAAAGGTATAACTTCAATATCCTTTTCAATATGATTGAGGAATGGTTTGTCATTGTCAAAAAGGGGGAGAATGCTGACCTGAGAGTTATACATTGCCCATATTTTGATAATGACTTAACCATTCCATTCCTATGTATCTAATATGTTTGTTCAAGATTGATTTCAGGCTTTAGGTACATGAAAAGGATCAAATTATACAAGCCATAGCTTGCTCAAGTTCAAGTCAAATGCAATGCAACTGTGCAATTTGGAAAATCACTCCGAATGACCTTAGATAATTTTTGTAATCACTTGTATTGATGATATGACTTGTAACTAAGATGAGAAAAAATTAGGGACACTTAATTCCAAGGTTTAATCACTCAAATGTCAATTTAGAAAATTTGTCACAGGTTGTTCATCGGTCGATTTGGAAACTCGACCGATCCTATGATGGATTTTCTAAAGATGACCCATCGGTAGAGTTGCACACTCACATAACTCAACTCACTGATTCACTGAGCAAACCTGATTTTAGCTCATTGGTCGAGTTTCTCAGAACAAACTCGATCGGTAGTTTGAAAATTGGCTTTCTAATTTACTGGATCGGTCGAGTTACCTTTATTAAAACTTGACCGAATGTACTGTACAGAAAACCCAAAAAAAGTGATTATAACCGTTGGTGAGTTGTTTTGGGCAAAAATAGATCTGTTGCATCTAGGAAAACAACTATATTTTGACCCCAAGTGATCCCACACTCAAGGGAACACACCCAACTATAAATAGGACCCCTTGGAGTTCATTCCAAGTTTGCTCATTCATGCTATTCTAAGTCCTTGCTATAGTTGAGTGTGTTGCAACTCCTTGAGATCCTTTCTCTCTCTAGTTTACACTTCATTTTGTGATTATGAGTGAGATAGGCCTATTGTAAGAGAGCTACTTCCTTGTGCTTGTAAATCTCTCATCCATTCCATTTTCCCTACTCCTTTCCTCCATGAAGCAAAGGTGAAGCAAGCTACTCCAAGTGAAGGGTGGAGCTATTGCTGTTCTTCTTTAAGGTTGAAGAAGAGGTGAAGATCTTCTCCAGGTGAAAAAGAAGGAAAAGGCTGAAGATCCCAGAAGAGTGGGTATATCTTTGAAGGTGTAAGACTTATGTAAGAGTAGGTAAGACCTTAGAGAAGACTGGAGACTCTTGGCAAAGTGGGTAAATCCTCGGTAAGGTAGAAGACTCTTGGTGCTTGGATGGCTAAGTCCTTTGGTAGTCTTGTATTGTAACTCTTATTGGTGAATATATAGACAAAAGCACTTGCAAAGTCCTAGAGGTTGACCTCTCTAGGTAGTGGATTGACTCTCTCCTAGTTTGGAGAGTGAAACCACTCTACATGACCTTGTCAAGTGCTTACTATCAATTCCTCTCATCCTTTCTAAGCTTGCTAGTTAGGACTTCAAATTGCACTTAAGCTAATGGTTTTAATTTGATATAATATTGAAGGTCTATCTATCTTATGAGAATTTTTGAAGCTCTATTCACCCCACCTCTAGAGCCCTAGATCCAATAGTCAAGTGCTGCAAGATAAAGTACTTCAACTCTTTGGCAGTCAAGTACTTGAAAGTGATCCAACTCTTTGGTAGTCTGATCACATTATGAAATGATCCAACTCTTTGGTAGTCGATCATAAGGCCTTCAGTGCATTTAACCTTCAGAGGTCAATGCATGGATGACATAATGGAAAATGTGCCTAAAACATGTATTTTCTTTTGTTAATAAACATTTTTTTTCAAGTATGCTTTTCGTTATATACTTCTTTTGTTACTGCTAAGCATCAATTTTCTCTTATTGCCAAGTCTTAGTAATGAGAGGTATATGAAAGACACGTAGGCGTACTCAGTACAGTATTTTAGAATATTATGTTGACGTGTACCACATGTAATCTTTTCTTTAGGTTGTGGATATATGCTCTTGAAGAACCAAGATAGTTGAGAGTTGTGTGGCGAGTTGATGTACCGGTGGACCTATTATCTTAAGATCATGTTGTAGATGTAGTTCATGCGTATGTAAAATTGTATTCTTCAATGTGTAATATTAATTTGTAATGATAATTCATTTTGTAATTATATGTTGAATGGTGAATATGTGTTGTATGGTTTTGTTCTTGTTCATATACATGTGATACTGTTGTTCCTTTTGACTTCCTCTAATTTCCTTCTTCTTAGCCTATTGTGTGGTGCTTAAATTGAGATTCTCACTGAGGTGAGGTTTCAATTCAGATGTCACACATTAGATTACATTTTAGAAAATCTGGGGTCATCACAGGTGGTATCAGAGCATGAACAATAGAAAAGCCTGACATTTGCTCATTATGCATCTCAAAACTAAAGAACCTTAAACTTAAAAATCCTTAGGGTTAGATTCGTCGTCTTTTAGAGACTAGATCTGACCTAAACTTTAGGTTAACACCTAGATGTCTAAGAACTAAGTCTAGACTGGTTCTTGTTGTATAATAGGTCCTTAGGTGTCGATCTTTCATTATAGTGCAGTGGTATGGGATGTTGCATTATTTTGAAATGATGTACATCATGGGAAGAGAAGCCTTTGACATATGATGCATCTCTGTTTTGGGTAGCTACACCAGTCTACACCCTATTCTCTCCCTTTTCACTAGGTGACATGGCATTAGACTCTCAACTATGTGTGGGACACTCATTTTGTGGGTTTAGTTTTTTATTCCAATTGGATTGAACCTTGATAGTTTTCTATGATGTTTGTTTTATTGGAGAAAAACTATATGATATTTTATTATATATGTAAGTATTCCAAAATGTGTCCCCACACTTGTACAAGTAGGAGGTGGTCATACAACCTACCAGAAAGTGAATGACACCAATCTAGAAGATAGAGTAGTTTTAGATTAGATGTCTAAAGCCTTGTTAGAATATGTGATAGATGAAATATATTTAGATGATAATATCGAAGCCTTATATAGATGATATAAGATAAATTATGATGATATATGTTTGTCTTTGAGGACATGAGTTTAGATTCGAGGTTTTGGAATAAGCTTGATGATGCAAATACATAGGATTTTATGAGATAAGATAAGATAAGTTAAGGCAAGGTTGTGAGTCAGCATGAGCCTCAAACTTTTCACAAAGGAAAACCTATAGTGTTGGGACCAGTTGTAGGGTTAACTCCAGGGAGAGTGAGACCCAAAGGGAGAAGTCCAGAGAATCTATACTCCAAGATATGAGAAATATGAGATTTATGCGATATGATATGTCCTAAACTAGACTACTCCTGAGTAGACTTGAGAACCCTAGACCAAAGAGGGAGGATAAAGTTTGTGTATATGAGATACACACAGAGTTGAGTGAGCTCAAAGAGACTAAGCATAACATTACCCTCAAGATATGGGACATGATAATCTCCATTGGACTAGATAAAGTTTTGATATAGGTTTGACAAGCCACATGCATAAGTTTGTTTAGCACAACCTGGATATAATATATGTAAGAATGTAATATTACCTTAAGATGTGATATATGGATATGGCATGATGGAAACTTAGTATGGTTTGATACATCTCTATGTAATGTTGGTTATCCATATACATGAATAATAATGACATTATAAGTTTGCTGAATCAAATGATGACATCACAAATAAAGTTTACAACCCAATATGTGAAAGTGAAATGAAATAATATAACTGATAAACATTGAATGTTGTGTCGATATTAGTGCTAAATAACAATGATAAATATAGCATGCTTATTAGCACAATAGAAAAAGATGATGATGGCACCTTAATATGATATAGGTTGATAAAGTGGGTTATCTATAATCAACTCCTTTCTAACATGATAAATGTATTGTTGGAACCCTTAATACTTAGGTGAAATGAGGATGTAATTCCTAAAATATGAGATACTTAGTGACATAACATGAGTATCTAAAATAAAAATCATTGTTATAACCTTAGATGAAGGGAGTGGTGAACCCTAGTTTTGTTGGAAATCTCCAAGAAAGACATAGATATAGCTTTGGAGATCTTGCTTGTGAAGATGTTGCACCTAGAGTGGTGTCGTACGTGCGAATGAAGACCTTTCAGTTTTTCTTTGGAGTAAGGTGATGGTTTAATTTTGATGACAAAATTTCTTTTAAGACGTATATGATGTGATGGACTGGATTTTGGCTTAATTTCGAGGACAAAATTTCTTTTAAGGTGTGTAGGATGTGATGGAGTGAACTTTTGAAGTATGTGAATACGTAACGAGATAAATGGATCCATGTGTTTGAGTTATTTTGAAGAGCTCCAAATGCTTTGATAAAATATGGATGATTAGTTGTGTTGACACCGTGATTAAGATTACTAAGTTTATGCCCTTTTAAAGTACATAATTGATTGGTCAAATAGTCGATTTTTGGCACCAAAGTTGGATGAGAGGTAGCTTGGATTAAAAAAAGCTACGATCAAAGTTTCATGAGGTTTCTATGTTCCTAGAAGAAGTTATTTAGGTTTGAATATCACAAAATAATGTGCCTTTTGGTGATTAATGAGCAAGGATTTGAATGGATAGCCTATGTTTTGATACATTTGAGGAATGTCCTCCAGCCCTCGTAGACTATGATCAATGAAATGATGTGGAGTCCTGGTGATCCATGGATGGCCAGATTTGATTTTTTTTTTGAAAGGGGGACGGGAAACCCTATAGATGGGCTCCCCGAAACTACTATTAGCCAATTAAATCAAGGTTCACAAGAGATAACAAGTTCAAAGGAAAAGATTGAGAAAAAGAAAAACTAGCTACTTGGCCTCTACGAGCTGAGTTGGCTACCTCATGAGCAACCCTATTGCACCTACGATTGATATAAAGTAAGCTACAAGAGAAAAATTGAAGTTGCAGAGCTTTGAAATCTTCAGCAATCACTCTGAAGTAGTCCCTTCGCGGCTTCTTGCTAGTGCATGCATGGACTATCTCCAGAGAGTCCGTTTCCACTTCAATGCTGTCATATCCCGCTTTCTTTGCCAATAGCAGTGCTGCTCTCGCTGCTAGCATTACCGTGATAGCGACACCCGTCCCTGAGCTGACTTTCTCCCCCGCTACGCCCCCAGACGGACCATATCATCCCTTGCTGCCAATCCAGTTCCTGCCCCTTCATCCTCGCCCATCGAGCCATCCACGTTAATTTTGATTTTACCCTACGGTGGTTTCCTCCAGGCACAGCGTCCCTCATATGACGCTCTGTTGTCTTCCCCGCCACCACCCTGATGAGCACTTGCACCCCCTCTACCCCATTGCTGGGCGTCATTGCCCCTTCCACTCCTCCCCCAAACCATATCCCCCACATACTGCCTCTACTGGTCGTCATCTCTCCTCTCTTCACTCGGGTGTGCGTCTTCTTCCCCACCTCGCCGGTCCTGCATGGTGTTTCCCCGTCCTGCAACTCCACCCGCCAGTGCATGTCACTGTCCCCCTCGACGCATCGTCATCAACGCACTCCACAGTAGGTAACCACTTTGAACGTCATTGCTCTGGAAAGACCGTATGCATATAGCCTTCCACACCGTCCACATGCCTGCAACTAGATGTTCAGCCTCGTGCATTGGCCTCCCTTCTAATGCAACTTTCAAAGACGAGATGATGTCCTCATCTCTAACTTCATCCACCCATGCTTGCACCCCTCTCGGTGTCTGCTCCAACACTTCAACCACATTGGGACAGTGGAAAAACATGTGGGGAATAGTCTCCTTCTCTGACCCATACAACATACACATTCCATCTTCCACACAGTGTCTATCGAAGAGACGCCCCCTCGTCGCTAAGCAACCCGTGCATGCCCTCCACAGAAAATGGGCTATTTTGGGACTCCATCCAGCATGTCGTATACTTTTCCATAGCAGATCCCCACGGTGATACACAAAATTCCTTGCTTCCTCTTTCCCCAGCAACCCCAGCCAGTAAGCAAAGCGGATAGAGAAATCCCCTTCCCTTGAAGGCCACCACATCAATGTATCTTCTGGTCTCCTCATGCTGAGCTGTATAGCACATATTCTTTTAACGTATCATTCCAGGAAACATTCTATGATTCTGTCCTCATCCCATTGGGTTCCATCCTCTATCATAAGCTCATAGACTGTGTTATAATCTGGACCATTCTCCCTCTTAAAACCTGCTAACTTTTCATCCTCCTTAGGCAGCCAATTATCTTCCCAAATATTCACCTCAGTTCCGTCACCCACTCTCAATTGTGCCCCTTCCTTTAGAAGTGCTTTTGCACTCCACATGCTCCTCTAAGAAAAACTGGGGTTATGTCCCCGTCTAGCTTCCCATATGGTCGTCATTGGTAAATACCTAGCTTTGAGATCTCTAGTCACTAGGGTTTCTGGGTTGTTTGCTAACCGCCACAACTGACTTGCCAGGAGGGCTTGGTTAAAGGTCTGGAAATTCCTGAAACCAATACCCCCTGTCTCTTTGGCCTGCACATTCTGTCCCAACTCATCCATGATATTTTCTTCTCTTTGTCTTTAGCTCCCCACCAGAATCTAGTTACCATTCTCTGTATCTCAGCTATGGTACCCGCCGACAGCTGGAAAATTCTCATGATATATGTGGGAATGGCTTGAGCAACCGCTTTGATGAGTACTTCCCTCCCTACTTTGGACAACAACTTTTCCGACCACCCTTGGAGCTTCCGCCAAATCCTTTCTCTAATGTAGTTGAACACCTGCTTTTTAGACCTTCCTATGGCTGTTGGGAGGCCCAAATAGCTAGTGTGACAGTCCACCACTCTCACTCCTAGAAGTTGCCTCAACTCCTCCTGTTTATCCGCCTCTATCCCTTTGGTGAAAACAACCTCTGTCTTTGAGAAATTTATCTTTTACCCCGAAGCCTATTCATATTGGCTGATGATTCCAGCTACCTTTAGACATTCTGCAGTGGTTTCTCTAGCAAAAAGGATACTATCATCTGCGAAAAAAGATGTGAGATACAAGGCGCACCCCTACTTGGCTTTATGTCGTGTAGTAGGTTGTCATGGGTAGCAGTGGAAATCAAAGTAGAGAAAGCTTCAACACACAAAATGAAAAGGTAGGGGGAGAGAGGGTCACCCTGGAAAAGTCCACGTGTGGGCTTTTTACTTTGGGTCCTATCTCCATTAATGGCAAAAGCGTGCTGGATGGACATTATGCATTCTTGGACTTTGTTCCTCCACTTCATCCCAAACCCCATCTTCTCCATAGTGATGTCTAGAAAGCTCCACTCCACCCTATCATATGCTTTGGCCATGTCTAATTTCAATGCTAGGCTGCCTTTTTTCCTTCCCTTATCTCTCTTCATAGAATGGAACACTTCATAATCTATAAGGGCATTATCCGTTATCATTCTCCCCTAGACAAAAGCACTTTGGTTTTCAAAAACAATGGTGTTCATGAGAGGCTTTAAGCGGTTCGACAGGACTTTGGATGCTATCTTATACACCACATTACAAAGACTAATAGGTCTAAACTCACCTATTGTCTTGGGCATGTCTGTCTTCGGGATAAGAACCAAAAGAGTATCATTTACCTCCCCTATGCTTCTTTCCCCTTTCCACCACCCTTTGATATAGCTAGCCACATCCTTCCCAATAATTCCCCAAAAGTTTTGGTAGAACATAGCCCTCATGCCATTCGGACCGGGGGCTTTATTAGGGTGCATTTGCTTCAGAGCAGTCCATATCTCTTCATCCCTGATATCCCTATCCAACTCCTCCCGTTGGGACACCGATATCATCCCCCGCAACCCCTTTGTAGCCTCTACAAAGCCCATAGGGTTGCTAGATTGAAAAAGTTGGGCAAAGTGTCTCATGATGATCGTTGTGATCTCCCCCTCCTGTGATCGCATGACCCCTTGTTCGTCTTCTAAACCGTCAATCCTATTCCTCCGCCTCCTATTTGTAGCTTTTTGATGGAAGTATGCAGTGTTGCGGTCACCCTCTTTCAATTCTTTAACCCGTGCCCGAGCTGCCCAATACTCCTCATTCTTCTGTAGCCAATATTGGAGTTCTTTTGATTTTTCCTCCGCCCTATCAAGATTTATTTGGTCCAGAGGTAGAGATTGCAACCCCTTAAGTTCGTTCTCCAACTCCTTCACCTTCTTTCTTCTTTCTCCAAACTTCTCTGTGGCCCACGTTTTAAGACTCTCCTTGCACTTCTGTAATTTTTTTGTCAACTCGCTTCCTTCAGCAGCTTCCCAAGCCTCCTTTATGATAGTAGTGCAGCTTTCTTCACCCACCCACATTGGCTCGAACATGAAGTGCCTTTTTTTCTTTTTGTTGTTGTCCCTACGGTCATCCTTTAAAACAATAGGTGAATGGTCCGACTCATATATGTGGAGATGAAACACTTTACAGATAGTGAGAAAATAATGGCCTTCAATGCATTTAACCTTTGGCGGTCAATGCATGGATGATATAATGGAAAATGTGCCTAAAACATGTATTTTCTTTTGTTAATAAACATTTTTGTTCAAGTATGCTTTTCGTTATATACTTCTTTTGTTACTGCTAAGTATCAATTTTATCTTATTGCCAAGTCTTAATAATAAGAGGTATATGAAAGACACGTAGGCATACTCAGTACAATATTTTAGAATATTGTGCTGACGTGTACCACATCTAATCTTTTGTTTAGGTTGTGGACATATGCTCTTGAAGAACCAGGATAGTTGAGAGTTGTGTGGTGAGCTGATGTATAGGTTGACCTATTGTCTTAAGATCATGTTGTAGATGTAGTTCATCCATATGTAAAATTGTATTGTTCAATGTGTAATATCAATTTGTAATGATAATTCATTTTATAATTATATGTTGAATGGTGAACATGTGTTGTATGGTTTTGTTCTTGTTCATCTGCATGTGATACTGTTGTTCCTTCTGACTTCCTCAGATTTCCTTATTCTTAGCCTAGTGTGTGGTGTTTAAATTGGGATTCTCACTAAGGTGAGGTTTCAATTTAGATGTCACACATTAGATTACATTTTAGAAAATTTGGGGTCGTCACAGGTGGTATCAGAGCATGAACAATAGAAAAGTCTGACATTTTCTCATGATGCATCTCAAAACTAAAGAACCTTAAACTTAAAAATCCTTAGGGTTAGATTTGTCATCTTTTAAAGACTAGATCTGACCTTTACTTTAGGTTAACACCTAGATGTCTGAGAACTAAGTCTAGACTGGTTCTTGTTGTATAATAGGTCCTTAGGTGTCGATCTTTCATTATAGTGTAGTGGTATGGGACGTTGCATTATTTGGAAATGACGTACATCATGGGAAGAGAAGCCTTTGACATATGATGCATCTCTATTTTAGGTAGCTACACCAGTCTACACCATGTTCTCTCCCTTTTCACTAGGTGACATGGCATTAGACTCTCTACTATGTGTGGGACACTCATTTTTTGGGTTTAGTTTTTGATTCCAATCCGATTGAACCTTGATAGTTTTCTATGACGTTTGTTTTATTGGAGAAAAATTATATGATATTTTATTATATATGTAAGTATTCCAAAAATGTGTCCCCACACTTGTACAAGTAGGAGGTGGTCATACAACCTAACAGAAAGTGAATGACACCAATCTAAAAGAGAGAGTAGTTTTAGATTAGATGTCTAAAGCCTTGTTAGAATATGTGATAGATGAAATATGTTTAGATGATAATATTGAAGCCTTATATAGATGATATAAGATAAATTATGATGATATATGTTTGTCTTTGAGGACATGAGTTTAGATTCGAGGTTTTGGAATAAGCTTGATGATGCAAATACATAGGATTTTATGAGATAAGATAAGATAAGTTAAGGCAAGGTTGTGAGCCAGAATGAGCCTCAAACTTTTCACAAAGGAAAACCTCTAGTGTTGGGACCAGTTGTAGGGTTAACTCCAGGGAGAGTGAGACCCAAAGGGAGAAGGCCAAAGAACCTATACTCTAAGATATGAGAAATATGAGATTTATGCAATATGATATGTCCTAAACTAGACTACTCCTAAGTAGACCTGAGAACCCTAGACCAAAGAGGGAGGATAAATTTTGTGCATATGAGATACACAGAGAGTTGAGTGAGCTCAGAGAGACTAAGCATAGCATTACCCTCAAGATATGGGACAAGATAATCTCCATTGGACTAGATAAAGTTTTGATATAGGTTTGATAAGCCACATGCATAAGTTTTTTTAGCACAACCTAGATATAATATATGTAAGAATGTGATATTACCTTAAGATGTGATATATGGATATGGCATGACGGAAACTTAGTATGATTTGATACATCTCTATGTAATGTTGGTTATCTATATAAATGAATAATAATGACATTATAAGTTTGCTGAATCAAATGATGACATCAAAAATAAAGTTTACAACCCAATATGTGAAAGTGAAATGAAATAATATAACTGATAAACATTGAATGTTGTGTCAATATTAGTGCTAAATAACAATGATAAATATAACATGCTTATTAGCACAATAGAAAAAGATGATGGTGGCACCTTAATATGATATAGGTTGATAAAGTGGGTTATCTATAATCAACTCCTTTCTAACATGATAAATGTATTGTTGGAACCCTTAATACTTAGGTGAAATGAGGATGTAATTCCTAAAATATGAGATACTTAGTGACATAACCTGAGTATCTAAAAGAAAAATCGGTGTTTTATAACCTTAGATGAAGGGGGTGGTGAACTCTAGTTTTGTTGGAAATCTCTGAGAAAGACAAAGATATAGCTTTGGAGATCTTTCTTGTGAAGATGTTGCACCTAGAGTGGTGTCGTACGTGCGAATAAAGACCTTTCAGTTTTTCTTTAGAGTAAGATGATGGTTTAATTTTGGTGACAAAATTTCTTTTAAGACGTATATGATGTGATGGACTGGATTTTGGCTTAATTTCGAGGACAAAATTTCTTTTAAGGTGCGTAGGATGTGATGGGGTGAACTTTTGAAGTATGTGAATACCTAACGAGATAAATGGATCCATGTGTTTGAGTTATTTTGAAGAGCTCCAAATGCTTTGATAAAATATGGATGATTAGTTGTGCTGCCACTGTGATTAAGATTACTAAGTTTATGCCCTTTTAAAGTACATAATTGATTGGTCAAATAGTTGAGTTTTGGCAGTAAAGTTGGATGAGAGGTAGTTTAGATGATAATAAAGCTACGGTCAAAGTTTCATGAGGTTTCGATGTTCCTAGAAGAAGTTATTTAGGTTCGAATATCACGAAATAATGTGCCTTCTGGTGATTAATGAGCAAGGATTTGAATGGATAGCGTAAGTTTTGATACATTTGAGGAGTGTCCTCCAGCCCTCGTAGACTACGGTCAATGAAATGATGTGGAGTCCTGGTGATCCTTGGATGGCCAGATTTGATGGTTGACAACTATCCCCTATCTATTTGACCATCGGGGTGGGGGTGGGATGTAGTTCAACATATTAGGAATCAAACCACCACGATCACCAATCGTGAGCGTGAGAAGAGACGTCTGGCTACTGGCTAGTTGTGGAGGCAGTTTCGTTGTGTGAAGAGGAGTTAGAGCACCCCTCATGGCAGCATGACACGATGTCCCGACGTCTTCATGATCGGATTGAGGACGCAAACCTCAGGAAGAGCGTGGCATATAGGACCTGACGAGATCGTTGGTTGAGGCATATCGGAGGATGAGAATCTATGGTTTCCTCGTTGAGAAGCAAATCAGTAGCCTCGAGGAGTCACAATAGCAACCCCATGAGGCCGGATGCGTGATGTAGAATAGATAAGATGGTGGCAGAAGGTACTGGCGAGGAAGAGAAGGCCATGGCCGATCCCTATCCAGTGTTCCAGTCCAACAGAGGCAGGATCTCGGAGCCACAAAGGAGGCACCAGTGCCGAGCAGGAGACGCCAGAGGCGTCATCTTGTTTTATCCTCTTTTCCGGCTCTGCAGCAGCGGATGCTGAGGAGCTTCTCCGAGAATGAGCTCCAGCCAACTTCGCGGCTCTATGGGGATCTGGAGCACCTCAGAATGATGGTACGAATCTAATGGAGGCACTATCAGAGACCAGATTGCAAAGGATCACCATCTGTGGCATGCCGGAGCAAAGCCTCGTAGCAGCAGCCATGGGCGGAGAGCTTCTAGCGGCGAGGATCTGAATCCATGCCCATTCACCTGAGAAGCTGAGAAGGGCCAGAAGGATATAAGGAATCTTCTGGCATCTTGATCAACTATCTGTGAAGACTTGGAGGCGGCTGATTCATCGCGGGGAACTCCCTATCACGGCGGCGGCCAGGTTGCGGAGAACGCAGGTGTGGGCTTAGAGAGGAGAAAGAAAAGGGTTGGAGCAGACCGCCATATCAAATCCCAGACCCGGTTCAATCATGAACCCATCCAACTCACCTGGGTCATCAGTGGAGCAACACGCCCATAGTCTATAGGGGTGAGCATCGGTCCAAAATCGGACTCGATTGGACTGGACCGCATCGGACTGAGGACCGACTTTGTAAGAATTTATGGACCATTGACCAGACTCTTTTGAGATAGGACCGGACCGGGACCGGACCGTTCTGTGATAGGACCGGACCATTTGGACCATAATTAGCCTTTTTTTTACATGTTTTACAACTTAGTTAATTGTACAAAGTGATAATTTTAGTCGCTTCTAATAATTATATAACATTAATAGCAAACATTTACACTACTAGTGTTTATATATGTGTGTGTTACATAATATACTTACAAATATATATGAATTTCATATAAAAGTCGGTATGTGGTCAGGTCCATGGTCGGACCATTTTGGACTGGACCGGACCGAAAACCGAACTCACTAAAAATTTCGGACGGCGGACCGGACCAAACTCATAATGGACCGAACCGGACCGGACTGAACTGAGCAGTTCAGTCCAGTTTTGCGATCTGGACCATTATTTGCTCACCCCTACCCATAGAGGACACATGGCGACAATCGATTGGGCAAAAGGTAAGAAATTCCCAGAAATATATATATGTATTAGATAAATCACAGTAAGTAGCTCACTCGTCAGAAAATTTCAAACAAGGTACCAAAATTCTCAAAAAAATGTGTAGAACACAATGAAATAGAAAAATCTGGCTTTTGATGCACTATTGTCAGGAATATCATGTAAGTTGTGAAATGCTCATATCGGATATTATAAGTATCAAATGATGATCTAAAATTATGATAATGCTTTAGTAACTTTGAAATATGATATATAATCCATAAAATGTATAATATGATCATTTTATGACACATAATCATGTAGCTTGCGTAGTATGGTTATCTAAGGCTAATAACCCTAAATAAAAATGTAGAAAATACATTTATGATCAATAATGATGGAATTTACAGAACACCCTCATACCAGTAACTGAAAGTTAATATGAAACTGTGAGATCAATTAGATGCATAGAATTAATGTTATATGAAGATGACCCTTAATACATGTTTTGTAACCTTAATTTGGCTAATGAATATAACCTAAGGTTAATATGTTCACATAAAAATGTGAAACATGACTATCAATAAATGAGTTATAACTTGTACTATGACATCAATAAGACAATCCTAAGACAAGTAATGATGGGAATATCCTAATGAACTAAGCAAACCCTAATGAATTGATGATAAGGACCTAATGGTGATGTATGATCTTGTCTAAATCAAGATTGACCAATGATATAGTTGACTTGAGGAATATGATGGTATTATATGAAATGTTTGTTCTTGTATGATATCATGATTGATTCTCCATACTTATGGCAATGAACACATGAAACATAATATATCTATTCCATTATATCCAAGCACTTCAACTCTTTGGTAGTCAAGTGTTGGAAGATAAAGTACTTCAACTCTTTGGCAGTCAAGTACTTAAAAGTGATTCAACTCTTTGGTAGTCTCATCACATTATGAAATGATCCAACTCTTTGGTAGTCGATCATAAGGCCTTCACTGCATTTAACCTTTGGTGGTCAATGCATGGATGATATAATGGAAAATGTACCTAAAACATGTGTTTTCTTTTGTTAATAAACATTCTTTGTTCAAGTAAGATTTTTGTTATATATTTCTTTTGTTACTGCTAAGTATCAACTTTATCTTATTGCCAAGTCTTAGTAATGAGAGGTATATGAAAGACACGTAGGCATACTCAGTATAATATTTTAGAATATTATGCAGATGTGTACCACATGTAACATTTTTTTTAGGTTGTGGACATATGCTCTTGAAGAACCATGATAGTTGAGAGTTGTGTGGCGAGATGATGTACAAGTGGACCTATTGCCTTAAGATCCCGTTGTAGATGTAGTTCATGCATATGTAAAATTTGACTGTTCAATGTGTAGTATCAATTTATAATGATAATTCATTTTGTAATTATATGTTGAATGGTGAACGTGTGTTGTATGGTTTTTTTCTTTTTCATCTGCATGCGCTACTGTTGTTCCTTCTAACTTCCTATGATTTCCTTCTTCTTATCCTAGTGTCTCGTGTTTAAATTTAGATTCTCACTGAGGTGAGGTTTCAATTTGGATGTCACACATTAGATTAAGTTTTAGAAAATCCGGGGACGTCACAAATTAGATTAAATTTTAGAAAATCTGGGGACGTCACACTGGCTCATTCGAAGATGATCATGATATGACCGTGGGCTGTATGGTGCCCCCTCAACTCTTGCTTTGGAATCCAACGATCATGTTTAATAGACAACATCATGTTTTCATAAAATCATATAAAATTGTAGAATCATCATAAGATAGTGCCATTATATATCAGAATGACCAAGATAACAAGAAGAATTTAATGAACATAGTTTCAAGACCTAATATTATACCTAATTCAAAAAGTACCTTGGTACATCCATAACATGGACTACATGTACAAAACCTTAGTTTTATAACTTCAAATGTTAACCTAATGACCAAGTGATGGCATACTTAATGTGTCTTATACATTAATTATGATTAAGTAATATCAGTATGAACACAAAGATTTAGGGTTTCTAACACTAGACTAGGGACCCATGGAGCAAAACCATCCTTTACAATCATAACCTTAACCAAGACTAAAAATGTATTTTTGAGAAAATTAGTGACACCTTGGCTTTGAATTTTGTTTTTTAGGTTGAACATTTATTGGACATACTTGTTGAGTCACTTTGGATTTATCTTTACCCCAAATCATGTATGCAGGTTAGATTGTGAATAAGCATCTTTATTGTGCTTTGGGGATTCTTGAGGTTTTAACTGTATGAGTATTAGTAAGCCATGATAATGGAACTAAATAGTTGATACCTCAAAAGGGTGTTTTTGAGAGAAACCCACTCCCGAGTACAATGTAGAATAATCATCAAGATGATGTTATAAAAACCAATAAGAAGTGATTATAAGAAGGTCAATAATGGGTATACACACTGACAAGCATTATGACATGACATATGCCTTGGTATCCATTCATGGATCAATTATTGGTTCACCAAGTGCGATGAGAAACATCATATGTTGAAATATAATGAGAAATGTGAAGTTTGTTAAATTCAAATATTTGATTCTTATTTTCCATGTATGTTTTTACAAATTACATGCACAATATTTGGTTGCACTCACATACTTAGCATAATTATGTGCTAACCACATTTCATTTGATGTGGTTATAGGTTAAAAATGTTGAACTAAAGTTTTTAATCATCTGAAAAGAAATAAAAGGAATAATTCTCAAGAAAAATAAGGAGTATTTAGATAGGTTGAACTTATGTTTAACAAACTTTGGTTCTTCCCAAATTCAATAATTTATGTAACTACTTAGAAAAGATATTTTCCTAACTAATCTTGTAAACTTTATCATGTATTGAAATTAATAATGGTATCGGTCATTTGTTATAAATTTGCATCCCTGGGATATGAATAATGGACCATGCTTTCCTGGTCCACCTTAATTGGGGATAACAGGAGGAGGGGGCATTACAATATGTACTCTAGCTTAGGCTAAGAATCCTTCTAAATGTATCACTATAGACCTTGATTCCTAGAATATAGGATGATTCACCTAATCTTTCATGGAAAAGGTATTGCCCAACCAAGTCTAAACCAATTGTAGAGTAGGTATGTAATTTCCAAACAATAGCATGTCATCCACATACAATATGAGAAATATGATAATTCTCCCACTAGCCTTCTTGTAAAAACAATGTTCATCTTCATTTTTGATAAAGTGAAACTCTTTAACTATTTTGTCAAAATGAAGATTCTAGCTTCTAGATTCTTGCTTCAATTTATATACTGACCTTTGTATCTTACATACTTTATTGGCTTTGTTTGGAGTGATAATACCTTCAGTTTGTATTGTGTACACATATTCAATAAAATTTCCATTAAGGAAAACATTTTTAACAATTATTTCTCAAATCTCATAGTCATGAATATCTACAATGAAAAAGACAATTTTGATAGGTTTAACCATGACAAATGGTGAACAAGTTTTTTCATAGTCAACACCTTGAACTTGTATGAATTCTTTACAACCAATCATCCTTTATAGGTTTGTACATTACAATCCATGTCAATCTTCTTTAAGACCTATATGCACCCTATGGGTTTTACCCTTTCATGTCCATCCACCAAAGTCCATACTTTGTTGGTATACATGGAATCCATTTTAGATCTCATGGTCTCAAGCCATGTACTAGAATATGATTCCTCAACAACCTCATTGTAGTTTATTGGTTCATCATCAATTATGGCTAACGAATCATCATACCGAGTCACAAGCAATACAGATCTTTCTGGATCTCGACGTGTCCTACTAGACATTTGAGGTTCTTGTGCTATGTAAGGATTTTGAGATTTCACAACAACATGTGATTCTATTCGATCCTCATCTACTTCCATTGGTTCAATGTTATTTTTTTGTACTTGAACTTCTTTGAGATCTATTTTGATCCTAATGGTTCCTTTAAAAATGAATTCAATTCCAATAAATACAACCGTTTTAGAAATAGGCACTTCGTTGTTATTGGGAAATTGGGCAGTAGACAAGACAGTGGAAACAAAAAATTTACCCATATCCCAATCAAGAAGATCTCATCAACAACAATGTATTTAGGAAAGAGGGTTTGTGAGGTATTTACCTGCTCCTGGAACAAGTTCAACGATAATCCTCACAACATAGTGCTTCTAGATCTAGAAACACCTAGACGGTAGCCAGGGCGTTCTCTTGGCATGAAGCCACGAGCAAAAACTAACATAGTCTTCCTAGCGTGTTTCCAACAACCTCCACGCCTCTATCAAAGTCTACACGGACCACTAGGAACTCCTCATTTCACTTTATCAGAGCCAACAAAAAGGACTTTATCCCTTCGATGTCAACATGCTAGCGCTGACATGCTCTTATTGTCTTTCCCTTTTACGGGTAAGATTTGCTCAGGATCTCACATTACCACAACTTTGAGGGGACATCATCTGTTAGCATTACGTATGTCTCCTAAAAGCCTAGACTACCCCTCTATTTATATGAGGGTTAGGGTTTTCAGATCAACTAGGAGTCAAAGAGACAAATTTTCACAAATTTTTGGCTACTGCAAATCACCAGTCAATCGAATGGACTCCTAGTTGATCAACTCACACCCCAGTCGATCACCTGGAACACCAAATCGACCAATTGGAACACTTTCCTATTTGCAAACATATTGACTTTTGATGCAATGATTAATGCACATGATGATGTCAACATCAATCCTTGGTCCAATCTTATAGATCGTCCAGTCGGTGGCCTAGAATTATCTAATTGCTGACTCGACACTTGATTTGGTCGACTCAACACTTGAGTTGGTTGACTCACATTCCCAGTCATCCAGTTGTTATACAATATTGTTTAAATTGATTACCTAAACACTTAATTAATCAAGTCAAACCTAATTCATGGGTAAACTCCTATTCTAGGTGAATCCTATGCGTGTGGCCTTATAGGTCCCAAGTTACATTGGCGGTGAACGTCCATAACTAATTTATAGCTTCACAAGCAATGAACAACATCTAGAAACACATCATTGATACCCAAGTAATTGGAAAGTTGGAGAGCAAATTCAACCTAGATCTGTGATAAGTATGTAACATACCAGAACTAGGGCCCTATCTTAGAAGTTTGAACCCTTTGTCTTAGCCAAACAAGGATAAGCTAATATATGCAATTAAGTCAATAATGAAATATAGAATGTGTCACAAGAAGTGTAACATAACAAATCATCCTTAATAATCATATATGACACATATGGAGATCATAAGAATATAATTGGTTGAATAATGAACAAATATTCCATATGACATATCTCATAAAAAAGTTCCAAAAATAAAATCTAAGTTTAAAA
The DNA here is from genome assembly GCA_963693085.1 of Alisma plantago-aquatica. NCBI lineage: Eukaryota > Viridiplantae > Streptophyta > Magnoliopsida > Alismatales > Alismataceae > Alisma > Alisma plantago-aquatica. Next base: position 1,233,200,363 of record OY856411.1, on the reverse strand, counting down.
TCGTGTTCCTTGGGTCCCAGTTACCTTGGGAGTCAAGTTTCACATTATTCACATAATAATAATTCATTTAATTAAAATTAGAAAAGAAGAGGTGTGTTTTCCCCAAAATATCAAATAAAATAATAAATAACTCTAAAAGAGGGAAATAACCTTGGATTCATAATCTACATAATAAATATAGCCTTTGGGTGAATTTTCATCCAATTTGGAGAAAGTTTGCTTCAAAGGTGAAATCAAGAGAGAAAGTGTGTAGAACCTTTAAAATGTTAAATAAATATCCAAACAACTCAAAAATGTAAAATTGATGACAAACTAATATCCAACACATTAAATATGACTTGTGGATGAAGTTTCACCTAATTTGATTAATCCATGTGTCATTAAAGCATCAGGAGAGAGAAATAAATAATATATTAAATAATGCATCTACAGTTGCCAAAAGTGAAATCTAATTGGAGAATCAGAATCTACATGTTCAACTTAACTTGTTTGCAAAGTTTGGTTTAATTTGGATAATAATAGGACCCTTAAAAGAGGAAAGAGAAAATATGTGCATAAGATATGTCACATTTAATATTTCTTCGATTTCCTATTGTTCTCGGATTCATTTGTCATGTGGTTATTTTCTTTCTTATTTCTCTCTTTTTCACGCCATCGGACAACTCATGTTTTAGGTTGCCTATTTGCAGATCGGATCAGTGGCCCGGATGCCTCCTCCTTCACCCGCCTAGTCCGACTCAAACTTGAACTTCTACGAATAATGTTATGGATTTTTGGTTTCCCGATCTCTTTCTCCTGTACCCATCGAGAATTTCCAAGTCAATTTTCACGTTGCTTTCCACTTTTTAGTTTTGATGATCCCCACTTTGTTTGGGATTCTCTCTCCCAGTCACTCGGTCGTCGAGATGTTTCCTTGTTCTCCCATGTTTCCTATTTCACGAGATTTCCTCGCTAAACCCTAACTCAACCCCTATATAGTTGGCCTTCCCCATGAACCCCAAGCATCCAACGACCATATCCAATAGCCACATTGGTCTCATTTTTTTGTTACTCCATCTTTCTGTTTCGACGGTGGATACCTCGAAGGAGGTGTTCCTGTGCTCGGCGGTTCTCCTTTTTGGCTTGGTTCGGGTCGTGGTGGCATGGGCGATCTTCAAGGGTTCCTAATTTGCTCGGATTTCAGGTAGTGACGATTTGCCTCTTTCTCTTTCATTTTAGTTTTATCTAAAATCAGCGGCGTCTGGTACTTCTCCTCACCGTGCTCTTTGGCTTTTCGCTTCATTTTTGGGTGCTTAAACCTTCTTCTTTCTTCGTTTGGTGCCTTACTGGATGTTCTCTGTTGTCAATCTTCCTTGTCTTTTCCAGCTATGGTGGAACGAGTTTCTCAAGTTTCACTTGATTGTTTTCACTATGGTCTAGCTTGCTGTGTTCGTCGGTGAGTTGGGAGCAGGGTTCGTGTTGAATTCTTTGCCTAATTCCCTTTGGTTTGAGAACTGGATCTCGATGTTCCCCACACTGCACCTGAGTTAGCAGGGGAAACATTGTCCCAGGTGATTTCTCCTCTCTACCCTCGTCTCTGTTCTTCGCTATAGTTTTATCGTTGGAGGGCATTTTCATCTTTTCAAGCATTTCCTTCTCTTTTGTTTTGCTTGCACGACGCAGTGAGTTGGACAAGTCATCTGCTGACTTGGGTGGCTCTGAGTGGCCAGCCCTAAGCCAGTGTGGCCTCTCCCTCTCTCTCTTCTCTTTTGCGATCAGTTTGCTGACGTAATTTCCTGATTGGCATGTGATTAAAAAGTAATAACTAATTAATGGATAATGATAAAAATATGGAAACATATTCATTGGAATAAAAAAAATACGATCTAACTAATGGTACATGTTTTGATAACTGAATCTAAAGATTAATAACATGTGTTTTCAATGGATCTAATTTAAGATGAATTAACTTATAAAATTCATAACTAATTATCTATAAGTCAGAAAAATATAGTAAAATATATTTTGGACTCCTAATAACCTAATATATAATGTGGCATGATTTTCATAACCTAATTCACATAATGATAAAAGGGTAATTTTTAGGGGTTTGAATTATTAATGGAAACCTAACCTAATTCCACCTAAATACATCATAGATTCTTTAGAGGCCTAGGTTTGGACCTAGTTGGACTTTGGATCATTTGACTCCGAAGTTGAGGTGTGTTGTATCCCCTATTCCTTTATGTTGAGAAATTCACCTATCTTATCATTCTTTTGACTTTAGCCTACATATGCCTATTCTCTTGATATCATGGTTTGTGTGAACTATCTTGCTTGTTATGGACTTGGATATTCTCTTGATATCTATCTTGAGCCTTGGTGCATGCTGGTATTATATAATGATATGTGCCCACTTTGAAGTGGATGTTTATATGTTTGTATTGTCCATTATGTGATGGAAACATTGTATAATTCTGACTATAATTTTTACTTGCCTCTACATTTAACATGCTATGTGATTCAGTAGCACTAGAGTAGTGTAAATTACTTTGGTTTTGGGGGTAGTAATCCCCTATTAATTATTAAGGAGGGTGGAAATATACCATTCTCTGTAATCGAGTGTGGCAACAATCCATACTAAACTTTATATATTGGGAGATTGTCAATATTCCTTTCTCTACCAGGTTTCAAGTTTATACTTGGCCGCCTTTGTGTTTATATTGTTCTAGGTCTATGATTATCTCACATGCATGCAGGTTATTGATGTTGATTGTGGGATGTGTTCCCTACCTTCTTTATGTGCCAGTTTTACACAATCTTTATTATTTCATTTATGGCAAGTATCATTTTTTATGATGGTGGTGTTTGTTATCTTTTATGCCCTCTTTCAGGGTAGTCCTTACGTCTTGCATGGGAAGCATGTATATTTGATGTCCTTAATACTTACATTGCTCAAAGTTTTTCTTTATTATACACATACCAACCTTTTGCTTATGTTTTCTTTTCTTCTCTTCTTTTGTGGGGTATGCTTCCAACCCCAGGTTAGATCAAGGAGAGGTGAACTTTGACATCAACCTTGTAGCTGAGATTTTGGGAGACTTGAAGAGGTGGCTATATGACCCTCAGCTTGATCTTTGGCTTATATGTTTTGTTTTCCTTTTTGGACACCCATGTGTGGTGAAGTGATATATGATGTTATCAATCTTTGTAAATTGTTAGATAATGATCTTTTCCATTGCTACTCACTGTGTTATGATACAAACATGTTGAATGAATTGGTCTACATCCTTTTGGCAAAAAAAATTATGTGGTGTTTGGTTCAAGGGATGTGGCCTTTTATTTTAGTAGGGAATGGTTCCCCTCTGGGATCCCACTCCTTACACAGTGTTACTGTGATTATATAGTTCTTTTGTCTTAGATGAACTCAAGACATGGAAACACCATCCTATTAATCATTCAATATATGTTCCTTGATCCACAATAGATTTTAGCGATGCATATGATCTCAATATCATAAATTAACTAACATGAGTATGGCCATACAATTTCTCAGTCTCACTTATCAAGTGGCTACAATATCAACTCCAACAGGAGGGACAAATCCCATGTACATCAATGACAGTCAATCCTCATGTGTCACAATGTACCCAAGCATCACCTTTATAGAAACCCTTATTCAAGCTTACATTGGATGGTGTTAAAATACATTGAACAACATGTGATGAGTGTAGTGATTTTAGGTCTAAGTATCACAATCACCAATATCACATTAAGATATGACTATGATTGTTATCCAATTATCACTTCTCAAGACTGGTCTGTCTGGTACACTATTCTCTAACAAGTACCTATGTTTGATGTCACATATTATGACTAATGAGATTTTTCCATCAACCAACACACACTCTAGTATTATGTATTATTGTGTCTATTAGCTTCCATAATAATATCTGACTAGGGACATAATCAAGAATGTAAATACTCTTATCATACATATAATCTCATTCTTTAGGTCCTCAACTTGAAGACATATGTCACTGAATAGTATCATTATTTAGATCTCTATCATGTTATATCATCATCTTATATTTGGACAAACATATAGACAACATTGCCTTTATTATTAATCAAATCATACAAGATATTCCATTACAATCATTGTATGATTGTCTCTCTGGGCATACATACCAATAGTTATTAAATGGAATACAGAAGTAATGACTCTTAGTTTCTTGAGGTTATCCAATAGAGAAACATTTATTTGATTTGGGTCCAATTTTTTTACAGAACCATTTATTTACACAAGATTGACATTCCTAAACTTTCATAAAAGACATATTGGGACGTTTCAATTCCATAATCAGATGGTTTCTTTTTAACAGGTTTAAACGGTACTCAGTTAAGTGTAAAATGATGGTTTCAAGAGTATATCCCCATAAGGAGTTTGAAAGATCAGAGAAAGATATCGTTGATCCTATCATGTCCAACAAGGTGTGATTTCATATTTCTAGCACAACATTATGGTGTAGTATTCCTCGTGGAATCAACTATGATACAATACCATAATCTCTCATAAGGCCCTCAATCTCTTGGATTAGATATTCTACACCTAGATCAAATCATACCACTTGAATATTCTTGCCAAGTTGGTTCTATACTTCATTCATGAATTTGGATTCTCATTTGTGTTTCATAAGATACCCATATTCATATCTACTACAATCAGTAACAAATATGATGAAGTATTGATATACACTTCTAGGACTTGTGTTAAAAGGTCCACATAAATCAGTATGTATGAGTCCTAATAAGTCACTTGCCTCTCATTGTTACCAGTGAAGGGAGCTTTTGTCATCTTTCCCAACAAATAAAATTTACATGCATCTATTGATTCAAATTAAAATATTTTAGATAACCATATTTATGAAGTCTAGAGATGCATTTATAATTTATGTGCCCTAGATGACAATGCCTTAAGTAAGTTTTCTCTAAGTCATTGAGTTTTAAATCTTTGGTATTTATGTTATATACACTTGTCTCAAGATTTGTTAAACAAATACTATAAGACATTGGGGAAGCACCATAGAATATCGAAAGTCTTGAAATATAAATTTGACCATTCTTTATGATAATTTAAAATTTGTTATTGTCTAAACAAGATATAAAAAATAATGTTACTAGTTATGATAGGTACATAATAGTAATTTTTTAACTCTATTACAAGCCCACTGGGTAGAGATAAACTATAGGTGCCTACTACTATGGTAGAAACTCTTACTCCATTAGTAATGTGTATGTCAACCTCTGCATTAAGTCGGGAGTTTACTTATTTTGAGATCCTATATATTAGTGTGGGGTTTCAGTAGGGAAGCGGGATAAAAAAATTCTTCCCATTTTACCCTACTCGTCCGATCCTTCATAGCTATAAAATGTCGGTGTATCAAATACATAGAAATGATAAAGATTATACCTTAGATAACACTAGTGTTCCAACAACTAGAAACATCTTTCTCAGTGAAGAATTTGAACATTCAGATCCAAATTCCAATTATCCACCAAGCTATTGCATGGTTGTCTTCTAGCAACACCTTCTTTTTGTATTGTGGAGTACCTTCTCCAAGCCTTTGCACAAGCATCTGATCCTCTACTTTGTCCACACAGACGAGGGAGAACACCTTGGATGTATATCCTAAAATTTTTGTGAATTTGAAAAATATAATTATAAGACTCAATTTGATAAAAAAAATTCCCTAATCATAATTAATGAGATAATAATGGCATCCACTTTTTGGCATGGGTGCAACCCATGGCCCAAGTGAGGTGCATGAGACTATTTTCTTTAGAAATAGGTCCTTTGTATTGTAGAGTACCTTATCCAAGCCTTTGCACAAGTGCCTCATCCTCTACTTCTTCCACACATACGAGGGAGTACACCTTAGATGTATATCCTCAAATTTTTGTGAATTTGAAAAATATAATTATAAGACTCGATTTGATAAAAAAATTCCCTAATCATAATTGATGGGATAATAATGTCATCCACTTTGTGGCATGGGTGCAACCCATGGCCCAAGTGAGGCACATGAGACTATTTTCTTTGGAAATAGGTCCTTTGGGCACATGATAAAGAAATAAGAGATTTCATGCATAAATAATGGACAATGACCTTCTAAATTATTAGATAACTGAATTATGAGATAATATGCAAAGTTCCCAAAAGAAAATAAGATATGTGGTATTCTAAGATAATTAATGGAGTAATTATCTAACCACGAATGAAAATACAACTTTTGAGGCATCAAATAAGAATATCTTAGTCTGACTTGGAATACTTGAAAATAATAAGAAAATTAAGATTATTCTAGAATTTGAAAAGTAAATGACTTTTCATATGAGAATGGTAATTTATTTAAAAAAATACATGAAAGGAAAGTTTTGTTTATTAAAGCAATCCCAATATATCCCAAAAATCAAATATAAGTTGAGGAAAGATGAAAGTTGAAAGGAAAGTTTTGATATAAAAGTTGAGAAGGTAACTAAGTATATTCAAAGCTTTATATAATACTTCTTTTTATATATAGAACTATCGAACAAGTCTTGCGTACATATACATATACCAAGGAAAGATGGAATCGACAAGTTGTGGTCTAAGATTAAAAACACATCTAGTAAAAGGAAATACCAACAAATTGTGCCTTGATCACACTATATATAGGGTAGAGAATTTAGTATTTTTTCTCCCCACGTGTCCCATGATTTCCCATGAACAACCCCTAGCAAAGAGGCATGCCAACTTCACCAGCCTCCTTGCCTAGTTCTACAGACCCCCTTGACTTTTTGGTGGTTGGAAGACTCTTCTATGATATGGTCGTTGCATTATAAGAGATAGACAATGGTGTTGTTGAGAGTCACATACAATACTAACAACAACATCATACCATTCACTCCCTTCTTCTAGAAGCCTAGTCTCATTTAAGTAGTTTTGGATAGCAAGGGAGTTGCCATGGGTCTTAGAGTGGAGGCACTGGCTGGATACCAAGACATGGTAGGGGGAATCGACAAGAAGGTCACTGAGACTTCCTACTGCTATGAAATCAGAGGTGGTGGCTATGACAACAAGACATCGGTAGTAGAAAGTTGAATCAAAGGAGGAGAGGCACATATGGATGGATTTGTGCACACACTTTTTCGGAGTGCTCATGCCACGGTAGCGCTGCCCTACCCAAAAATAGGGAATCGTTAGTCTTGATAGGAGGAGGAAGGAGGTTTTTAGGGGTGGATCGTGGATCTAGGGACTATGAACGAGTCACCACGACAATGACTGTAGAAGATGGATCCGACTGGATGGTGGCGTGTGTGGATGATCTCCCTCTGACTGTTAGTGTCTAACCAACTTGACCTATGACGAATTCATGGGGAATAGGGAAGGTCAGGATCAGGTAAATGACTAGGAGAACCTAACCTGGGATCTGCAAGTTCAATTGAAAAGATAATCAAAAGAGTTAATTATGATGACATGTCCTGCTATGATTGTCTTTAACATAGTTATTTTGTAAATATTTTAGTAATAGATGTTATATTTGATGATATCAAAATTATATATCAGATTAATTAGAAAAATGAGTAGAATACAAACAAATTATAAATAAATCATAATTCTCATTGAAATTCAAAAGTTCCTTGGATACATGATTAATAAGTGATTAATACATGAAAACCCTAAATTTTATATCAACATGTTGATTATTTTAATTACTCTCAATTCATGTTATAATCTAACATTGTTGAATATGAACGTGAATCTAAGATGATGATTATTATGATGATGTATAAATAGGGTATCAACTATGTTTAATATGCGATGGAATTAAGGTTTGTACCCTTATTCCTCATACAAATTTGGGACAACTCTAAACCCTAGATTAGGACCCGAGTAGGGTTTAGTTTGAATAATATGATGGTGACAATTTATTATTTACATACATGCAGATTTAATGTTGAATTGGTTGGATGCTTCTTAGCTTTCTTGATTGGATGATATGCTTAAAGTACTTGTAGTATGATTGCAAGATCTACATTGAGGTACATGGTTATGATTATGACTACCCACAATTATCGACTTCTGATGTTTGTCGAGAATTTATTTAGGATTTTTGAAATAAACTATTGGATGTTTATTTACATTCTATTCAATTATAATGCCACTATGAATATAACATAAAGTAAGGTATCATATTCTAAACCCTAGGATGCTATGTATCAAGGGGTAATGCACATGATTCAGGATCAGACAATGATCACATCCAAGATAACATATCAATTATGGATTAGACTATGTAATGAAATTGCCAGTTCTTATTTGCAAGTAATTGATTGATCATATGTTGTTATGTACTTGCACACATTTTCATGCACCCCATGTACACATTATAGCAATATACTAATCTAATTTTTGTTTCACGTCATTTTAGGTAAAGTCTATACATGAAGATATCAAGACTTGATGAACCAGATGAAATCCACTGAAGGCATTAAATCTAAGTCAATGAGGATTAGTTAGATAATTTTTCTCATATGTATCAGTCCCATGTTGGAATTTCATGTAAATCCTTAGAGGAGCATCTCGTAAACACACAACTGCCCCAGTTTGGGTCACGCTCCCAGACCTGGGGCGACACTGGACGAGAAGGGCTCTTACCATCATCGGGTACGCTCTGGGCACTCCTAAGGTTGTGGATTTTTGGATGTATGGGCGGTACATGGGTGCTCCTCATCTTTGCATAGAGATCGCGGCTGATAGAGTGCCATCCCCGGTGGTGATGTTGGAGATGTACAATGGCGAAGAACTGGAGATCAAGATCATCTATGATGCCTTGCCAGACCATTGCCACACATGTAAGGTGTTTGGGCATTTGCCCCAGAGATGCCCGGGCGAGAGGGAGGCTTTTGTGGAACCTCCGGTGATCAGGGGCAGATCTAAAAGCCGACCCCCCAAGAGGAACAACAAGAAGAGAGGTTCTAATAACTGAGCTTTTGTGTCTGGACTTCGAACTGCTGCGGTAGTTATCTCGGAGCAGGTTACGTTGGCTGATGATATGGTGCATACCACAGAAGACAATATAGTGAATGAAGCTACTGTGATCGACAGGCCGAGCGGGGATCCCTCGGTTGTGGGGTCTGATTCCTAGGGGAACATGGATGGTAATGCTGTTAACTCAGTGAAGAATCCAGATGTACCGGATGCTACTGAAGGCCAGGCTGGTGCTGATGGGGCTAGTGGAGAGGGACAAGAAAGGGTGGATGGTCATTCCGTCGACATCTCGGCAAACCTCTTCCAGATACTCGAAAACCAGGAGAATGAGGAAGTGGTGGTTCAGTCCACCAGAAGAGTGAATACCCATAGTAAAAGTGATGCAGACAAGATGCCTAGAGGAAGAGGTAGAGGCAAGAATGGTGGGCGTGGTGGCTTCCCTGTGACAGGGGAGGGGGCCACATCTCTTTAATGAATGTCTTAGTGTGGAATGTGAGGGGTGCTTCCCTTCTGGGTAAGCAAGCGACCCTCCGTAATATCATCATGGAGAGGCAATCTGCTTTGGTGGTGTGCTTGGAGACTAGAATCCGTAGAGAAGTTGCTGATAGAGTGAATGGGTTGTTCCCGGGTGGTTGGAGCTGTTTCTCTAATCTGAATAGCATTGAAGGTGGGAAGATCGTGGTAGGTTGGAATCCTTTAATTTGGGATGTCCAAATGATCTTTGAAAGTGACCAGTTAGTCACAATGAGTTGTATTAATACCGGTGGTTTCCAGTGTGTACTTTCCGCTATTTATGGCTCTAACTCAGAGATGGAAAGAAGGAAACTCTGGGATATCATGGTGGAGTCGACGCAATAGGCTCTACCTCAAATTGTGGTGGGTTATTTTAACCAGGTCAGAAAAGCTAGAGAAAAGTGGGGTGGGCTGCCCGTTCCAGAATCTGTTCTCAGGAGATTTAATGAGGCTATGGATGTGGCGGGGCTTTTTGAACTAAACACGAGTGGGGGCTTAATCACGTGGCATGATAGAAGAACGCCGACTAGAAGGATCTCGAGTAATCTGGACCGTGGTTTGGTCAATGAAGCATGGCTTGAGACTTTCCTAGAGGCCTCTCTCATGTTGGGGGCCCATCCTAATAGTGACCATGCTTGGTTGGAAGTTCAACTTTGTGAAAAAAAAGAAGACGAATCAACCGTTCAGATTTATCAACCATTGGCTGAATTGGCCATCCTTTGAGGGGGTGGTTAGTGAGACTTGGAATGTGAGGGTTGATGGCAACCCACTCTTTGTGGTGGCGGAAAAATTGAAGAAGGTTAAGGTGGCTCTGAAAGACTGGTCCAGCAGTCTTATGGACCTTCCGAATCTCATAAAAAAGGAGAAGCAGAGATACAACATTGCTGCGGAGAAGTTAAGAATGCAGACGAGTAATAATTTATTTATGGTGGAGGAGTCTGCGGTTAGCACGAGATTGGGTCAGCTTGAAAAGGCCTATGCAATCTATGGGTGGCAAAGAAGTAGGCTCAAATGGTTAAAAGATGGAGACAATAATTCTAAAGTTTACCACGCGGCTGTCAAAAGAAACAACATGAAGGACCACATCCATAATCTGTTGAATGATAAAGGTGAACTCGTTGACGAGGAGGCTAAAGTGGAGGAGATGGTTGTTAATTTCTTCACCGAGTTGTACAACAGTGAGGAGAGCAATAGGGAAAGACGGGCTGCTATTCTTGAGAGAAAAGTCAGTGCTAGTATGAATATCGGGCTGCTGAAATTAGCTACGGACACGGAGATTAAACAAGCGGCTTTCTCCATAGGCGCTTCCAAAGCTCCGGGCCCCGACGGGTTTAATGCGAAGTTTTTTCATAGCTGTTGGCATATTGTTGGAAGGGAAGTGTGCAATGCGGTGAGGTGGTTTCTTGTGGGGGGGAGGATGGTCCGTCAGGTCAACAATGCTTTTATTAGACTTATTCCGAAAAAAGTTGGTGTTGCTGCCATGAATGACTTCCGCCCTATTGCTTGTTGTTCGGTAGTCTATAAGATTATTGCGAAGCTGCTGGCGGGTAGGCTGAAGAGTATTCTCCCTGGTATTATTTCACCTAACCAAGCGGCGTTTTTTAAAGGACGAGATATTGCTAATAATGTGCTGCTGGCTACGGAATTCTTGAGAGACTTCCAAGTCAAGGGGAGATCCAAGCAGGCTTGTATAAAGGTGGATATAGCTAAAGCTTATGATCATGTGTCTTGGCGGGGTTTATGGAGCACGATGGAGGCTTTTGGCTTCTCCGAGCGGTTTATCAACATCATTAAACAATGTATACATACGAATTCCTTCTCGGTGTTGGTGAATGGGGTTCCAAAAGGTTTGTTCCAAGCATCGAATGGTTTGAGGCAGGGTGATCCTCTGTCACCCTTGTTGTTCACTCTTATTATGGAGAACCTATCTCATCTCACGGTTAAAGCTGAAGAAGATGGTTCTATAAGGACGTACAAAGTCCATGGTACTAAAGTCATGTCACACTTGATCTTTGCGGACGACCTCATGTTCTTTGTGGCGGCCCATGCTAAGGTGTTCCGTGGAGTGAGACAAATTTTTGAGAAGTTTGCAGATCTAACTTGTCTACACATCAGTGATGTTAAATCACAGGTGTTTCTATCAAAATCTTGTGACTCTAGAAGAGGAAGATTAAAAGACGCCATCCTTTTGGAGACCGACTGCTTTCCGACCAGGTATCTGGGTGGTCCTTTGTCGGGGGGTGTGGGGAAAGGGGCTGATTTCCAGGAGTGCCTGGATAAGTTGCAGGCAAGGGTTGAGAAGTGGAGTGGGTTGAAGGTGTTCTTAGCCGGTAGGGCTGTGTTGGTTAAGTATGTTCTGACTAGTATGATTCGGTATTAGTGTAGACTCGTGGTGATGCCCGAGTTCGTTTTGGGGAAAATGAGATCGATTTTGGGTGGTTTTTTTGGAGTGGTAGACACCATGCGGTTGCGTGGACGGAGATTGCCCAACCTAGACAGGGAGGAGGGTTGGGGCTGCTTGATCCCTCGGATATTTTGTTGGAAGCTACAGCGAGAAGGGTCCATGAATTCCTTGTATAACCGTGTTCTACCTGGGGTGTTTGGATGAGAGCTCGATATGGTGAATGTCTTGATATGGGAGATGATTTTGCTGGTGCTTCTAGAGTTTGGAGGAGAATGTGTGGTGCTTGGGAACATTGCAAGTTGAGTTATGTTGAGGTACACGGGAACTGGAGTGTGATTGCGGGTGGGGTACCTTGGAAGATCAACCGCAATCAACCTCAAGTTCCTTGGTATCAGCTTCTTTGGGGGAGTTTCCACTGTCCCAAATGGAGTTTCTGTGCTTACAAGGTGATCTTGGGGCGACTACCCACCAGCGATAGAACTGGCAGGTGGTTCAATGGCAGTGTGAGCGACTGCCCTTTGTGCCACCAGGTCGATGAAACATAGAAGCATCTCTTCTTTGAGTGTGATTTCACCAAGTATATGTGGACCCGGTCCTCTCTCAAACTTATGTGGGGTGGCGCCCCACCCACAGACATCAATAACAGTTTGTTATGGATTGTTAGTAGATCCAGAGGGGACAGATAGCTCATGAGGCTTGCCGGCCTGGTTTGGACAGGTCTCATGTTTCATATATGGCAGGAGAGGAACAACAGAACTCATGGCAAAACAGGGAGGGATAAGTACCAAGTTTTTGATGTTTTTGTTGATAGGCTGGCTTGGCATTGTAAAGCGAGCCCGGGTTGCCTGCTGAAGGTTAATCCTGAGGTCATTTTGAGGTGGGGTCTTAAGTGACCGTGTATAGTATACGGGTTGGTTTACCCCTATACGTTTTTGTTGTTGTTCTAGTAATATTTTACCTTATCCAAAAAAAAATATTTGAATTAATGGAAATTATTTGCTATTATTTAATTTTTGTTGAAATATGGATCTTGGGAATTTTAGGTAATGGGTCTCAACTTTAAGGTCCTTCCTTAATTGGGGGATGCTGAAAAATGAGGTTGTTATAGTGGACCACTTTGACCACCAAGTTCAAGCGTAAAAGGAGTTGTAGACGGGCTAGTTGTCTCAAAACTTCCTTTCTTCTCCTATCTTGGGTTGTCATCCTTAGGGAAAATTTCTCTCTCTTCAAGAGAGAAATTTTGTGTCCAACTTGCCTCACAATGTGTGTCTCAGCCTTTGGATGAACCCCCTTTATATAGGAGAGTCATGGGCTTGGAACTTCCTAGCTCCAATTTTTTTTCTAATCACATCTCAAAAATAGTCTCAAAATTGAAAACTTGGATTGCCATCCCAGCCACTGTTGTGTGTGTTCTATATCAACTTTTTACATTTCTTCACACATAGTTTCAGCTCATTCTGTCCCAAATTAGCCTCTATTTATATCCATTTTGCCACACTTTTTAGTCTCTTTGCTTATCACATGATGTTGATTGTAGATATGTATTAAAAAAGTCAAATTGGAGATAACCTAACTCAGATCCAACCTCAATGGGACTTCTCCAAGTTTTGCTGCTGACCCAAACTAGATTTCTGAAGAAACGACAGAAGACATGGCGTGTTCTAATGTGAACACGATGTGTGATTCTCCAACAACGTCTAGTCCAGATCAAAGAAAAGAGGTAACACGACATGTCCTTCATCAGACATGGTGTGTTCCTGGTAAATGAAGACCGTATGCACCTTTTTGCCAAATAACACAACATGTGTTTATTCAGACACGCCATGTGCCCTTCATTTGATTCACTCCCTGAAGATAGAAACACGACATGTCTTATTCAAACACACCATGTACCTCAATGAAGCAAAAACACTGAACAAACACAAATGACATGACACGACATGTTCAACAAAGGACACACCGTGTCGTTGTCCGTTTCTACAAAAATAAAAAATGATTGCCTTTAATTTTAAAAGAACATGGGAACCCATGAGGCGATTATGCTCAGTCATTTTGAAGTGTTTTACTCCCAAGAGAAGTTCTAGAGCAGAAGAAGGTGATTTTGGGGTAGAAGAAGGTGGTTTCTTAGAAGAGAACCCTCATTCTACTTCATTTCTTCTCCATTTTTCTTCTCTAAGGTGCAGCAGAGCTACTCTCTTCATTCTAGCCTTCCGGGAGGGAAGTTGGTCTGAGTTGGAGCTTTGTAGTGGTAGAACTTCATCCTCTTGCTGGAGTTCTCTCCCCTTAGCTTGAACCTATGGTTCTTCTAGCTTTTCCTTCTCTTAAGCATGCAAAACTCTAAAATTACTGTCATGTATTTGCATATCTTCACTATGGATGAGTAGAGCTCTTTTCTTGAGCATGGGAGAGTAGATCGCATGCCATTGATCATGTGAACTCGAATTTTATGCTTATTGCTATTTAATTTGCTTTCTTCCATGGATTCCCATGGTGTTTTCTTGCTTGTATGCTAGGCTGGCCACCTTTTATACATGTTTTATGCTTGTCTTGTGCTTCGGGAGAATGCATTAGGAAGTATGGACTAGGATCTATGGCAATATTCTCTTGACCACGAGAGTGGCTAGTGATTATTGAGGGTTTCAGTTGTGTTTGATGCTAAGCATAGATGCGGGAGTGTTATGCGAAGTTGAGAACCATCTCATGGCATTGAGAAATGCATGAAGATGACAACCTCCTTTCTTGTTAAACAATGATCTTATTTCTTATGTTCATGTGATATAATGGTTATGATAGTGAAACCTTATTCTAAAGTTCCTAATCATTAAATTAGTTTTGTTGTTTAAACCTTTGCCTTGTTTTCCTTTTCTTAGGTCTATAAATAATTAAACTTTTGCAGATCCAATTTTGATTAGTGAAAGTTAGCATGTTTGCGCCTAACTAGCCTAGCTCCTCATGTTTGACACTCGACTACATTGATTTCTGTATACTTGCGGGTAATTAGTGAGTTGAAAACTTTCTCTTTTCAAAACTCCCAACAAGGTTTTGGCACCATTGCCGGGGAGCTACAGTAGTTTTCAGTTAGAGTAAAAAGTGTTAACTAGTAATTGAGACTAAATCACCATTATCACATTTCACCTTGTGATATCTCTTATCTTGTGAATTTCACCCAATTCCTACTTTTTAGGTTGCATGCGTCGTTCTAAGAGAGGTCTACAAGCCTCTATCTTCTTAGATCCAGAGATTGAATGCACATTTAGTAGCCTTAAATGAGCAAGGAGGAGAGAGAACTCTTCAAACTTGGAGGGATCATAATCATCATCACAACCACCATCTTCTTCATCCTTTGAAGAAGTCATACAAGAAGAACCAACCATGGAGGACAACTGTCCTTTGAAGGACTTCACTATGTCGGTTGCCGCAAACATTTGTGGAGCCATTGATCTACCTGCGATAGAAGCAAACAACTTCTCCATTAGCCCTTCTATGATGCAGATGATCCAGCAAACTCGTTTTGTGGGTACCACCACCGAAGATCCAAACCTTCATGTGGATGAATTCCTAGAGTACATGAACACCTTTAAAATCAATGGTGTGTCTGCTAATGGAGTAAGGCTTCTACTATTTCCCTTCACCTTGAGAGATAGAGCCAAGGCATGGCTTTTATCTCTGCCCATCAAGAGTTGGGATCAACTTTTAAATGCTTTCCTTGCAAAGTATTTTTCACCAAGGAAAAAAGGTCAACTAAGAAACCAACTCACAAACTTTTCTCAATCAGATTGAGAAATTTTGTATGACACATGGAAGCGGTTCAAGGACCTGCAACGCCTTTGACCTCACCATGGATTGACTAATTGATTGCTACTTCAAACATTTTACAATGGACTATTCTACAACACCCGTATGACATTGGATACCGCAGCTAATGGAGAGTTAATGAATAAGTCTTATAGGGAGGCTTATGATATCATTGAAGATATAGCACTCAACCACTACCAATGGGGGTTGGATAGAAAATCACAATCATCTTCTACACAGGGTTGTTCAATCGAAAAGCAAGGAGGAAAGCATAGTGTGGATGCAGTTGATTTGATTGCAGCTAAGCTTGATGTCCTTACACAAAAGTTTGAGAAGATGACTACAATGCATATCAAAGTAGCTGAGGTAACTTGTGACGCTTGCAGATTTTCCGAACATACTTCTTATACTTGTTTTGCTCCTAATATGAATCAAGACAACCAAGAGCAAGTGAATGTCGTTGGGATACAGGGGAACAAGCAATACAATCCCTATTCCAACACCTATAATATGAGATGGAGAGATCATCCTAATTTCTCTTATCAGAACACTAGCAATGTGCAAAACTATCAACAAGGACAACAACAACCACATCAACAACAACTCTTCAACCTACAATCAAACGGAAATCCACTAGGTTTCAATAACAATAGTGGTTACCAACATCAGCAACAACCCAAAAAATCTTCTTTGGATGCTATAATAGAGCAATTTATCTCTACTCAAGAACAACAAAATGAAGAGCTCTGAGGTAATGACAAACTGTTAAAAGATGCAATTGCTCAACTCTCCACTAAAGTGGATGGTATTTCCACACATACAAAGATGTTGGAGAATCAAATTGCCCATCAAGCTTTAGTACAGCAAAAGAACACATCGTCCGGTTCCCTTCCTAGCCAATCAGAGGTGAATCCAAGAGGGCAAGTAAATGCTTTCACCTTAAGGAGTGGATCGGAAATTCAAAGACCTTCTCCACCGAAGGAGAAGAATGTTGACGTTACTGATGAAGAAAAGATAGACACTCCCATTGATGACAAACTAAAAGGTACAGCTGAAGTAACACCTCTTTACAAAGCAAGTGCACCATTTCCACAAAGACTTGCAAACAAGAATGAAGATTCAAAGTTCAGAAAATTTATGGATATTCTAAATAAACTTCATATTAATCTTCCGTTGACTGAGGTCATAGCTGAGATGTCATCATATGCCAAATTTTCTAAAAGACATCCTCACCAAGAAGAGGAGGATAGACCAAATTGAATCTATCATGCTTTCTGAGAGAATGAGTTCAATCAATCAAAATAGACTTCCTGCGAAGCTAGATGATCTGGGAGTTTTCACTCTACCTTGCAAGATTAGCAACACCACATTTGACTAAGGTCTTGCTGACCTTGGAGCTAGCATTAGTCTCATTCTGTCAACTTTGTGGAAGGAGCTAGACCTTGGAGATTTGAAACCTACAAAGATGGCTATCCAGTTAGCCGACCACTCAATCAAATATCCCAAAGGTATTGTGGAGGATGTACCCGTACAAATTGGTAAATTCTACATTCCCTATGATTTTGTTGTTTTAGACATGCTTGCAATTCCTTCCAATCCCATTCTCTCTGGGAGACCTTTTTTGAGGACTGCCAGATGCCTTGTTGATGTCCGGGAAGGAAAGCTTACACTAAGGGTCGGTGAAGAATCTATGGAGTTTTCTGCGTTTAATGCCATGAAGGCACCTTCACAAGTGGAAGAACTTTGTATTATCGACTCTATTGACTCTATTGTGGAGGAAGATCATAATGATGCTAAATTGATATTTAATTATTTTGATGATGATGAAGCTACAAATAATAACTCTAAAATTCTGGAGTATATTCTATTGCTCAACCAAATGCTATAAATGAAGATACTTCATTTCTTGATGATAAAGCTGAGCAAAACGCAGTTGGGAGAAAGGTAGAACTCAAAGCCCTTCCACCTGAGCAGAGGTATACATTTCTTGACCCTGATTCCACTTCTCCAGTCATAATCAATGATGAATCAACTGATGAATAAGAAAATAAATTGTGTGTTGAATTACGTTTATATAAAGATGTCATTGGTTACTCTATTGATGATTTAAAGGGCATCCACCCTTCCATTTGCACGCATAGAATAAACATGGAAGATGATGCTAAACCCACTATTGAACCACCTAGATGTTTAAATCAAAACATGCTGGAAGTGGTTAAAAAGGAAATTTTTATGTTGAAAGATGTTGGCATCATTTATCCTATAAGTGACAGCCCTTGGGTTAGTGCCATTCATGTGGTACCTAAAGGGGGGGTACAACTGTCATTAAGGGGGATAATGATGAGTTACTACAAACACATATAGTCACAAGTTGGCATATGTGTATTGATTATCGATGTTTGAATAAAGCAACTCACAAAGATCATTTTCCCTTGCCCTTTATCAATTTGATGCTTGAGCGACTTGCAAACCATTCTTACTTTTGCTATTTGGATGGGTATTTCAGGTTTTTCCAAATTCCAATCTACCCTCCCGATCAAGAGAAAACCACATTTACATGCACCTATGGGACCTATGCTTATCGTTTCATGCCCTTTGGTCTTTGTAACACCCTAGCCACGTTTCAACGTTGCATGATGGCTATTTTCTCCGATTTTATTGAAAATATAATGGAAATATTCATGGATGATTTTAGTGTTTATGGAGATTCTTTTGACCATTTCTTGTGCAATTTATCTAAAGTCTTAGTCCATTGCAAAAAGGTTAACCTAGTACTAAACTAAGAAAAGTGCCATTTCATGGTACAATCCGGTGTAGTACTAGGCCATATTGTTTCTAATAAGGGTATTAAAGTTGATAGGGCTAAAGTGGAAGATATAGAGAAGATGTCTACTCCTTCTTCAGTCAAAGACATCTGTAGTTTCCTTGGACATGCAGGATTCTATAGGAGATTCATCAAAGATTTCTCCAAGATTGCAAAACCATTGTGTTCCTTGCTTGCAAAATATGCTGAGTTCATTTTCAATGATGCTTGCCATGTAGCCTTCAACAAGATCAAAGAAGCTCTTGTCTCCACCCCAATTATACAACCATCAGATTGGAGTGCTCCTTTTGAATTAATGTGTAACGCAAGTGACTATGCAGTAGGAGCAGTTCTTGGACAGTGGAAAGATAAAAAGCTTCATGCTATACAATATGCAAGCAAAACCTTAGATGAGGCACAAATCAACTATACAACCACCGAGAAGGAGATGCTTGCCATAGTATACACTTTAGATAAGTTTAGACAGTATTTGGTAGGATCCAAAGTCATTATGCATACAGATCATGCTGCAATTAAGTACTTGCTTAACAAGAAAGATGCTAAACCCCATCTCATCCGCTGGATATTACTCCTTCAAGAATTTGATCTTGAAATATGAGATAGAAAAGGGACAGAGAACAATGTCGTGGATCACCTATCTAGGTTGACTACAAGTGCTGAAAGTTTATTTCCTATTGAGGATCGATTGCCAATTGAGAAACTCTATGCCTTGTCATCTACACAAACACCATGGTTTGCAAATTTCACAAATTTTCTTGCTACATGACAACTACCTCCAGACTTGACGTACCAACTGAAAAAGAAGTTTCTTCATGATGTAAAATTCTACTATTGGGATGATTCGTTATTGTTTAAGAAATGCATTGATGGACTCATAAGGAGGTGCATCCCAAATGACGAAGTTGGTAATGTGATTTCAGATTGTCATTCTTCTCCCTACAGGGGACATTTTGGAGCCCACAAAACAACAACAAAGATCCTACAATCTGGCCTTTATTGGCCAAGTCTATTATGTGATGTGCACACATTTGTCAAGGCTTGTGACAACTACCAAAGAGGTGGGGGAATTTCAAGGAGAGATGAAATGCCATTAAACTCAATTCTGGAGATAGAAGTTTTTGATGTGTGGGGTGTAGATTATATGGGACCTTTCCCATCCTCATGCAGCTATAAGCTCATATTGGTGGCCTGTGATTATGTTTCCAGATGGGTGGAAGCAATTCCCACTCAAGCTCCAGATGCAAAGTTAGTCATCAATTTTTTTCAAAATATCATCTTCCCAAGATTTGAAGTTCCAAGAGCAATCATTTCAGATGGTGGCAGCCATTTTAATGAGAGAAATTTCAACAACTTGCTTTGAAAATATGGGGTAAAGCATAGGATATATACACCCTATCACCCTCAAACATCTGGCCAAGTGGAGATCTCTAATAGGCAACTAAAGGCTATTCTAGAAAAGACTGTCTCCAACTCAAGAAAGGATTGGGCACTTAAGTTGGAAGATGCATTATGGGCATACATGACAGCTTTCAAAACACCCATTGGAACAACACCTTTCAAGCTAGTCTATGGAAAATCATGCCATTTACCCGTAGAATTGGAGCAAAAAGTATTATGGGCAATCAAGTTGCTAAATTATGATCTTAAGAAAGTAGGAGAGGAGAGGCTACTACAACTGCAAGAGCTAGAGGATCTGCGAATGGATGCTTATGAGAATGCCAAAATATACAAGGAGAAGACAAAGAGATGGCATGATAAGAGAATCAAAATCAAAGACTTCAAAGAAGGAGACCAAGTGTTACTTTTCAATTCTAAACTCAAGTTGTTTCCAGGAAAGTTAAGATCCAAGTGGTCTGGGCCATTCTTAGTCCTATGCATTTTTTCATACGGAGCAGTGGAGCTACAAGGGAAACAATCCTCCTTCAAGGTCAATGGACAACGATGCAAGATTTACATCACATGAGATGAAGTTGACAAGGGAGCAATTTTCTCCCTCTAAGATGCTTGATCAAAAGACTACAGAGTCCTACTCCGGACTTTAAAGGGAGGAACTTGTGGGAGTTGATCCCACACTAGATTAGAATTTATTCTAGTAGTTTGAGTCAAGACCAATCTTTAAATTTCCCAAAAATAAGCTTGTCATGGGAGTATGTAATAACTTAAACTCTTATACTTGCATCTTATATTTCTACATGTGCTTTCGAGAAGCTAAATTCTATAGAAACTCAAAGAGACACGACATGTCTTTATTTGACACGGCGTGTCCTTTTTTACAACAGACAAAAAAGCGAGCAGAAACTCAAAAAACATGACGTGTCAGAAAAAGACACGATGTGTCACTGTCCAACAGACCAAAGTAATACTCGATCTGGAAAAGAACACAACATGTCCTCATTCACACACGACATGTATGTCAGCAACAATGGGGAGCATAACTTATCTGGAAAATAACACGTCGTGTCTTTATTTGAACACGTCGTATAGTTATCAGTGAAAGGGACACAATTTGAATTTTTGGATTTGAACACAATGTGTACATAGTAGAACACGACATGTCTTATAACGTACAAAGGAAGTTCTGTCAAGAGACATTCCGTGTCTCAACAAACACACGTTGTGTCTTTTGACGAGAATACGAGTTTTTAACCCTAATCGACTGTCATCTTCCTCACTTCCTCACTTCATTCCAGACGTGTTTCCAACCGTGTATGTGTCTCCTCTTCTAACGACCAACCGTGTGCAATTTG
This sequence comes from Alisma plantago-aquatica, assembly GCA_963693085.1. Classification (NCBI taxonomy): domain Eukaryota; kingdom Viridiplantae; phylum Streptophyta; class Magnoliopsida; order Alismatales; family Alismataceae; genus Alisma; species Alisma plantago-aquatica. Next base: position 1,233,179,067 of record OY856411.1, on the reverse strand, counting down.
AAGCAAGAAACCAAATCTCCAATCCGCCATCGATAGCACCAATGCCATGAAGTCCCTCTTCTCCTCCAATCTTCTTCTCCGACACCGTTAAGACTGGTTCTTCTTCTTCTTCTTCTCTTCTCAAGTTCCAAGAAGAAAAAGCTTCATCTCTAGCGCCGTTTGGCCCCTTTTGGGTGTGAAATCATATCAAGAAGCTCCATTCATCCCATCTCCGCCGTCTCTTCATTTTCCCACACAAAAGACACGCTGTGAAAGCCGCAAATCAATCATGTTCTTCGTGTTTGAGCCGCCGTAGTTGCCCATGTACACAACGTGTCTTTTGATAGACATGTGTCTTTCTTCAGGTCAGTGATGTCGACACGCCATGTTCACAAAAAGACATGCCGTGTCTTTTGATGTTTCAGCAAATGGCACCTCTCAAGCAGACGTCTAACCGCAAGCATGGTGCTAGCTCCTCCTCCGCACCAACATACATCTCCACGACCCAATTCTGGGTCACTTCTGAGGAAGATCTGACGTACTAGTTCCTCATATCAAGGAGGGTGCTTCCTACATGATTTGTTTGCGAGCAGACTCTCACCACCCTCGGCTTCAAGAATGAGGTCTTCATGCACCTGTAAGATTTGGGGCTAAGCTACATATGTTGCACGGTATCAAACACTTACCCCCGTTTAGTTTATGAGTTTTTAATGACGCTCACTATAGAGAAAGACCCACAAAAGAAGATGGAACCTTATGGTATTATCCATTTCTGCCTTTTGGGTCGTAGTTTTAAGCTTACCTTCAGGCATTTCTGTGAGGTTTTGGATTGACACTATGAGGGGGCAATTAGTTATCTGCTAGCTTTTAATAGTGATGAATTCTAGTTTGAGATATCATATGAGGAAAGCCATGATGCCAAGAAAGCTAGGGCGTCCACTATTCACAACCCTATTTTTTGATACATGCACCGCTTCTTAGTACAAGAGTCTTTGCTTAAAAAGAAACTCAAGGGGTCATCAAAAAATAGGATCTTTTCTTTTTGTGGGAAATGACGTATGACTATCAGATCAATGCATCTTATTATATCCTTATGTGTTTCCTAGACATTAAGAAAGTAAAGAAGAGGGAATCTGGAGACATAATGTGTGGTTGCTTGATCACTTTGATAGCACAGAAGTTAGATGTTGATCTGACAGGTCTCGAGGTTGCACCAGGTAGAAACCTGGTATACATTCAATACCTACTTTCTGCATGATTGATCTCTAGGGTTACAAATAGTAAAACCAAATTTCGGCAATTTTTTTATGACGATCAATATATTGACATTACAGATCCTGAGCATATCACATTAGAGAACAAAGATAACTGGAAAGTCATTCTGAACACTGAAGAAGCAGTTGATGTAGCTAGAGCTACTAATGATACTGGGGCACCCCCTACTGCTCCACCACCTCCCTCCACAAGCACACAGACGGAGTACTCCTGGGCCATGCCTGATGTCAGGCATCTATATGGCTATATGCAGCAACGGTTTGACCACATGGACAACCGCATGGACCTGATGGGTCAACAATTTTCTACTATAAATGATATGGTTCATCACATGGATATTTGGCACCTTTCTCAAGGCCACTACTCCATGCCACAGTAGCACCAAAATACTCTGCCGTTGTACCCTGAGTTTGCTCCACACCCCATGCGGGTTGATATTCTAGATAACAATGATCTCGTCAGCCAGTTCTTCCCCTCTGATCACATGGGCCCTGGCCCATCCCACTGATGCCCCACCCCATGATAGGTACTCAGTTGTTTCCTTCATAGGTTTGATTGATGTAGTGAGGACACTGCAAATTTAAAGCTTAGGGGGATGCAACTGGCCAGTAATGTAATTTACTTTTATTGTTTTTCATGTTGTCATGTCTTTTCTTCTTTCATGTTGTTCCTTGTTTTTCTTTCCTTTTGTGGAAAAATCATGTATGATGTGAGGCTATCTTGATGTAGTAAACTGATTTTTCTACCAAGTTTGAACCATCTTGCCCTTTTGCACCTTAATTTGTCATTGAAAGAATTCTAAAGAGAATGCATAGATTAGTTGAAATCATTTGGCCTTCAACACGTGTTTATATCTGCTTTATACTTGTAGCTTGAACACTCAACTTTTTCATCATTGATTGCCTAAAACATGTAATGGTTTCTTTTTGGTGAAGTAAATTAACATCACAACATCATTTGGAATACCTGATACCCTTGCCAAACTCTTTGTGCATTTTTCAACCTTTCTTTCAGTGAATTTTTTTCTTCCAAAACAAATGGATGAAATCTGGCTAATGTTTCTATTTAGTTGACTCTCCCATGTTGTGAAAAATATTTAAAATCTATTTTATCTCATTTAACCTTCTTACCCCATAAAAGACAGCTTATTCACCCACATATCATGCTAGCCTAGTGTAAGTATGATCTGGCAATGATGGTTAGGTGGTATGTCTTAAAAAGAGGGTAAAATACCCCAACTGACACCCATGTGAGCATAAGCCTACATTAGCAACCGAGTGCCAGAACCAAAAATCCATTTGCCATATCATTTTTGAAAAAAAAGAGAGTGCAACTCATTATCTTAATGTTAGCTAAGACTTCATCAATTGTATCCTTCATAGATGAGGAATGGTGTTGTGCATCCACTAATTGTTTGGCTTGGTTATCCAAATTCTGTTTAATGTTGCTGAGTTGATTGATTCATTAAATTGAAATCGCCCTTGCTGAACTTAAGAATCTTTTTCATTGATGTTTAAGTTGAGTTGATGGCCATGAGTATAAACCGTTGATCATTGTTGGCTGAACATTGCATATCTTTCTTTCAACTAATCTATACATGAGCTTGAAAATTCTTTCATGTGTGTTTTATGTTCTTTTTTCTTGAGGACAAGAAACGGTTCAAGCTTAGGGAGATTTGTTGTGTGTGTTTTATATCACCTTTTTACATTTCTTCACACATAGTTTCATCTCATTCTGTCCCAAATTAGCCTCTATTTATATCCATTTTGCCACACTTTTTAGTCTCTTTGCTTATCAAATGATGTTGATTGTAGATATGTATTAAAAAGGTCAAATTGGAGATAACCAAATTCAGATCCAACCTCAATGGGACTTCTCCAAGTTTTACTGCTGACCCAAAGCAGATTTCTAAAGAAACAGCAGAAGAGATGACATGTTATATTGTGAATACGGTGTGTGATTCTCCAGCAGCTTCTAGTCTAGATCAAAGAAAAGAGGTAACATGACGTGTCCTTCATCAGACACGACGTGTTCCAAGTACATGAAGACCGTATGCATCTTTCATCCAAAGAACACAGTGTGTGTTTATTCAGACACGCCGTGTGCCCTTCATTTGATTCACTCCCTGAAGATAGAAACACAGTGTGTCTTATACAAAAAGTGATAGATTTTGAAAAGACACATGACATGACATGACATGACGTGTTCAACAAAAGACACATCATGTTGTTGTCAGTTTCTAAAAAAAGCGATAGATTTTGAAAAAATCGAATTCGATTGCCTTTCATTTTAAAAGAAAATGGGAGCCCATGAGGTGGTTATGCTCGGTCATTTTGAAGTGTTTTACTCCCAAGAGAAGTTCTAGAGCAGAAGAAGGCAATTTTTGGGTAGAAGAAGGTGGTTTCTTGGAAGAGAACCCTCATTCTACATCATTTCTTCTCCAAAGTGCAGCAGAGCTACTCTCTTCATTCTAGCCTTCTGGGAGGGAAGTTGGTCTGAGTTGGAGCTTTCTAATGGTGGAACTTCATCCTCTTGCTAGAGTTCTCTCCCCTTAGCTTGCATATGTGGTTCTTCTAGCTTTTCATTCTCTTAAACATGCAAAACTCTAAAATTACTATCACGTATATGCATATCTTCACTATGGACGAGTAGAGATCTTTTCTTGAGCATGGGAGAGTAGCTCCCATGTCATTGATCATGTGAACTCGAATTTTATGCTTATTGCTATTTAATTTTCTCTGTTCCATGGATGGCTATGGTGTTTTCTTGCTTGTATGCTAGACTGACCACCTTTTATACATGTTTTATGCTTGTCTTGATCTTCGGGAGAATGCATTAGGAAGTATGGAGGAGGATCTATAGCAAAATTCTCTTGACCACAAGAGTGGCTAGGGATTATTGAGGGTTTCAATTGTGTTTGATGCTAAGCATAGACGCGAGAGCTTTATGAAAAGTTGAGAACCATCTCATGGCATTGGGAAATGCATGATGATGACAACCTCCTTGCTTATTAAATAGTGATTTTATTTCTTACATTCATGTGATATAATGGTTATGACAGTGAAACCTTATGCTCAAGTTCCTAATCATTAAATTAGTTATGTTGTTTAAACATTTTCCTTGTTTTCATTTTCTTAGGTCTATAAATAATTAAACTTTTACAAATCCGATTTAGATTAGTGAAAGTTAGCACATTTGTGCCTAACTAGCCTAGCTCCTCATGTTCGACACTCGACTACATTGATTTCTATATACTTGTGGGTAATTAGTGAGTTGAAATCTTTCTCTTTTCAAAACTCCCAACAGCCATCCGGCTGGGTTCTATCAGGATTGTCATCCCAGTCACCTGACTAGGTTCCTGCTAGGACTAACACGGGCTGCTAGGACTAACTCGCTAAGTGTGTCACCCAACTCACTAGTCTAGGTTCAAATTCGTTTCCCAATTTGATTCTAAATCAAATATGGAAACTTTCCCTACTGGGTTCCAGTCGCCCATCTAGTCACTTTCCCATAGTGAAAGTCATTTGACCGATTGTCAATTAACTGATCCACTTTCTTGATCCAACTAGTTGATCGATTGGACATTCCAGTCTCTTGACTGGGTTGGAAATTAGCATGTTCATGATTCAAAACCATTCTAATCATATGTTTGATTGTAAACTTCAATTCCCTTATGCATCCTTATGTATGTGATCCAGTAGGTTCCTAATCATGTTGGTAGTGATGTTCAAAACATCACAAGCAAAGATTAGTGTCAAGAAACAACACATCATTGCCACCCAAGTAATAGTGGTAAGTTGGAGAACAAATTCAACATATAAAGTGACCAATGTACCATGACCTTGTAATCCATTTGTCATACATATCCAAATTGAAACTAAGGCATGTGATTGTCATCCTCTTATCATTCAATATATGTTCCTTGAACTATAGTAGACTATTCAAGATATTGTAAGATCAATATCATATTATTGACTCACATGAGATGGCCATACATTTTCATAGTCTTGCTTGTCAAGTGGCAGATATATCACTCAAAAGGAGTGACACATTCCATCTACATCATTCATAGTAATCCACAAGTGCTATAGTGCACCCAATCACCTAAAGACATAAAGACTAATTCTAAATCCTATATCCAAAATACATCGTATAAGGTCACTTTATTCTCATTCTTATAATTATAGGAAGATAATTGAATAGAACCATATATATTAATTTGAGTTTGTGAGATGTTCCATTAGGTGGCATATTTCAATTAACGTTTCCCTCAATTACATACAATACATGTTTGATTTGTAAATCCTAAAATCACTTCATGTTTACTTCATAGTTACAATCCCAATCAGAAGGTATGCATGTAAATAATTTGTTTTTAGATTTATTTTTGACTTAGTATGAACATAGGTATATTTAGAAGATATAAAATATCACAAAAATATATGTCCAAGCACCCATTAGGGCACACAAAAATCATGATAAGGTTCAAATAACCATTAGGTCATATCAATGCCAAGTTTGCAAAGTAACTTTAGATACATTTTCAGGGGTTGAATTAGGTCTAAGAGTATATCACCACAAGGGTTATGTATATAAACTTGTGGGAGTCAAACAAGGTTCATAACATCCTTCAAAGAACCCATTTAATGCACAAAATGTCATTTTTGGCCTTACAGAGGTTCAACATAATAAGTCTTCATTTTTACCAGTGAAAGTATAATTCTCTTCATATTACAGAAATGAAACACCATAAAAGGTTTCATGATCAAATTCTTAAGTATGAGCAAGTTATGGTTAAAATAAGATTAAACACATATATGTCATTTTGGAGTCTCGATGAGCTACTTCTAGGTATATGGCATATGTTCAATATGTTTCTAGAAGCATGAAAGTTGTAGAAATATGTTATAAATAGTCTAGATGATCGGCCATATATAAAAAAAGATCACATAATGTGTTTCCCATTATTATGGTATCCCAAAAGTTGTAAATGAGTCATTGTTAGGGCAAAACTACGCATATTTCAGATTTTCAACCATAGAGCCATAAGAAGATAGTTATTAACATTATAGATCAGAAAAAGAACATAAAGATAAGAAATAAGTTCTGAGATCCTTCCATAGGTATGAAAACTAATCTAGGAAATGTGAGATTTAAGCATTTCTTTATTAATTAGGCTATGAGTGCATGATTAAATCAAGGAAAGAGTAAGAAACCCAGCAGAATAATGTGTGAGAAGGATACTTCTCTTCCAAGTCACGTGGATCATCCATCAAGCATCACCATCAACCACCTAAAGCTCCATCTAGGCTCCGTCTAGATAGATCTAGTCTCACCTAGTTCAAAGAGAGAGAAAAGGTGACATTTTTAGCTCCAGTAAGCTAAAACCACCATGCGTGGCCATGGTATTCAACCAAAAGGAAGAATAAGTAAATAAAATAAAGTAAAAGAGACAAGAAAGATTTGATATTACGTTTTCAAAGATAGAAACGAAGCCAAAAAGCTTGGGATGTCCCATGGAAGCTTGATCATCAATATGCATATATATATATATATACATATATATATATATATATATATATATACACACACACACATAGACATATAAGCATATACAAGCTCCTTCCTCAAGTTGATGAGCCTCCATGGAAGACTACCCCAAGCTCCACTCTAGGAAACCATGAACTCATCATCACAAATTATGTACATCCCTCAAAAGGTCCCAAAGAAGATCCTTTATGCAAGATCTAGGGAAAATCTTGGGCAAAAGAGGATAAAAGAGGGTGATTTAGTTGTTTGGAGCAAGAAACACCGTGGAAATTCATGGAGTTTGGATCAAGGAAGAAGTGTAAGGAGAGAACAGAAACGGGGATGAATAAGAATCATTACCTTTCATGGTTTGAGTGTGGGATGAGGTTATCTACCCAAGGAACATCCAAAAAGTCTTGATTCTTCAACACACATCAACAAAAGAATAGATGGATGATTTCCCCCAAGCCATGACTGTCCCTCTTCCTCCAAGCTTATTATAGAAGTCTCCCATGTAGACAAAAGGATCTAGCAATAGAAAAGGTCAGAATATAAAGGTCACATATACAACCATAGAGAGAAAAGACTTCTATACCCTGACCCTCCTTTTTTTAGCAAAATATTCCAAACCATAGTATATTCCAAATCCTAGGTCTATGGTCACTCAAACAAGGTTAAAATGTTATAAATTTCATAAAAACATATAGAAACATATGTATACATACAAATTTCTTAAATTCCTAGTAAGAACCTCAATTAGGGTGAAATTGCAAGCCAGTCCACACATGTACATGTACTTACAAAATCAAGGAAAAATTGTCCAATTGAAGTATGATTCACGTCATCTTTTAACAATTTGATTTTAAGGCTCAAGCATGTATGAGTATGAATTAAAAAACATGTTTGAATATGTTTCCCATAATTTTCAATTAGGACCCGAATATATATTTAATTTACAATTAAGTCCACAACTTGCAAGGAAACTTGAAACTAGGACAATTGACATGCAAATTGAACAAAATGATATAAATCTCTTAATCAATTGATATCCATTATTAATGAAGCACACAATTATCATAAAAAATCAAGATTAGAGGAATATTAGGATAAAACTAGGTTCATAGTCTCACAACTTTAGAGTTGATGGCTTAATAGGATGTGTTCAGGTGTACTTGTTTGAAGATCCTAGATAGTGTACATGATCCGACTTGTATAATGTACTCTTCAAATTGTCATTGAAACTATGTAACCGACAAAGTTGCTTAATTTTATTTGTTGAGTGTTGAGACTATGATGATGGTTTCATCTTGTTATTTGTTCATGTATCCTATGTTTTTACACTTCCACATTCAAGCTTTGATATTACCATTCTAGGGGAGGACACTCATGTCCTTCATCCATTGACTCTCTAGTCATTTGGAGGTTGGATATGGGTAAAAAGATAGTTTTAAGACAATCATACTCTTATTGTTCTATCTTTTTTCCTTGAACTAGAGCAGAATTTTGAGATATTGTGAGCTCAATATCATATATTGACTCACATGAGCATGCCCATGCATTTCTATAGTCTCTCTTATCATGTTTTTGGGTATCACTTCAAAGGATGGACAAATTTCCATCTATATTACTCATAGTAATCACAAGTGTTACAGTGCACCCAATCACCACCCTTCATGCAACCTTTATTCAAAGTCACATTAGGCTAGTGTTGAAGTACACCGAGCAACATGTGACTATTGTAGAAACTTCAGGTCTAAATATTACAATCACCACTGACACATTGAGGTATGACTCCTACATGTCATTACATGACTTTCGTGTGTCATTCTAATGGTGTGTCTATCCCACTTAACTTGTTCTCTAATAGGTACCCATGTATCTAAGTTGACACCCGAGATGATGACTAAAGAGAAATAGTCATCACTCACAATACATGCTATTCTTGTGTATTATTTTTGTCCTAAATATCCAAAATAATAACCGACTAGAAACATAACACTAAGGAGTACTCTAAGTATACATACAATCTCATGTTCAAGTCCTCAACTCGAACCATATACCATCAAGTTAATACATTATAAGGACTTTTTTAAGTTTATTAATTATCTTAATATTGAAACAAACATAACAATTGGAATTGCTTTTTATTAATAAACAAATCATATACAAAGTATCCCTATCAAAATCATCACATGATGGCTCTTAGGACATAAAACCAACAATTAGAGCATATGCGAGATCCACATATGGAATCCCATAACCAAGATGAATAAGTAGATAAGTTTTTCTATAAACATAAACACCTAAAGTAAAATATTTATCCCTTCCTTATTATTCTTTAGTTTCTCAAGGTAAAGAGGGCAATTCCTTTTCCAATGTACAAATTGGTGCGAATGGTGACAATTGCCTTCCTTGCCTACTCCTTTATCTTTAACTACAAAAGAACTGGGCTTCTGACCATATTTAGAACTCTTATCAGCTTTTCCTTTTCCCTTTGACTTGCCCTTCCATCTGTTAACCATCACATTGGACTTTGGCTTCTCTTTCTTCATCTGAATCTCAACAATTCTCAACATGCCAAGAAACCATGACAATGGTAGAACAAAAATTGATCTTTTTGTATTTCATGACAAACTAATTGTAAGATTTTGGATACAATTGCAAGATTACACTAGTGGTTGTCCTTGGCCTAAGGATAATCTTAGTCTCTCTAGGATTTCCACATACCCAATCAACTTGAGTACATATGACCCAATTGGATTGCCTTCAGTCATGTTGCACTTAAACATTGCCTTGGAGACACCTTACCTCTCTTGCCTTGCTTGTTCTTGGAACATATTCCTAATATGTGTGGACATCTTTAAAACTCCCACGTTCTCATGTTGCTTCTGAAGCTTACGATTCATGGAGAATGGCATAGAGCACTTGGCATTAATAGTGTCATTGATGTTCTTACATAAGCTTCCTTTTTTCTCTAGGCAGATTTTGTAACGACCGCCACCAAACCAACAGCCAAATCATTACTAAATATGCTGAATAATCATAAGAATCATATTAATAAAAAAATCACTAAAAATTAAAACCATATTTTTGCAAAGAGATCCATTTCTAGGAAAACTCCTTAAGGAAGAACCAAAACTTGATATTCACATTGATCATATATTGTACATACACTGTACCATCTCTTCTCAAGGATAACATATAACAGTTTCTTTCTCAAAACATATACATAAAGCAACAACAAACCTCGAGGCATACAAGCCAAAATCTCAAATTGTTCATAAAACCAACACGTACTAAATCCAAGAATCTGAGAGTACAGAGATGACACATATGACTTCTATCTATAAGACATGACAGACAGTACACTCAACCTGAGCTGTCACTGTTGTCCCTACTACTGTTGTTCTTTCTCTATAGTATGGTCTCAATCCCCCTCGTGCACGTCCACCTAAAAAAATGTGGATCCCACAGGGTGAGACAATTGTACCAGTGAGAGATATAACTCTCCGCCAACAATGTTATTATCACAATTAAATAGTATTAAACTGAGCAGAGGATAAGCATTTTAGAACATTCTCAAATTTTAAAGCATTGCAACTATCTATTATAGAGCAGTAAATCATCTATTCTCTTTATAAGGAATAGGAAGAACATGTATATCATTTACCCATCATACTATATCAACATCTCAATCTTATCATGTGATACTCATTATCATGATATGACATCCATGAATCATTTTCATTTCTATATGTTGGCCTCAACCAATCTGCTAATCAGATATTGAATTGTACCAGTCATGTGAATATACATCATCATCATCATCTGTCCAGGTATTTTCTTTGCCAATCCTGTGAGGTTATTCTAGGCATTGGACTATGCCAATCATGTGCAACTATTCCAAGTATTGGACAATGCAAATCATGTGATATTACAGCCAGGTATTGGGTTATTACCAATCATGTGATTAACAACCAGACATTGGGTTATTACCAATCCTGTGATTAATAGCTAGGCATTGGGTTATTACCAATCCTATGATTAATAGCCAGGCATTGGGTTATTACCAATCTTGTGATTAACATCCAGGCATTGGGTTATTACCAATCTTGTGATTAACATCTAGGCATCAGGTTATTACCAATCCTGTGATTAACAACCATGCATTGGGTTATTGCCAATACTATGATTAACAACCATACATTGGGTTATTACCAATCATGTGATTAACATCTAGGCATTGGGTTATTACCAATCCTGTGATTAATTTCCAGGCATTGGGTTATTACCAATCCTGTGATTAACTGCCAGGCATTGGGTTATTACCAATCCTATGATTAATAACCAGGCATTGGGTTATTACCAATCTTGTGATTAACATCCAGGCATTGGGTTATTACCAATCCTGTGATTAACAACCAGGCATTGGGTTATTACCAATCATGTGATTAACAGCGAGACATTGGGTTATTACCAATCCTGTGAAACTATTCTAGGCACTGGACTATGCCAATCCTGTACATCTATTCCAGGCATTGGCCTATGCCAATCTTGTACATCTCATCATTTAATATCACGTCACCTTTACAAGGCATTATACCTTGGCCAAGCCATCATACTTATTCACATCCTTTATATAATACAAGTATTCCTCTTATCTCCTTTAAGCATATTCAAAACACTATAGCCCTTATTTGGCTATAATCATAAAGCATGTATGATTAAGATTTCATTATTATTGTATCCATTTATTATTATTATTATTATGTTACTAAGTTTCCATTTCCTAGTTTATTTAAACATTATCATTTCTTACATGAGACTTTTATAAACATCTTGTTACCTCTCACTAGGAAACACCTATTCTCATGGCTCACAAGGCCCATTAAACATCTTGTCACCTCTCACTAGGCAACAACTAATCACATGGCTCACAAGGCCCATTAAACATCTTGTCAACTCTCACTAGGCAACAACTAATCACATAGCTCATAAGGCCCATTAAATTGTATTATATGTAACATCATAGCTCATACTTAGCTATTCTCATTATCTCATGCTACCAACATGGTTTCAATATGGTTAAGGTTTCCCCTTTATTAACCAATTATAATTTCAACTCTTATCATTACCCTTCATTAGGGTTAAGGTTTCTTTTATAAAACCATCTAGGGTTTTGAAATACATTTATCAAGATTCAAACCCTAATTCACTCTCCACACATATTAGGAGTATCAATGTATGCTCATTTCATGATTATCACAGAAGTATAAGTTTCTCTCTCATCCTTACTAGGATGTTGATTACTTCATACTTTATTAAGTTGGCTCAACCTTTCCTTCAAGGTTCATTAGACTACTTAATCAATATTCATTAAACTCCATACCTCTAAATGTATGACTTGATATAAGACACTTCATGTGTTACTATATCAAGTACATTACATCTAAGGTGCTTTCCTTCATATGGTTTTTGAGGTGCTTCCACCATATCAGGTATGAGGTGTGTGCTTGCTACCCATATCACTTTAGAGGTGTATGTGTTCTTCACACCATATCGGGCAAAGAGGTATGTGTATGCTTCACACCATATCGAGCAAAGAGGTGTATGTGTGCTTCACACCATATCGGGCAAAGAGGTGTGTGTGGTTCACACCATATCACTTTAGAGGTGTATGTGTACTTCACACCATATCGGGCATAGAGGTGTGTGTATGCTTCACACCATATCGGGCAAAGAGGTGTATGTGTGCTTCACACCATATTGGGCAGAGAGGTGTGTGTATGCTTCACACCATATCACTTTAGAGGTGTATGTGTGCTTCACACCATATCGGGCAGAGAGGTGTGTGTGTGCTTCACACCATATCGGGAAAAGAGGTGTGCTTAACCCAATATCATTTTTGAGGTGTATGCTTGACCTCATATAGTCCAAGAGGTGTATACTACCTTACCATATCGTGAAAGAAAGTATAAACTCATATCCTTATCATTTTAGTGGAGTAGGTGCATCACCATATCGGGTTAGAGGTGCTTGCTTGTGTGCTTGAACCCGATATCACTTTATATGGTGATACCATCATCTTCAAGCTTTATGCCTTCATTCTACTTGTTCTAGTAAAAGGATAACATGTCTAAGCAACTAATATAACTCATAATTTCATCAACCATTTCAGAATATTTTAGAATTTAAAGTAGTTCATTTAAGCATAGCAATTTAGGTGATGAATAATAACATGGTTGAGTTCAAGTTATATAACCCACCTTGTGAACAGCTTCAAAGCTCCACGCTCCAAAGCTTCGCATCCTAAGGTTGAAGAAGAACTTTCCAAGGTCCAGGGCTCATTCACAACACCTCCATAGACAAGAAATCACCATAGTTAAGCACTTGGTGAAGAAGGAAAGAAAGAAAGATCATAACCCTATATCCATGCTTCAATCCAAGGTTGAAGATGATCATGGCCTTACCTTAGGGTTAAGATTTGATATCCTTATTGATCCTTAGCACCTTTGCACGATACCTCACTACTCATGCACGATATGCCCTCACTTGTGGTCGATATCCCCTTCACTTGTGGCCAATATAAATCCACTATGGCCGATATCAACTTGCTATGGCCAATATCACTTGCTATGGCTGATACCAAGGCCCTATAAATGATACCACTTCACCCATGCATGATACCAAGAATCCATGCACAATATACAAGAGCGAGGAGGTGGTAGGATTCGAAAACATTTGCTTAGGGGTGAAAGGAAGGGTATATATACTTGAGGTTCATGAAAAAGTGTGTATATGAGGTTTCATCAATTTACTACTAGTAGGTGCCACATGGCCATGCATGGATTGACACATGTACTTGCATGCACTCCATCTTTATCTTTCCATGCAAAATAAAAACTTGAGGATAATGCAAGGGATAAGGGTCGCCCCCCTTTAGTTATCTTCTAGGACAAGCCACTTCCACTTACATTATTATATTCTCAATTCAATGCAACCTTTCCCAAGGAAAGTTGCAAGCCGATATCCATTTATTTATTGAGGTGCTTAGGTCGTTTTTGAAAAATCAAAGAGTTAAAACAGGATATGGGGGTCTCCTTTTTGTATCCTTGGCCGATAGGGACTCCCATTTAACACTATAACCCGATAAACCTAATACAAGCTCAAATTAGGACTTCCATTCAAACCCCTTTCTTGCTCTTTTCATCACCAAGAATACCATCACTCATAATTGATTCAAACATGGTGCCTCATTATTTATATATCCTCTAAATTATACTAGGAGGGAGTAGGGACACTCTAGAGGTGGTAATTTTCATATCAAACCTATATTTTGGGTAAATTACAACTTGCACCAAAATTGGTACTCAAGTCACCAACATTATTCAAACAAGTTCAAACTTGGAATTTAGGCTTTCCACAAGACACCTCCTTGCATAATTCTTTATATAATGATGCTAAAACAGTTAGGGAACATTCAACATGTGACAAATTGCAATATAACCCCTCATCTTGGGTAAATTGCATTTTGGTCCAAAACATGAGAACATTGCTCAAACATTATTCAAACAGGACCAAATTTGAAACATAAGTTTGTTACATAATAGCAAAACACTTTAGAGGATTATATTAAAGTTATAAGCAACTTACGTAGCCAAAACAAATAGGGTTATCACATAACTCAGGTTAGGGTCATTACAAGTTGGAAACCCCTAACAAGGATTTCATCCCCAAAATTCCAGGTAAAGGGAGACATATATTATTCATTAATCATATCATCAAGTCTCCACATAACATCTTAATGTCATGGAGATGCCATAGAACTTTGATCAGCATAAAGTTCTTTCACACATGGTTATCATAGAATCTGTCATACAGGATACATACTCCACTATCCTTTTCATTATTGACTGTAGAGTCAACTATGTGTCAGGTAACATTTTTCTTAGTCAGAGAATCATTATACATGCCTTATTTAACTCAGGTGTCAAACCTCACTAATTTTTCACCTTTTCAACTTACATCTTTATGTAATAAGATCCTTGATCTTGGGAGTTTTCTATACCCTCACTTAGTTTGTCATTTCTTTTCAAGGAAAGACCAGAGTTCCATTCTGTAACCCACTTGGGACTACAAGTATTATCATGCATCTGTTGTGCCACTCAAATCTACTGACACAACACTAAACTTTCTTATGACTTGTATCAATTATCCCTTTAGCTATTTATTTTCTTGTCATAAGGAGAGGCTACTTATTAAAGAAGAACTATCTCAGAGGTATCTCTAGATGTTATGTATAAGCTGCCTCAACAAATCTAGATAGGGATATTCCAAGAAGTTATCTTTAACTTGATCAACTTTTCCCCAAAAAATTGTACAATTGTTCCTTCAAATCATACATCTTTGTTGATGTCATGTTTATGTGAGGAATAAACCCCTAACATATGGTATCCATACTACAGTATGTAACTAGACAAATTTCAAAGTTGGCCCTTCTAGGTAACCAAACATTATTCATCTTATCAGGAGTCATGTTCCCATCTTCTCATATCATTGAAATTCCTTGGATACTAGGATTCTTTACCTTGGTATCCATTATATGTGCCAAAAACACATCACATCATCATCCTTTCCATCCTCTGTTGTTATTACTAAAACTAAACATATAATAGGACCTTTCTTTAATCTTGGGATATTACTTAACACATATACTTTGTCTTGGAACTAAGATCCAAGACTAGTTGATACCTTTCAAAGTATCCATCTATAGATTTCTTCTAATCCATGCACATCAAGTGTCATAATACTTACTTGATTTTCATGTCCCGAAAGGGAAAGAGCACAAGGAATCATAGTCCTTTTTATCATGCCACCATTATTCAAGGTTGTTTATTTAAAGAAAAGAGATTATCACCTTCTTCGAGTATTACATGAACTTTTAATTATTCATGTGTCATTCAATCTTATTTCCTCTTAGGTTCCTTACCTTCAGCATAGGAATTATAGAGATGATTACATGTCACCACCTCTCAGTATTTTCATCATTATGATTACTAGATCTGGGTATTCAAACCCTCTGTTCATCACTGAACATTGTTACCTCTCATCAGGTAATTGTTACCTCTAGGTCCTCAGACCAAGGTATACATTATACTAAACATCTTCTTGTGTTTATAAGCTTATCTATGATTAACTCAACTTTCTCCATATATCAATTAGGATGTGGTAGAAATATCCATGCCACATCTTTTACTTCATTATGCTCTTTAGATTGTCTCAAAATGACTACTTGATCAGAGTAATCAGAAAGATAGCAATCTAAGAGTTCCATACTTACTGTGCCTTCAATAGATGAATACCTGGCCAGGGTATTCAAGAACTGAAATTAGGTAGTATGCATTTGTTTTATATTATGTTTCATCTCTTTAAATTTTTAATACTTAGTATCTCAAATTTTCTCTGGGTTTTTCTTTTACATCTCTTGCATTCCTTCATGAAGAGAGAAATTTCAAAACATATAAGAGAATATTGGACTGGATATAAGTTCTCATCCTTCTTATCTCTTCCCTATGTCCTCATGGGACTAATTAAAGGTAGCTCAACAACAACTACCTTCTTATAATTATCAGATAAAATCTAGAGAAGACATATCAGAATGAGAAAGCTCTATCTGACTGTCACCCTCGCAGCCATCTACCACTTTAGGTTGACTCAAACATAGAGTCAAGATGTTTCATATTGTTACTTTTGCCTTTTTACACTTTTGGGATGTAACTTTCGTAATCCCTGTCGAGTCTGCCTCGGTTGTTGGGTCATTTCCTCCCTTCTTTTTGAACAAAAGGGTTTAGTATGCTCAACATGTCTATATCTATAACATATCTTATCCTCGTACGATAGTCTTATCGGTATAATTACCAATATAGCAGCTAAGTCAGGAGTTCTTACAGGGGGGAAGTTAGTACTTTTGCCTTTACTTAGTGACTAATACCCTAGGGAACTAGGCATTTATTGCACTGGTGGTACCAAAAATGTTGGCTTTTTAGAACAACTAGGAAAATGTCTCCAGAATTATAGAGACCTTTCCTTCATACTCAGCTTATTGCCTCTTCTAGGCATTTCCATCACAGATGTACTATCTATCTATACTTATGGTAGAGTCTATTTTCTTGTCATATGTTAATTCTTTCCACATTTTCCACTGTTACAACATGACTATGTCATTCAGGAACCCTTTCAGAACCCAAAATTTCTGCATTGAGGGCTGGTAACCTAGGTTGTAATGCTAGTATCCAGTCTACTATATGCATCACTGTTGTCCTAACCTACCCAACAAGAGCATAAAACATAGGATTCTCTATCCTGATTAGGTCAAGATGGGAATTCTCAGGCACTCATTCTTCTCTTGCCTGATCCCTTACACGCTCTCTTGGTGCAACAACATTGCTTTCAGCAACGTGTTCCTCATGTTCTCTAGTCATTTTTAAACTTCACCCTTTCTTCTACATAAACACAAGTCACTATAGGGTATACTGGAGGACACTGGAATAGACTCAACACCTTAGTCCTATGTCTCTGTAGACTCAGCGAACCTTAATCTCTAATACCAAACTTGTAACGACCGCCACCAAACCGACAACCAAATTGTTACTAAATATGAAAAATAATCATCAGAATTGGATTAACAAAAAAATCACTAAAAATTAAAACCATTTTTTTGCAAAGAGATCCATTTCCAGGAAAACTCCTTAAGGAATAACCAAAACCTGATATTCACATTGATCATATATTATACATACATTGTACCATCTTCTTGAGGATAACATATAACAGTTGCTTTCTCAAAACATATACATAAAGCAACAACAAACCTCGAGGCATACAAGCCAAAATCTCAGATTGTTCATAAAACCAACACGTACTAAATCCAAGGATCTAAGAGTATAGAAATAACACATAGGACTTCTATCTACATGACATGACAGACAATACACTCAACTTAAGCTATCACTTCTATCCCTACTACTGTTGTTCTTTCTATATAGTACAGTCTCAATCCCCCTCATGCACGTCCACCTAAAAAATGTGGATCCCATAGACTGAAACAATTGTCCCAGCGACAGATATAACTCTCCGCCAATAATGTTATTATCACAGTTAAATAGTATTAAACTGAGTAGAGGATAAGCAGTTTAGAAAATTCTCATATTTTAAAGCATTGCAACTATCTATGATAGAGCAGTAAATCATCTATTCTCTTTATAAGGAATAGGAAGAACATGTATATCATTTACCCATCATACTATATCAACATCTCAAGATTATCCTGTGATACTCATTATCATGGTATGACATCCATGAATCATTCTCATTTCTATTTGTCATACTATATCAACATCTCAAGATTATCCTGTGATACGCATTATCATGGTATGACATACATGAATCATTCTCATTTCTATTTGTTGGCCTCAGCCAATCTTCTAATCAGATATTGAATTGTACCAGTCATGTGAATATACATCATCATCATCTGTCCAGGTATTGGCTTTTCCAATCCTGTGAGGTTATTATAGGCATTGGACTATGCCAATCCTATGCAACTATTCCAGGTATTTGACTATGCCAATACTATGATATTACAACCAGGTATTGGGTTATTACCAATCCTATGATTAACAGCCAGGCATTGGGTTATTACCAATCCTGTGATTAACAACTAGGCATTGGGTTATTACCAATCCTGTGATTAACAACCAAGCATTTGGTTATCACCAATCCTAGGATTAACAGCCAGGCATTGGGTTATTACCAATCCTATGATTAACAACAAGGCATTGGGTTATTACCAATCCTATGATTAACAACCAGACATTGGGTTATTACCAATCCTGTGATTTACAGCTAGGCATTGGATTATTACCAATCTTGTGATTAATAGCCAGACATTGGGTTATTACCAATCCTGTGATTAACAGCCAGGCATTGGGTTATTACCAATCATGTGATTAACAGCCAGGCATTGGGTTATTACCTATCATGTGATTAACAGCCAGTCATTGGGTTATTACCAACCCTGTGCTTAACATCCAAGCATTGGGTTGTTACCAATCCTGTAAAACTATTCCAGGTACTAGACTATGCCAATCATGTGCATCTATTCCAGGCATTGGACTATACCAATCCTATGCATCTCATCACTAAATACCACATCACCTTTACTAGGCATTATACCTTGGCCAAGCCATCATACTTATTCACATCCTTTATATAATACATGTATTCCTCTTATCTCCTTTAAGCATATTCAAAATACTATAGCCCTTATTTGTCTATAAGCATAAAGCATGTAAATTTCATTATTATTATTGTATACATTTATTATTATTATTATGTTACTAAGTTTCCATTTCCTAGTTTATTTGAACATTATCATTTCTTACATGAGACTTTTATAAACATCTTGTTACCTCTCGCTAGACAACAACTATTCTCATGGCTCACAAATCCCATTAAACATCTTGTCACCTCTCAGTAGGCAACAACTAATCACATGGCTCACAAGGCCCATTTAACATCTTGTCACCTCTCACTAGGAAACAACTAATCACATGGCTCACAAGGCCCATTTAACATCTTGTCACCTCTCACTAGGAAAAAACTAATCACATGGATCACAAGGCCCATTAAATTGTATTATATGTAACATCATAGCTCATACTTAGCTATGCTCATTATCTCATGCTACCAGCATGTTTTCAATATGGTTAAGGTTTCCCATTTATTAACCAATTATAATTTCAACTCTTATCATTACACTTCATTAGGGTTAAGGTTTCTCTTATAAAACCATCTAGGGTTTTCTGTACATTTATTAAGATTCAAACCCAAATTTAGTCTCCACACATATTAGGAGTATCAATGTATGCTCATTTCATGATTATCACAGAAGTATGAGTTTCTCTCTCATCCTTACTAGGATGTTGATTACTTCATACTTTATTAAGTTGGCTCAACCTTTCTTTCAAGGTTCATTAGACTACTTGATCAATATTCATTAAACTCCATACCTCTTAATGTATGACTTGATATAAGACACTTCATGTGTTACTCCATCAAGTACATTGCATCTAAGATGCTTTCCTTCAGATGGTTTTTGAGGTGCTTCCACCATATCGGTTATGAGGTGTGTGCTTGCTACCCATATCCCTTTAGAGGTGTATGTGTACTTCACACCATATTGGGCAGAGAGGTGTGTGTATGCATCACACCATATTGGGAAAAGAGGTGTATGTGTGCTTCACACCATATCGGGCAAAGAGGGGTGTGTGTGCTTCACACCATATCACTTTAGAGGTATATGTGTGCTTCACACCATATTGGGCAGAGAGGTGTGTGCATTATTCACACCATATCGGGAAAAGAGGTGTATGTGTGCTTCACACCATATCGGGCAGAGAGGTGTGTGTATGCTTCACACAATATCACTTCATAGGTGTATGTGTTCTTCACACCATATCAGGCAGAGATGTGTGTGTGTGCTTCACACCATATTGGGCAAAGAGGTGTGTGCTTAACCCAATATCATTTTTGAGGTGTGTGCTTCACCTCATATCATCCAAGAGGTGTATAATACCTTACCATATCATGCAAGAAAGTATAAACTCATATCCATATCGTTTTAGTGGAGTAGGTGCATCACCGTATCGGGTTAGAGGTGCTTGCTTGTGTGCATGAACCTGATATCACTTTATAAGGTGATACCATCATCTTCAAGCTCTAGAACTTCATTCTACTTGTTCTAGTATAAAGATAACAGGTCTAAGAAACTACTAGAACTCATAATTTCATCAACCATTTCAGAATATTTTGGAATTTAATGTAGTTTCTTTAAGCATAGCAATTTAGGTGAGGAATAAAAACATGGTTGAGTTCAAGTTATATAACCCTCCTTGTGAACAGCTTCAAAGCTCCAAGCTCCAAAGCTTCACATCCTAAGGTTGAAGAAGGTCCAGGGCTCGTTCACAACACCTCCATAGACAAGAAATCACCATAGTTAAGCACTTGGTGAAGAAGGAAAGAAAGAAAGATTATAACCCTATATCCATGCTTCAATCCAAGGTTGAAGATGATCATGGACTTACCTTAGGGTTAAGATTTGAGATTCTTCTTGCTCCTTAGCACCTTTTCATGATACCACAATACTCATGCACGATATGCTCTCACTTGTGGCCGATATCCCCTTCACTTGTGGCCAATATAACTCCACTATGGTCGATATCAACTTGCCATGGCCAATATCACTTGCTATGGCCGATACCAAGGCCCTAGGAACGATACCACTTCACTCATGCACGATACCAAGACTCCATGCACGATATAAAAGAGCAAGGAGGTGGTAGGATTCGAAAAAAATCACTTAGGGGTGAAAGGAAGGGTATATATACTTGAGGTTCATGAAAAAGTGTGTATATGAGGTGTCATCAATTTACTACTAGTAGGTGTCACATGGCCAAGCATGGATTGACACATGTACTTGCATGCACTCCATCTTTATCTTGCCATGCAAAATAAAAACTTGAGGATAATGCAATGGATAAGGGTCGCCCCCCCTTTAGTTATCTTCTAGGACAAGCCACTTCCACTCACATTATTATATTCTCAATTCAATGCAACCTTTCCCAAGGAAAGTTGCAAGCCGATATCCATTGCTTTATTGAGGTGCTTAGCTCGTTTTTGAAAAGTAAAAGAGTTAAAAACACGATATGGGGTCTCCTCTTTGGCTCCTTGGCCGATAGGGACTCCCATTTAACACTATAACCCGATACACTTAATACAAGCTCAAATTAGGGTTTCCATTCAAACCCCTTTCTTGGTCTTTTCATCACCAAGAATACCATCACTCATAATTGATTCAAACATGGTGCCTCATTATTTGTATGTCCTCTAAATGATACTAGGAGGGAGTAGGGACACTCTAGAGGTGGTAATTTGCATATAAACCCTATATTTCTGCTAAATTACAACTTGCACCAAAATTGGTAAACAAGTCACCAACATTATTCAAACAAGTTCAAACTTGGAATTTAAGCTTTTCACAAGCCACCACCTTACATAATTCTTTCTATAATGATTCTAAAACACCTAGGGAACATTAAACATGTGACAAATTGCAATATAACCCCTCATATTGGGTAAATTGCATTTTGGTCCAAAACATGAGAACATTGCTCAAACATCATTCAAACAAGACCAAATTTGAACCATAAGTTTGTTACCTGATAGAGAAACACTTTAGAGGATTATATTAAAGTTCTAATCAACTTACTTATAAAAAACAAATAGGGTTACCTCATAACCCAGGTCAGGGTCATTACAGATTTGGAGTTGATTCCTCTAGTTTTTGGTGTTTTTAGGACATTGAGCTTACACTCATGAGTGAGAACAATTCTCAATGTCCTATGCCATTCATGGAAGTTATTCATTCAACTTTTCATTGACAATGATCAATTGCAATAATAAGTTGTTATGTTTGTTTTTCATTAGATCAACAAAGAATTTATTTGCACGATTCTACCATTTGATTTAAGAATAAGTTTCATTTAATAAGATTAATTTGGATTTTTATTAACAATGTTCCCACTATTTTGATCAAATTATAGCCTCACTATTAATCCTAAGTATTAATCAAGCAATCTTATAGTGAGCTAAGATTAATAGTGCATTAAGTTATAAGTCAACTTTGGATGACCCCTCACAAGTTAACTATATAGGTAGGTTTCAATTACCAATTGTATCCAATTCACTTCTTGGATATATTGTTTCACATTTCTTTGTCATAAATCATCTTATGAAGTATGTCCCCTCTTTATGCCTCTAGATGCTTAATCCTATTAATATCACCTACTCAAGTCCAACCCAAAGGCCTATATAATAAGATATACACCCTACTCTGAAAGTATCACATACTTATTATCACATTCCCCCAAGATAGACAGTGCACCAAGCTAAGCATGCCCACACATATTTAGTCGAGGTTTTGATGTGTATTACACAGTGGAAGGCATCATAAACTTCGATATTATATTGAGGGATTTGACATAATAATCATATCTATCCAATCATGCACTGTATACTATATTGTGTGTATCATATAGTATATAAATCACTACATGTAAATTAACAATATATGTCGAGTAGTAAAACATATTGAGCCAACACGAGTTTTAGAGAAAACAACTAATATATTCACATATAATGTAACCCTTGTTCTGCCTTTATAGGGTTTTCCATTTGGTCAACTAACAAGCTAGTTGTATGACTATATTCCTTGTTTTGCTAGACCTCAAGTTCTTGGTGGGTGCATTGCTTCATCTTCATCATGAACCCTTCAAGGACCATACTTGTTGGTGTGGTCTTTTTATCATCTCATCCTTTCCACAATTATCCACTAGTGGTGTCAATATAGCATCTTATCCTAATTGCAAGAATTAATTTTTTACGAGGAGAATGTAGAGAGAGGAATATGCATGGAATGCAATCCATATACATGTTAGATATTTTTTATCACAATTAAAACCACAATTTACATGTTTAAGATCACAAAAAATCACCACCTTGACCTAGGTACCATATCCACATCCACAAAAAGAAAATAGTTTTGAAGGCATCATGTTGGTTTAAGTGATATATGCACATCATATCACATATGCTATTTGGTGATTATTGTGGATACTTATTGCAGAATTATCCATTCAACAACAATATGTGTTACGACCCATATCAGGGTTAGTCAATAAATACCTCGAATTACGTGAAACACCTCAATTAGTGTTGAATATCAAATTAAACATCAAGGTTAATTAAGCCACGTCATGAATCAATAGTTGAGCTAACCTAGTGCTCATGTGATGATTAGTGCATAATTAAGATGATTAATTTGAGTAAAGTAATAATTAGATGTAAGTGGAATTTTGAATCAGTAAAACAGTGTGATTAGCATGTTTTTATGTCTTGAGTTTGTAGTGCACATTTTTCTTGAAAGTATGCAAAAGAAATCACCTAATTTGGACCTTCGAGGCAAGAGTTGTGACATTTTCATGTTCCTTTGGACTTGGATGCAATTTTTCCAGAATTTGTTTTTGTTTAAGTGGGTCGGTTGCTTTTCTTTCCTTTATCATCATTTTCCCGATCAATAGAACAGGATTTAGCCACAGAGCGGCACCCATAGCTGCTGCTCGACCGAGCAGCTTAGGGGGAAACTCTTGGGGGCGATTCAGGCGCCTTGAGCCCGATCCATGGCGCCCTTCTACCTTCTCCACCTTCTTTCCCTCCATCCTTTCCTCCTTCTTCGCCCAAAGCCACAGCCACCAACCTGGTGGGTGGCGCCCCATCAAGAAGCAGCAACATGGCAGCCACAACAATGACCTAGGCGATTCAATCGGCAAATCGACCTCCGCCTCTTCCTCCTCTACCTTCCCTTCTCCTTCTTCTCTTCCTCCCCTACCCGCCTAGCCACTTGCAGCGTTGCTTCTTGGCTTGGGCGGCCATCCTGCAGCTAACGAGCTGCTGCGGCAGCATGCAGGGGCCCGTTTTGGGCGTGCCAAACACCAGGGGAGGTGCCCTTGAGGCTGGCCGTGAGGTCCAAGCAAAGATTCGCCGTTCCTAGTCAAGTATCAGCCACCAATCGAACTCCTTCCGTCAACCTACACTTGTACGTGTGGATGCTGTGTGCAACAGAACTGAAAAAAATTATTCCAAGGTAGTTCTGACTTCGACTTATAGTCTTGATTAGGAATTCGTAGTCTTAGCTTAAGACTTAGCTTTTGATCGAGCTATCCTTAGATTTTCTTTTGGGTGAAGATGCTAGTTACTGTTTTATTGCAGGTCAGTGTCTTGGTCGGCCGAATTAGATATGATTCGATCGAGTTTCCTTTATAAGGAAATCAAACAGGGTTTTGGTCGGCCAGTTTGCACGGCATGCAGATCAGTTGCACGGGATGCAGATCAGTTGCACGGGGTGCAAAGTTGCAGAAAATAAAACAGAAGTGTTTCTGCCTAGATTGCACGGGGTGCAAAGTTGCAGAAAAGCAGAATTAGGCGTGTTTGTGGATGTTTTCGGTGGTTACAAACACACCGAAGTGGGTGAGTAGTATTTCATTTATTTATCACTATCGAACTCGATTTCATTGTATATATTGCTTCAGTATCAATTGATATAACTCCTAAATAGTGTAGCACATACAATAGTGTATGATATATTTTCCGGTATTACAGTAGTAATGTATACGCTGATTAAAGACGGTTGTTTAGCATTGAAATTGGACAAGTGATATTGAGTCATATTTAAAGATGACAAATGATATTTATATGTGCTTTCAAGTGATGTTCAGAATGTGAAATAAGTATGAAATGTGATATTCCTGTTTAAGTGTTTATATGATAATCAGTTAATAGACTTAGGTGCTCCAACACCGTAGAACCCCATTGCGCGGTATGTACCTTTGGGGTGAAACGGCCGATCTAGCCCTGAGTCTAGATGGTCGGCGACCAGTATTCAACAATAATCCGTGCGTGTGTCACGGTGGCACTGGAGTAATATAGGGGTTATTCAACAATAATCCGTGCGTGTGTCACGGTGGTAACCCAGACCCTCCGACTGTGCACTACAGGTTGCGGGAGGAGTCTAGAGCACTCAGAGTTAGTGCAGTGAGGCCCTTGAGTGCCTAGGAACTACAGTGAGGCCCTTGAGAGCCTGAGAGTGCTGTGAGGCCCTTGAGTGCCTGAGGCCCTTGAGAGCCTGAGAGTCCTGTGCAGACCAGGATGGGAAGTCAGACTTAGCATTTCCCGGGTGTGTCGCTAAGTCTTGTACGGTGGGATCGTAGTTCGCTACAGATCTTCATATGTAGAGTGCACTGCATATGTTTGGGGCATAATAATATAAATATGTAATCATATAGGATCAAAGTAAATTAATATATCCGAACTTTTGTGCCAATCCATTATATCTGTTTATTGGTTTAAATTATCTGTTGTTGCATAGAAATGCGATTATATTCTGTAATCTGCTATGTCATTAGAACTGCCCTGCTTGTATTGTATTTATGTTTATTTCAATTTTATAAACCTGATGAGTTGTTTAGTGATAGCTAAATGAAATGCTATTCACTGAGCGAGTAGGCTCATACCTCTACTCAAAACATTTTCAGGTCAACATCAGCAACAAGAATTCGAAGGATCTTTTCATCCTAACGCTTAGTCTGTAGAAGGTATACGTAGTTAGTAGTTAGAGGTCTCTTAATCCTTTCCCCTCGATCTTTGGGACAAGGTGTGGGTGAGAGAGAATGTGTATAAAGATGTAAATTAACTATTATGCTTTATTTTATGTTGAACAATGTAATATGTTGTAGACTCTGTTTATATTGCTAATCAGTTTAAATAAAAATGCTTCCGTAATTTGTTTAGATTTAGTTTTCAGCATAAATCAGGTCAATTTTTAATGTCTTTAAAAATGTTTTAAAAGCTTTGAATGGTTTGGTTTATGCGTAATTCCTCTGTCGCGCCCTAATCTTGTGATTTTGAGGTTAATGTGAGATCGGGGTGTGACATCTTGGTATTAGAGCATAGGTTGAGTATATAAATACTCTAAGTCAAGGTCAGGGGACGATAAGAGACCAATAGGATTAAGGTTTAAGAGTTTTTCTTCTGTCTGTAATTTTCTAACAGGAAGTATTCTGTTATACTATTATAGATGGCAGGAAAAGGATGTGGTCACGAGAACCAGGTAAAGAGTTTAAGTTGAGTCGTTAAGAATCATTAAGGTCAAAAGATAAAGTTATAAGTGAGACGAATAATAAATGATGAGTTTTAGCTCTGGAAGGTCTGAGTGTTTAGATACCCTGGCCAGGTGTCTGAATACTTAGATTGACCAATATCAAGCTACTCTGCCTGTTCTTCTCTGGATGCCCTGGCCAGGTATGCAGAGGAAGGATGGGCTAGAGAGAAACCCTAGAAATCTTAGGGTTATGAGATAAGAAATTAATGTAGAAATAAGAGATTACATATAAGATGCGATTCAACTCTTGTCTATTATTGCTTATTTGATTTAAATATCACTAGAAATGCTTTTATATGCATAAAATTAGAATTTCCAGTTTGTAAAGCAAATAAGATTCTTTTATATTGTTGTGTCATGAAGTGAAAAGTTTAATGTTTGTTTTCTTTGTATTAAAGTAGACCCGAAATTATGTTTAAATGAGTTTGCCCTAAGTGGATATTCTTTCCACATGTTTAAGATTAATAGGGGTTGATTAATCTCGAGTAGCTCTTGGCTTCAGGACTACAGGTTCGGCCTGGTTCGACTGGCAGGATGCGTTACTGGGATCTAATGACTCCTATTAACAGTAAAATAAGAATAGACTCTGGATGATTTAGACCCCTAACATAGTGAGAATGTATATACACTAGGATGTTTTAACTATGATAAAAAGTCCAAATGTTCTTTTGTCTTGAGAATTAGGGTTTGAGAAGCATAGACCCTAATCGGCCCAAAATAGGGTTTTGATGATACATAAACACAAAATTTGATAAGTAAAGTGTCTCAGTAAATGATTTTTAGTATTTTATGTGTAACTCTGATTTATCTCAAATTTGGATATGATTTGGATATATAAAATGTAAACAACATTTGAAAATATCAGAATTTTTGAAGAATGATCTGACCTGTTTATCGGCCGAGTTTCAAACTCGACCGATCATATTTTCAGAATGATATAGCAGTGTGGTAATTGAATTTTATCTTTTTATTGGTATATCCAATTGATCTCAAATTTTAACTGTGCTTGAAAAACACAATTTTAGACACTTTACTAAATTTGCGTAATTTTTGGATGACTTTTGATCTCTACAGTGAGGGTGTCGGCCGAGTTTGCAACTCGACCGAACCTGCTGCAGACTGCAATATAACAGTGTACTGTTTGATTTTTAATTATTTATTGGTAATTAGAAATGATCTCAAATTTTTTACTGGAGGTATGAAACTTCATTAGGTATAACATATAAAATTTCCAGAATTTTTGGAGCTTCTGTTAGCTATTTAATAAACGAATTACATAAACTATTGTGAAAACTGAATTTTCAGCCAATATAATTAAAGTTGAGTGTTGGGTTAATATGCTATTGACCCAAGCAGCTCAAATTGATCTATATGATCGACCACACACACACACAATAATTCTATGTTACGGATAAGGACCAAATCCTAGAATGATTAGAGTTGTAGTAGTTCAAGGGATATCACTAGTAATTTAACCTTGAATACTAGTATCTATGTAAAATAAGACCTTGAGATTTGTTCTATGTAAAGTAACCTGGCAGTGATAGTGATCTAGGGTTTATAG
The DNA here is from genome assembly GCA_963693085.1 of Alisma plantago-aquatica. Taxonomy (NCBI): domain Eukaryota; kingdom Viridiplantae; phylum Streptophyta; class Magnoliopsida; order Alismatales; family Alismataceae; genus Alisma; species Alisma plantago-aquatica. The sequence goes on along the minus strand of OY856411.1, from coordinate 1,233,150,886 downwards.
GTAGCTAATCTGAATGGTACATGAACAACATGAAATGACTTAGAGAAAAGTGTAAAACATAAAATTGAAATGTAACAATAAGGAAGTAGCATAGAATGCGGAGTATTATCCGATATATGATCTAAAGATAGCTGATGTAGTTCATGTTTTTAAGACATGGCGTCACTATCTTTATGATGTGACAATAGATTATCACCCTGGTAAAGAGAATGTGGTGGCTGATGCTTTCAGCAGAAAGTCAAGTTCAACAACTAATGCATTCTCTATGGCAGGTTTCAATAGAGACCTGTTAGTAGAAATGTGGAAGTTGAACTTAGGCTTAGGGGTGACAACACAGAGTGATTTGATTGTACAGATGTAAGTTAAGCCTACTTCTTATGATCAGATCAAGGAACTACAATAGGGTGATAGTGAGTTAAACCAGACCATGCATGACATGATAGGAGGAAAAGAGACCAGAGTTTAAGTTTTTAAGATGATAAGGTGTTGTATTAGCATGACATGTTGTGTGTACCTCGAGATAGTGAGTTGAAAGAAAAGATTCTTATGGAAGTGCATGTATTGATGTATGCTATGCTTTCAGGAAAACACTAAGATGTATATGAATGTCAAGGAATTGAAACGGATGGTCAGATATGCAGAAGGATGTAGCTGATTAGGTGGTTAAGTGCAATGTGTGTCAGCAGGTTAAGACTTAGCATCAGAAACCCACATGTACTTTGTAATCTTTTCCTATACTAGTATGGGAATGGGAACATATCGCAATGGATTTTGTGATAGGGTTGCCCTAGACACCTAGAGGTTATGACTCGATATGAAAGATTGTGGATAGACTAATTTAGTCTGCTCACTTTCTTCATATTAAGTCAACCTTTGATGTCTCGAAACTTGACTATGATATACATGGATGAAATAGTTAGGTTGCCTGGTAATCCAGTTTCAATCATATCATATTGAGATCCTAAGTTCACATCTAGGTTGTAGAAACTATTGCTTCGTGCTTTGGGCACAAAGTTAAGATTCAGTACAACCTTTTTATCCGTAGGCGGATGGTCAGTCTGAGAGGACCATTCAGACTCTTAAGGACATGCTGAGAGCATGTGTTTTGCTTTTCAGTGGAAGTTGGGAAGAACATTTAAGTTTTATAGAGTTTGCTTAGTGTGAATGTTGGGTTTAGAAATACACAACTGATAATGGTACGGTTTGGGTATAAACCCAGACAATACAGATTTGGTAAATCATTAGGTACACGATTTCAAGATAGTAAGATAGCATTAAAATATACAAATAAACCTAGTTGCATGCTTCCTGTTATGTTAATGGGTATGACTTAACATTTTCATGAATTGGCACGTTTCTCTGAGATATTATTAGAAATTCTCAAGTACTATTAATTATTTGTGTTATGATTTGTAAGCAACTCTTAATTGAGTTATGTGATGCACAAACCAGGATTTTGGTTAATATGCACGTTCTTCGAGAAATTTTAGATAATTGAAAAATATTACAGATGGTTTCTTATAGGTGAAGTAAATTACTCTTATTGATGTAATAAGATGTTCAATTACATGAATTCAGTATGTATGTGCCAAAATTGATTTGAGTTTGGAATATTTATGAATTTTTAATCTGCCTACATGCATGATATAAAGATTACTCAGTAATTACAATGATTTTGAATATACTGCTCTGCCAGTTCTAGAATGATACCGTATTGTGATTTGAACTGCAATCAAACAGATGAGATTACGGAAACCCTAAGAGTAGGGTGTTGCCATGTGACTAGTGAATGAGATAACCCTAAGAGTAGGGTGTTGGCATGTGATGAATGAATAAGGCAAATGAAACCCTAAGGATAGGGTGTACGATGAATCAAGTATTTTGATATCAATTTTCATTATGAGATGTGATGATGTTTAACAGTTAAATTGCATGATTTTATTTTAGTACCAAATTGACATGCATTTTGTTTATTTAAGAATTTTAGTTTGTCTGCATGTATAGTATGATAATTTCTCAGTAATTACCATAAATTGAGATACTGTTATAACAGTTCTACAAAGACAATGTTTTGTGGTTTGATCTGGAATTAGATCAGATGTGTCCTATGTTGAGGGACCAATACAAATAGCTGATCTGAGGATCAAGAAACTTAAGAATCGTGAGATACCTTAGAGAAGGTTTTGTGGAGAAACTACAACCTAGAAGGAGCCACATGGGAGTTTTGGGATAGATATGTGTAACAAGTTTTCTTTTCTCTTTTAGGAATTTCGGGACAAAATTCTTATAAGGGAGGGAGATTGTTACGACCCATATCAGGGTTAGTCAATAAATACCTCGAATTACGTGAAACACCTCAATTAGTGTTGAATATCAAATTAAACATCAAGGTTAATTAAGCCATGTCATGAATCAATAGTTGAGCTAACCTAGTGCTCATGTGATGATTAGTGCATAATTAAGATGATTAATTTGAGTAAAGTAATAATTAGATGTAAGTGGAATTTTGAATCAGTAAAACAGTGTGATTAGCATGTTTTTATGTCTTGAGTTTGTAGTGTACATTTTTCTTGAAAGTATGCAAAAGAAATCACCTAATTTGGACCTTCGAGGCAAGAGTTGTGACATTTTCATGTTCCTTTGGACTTGGATGCAATTTTTCCAGAATTTGTTTTTGTTTAAGTGGGTCAGTTGCTTTTCTTTCCTTTATCATCGTTTTCCCGATCAATAGAACAGGATTTAGCCACAGAGCGGTGCCCATAGCTGCTGCTCGACCGAGCAGCTTAGGGGGAAACTCTTGGGGGCGATTCAGGCGCCTTGAGCCCGATCCATGGCGCCCTTCTACCTTCTCCACCTTCTTTCCCTCCATCCTTTCCTCCTTCTTCGCCCAAAGCCACAGCCACCAACCTGGTGGGTGGTGCCCCATCAAGAAGCAGAAACATGGCAACCACAACAACGACCTAGGCGATTCAATCGGCAAATCGACCTCCGCCTCTTCCTCCTCTACCTTCCCTTCTCCTTCTTCTCTTCCTCCCCTACCTGCCTAGCCACTTGCAGCGTTGCTGCTTGGCTTGGGCGGCCATCATGCAGCTAGCGAGCTACTGCGGTAGCATGCAGGGGCCCGTTTTGAGCATGCCAAACACCAGGGGAGGTGCCCTTGAGGCTGGCCGTGAGGTCCAAGCAAAGATTCGCCGTTCCTAGTCAAGTATCAGCCACCAATCGAACTCCTTCCGTCAACCTACACTTGTACGTGTGGATGCTGTATGCAACAGAACTGTAAAAAAAGATTCCAAGGTAGTTCTGACTTCGGCTTATAGTCTTGATTAGGAATTCATAGTCTTAGCTTAAGACTTAGCTTTTGATCGAGCTATCCTTAGAGTTTCTTTTGAGTTAAGATGCTAGTTACTGTTTTATTGCAGGTCAGTGTCTTGGTCGGCCGAATTAGATATGATTCGCCCGAGTTTCCTTTATAAGGAAATCAAACAGGGTTTTGGTCGGCCAGTTTGCACGGCATGCAGATCAGTTGCACGGGATGCAGATCAGTTGCACAGGGTGCAAAGTTGCAGAAAATAAAACAGAAGTGTTTCTGCCCAGATTGCACGGGGTGCAAATCAGTTGCACGGGGTGCAAAGTTGCAGAAAAGCAGAATTAGGCGTGTTTGTGGATGTTTTCGGTGGTTACGAACACACCGAAGTGGGTGAGTAGTATTTCATTTATTTATCACTATCGAACTCAATTTCATTGTATATATTGCTTCAGTATCAGTTGATATAATTCCTAAATAGTGTAGCACATACAATAGTGTATGATAGATTTTCCGGTATTACAGTAGTAATGTATACGCTGATTAAAGACGGTTGTTTAGCATTGAAATTGGACAAGTGATATTGAGTCATATTTAAAGATGACAAATGATATTTATATGTGCTTTCAAGTGATGTTCAGAATGTGAAATAAGTATGAAATGTGATATTCCTGTTTAAGTGTTTATATGATAATCAGTTAATAGACTTAGGTGCTCCAACACCGTAGAACCCCATTGCGCGGTCTGTACCTTTGGGGTGAAACAACCGATCTAGCCCTGAGTCTAGATGGTCGGCGACCAGTGTTCAACAATAATCCGTGCGTGTGTCACGGTGGCACTGGAGTAATATAGGGGTTATTCAACAATAATCCGTGCGTGTGTCACGGTGGTAACCCAGACCCTCCGACTATGCACTACAGGTTGCGGGAGGAGTCTAGAGCACTCAGAGTTAGTGCAGTGAGGCCCTTGAGTGCCTAGGAAATGTAGTGAGGCCCTTTAGAGCCTGAGAGTGTTGTGAGGCCCTTGAGTGCCTGAGGCCCTTGAGAGCTCGAGAGTCCTGTGCAGACCAGGACGGGAAGTCAGACTTAGCATTTCTCGGGTGTGTCACTAAGTCTTGTACGGTGGGATCGTAGTTCGCTACAGATTTTCATATGTAGAGTGCGCTGCATATGTTTAGGGCATAATAATATAAATATGTAATCATATAGGATCACAGTAAATTAATATATCCGAACTTTTGTGCCAATCCATTATATCTGTTTATTGGTTTAAATTATCTGTGTTGCATAGAAATGCGATTATATTCTGTAATCTGCTATGTCATTAGAACTGCCCTGCTTGTATTGTTTTTATGTTTATTTCAATTTTATAAACCTGATGAGTTGTTTAGTGATAGCTAAATGAAATGCTATTCACTGAGCGAGTAGGCTCATACCTCTACTCAAAACATTTTCAGGTCAACATCAGCAACAGGAATTGGAAGGATCTTTTCATCCTAATGCTTAGTCTGTAGAAGGTATACGTAGTTAGTAGTTAGAGGTCTCTTAATCCTTTCCCCTCGATCTTTGGGACAAGGTGTGGGTGAGAGAGAATGTGTATAAAGATGTAAATTAACTGTTATTCTTTATTTTATGTTGAACAATGTAATATGCTGTAGACTCTGTTTATATTGCTAATCAGTTTAAATAAAAATGCTTCCGTAATTTGTTTAGATTTAGTTTTCAGCATAAATCAGGTCAATTTTTAATGTCTTTAAAAATGTTTTAAAAGCTTTGAATGGTTTGGTTTATGCGTAATCCCTCCGTCGCGCCCTAATCTCATGATTTTGAGGTTAATGTGAGATCGGGGTGTGACAATATGTGACTCAAAAATAAACCATAGTCAAAGGCATACAACATTGGCTCTTATGTAACTATAGGGTTTTTGAGAAAGGGGATCAAGGGAAATACAAATATTCCTTCAACTACACCTTGGCTAACATATCCCTCATAGACATAAAGCATCAGTATAGAAGGGATATCAAATAAGTCTTGTCACACACTAGTTGTCCAACACCTAGACACATCTTATGTCAGTGTAGAACATGTACTTTTGTATATGGATCCGAAAAGTTTATTTTTGTCATTGCTTTTTCATCACAACAACACCGTGTTTTCACCATGGAGATTTTGCATGTTCTATAGCATATAACCAAAGGCCTCAACCTCTACTTCTTCCATGCAGATGCAAGAAATCTTGGTCCACGACCTTGATTGCCAATAGGAAGTGGAACTCAAGGTCATTAACATGCGGTCATCACTTGATCTCCTTCTCCTCCTATTACAAGTTGTAATCCTTGGGGTGAGTTTTTCTCTCTCCAAGAGGGAGCACTCTTTGATAACTTGTGTCTCACAATGTTTGTGTGTGTCCCCTTTGACATCCACCCCTTTATTTATGAGAGTCATGGGCTTGGATCTCGCAAAAAATCTGATCTCATTCCTAAACCCAACTTACAATTAGAATCAAACTTGAAAAACTCAAACAAACTTCCTACTCGACCAATTCATTCATGAATCAACTAAATCACTAACCCAGACAACTCACTAGACCATCCATTCACTTGATTTGTTTAGTTAAAAGTGTTGTTCCAATTTGAATTCCTCAATCTTAATCCAAATTAGATGAGTTTTCCTATTCTTTTTCAATCCTAGTTTCATCTAGTTTCCTACCTGGACTATCTAGTTATCTAATTGGATACTTATTTAATTGGTGATCAGTTGACCAAACTGACATTCAGTCTAACTAGCTAATCAAACCATCATGTTTCCCAACTGGATTGCCCAGTCACATGGTTGAGAAAAAAAAACCTATTCATGATTCATAACCATCCTAATTGTATATATGATTGGGAACATCAATCCCCTTATGCTATCCTTATGTGTGTTGTCATAGGTTCCTTATTACATTGGTAGCGATGTTCAAAAAATCACAAGAAAAGATTAGTATCTAGCATTAATCGTTGCTACCCATGTAATAAGAGTAAGTTGAGAATAACTCTAACCTATAAAATGACCAATTTCACCATGATTGTATAATCCCTTTATCATATAATCTATAGCAAAACAAAGTCATGGGTTGTCATCCTCTTAACATTATATCTATGTTTCTTTAGCTAGAAAATACTATTGAGATTGTGTGAGCTCAAATCATATATTGACTCACATTAGCATGGCCATGCATTTCATAATATCACTTATCAAGTGGCCAAGATATCACTTCAACGGAGGGGTAAATTCCATATACATCACCCACAATAATCCATAGCTATCACAATGTACCCAGTCGTTACATGTATGGAAATCCTTATTTAGAGTCACATAAGGTAGTGTTATACTACATAGAACAACATGTGATCATTGTAGTGACCAGCTCTAAGGACCAAGATTGAGATATGACCATGAATGCCATTACATGGCGTCCATGTGCCATTCTCAAACTGTGTCTGTCCAGTACGACTTATTCTCTAACAAGTACCCATGTATCTGAATTGATTCCAATATCATGATTAAGGAGACATAGTCATCATTGAACATACATACTAGTCTTATATATAAGTGTTGTCCTATATTATCCATAATAATAACTAATTATGGACATAACAAGAATGAATGTCATTAAGTATACATATGATCCCATGTTTAGGTCCTCAGCCCAAACCATAAGTCATTGAGTGAAAACAACATTTTTAGGACATCATTACATTTATTAGTTATCTCACCAATGAAACAAACATAATAAGTGGAATTAATATTATTTATTAATAATCAAAATATATATAACATATCCCTATTTCAATCGTCACATCATGGATCTCTGCCCATGCAACCAATAGTTAATACCTTATATCTTATCTTAGAAAAGTTAGTTAAAGATACAAAGAGGTGTTCCTCACATAACAAAATACAAACAAAAAAAGCAAAATTATGCTATCAAATAAAGTTAGTAGTAGTTCTTTTTGGTAGATTTTGATATTTTAGATAGAATTGTTGGCTTTTTGGATATGCCACACTCATATTTTAATGATACAAATATTTCCCATATTATATTACTAACTTGTGTACTAAGTATTTCAGGTGATAAGGGAACATAATCAAGACCCAACTACAAAAACCTCACAAGTGCATAAGTTTGGATACGTGCAAATCAAGTTGTACCATGAATATATTTGTACTTATATGTTTTCATACAACTTTATAGACATAACGTAAGGACAAGTGATGATCTTCCAAAACCTACCCAAAACCCTATCCCATGATCATATGAAGCCTTTAGGGTTGTTAGGTTTCATTAGATATATCATTAGATAAGATATTCCTATTACTTTTGCTTTAAATTGAGCTCTGGGTCACTCTTGGTCGAAGATATTCTTGACCAAGATATAGTCGTGAACAAGATTTGACTGACAGAGCTCGACCGACATAGCCGTTGGAGCAAAATTCCAATCTAGAAAAAACTCAATCAACAATATTGTGGACCGAGATGGTTTTCGGTCGACGATATTGTGGATCGAGAATGGTCTAGATGCAATTCAGAAAATGGCCAAAATAGCCATTGTAACTCAATTTACTTAATCCTAACAGCTAGTTTTCATTCTAGAACACTCTAGACACTACCCACAGTTTCCCTAACAATGTGTAAACATTTACTATAAATAGGAATGGTCCTAGGACACAAAAACATCAAGTTTTCATACAACAATTGAGATCATATACTCAAACTTGCATACTACTCCTGTGGCAACACATCCCATTATCATACAGATAACGAGGTGTTACGCGAAAACGTGCGGAAATCACCATAACCACAGATTATGAAAATACAGGTTAATTAAAACTGATTGTGGAAAACTGATAAAATAAGAAACTATTACTTTCCAGTCCTCATCCTGCACAGAAACATGTCATATATACATACACAAGATCTGGTACGTGTTCACAGCTTACTGAAACAGTTGTCCATCCATCACATGGGTTCATCACCTGTCAATGTACATCGAGGCCCGCATCCGGCCAACAGCAGGATATATAAAACATCATCGATCGATCATTGTGAAACAACGTCAAAACACTGCCAAGGACCTGAGAGTACAGGGATGGCTCTAGACTCTACTACAAAACATCCAAAACAGCAGCATATCCATCGCTTGCCTTCTACTGCTCTTCAAGCTGCTCGGCCGCAACACCACGACCACGACCACGTCTACCTCGACCACTTGAAAACCACCGGAGTGAGACAATTGAACAATTGTCCCAGTGGGAAACATAACTTCCCACCGCAACTACAGAACCTTAGCAAGATAACTATAACAGCAGATAATTATCAACAAGTATAACCAGAGTAGTCTATATATATATAGCAAAGCTATTCTTACTGACAAGCTTACCAGCTGTACAAAATATCTCTCAACAGAACATGTTTAACAGAATGAGATACAATGTCACATAACCTGATTATCCAGACAAGGCATATTACCACAAACCTGATGAATATAGAAGTACCTGCAGATATACCAGAATTATCTACACAAACAAGGCCTCAACCAATGTTTCGTGTTTAACCTATGCAGTAAATATTAAACGGCTGTATTACGTGTTATTATGCCCCGAGGATTTGAATCGTACCATTCAAATCCAACCTCTGGCTGCGAAGCCCAAGATTGGTGCCATACAAGGTCAATGGAAGAGCCGGACTCCACAACCTCCCACCTCGTGGTCAGTACACGAGTACAACACAAGCAGGACCGTAGTCACATGCTGAAGTGGTCTAAGCCACTGGGTCAGCTCCCTAGGCTACCCTCACTCTAGCCCGCCTTGGTACAGGTCTTGGCGCTAGTAAAACTGAGCCACGGGCCTGATCACCGTGCTCTGAGCCATGAACGCATTCATGCTCTTCACATCACATATCCTGAGCCATGGGCCTGTTCACCATGCTCTATATACGTATCTGAGTCTGTAACCGAAGTTACACTCTTACCTCCTACTCTAGGCTAGGAGTAACCTCGCATATTCAACAATATGCGCTCCGGGTTAACCCATAGGAGAACCCGTTTCACCATCACCAAGTCCTGACGATGATGGATCTATGGCCAGGGCAAACTACATGAGATATTTCATTGTGATTAATTAGTATCTTTTAGATGGATTGCAGGATTCAACCAAGTTATATAACATGTAAGATGTAACAGAGAATAAAGAACATTATATTATTATTGAAACCTCTTCAACCTGATCCATCACAAGGATCTAGCATCACATGTTACCACTGGGCCTCTTGCCAACCATCCAGATCCATATCAAGGATCATCACATCCCATAGGATATTAATCCTTCATCATATACGGTCACTGCCTCTCAAGGCTCACATCATCATCATGAAACCAACACATTACATATATAATCTCATAGAACAAATATCAAGATAATGTTATTCATCACATATGTTGCATAGCCCTTTCATGGCTACACATCACCTGCATGGTTAGGATACACAACAACCATAGATTCAATCATAAGGAATATGCTCACTATCATGTGCTATCGTTCAAGATAATCTGTTTATCTATATCACACTATTTGATGATCAAGCTTGTTAAGCACATCATTCCATGATCTTGCCTACCCTCATCTCAAGATTATACGAACAATCAAGGTATTCAATTTATAATAAAAAGTCATGTTGAGTATACAGAGCAAACACTATTGCTACCAATTGTCATTATCACCATCAACTATCATCATTATTATCTCTATCATTAAGCAACCATTAATGCAACTACCATTGTTACCAAAATCATTACTACTCTTGATGCCATTATTACTATTATCAGCATCGTCATCTACTATTATCTTCATTGCTATTTCATTAAGTAACTATTAATGTAACTGCCATTTATTACCATTATTCCAATCATTAGGCAACCATTAATCACATTATATTATTAACATCCTTATTGCTTTCACTTATGAGTTAGGCATTACCTTCATCAACACAACTAGTATCGCCAACACTGTTGACATCTTAGTTATCAACAACATTATCATCATGGCTATCATTAGCACTACTAACATTATTATTATGCAAGCTACTAGTGTAACTATCACCATTCTCATTTAACAATCAAGTACAAGGATTACTTCATGCATATCATTGTCGTCATTATTGCCATCATCATTATGATCACATCATTGTTACTATCATTAGCATTATTATTGTTTGCAAGGCATCATTATCGTTTGAGCATAAACATGCACTTCCATAGTATATGTGACCGTCACTATAAGAACACATGACCCTCACTATAACTCATCACCACCCTTACTAAAACCCATCAAGGCCTATCGGCCGACACACACCCAACCTAGGTTATCGCCCACCTTGGCTATCGGCCACCATGGATGTCGACCAACATGGATATCGTCCAGCACACCATGCATGTCTATCGTCCAGCACCAACCAACCACGAGAACTTAGGTCTATCGTCCACTATAAAGGAGGGGATGTCTCTCAACACAAGAAGGTCCATATCGCCCATCATGCTCGCCATTTCAGCCGACACAACAAGGGGTATCGCCCGATACACAACCACACATATCGGCCAACTCACCATACTTGCCTATCGGTCAACATAGGAAGCAAGCCAATCATGGTCATGTCGTTCAACTCAACCCATATCGTTCAACACCTCATTAACTTGACCTATCGCCCACACAAGGGCAAGGATATCGCCCAACACAAGAGCACCATCATGCCGCCCAACACCAAGAACTCTCATCCTATCGTTCAACTCAAGAATAAGAGTAAACCAAACACAAGGACCATGTCACCCAACATGGTCACCATATCGGCCAGCACAAGGGACACCACTTATGTCATCCACCACAAGAACATGGGTGTCGCCCAACACACCAAAACCAAGGAGGGTATCGCCCAACACAAGGGCAAGTCATCTTCTTCCTCCAACTCATGGAAACTCAAACCCTAGAAAGCAAGGTGCGCAAGGAAACCCTAAACCCTAAGGAGGATCGGCCACCCAAGGTGCACAAGCAAGGTACAAAAGCAAGGAACTAAGCTAAGCTACTAACATGCAACAAGATCATAGCTAGTGGTAAAGAAGTTAGGGTTAGAAGATATGCAACCCGCCTTTAAGCTCCAAGGAAGAAGAAGCACTCCAGCTCCAAGGGGTATCGTCCAACACAACTCCAAGGTCCAAAGATATCGTCCACCAGGCTTCTCCAGGAAGGTGTATCGACCACCACTTCAACTCCTAGGGAGTGTATCGGCCAACACAAGCTAGATGGAGAGGGATATCGTGCACTCAAGGTGGAGGGGAGACCAAAAGAGCAAAGGAGACTAAGGCAAGGAGAAGAGCTGCTTATATAGAAAGAAGGGGAGGAGAAACCAAGGTACAACCATGCAATGTGTCGCCCAACCAAGGGACACTTGTCCTAGGGTTCAAGCCACTACATGCAAGGTCTAAGACACTTGTCCAAGATAGGCACCAAGTGTCACCAACCAAGGTCAAGCCACATGGGCGAAACAAGCAACAACTCCTACTGGGCGACACAAACAAGCTGCTGGGAGACACACCACTGTGTTGGTCGACACAAAGCTTTCTTGGACGACACACACTTTCCTTGGACGACACAAGGCAAGCCATGGCTGACACAAGGCTCAACCAAGCCCAAACAACACATCTCAAGGCCCAAACAAGCTCAAATCAGGCCCAAAGGGCTCAAACAACAAGCCAAAGCCTTCCTCTCAACCCTAGAGGAAGCAAAGAGGGGAAGACATCTCTCAAGATGACCATCTTGCACACAAAACCCTAAACTTGGGTTATTTGCAAGTAGCCCCTCGGACTCTCAACAAAGCACAACAAAACCCTAATCACCACTTAAAGGTGATTAGCAAGCACCAAAGCGTCAAGATTAAGCAAAACAAACAGGGTAAACCCTAAACGCAGGTCAGGGTCCTTACAAGCTAACTCCCTTTAAGGGATTTTGTCCCCGAAATCCGAAGAGAAAAGCGAGGGATACTTCCTCCTCATCTCTTCCTCAAGCTCCCACGTGGCTTCCTCAGCGCCACGACGCTGCCAAAGAACCTTCACAAGAGCCAGGTCCTTCCTCTTCAACTTCTTGATCCTTCTATCAAGGATCGCCACAGCACCTTCCTCGTAGGTCACATCTGCATCGAGTTCAACTTCAACTGGCTGTATCAATGTACTTGAATCTGGATGACTTTTCTTCAGCATACTGACATGAAACACTGGATGCAACCTGTGCAACTCTAGAGGCAACTCTAACTCGTAAGCTACCTTACCAACACGTGCTCTGACTGAGTAAGGCCCCATATACCTGGGAGCTAACTTACCCTTCCGTCCAAACCTTAACACTCCTTTCCATGGAAAGACATTGAGATATACTTTGTCTCCTACCTGGAACTCCAAAGGTCGTTGGCGATTGTCTGCATAAGACTTCTACTTGTCCTGTGCCACTTTCAACTGTTGTTGTATCACTTTGATCTTATCTGTCGTCTGTTGAACTAATTCAGGACCCAAAAGCTGATACTCACCAGACTCATACCAACACAAAGGAGATCTGCACTTCCTTCCATACAAAGCTTCATAGGGAGCCATGTCTATGCACCGCTGATAACTATTGTTGTAGGCAAACTCTATCAAAATCAGATGTACATCCCAGTTGCCTAGAAACTGCAAAACACAAGCTCGAAGAAGATCTTCCAAAATCTGAATAGTCCTCTCAGACTGTCCATCTGTCTGCGGGTGAAAAGTTGTACTGAACCTCAACTGCGTTCCCAACGCTCTGTGCAACTGTTCCCAAAAATGACTTGTAAACTGAGGACCTCTGTCAGAAACTATCGTTGCTGGCACACCATGCAAACATACTATCTCATCCACATACACTCGAGCAAGTTTCTTAGCTGTATATGGTAGAAAATGGGCAGACTTAGTCAATCTGTCCACTATCACCCAAATGGAATCATGATTCCTAGTTATCCGGGGTAGGCCAACTATGAAATTCATGGTTATATGATCCCATTTCCACTACGGTATCGGCAAAGGTTGCAACGTACCTACCGGTTTCTGATGCTCAGCCTTTACTTGCTGACAAACCGCACACCTTGCCACGAACTCAGCTACATCTCTCTTCAAACCGGGCCACCAAAACAAATCCTTCAGACTATGGTACATCTTGGTGACACCTGGATGCATAGCATACATCGACGTATGTGCTTCCTCAAGCACCAACATCCTCAGATCATTGGCATCTGGAACCACCAACCTATCACGATAGCAAACTAGTCCATCCTCGGACTCATGAAACCCATCACGCTTGTTGCTACCGAACTCTGATCTGATCAACTGTACCGCATCATCTATCTGCTGTGCATCCTTGATTTGTTGTCTCAATGTAGGCTTAACTTGCATCTGTGCGAAAAGACCAGACAACAAAGAAACTTCCATCTGCACATTCATCTATCGTAGAGAAACAAACATATCTCGCCTATGGCATACCAAAGAACTCAACTGTGCCTTCTTTGAAGAAAGAGAAGAAGACTTTCTACTAAGCGCATCAGCTACCACGTTCGCCTTACCAGGATGATACTCGATGGTGCAGTCGTAATCATTGATCAACTCCATCTGTCGTCGATGTCGCATGTTCAACTCCTGCTGCGTAAAGATGTACTTCAGATTCTTATGATCCGTAAAGATCTGACACACTTCCCCATACAGATAGTGTCTCCAAATCTTTAACGCATGAACCACTGCTGCCAACTCCAAGTCATGAGTCGGATAGTTCTCCTCATGCTTCTTGAGTTGTCGCGAGGCAAAAGAAACCACATGATCTTCCTACATCAACACACAACCTAAGCCCTTCTTGGAAGCATCACAGAAAACAACATAGCCTTTCCCAGGCTCTGGAAAGATCAACACTGGAGCACTGGTCAGCTTCTCCTTCAAACTCTGGAAAGCTTGCTGACATCGATCATCCCAAACAAAAGGTACATCCTTCTGGGTCAACTTTGTCATCGGCAACGCGATCACACTGAAATCCTTGATAAACCTCCGGTAGTATCCTGCCAAACCAAGGAAACTACGAACTTCTGTCGGCGTCTTCGGTTGTTCCCAATCCGCAACGAATTCTACCTTCTTCGGGTCTACTTTGACTCCTTCAACAGATATCACATGACCCAAGAAAGCCACTTCATCCAACCAGAACTCACACTTACTGAACTTGGCATACAACTGATGTTGACGAAGAAGAGTCAACGCTTGACGAAGATGTTGCTCATGCTCTAGACTGTCCCGGCTATAGATCAAGATGTCATCTATAAAGACTACAACAAACTGATCTAAGAACGGACGGAACATTCGGTTCATCAGATCCATGAAAGCAACAGGTGCATTGGTTAACCCGAACGGCATAACCATGAACTTGAAATGACCATACCTCGTCCTGAAAGCTGACTTTGGTATGTCATCCACCTTTATTCTCAACTGATGATATCCAGATCGTAGATCGATCTTTGAAAACACTGTAGCACCACGTAACTGATCGAACAAATCATCTATCCTCGGCAATAGGTACTTATTCTTGATCGTGACCTTGTTCAACTGCCGGTAATCTATACACAACCGCATCGAACCATCCTTCTTCTTAACGAACAACACGGGAGCACCCCACGGCAACGTACTCGGTCTGATAAAACCCTTCTCCAACAACTCTTGCAACTGCTTCTTCAACTCTGCCATCTCTGCTGGAGCCATCCTATACGCTGACTGTGCAACTGGCTGTGTTCCTAGAACCAGATTGATCTCGAAATCAATCTCTCGTGGTGGAGGAACACCAGGAAACTCTTCAGGAAACACATCTACAAACTCTCGAACCACAGACACTTCCTCAAGACTGGGTCCTTTCGCCTTGGTAACTACAACGGTATCTACCACGTGAGCTAAGAACGCCTCACATCCTTGTCGTAACAACTTGTCTGCCACCATAGCTGATACCAAACATGTCGAAAGAATCTTCATGTCTCCCTGGAAGATCCACTTCTCTCCAGCAACATCAAACACAGCCTGCTTGGAACCACAGTCCAAGACAACCTTATACTTCTCTAAGGTATCCATCCCAAGGATAACATCGAAACCATGCATATCAAGTAGTATAAGATCCACTTGGATACGGTGTCCCGAAAAAGACAAAACACAAGATGGACACACTTCTCGAAGCAAAGATGAACCATCAAGAGGGGTTTCTAACAATAAGCTATCCTTTTTACAGCTAACAGGTAAACGACATTTTTCAAGCATACTATAGGCGATAAAAGAGTGTGTAGCACCCGGGTCAACCAGAACAGATATAAAGCAAGAAGAAGACATATCAGAATGAAATAACTCCATCTGACCTGTCACCACTCGCGGGTTGACTATCGCCTCCGGCTGATTCATGGCATAAAATTGAGCCGTTGCTTGCTGTCCTCAACCTCTGCTTCCCTGAGCAGACGATCCAGCCTGAGACGCTTGACCGCGTCCTCATCCTCTGCTACCACTGGCCTGTGGCCTCTCTGACTTCTGGAAAGTCTGTCTCGGCTGCTGCGTCACTTCAACATCTCTATTCGGGCAATGCAACTTAAGATGCCCGGTCTGTCCACAGAGATAGCACGCCCTATCTTCAAACCGTGGCCTAGCAGGCCCTGTTACTGCCACAGAAGCTGAACTGTGCACCTTAGATGGTGAAGAAACATAACCTTTCCCCTTACTCGGAGACCACTGAGATGGTACACCAAAACTTCTCATTACTGACGGTGCTGAAACCCTAGGCTTCTTAAAGCCACCAAACCTTCGTCCTTGAAACTGAGCAGGTCTTTTAAGAGACATAGACTCTCTTTTCTCCCTTACTGACCTCTCGATCTGTCGAATAGATTCCACGAACGTAGCAAACCGCTCTCGGTTCTCCAACGCAAACACTGGGGTTGTCAACTCAGCACTCAAACCCTTCTCGAAACGTCTGATCCGTTCCTCGTCTGTTGCTGCCATGTGAGGACAAAACCTCAACAGATCCATAAACTTGGCCTCGTACTCGGTGATGTTCATTATTCCTTGTCGCAACCTCTCGAACTGACTGATCTTCTCATCCAGGTACGTCATGGGAAAGTATCTGGTGACAAACTCGCGTCGAAACACTTTCCAACAGATCACTTCACCAGGCCGCTTCTCTTCTTCTATGGTCCACCAGTGGCCAGCACTACCCTTCAGAAGGTAGACAGCATGCTTTACCTTGTCTGCTTCGGGGATGTCGAGGATCCGGAAAGCCTTCTCAAGACTTGTCAGCCACAGATCTACATCCGCTGGACCAACAGTTCCAGCATAATCTGATGCTCCAACTCGGCGAAGCCGCTCGAAGGTCTTCCCAATACCCGATGCTTCTCCATGGGGAACCTGTGCTCGCGGAGGAGGCACTGGTAATCGCTCAACCATGAGATTCATTGTAGCCATCATCTGCCCCATAAGCTGTTGGTAAGCAGGATGTTCAAGAATGGCTGGGTTAAATTGGGGAACCTCAGGCACCCGATCTTCATGTGCCTGTCCATCTGCTCCATCAACCGATGCAACATCACTATACTCAGCAGAGTATTCTTCATGGTTTCCAAACATCTTGACTTTTCTTCCGCTGAGGGCAGAAGATTTGTAAGAAAACCTAGAAAACTCATAAGAACAGACGACCTAGTCCTAAATCCCTGTAGACTCAGTGAACCTAAAGCTCTTATACCAAAACTTGTGGCAACACATCCCATTATCATACAGATAATGAGGTGTTACGCGAAAACGTGCGGAAATCACCATAACCACAGATTATGAAAATACGGGTTAATTAAAACCGATTGCGGAAAACTGATAAACTAAGAAACTATTACTTTCCAGTCCTCATCCTGCACAGAAACATGTCATATATGCATACACGAGATCTGGTACGTGTTCACAGCTTACTGAAACAGCTGTTCATCCATCACATGGGTTCATCACCTGTCAATGTACATCGAGGCCCGCATCCATCCAACAGCAGGATATATAAAACATCATCGATCGATCATCTTGAAACAACGTCAAAACACTGCCAAGGACCTGAGAGTACAGGGATGGCTCTAGACTCTACTACAAAACATCCAAAATAGCAGCATATCCATCGCTTGCCTTCTACTGCTCTTCAAGCTGCTCGGCCGCAACACCACGACCATGACCACGTCTACCTCGACCACCTGAAAACCAGCAGAGTGAGACAATTGAACAATTGTCCCAGCGGGAAACATAACTTCCCACCGCAACTACAGAACCTTAGCAAGATAACTATAACAACAGATAATTATCAACAAGTATAACCAGAGTAGTCTATATATATATAGCAAAGCTATTCTTACTGACAAGCTTACCAGCTGTACAAAATATCTCTCAACAGAACATGTTTAACAGAATGAGATACAATGTCACATAACATGATTATCCAGACAAGGCATATTACCACAAACCTGATGAATATAGAAGTACCTGCAGATATACCAGAATTATCTACACAAACAAGGCCTCAACTAATGTTTCGTGTTTAACCTATGCAGTAAATATTTAACGGCTGTATTACGTGTTATTATGCCCTGAGGATTTGAATCATACCATTCAAATCCAACCTCTGGCTGCGAAGCCCAAGACTGGTGCCATACAAGGTCAATGGAAGAGCCGGACTCCACAACCTCCCACCTTGTGGTCAGTACACGAGTACAACACAAGCAGGACCGTAGTCACATGCTGAAGTGGTCTAAGCCACTGGGTCAGCTCCCTAGGCTACCCTCACTCTAGCCCACCTTGGTACAGGTCTTGGCGCTAGTAAAACTGAGCCACGGGCCTGATCACCGTGCTCTGAGCCATGAACGCATTCATGCTCTTCACATCACATATCCTGAGTCATGGGCCTATTCACCATGCTCTATATACATATCTGAGTCTGTAACCGAAGTTACACTCTTACCTCCTACTCTAGGCTAGGAGTAACCTCGCATATTTAACAATATGCGCTCCGAGTTAACCCGTAAGAGAACTCGTTTCACCATCACCAAGTCCTGACGATGATGGATCTATGGCCAGGGCAAACTACATGAGATATTTCATTGTGATTAATTAGTATCTTTTAGATGGATTGCAGGATTCAACCAAGTTATATAACATGTAAGATGTAACAGAGAATAAAGAACATTATATTATTATTGAAACCTCTTCAACCTGATCCATCACAAGGATCCAACATCACATGTTACCACTGGGCCTCTTGCCAACCATCCAGATCCATATCAAGGATCATCACATCCCATAGGATATTAATCCTTCATCATATACTGTCACTGCCTCTCAAGGCTCACATCATCATCATGAAACCAACACATTACATATATAATCTCATAGAACAAATATCAAGATAATGTTATTCATCACATATGTCGCACAACCCTTTCATGGCTACACATCACCTGCATGGTTAGGATACACAACAACCATAGATTCAATCATAAGGAATATGCTCACTATCATGGACTATCGTTCAAGATAATCTATTTATCAATATTACACTATTTGATGATCAAGCTTGTTAAGCACATCATTCCATGATCTTGCCTACCCTCATCTCAAGATTATACGAACAATCAAGGTATTCAATTTATAATAAAAAGTCATGTCGAGTATACAGAGTAAACACTATTGCTACCAATTGTCATTATCACCATCAACTATCATCATTATTATATCTATCATTAAGTAAACATTAATGCAACTACCATTGTTACCAAAATCATTACTACTCTTGATGCCATTATTACTATTATCAGCATTGTCATCTACTATTATCTTCATTGCTATTTCATTAAGTAACTATTAATGTAACTGCCATTTATTACCATTATTCCAATCATTAGGCAACCATTAATCACATTATATTATTAACATCCTTATTGCTTTCACTTATGAGTTAGGCATTACCTTCATCAACACAACTAGTATCGCCAACACTGTTGACATCTTAGTTATCAACAACGTTATCATCATGGCTATCATTAGCACTACTAACATTATTATTATGCAAGCTACTAGTGTAACTATCACCATTCTCATTTAACAATCAAGTACAAGGATTACTTCATGCATATCATTGCCGTCATTATTGCCATCATCATTATGATCACATCATTGTTACTATCATTAGCATTATTATTGTTTGCAAGGCATCATTATCGTTTGAGCATAAACATGCACTTCCATAGTACATGTGACCATCACTACAAGAACACATGACCCTCACTATAACTCATCACCACCCTTACTAAAACCCATCAAGGCCTATCGGCCGACACACACCCAACCTAGGTTATCACCCACCTTGGCTATCGGCCACCATGGATGTCGGCCAACATGGATATCGTCCATCACACCATGCATGGCTATCGTCCAGCACCAACCAACCACGAGAACTTAGGTCTATCGTCCACTATAAAGGAGGGGATGTCTCTCAACACAAGAAGGTCCATCTCACCCATCATGCTCGCCATTTCGACCGACACAACAAGGGGTATCGCCCGATACACAACCACACATATCAGCCAACTCACCATACTTGCCTATCGGTCAACATAGGAAGCAAGCCAATCATGGTCATGTCGTTCAACTCAACCCATATCGTTCAACACCTCATTAACTTGACCTATCGCCCACACAAGGGCAAGGATATCGCCCAACACAAGAGCACCATCATGCCGCCCAACACCAAGAACTCTCATCCTATCGTTCAACTCAAGAACAAGAGTAAACCAAACACAAGGACCATGTCGCCCAACATGGTCACCATATCGGCCAGCACAAGGGACACCACTTATGTCATCCACCACAAGAACATGGGTGTCGCCCAACACACCAAAACCAAGGAGGGTATCGCCCAACACAAGGGCAGGTCATCTTCTTCCTCCAACTCATGGAAACTCAAACCCTAGAAAGCAAGGTGCGCAAGGAAACCTTAAACCCTAAGGAGGATCGGCCACCCAAGGTGCACAAGCAAGGTACAAAAACAAGGAACTAAGCTAAGCTACTAACATGCAACAAGATCATAGCTAGTGGTAAAGAAGTTAGGGTTAGAAGATATGCAACCCGCCTTTAAGCTCCAAGGAAAAAGAAGCACTCCAGCTCCAAGGGGTATCGTCCAACACAGCTCCAAGGTCCAAAGCTATCGTCCACCAGGCTTCTCCAGGAAGGTGTATCGGCCACCACTTCAACTCCTAGGGAGTGTATCGGCCAACACAAGCTAGATGGAGAGGGATATCGTGCACTCAAGGTGGAGGGGAGACCAAAAGAGCAAAGGAGACTAAGGCAAGGAGAAGAGCTGCTTATATAGAAAGAAGGGGAGGAGAAACCAAGATACAACCATGCAATGTGTCTCCCAACCAAGGGACACTTGTCCTAGGGTTCAAGCCACCACATGCAAGGTCTAAGACACTTGTCCAAGATAGGCACCAAGTGTCACCAACCAAGGTCAAGCCACATGGGCGACACAAGCAACAACTCCTGCTGGGCGACACAAACAAGCTGCTGGGCGACACACCACTATGTTGGTCGACACAAAGCTTTCTTGGACGACACACACTTTCCTTGGACGACACAAGGCAAGCCATGGCTGACACAAGGCTCAACCAAGCCCAAACAACACATCTCAAGGCCCAAACAAGCTCAAATTAGGCCCAAAGGGCTCAAACAACAAGGCAAAGCCTTCCTCTTAACCCTAGAGGAAGCAAAGAGGGGAAAACATCTCTCAAGATGACCATCTTGCACACAAAACCCTAAACTTGGGTTATTTGCAAGTAGCCCCTCGGACTCTCAACAAAGCACAAAAAAACCCTAATCACCACTTAAAGGTGATTAGCAAGCACCAAAGCGTCAAGATTAAGCAAAACAAATAGGGTAAACCCTAAATGCAGGTCAGGGTCCTTACAACTCCTTGCTATCATTCACAAGAATTTAGGCTTATACTTTGAGTTGCCATCATTCTAGCCTAAGCCAAATAGTTGAATCCTTCTCCACTAAATATCAACCTTGCGTAAAACTTTTGTGGAATCGATCATCATCACTTGTACATAAGATCTTTATTGTATATCTTGTAAAAGAGTATAGTAATCTCCTTCTTCCATTCTTATTTCTGTTACTTGTGATTGCGGTTGGTGAGAGGCCCCTAAACTTGCTTAAAGAGTTGAATAAGCTTAATTACCATAATTTAGTGATTATAACCCTAATATAACATTTTTATATGCTTAGGTATCATGTGACAAACTTAAGTTTCAAATTTGGTCCAATTTAGACCCTGTTTGAGTAAGTTATGCAATTTTATGTACATTTTGGACCTTTCTGCAATTTACCCAATAGGGAGGTTTTATTGCAATTTTTCACATAAATTATGTTACTTAGATGTTCTCTCATCATTATTGAGCTTGTTGATCCATGGGGCTCCTAGTTGAGCCATGGTTTGAAGGGGTTTTCCTCAAGGGTATTTTAGGGTGTACCCTTTCATAGATGAGCTACCTTTAGTATCTATCAACTAATGAATTATTTGATTGGCTTGGAAATTTGACAAAGTAGAGATAAGAAGGTCTATATGGATGGTGGGGTATCTCCTTGTATGTGTTCTTGTATATTCTTAATAGTTTAAGGCCATGGACACTTGGAAAGATACTAGAACTTCAACTTTTTCTTTTTCTTTATCTTAAAGTTTTATATACCTATCCCTAAGCACCCAAACAAACCATTTTCTCTCCACCAATTCCCTCTTTCTACAAACCTCGTTCTTCCTCTGTTCTTTTGCGAATTTCCTGTCCAAGTAAGAAGAAAGTGGGGATCTTCTTGGAAAAATCATCTAGGGTTGCACTTGACTTCCTTTCGGGGTTTCTAAAGCCCCTTCCTAGAGATCTTGACCTAAAAGAGTAAGAATTACCTTATTTCCTCCGTTTATTTCTTTTCTCTTCTTCCTACTATATTTATACATGTCGTAACCTTATTGTTCCATGGTAGAAATTGCTCTAAAGCTCTAAAAGCCTACCTTTCTTGCTCCTTATGCTTAGGGTTTGCTCATTTGATGAAGAAAGGTGCTAGATGGACGAGTTCACAACTTATGGTTGTATTTTCTACCCTACCTACTCATGTCTTCTTCTATTTAGGATTTTATCTTCTAATTATAGGCAATTTTTATAACTTGCTCCACGTTTATTGCTCACCATAAGCTTGCTAGCTCATGTTCTTGCTTTTAAATGATGATCCATGCACTAAAAAGCTATGTTTGACTTGGATTTCAATTTTATAATGTTCCCTATTCTGATTTCAGTTCTAGATGAACCTGTGATCATGTGTACACTATTCCTAAGGTATAATATGACTTGGATCAGGTTTTTTTGACAACCAATGGTGCTAAACACCTATCAACCAATGGTGCTAAACACCTATCAACCAATGGTCAATTTTAGGGTTTAAAGTTGATTTCTTCTATAAACACATGACTCAATGGTGGTACCATTGCAACAACTGATGGTGTTGTCTTCATGACAACTGATGGTGGTGACCAAGGGTGTCAAATGATGTTCACCCCTTAGGTCAGGTTTTGGCCTAATTACAAGTTTAGTGATTAACAACCAAGTACCCTATTGATGTTATCAATCAATGGTGATATTAGTTTGATATTCGATGGTGATTAATGAATATAGTGCTTATATAACAACCTATAGTTTCTTAATGGTCACTATTGATGGTGGATCAGGTCTCCACAACCTATGGTGAGTTAAGCATGTAGTTGCAGCATCAATTAATCCTTAAACCAATGGTTTCTTGGGTCATTTGATGCAATGGTCAAACCTATACTCCAATTGATGGTTTTAATATATGAACTTGACATAATGGTTAAGATCTAATGTTTCTTCACCCAATAAATTGGAATGAATCTTAAATGTAATAGTTTTGGTCCCAATAAAGTGATTTTAATATTTTTCTTCGTCAGATCAACTTAAGAAGCTCATTTACTGACGACTTATTTTAAATAAACAATCACTTGTGGGTTTTACCCTACTCTCAATGGAACTTTTTATGTTGCTAATCAAGGGATGTCTAGGGTTAGATGGTGACTCTTTCTAGATAACAACTCAATGACTTCATAGGTGTTTTGTTCAAGATGTTTACTTATGAAAACGACCAATGGCTTTACCTTTTCAACATTTAATGGTTAGAATTCGATGCCTCAATATTCCCATTGTTTTGGGTGAAGCGTGTAGTGTAATGTGATGATTCTGATGATGAAAATTTGATGGTTCAATGCCTTAAACTTGTAGTATTGCCCCTTCCCTCGTATGATTATGATTTATAATCACCATAATGAAATAATGGGTAACCCTAATGAGGTATAGCTTGTTATACCTAGATTTAATACAACTAAATGATGATAATTGGGTATGAATAGTCCTTGAATGACTAATACAATCATGGAGTACTCTCTTATTGTTGTTGAGACCCTAGTATGCTACCCGATGGTTACACCTTGATTTATGTGTGGGTTCATACTTGATAATAGTATGGAATGTGATGGTTATGCTTCACCTTATGCATCCATGATCTAATGGGGATGCTGTGAGTTAGGGTTTGGGTATGAGTGTTGATTAGTAACATTATTATAATTTATCTTGTTGAACCTAACTCGAATGCAAATAGTTAAAGATGAGTATTCATTTTTAAACTTATTATATGATGGCATGATGGTGAAATTACCTCCTTAATATTATTATAACCTTAATATGTTAATTGGTGGTTATCATAGACATATTGTTGATACTTTCTTATGCTAAACATGTGCATTAGGAATATGATGAGGGTTAATCATATCTAGATTCCTTGTATGTTGATGTAATAAAGAAATATTCTTAATGTTAATGCAACCCTTCTATGATTGTTGATGAATATCTCCTAGCTCATTAATGCAATATTGTGTTGATTTTGTGTATTATATGTAAGTGATGTGTATTAAGGCATGGAAAGATAATTACGATCTTGTAGGGAATAGTATGATGGTCTTAATGACCTTTGGGCATGGTTGAGCCCTGAATGAGGTGTAATCCTCTTGTGATGATAAGGGTTGATACTCTGTGATATTGTGAAAAGGATTTATATCTTGTGATAGTATGATGAATAGTGTGGTCTCATAAATGGCAAGTGAATAGTACCATGTGATTATGAGATGAAAATTATATTTCATATGTTTTATATCTTATAAAGTTGTAATGCTTATACACTTGATAGAAATGAATTAGGGTTTTTATGTCCATTTGTATGATGAATCCTTAATTCACCCAATTGGTAATTATTAATCAAGTGAAATTCTAATCATGTAGTGTCCTATGCCATAGAACCATCTTTAGTGTCAAAACCTACTGGATGGTGAAACGAGTATTCCTAAGGGAAACTCAGAGTGCATACTGTTGAGTATGTGGGGTGCTTGTCACCCTGACACCAAGTATTTTGGGAGGATGGTTGTAGCCATACCTAGCCCTCTTTTTGAGAATGACTACGGTCGGGTCTCAGTGATTATAACATGACATGATTAGAGGACAACTGTAGTTGTACCTTAGTGATTGGGTTTGAATACCCAGGATGCTAGAACCGTGACCTATAGTAAGGTGGGATAGTTATAGGATTATATGTCACTATTTTGTAGTTTGACTATATGTCACTGCGGTGCAGACTCGTATTGATCGAGTGTGGAGAAGATCTTGGAGTCTGGGTTTTCCTTGATCTTATATGGAACTGATTGTGACCAAACGGTGGTCGGTTGGACTTTGAGTGGTACGACTCAAACTCCCCAGGGCATAATAAAAGATGTAATACAGCTGTGTAGCATATTTGTTTAGGGTTATACACGATGTTTCACATTGGATGATAACCCTTGTTTGTTATCTTTACATAAAGATGATGATTACTGCAATTAAGAGATAGTAGATATACTTAGGTTGTGGATATGTTTAATATTGTAAATGCATATATACAGTAGCTATGCTTGTGTTGATAACTATACTACTACTGCTGACTATAATCATGTGCTAGCTATCTCATCTTGTTAGTTATGTTTAGCATGCTAACCATGCCTTTGTAACTAGAGATGCATATACCGCTAATCATACTTATCCAGATAGTTGTGCTTATGTTGTTAGCTCTTCTTATGATGTTGATATGTTCAACCTATTAGACGTGTTGATGTTATTAGCTATGCATATGATACTAGACTTATTCATGATGTTAGAAATGCTCATGCTGCTAGACTCCTTATACTGTTAATAGGGATATGAGAATAGTCTGGCTAATGAAGATAGTTATTATTTGCTCCTTTATGTATTTTGTTAATCATCAGTGTTGTTGAGATTATTTGTTATATATGATTAAACTGCTTAAACTGCCTCAGTGCGTAAAAATGTTGGAATCAATTGTTGGAGGTTATATCTCTTACTAGGATATGGGTCTCACCCTTGTGATTCGCCACATTATTTTAGGTAATTGGAAGTGACGAAAACAAACATGTGGCAACAAAGAGGAGATATATTAATGAATCTTTGTGAAATTTAATTAGAAGTCTAGTGTGTCCTAGAGTCGTCCTTGTACTCTCAGGTCTGAGCAATACAAAAATTATATATGGTGTTTCAAACGAATTAGACTTTTGTTAGCATATTAATGCTTGTTTGTGTGACATATATGAATATTGTTCTCCTGTGTATATATGTTGTGGCTAAGGCGATAGAACAATTTGTATCAAATTCTTGGCATAGTATAGATATAAGAAAGATATTGAGATCTTATGCAAATGCTTCTGAGCATGTGTTGACGTTGAAATCGGTTTTAATTTACCCATATTTTTTGGGTATGTGATTAATTAGTGATTGATTGTGTTTTATATTTTGAGTAATCTCATTTATTGTAATAGGTTATTACAGTTGGTCTACTTCCACAAGTGGTGGTTCTCTTCCTTAGCCCTTGGTGCATCCGTAAAAGAAGAGGAGTGGCAGTTCTCTTTCTTGGCCCTCAGTTCATCTGTAAAAGAAGAGGTGTGGCAGTTGTCTTCCTTGACCCATGGTGACTCTATAAAAGAAGAGAGGTGGTGGTGGTCTTCGTCGTCCGTCGGAACGTCCATAAAAAAGAGGTTTGGTGGTGCTCCTCCGTGGCCGGTAAAGGAGAGGGATTTATTTGCAGCAATCATCTTGTAATTTGTCCTTATGATAAATTAATAAAAGTATTTGTTGCAAATCCTATTTGGCAAAAACTAGGTAGTGGACTGACGTCATATACAAAACCACTCTAAATCTTATCTCTCTTGGTTTCCTCTTTTGTTTCCTTTGTACTTTAAATTTATTTAAATATTTTATAAATTCTATTCACCCCCATCTAGATCTTTTATTCAGTATCAGAGTAGGTCTTCAAGGAGCCCTTACAGGTCTTGAAGCAATGGGGATGGTGTGATGAGCAATCTTAGTGATGGAGATCTACAGACAATATTTGATGGATCCAACTACAATCATTGGAAGTGGGATATACAATCCTACATTTAATGTGTTGGAGTTGATCTTTGAAACATGGTCATCCACCCGTATGAACCTCCTACAATCAAGTTTGAGGAACAGGATGAGCCAACAATAAGCCACACTAAATGCCAAAGGTGTAAGTATCTTATATTCACATTTATCTCTTAAATAATTTGATAATATATCCTCTTATGAAACCACATATGACATATGGAGAACACTTTCAATTACACATGAAGATACTTTTCTAGACAAGAGTAATAATATATTTCATATGCAAGAAAATGAAACTATTTCTAACATGTATGCTAGCTTTTCTTCTATAATAGATAAATTGAGTGCCTTTGAGAAATACATAAGTGAAGAAAGTAAAGATGCAGAATGCCACCATGTAGTCAACTACCTACTTATCAACATGAAGAAGGTAATAGTGAAGAATAAGAAGGAGCACATATAGAAGCACATGCACATGGTGAAGATGAAGGAAAAAATAGTGATGATGAGGTATCTCTTGCTACTGTATCAAAAGATAATATTATTGCTATGATTGAAAAAAGCTTAAATAATAAATCCTCTATGATTGAAAAAGATCTTCCTAACCAATGCTTAATTTCTACTAGAGAAAATGAAAATTTATTGTTGACATTAGAAAAATTTTCTAATAGTAGAAATGTTTTACATTTTCACAATCATGGTCTTGGATACATTCTAAAACACTATGAAAGAAAGAAAAAGAGGAATCCTATCTTTGATAAATTAAATGTCTCCATTAATCATATGACATGTTTTTCCTTTAGAAAGTTAAGACATTATGTATGTCATATCACTAAAAATAATGTAAAAGAAAAGGAAAGCACACAAAGTACTGATCGTGATGTATTTATTTATACTTTATTCAAAAATGAGTTTATTGAACTTAATGAAATCACCTTGGATAGAGTGGAAAAATATAAGAACAAGAAAGGAAAATTATATACTATTGTTGATTCACTTATAAAGTTGATGAAAAAAATGATATAAATATTGTTCTTTTAATTTGATTTTAGTTAATTGAGAATAGATAATTCTTTTTGGCAAACTACCTCACGGTTGAAAATATGTTCGACCGAGGGGCAGTTCGGTCGATATCTAATTTGACCGAGCTATTGTCTGTCGTGTTTTGTTTTGATAATCTTACAATTAAACATTTAGAGTCAGTTTGTTACATGTTCATTTGGTTTTTCATGCTACAATTGTTTTATTTTGCAAAAATGATATTTTCTCACAGGCTTGATCAAAGATGTTAAAATTTTAACTTTGATGCAAGGAAACACTATTACAATTAAATAATTTTTTTTCTTTACAAAGGAGTGCATACAACATAATTTTAAATGCTCCATGGAATTGCTTTGAAACATATGCACTTTTACCATCTTTTTATAATATTAATTTCCTTCATTTCTAAACTTTTGTCAAAAGAGTTGGTCAAAATGTGTTGCAGCTAATTGTTGAATTCAAGAATATATTTAGTTGTTTCAAATAAAAAAAAGGTTTCATAACTTAGTCGAGCCAAACGTATATTTTTTCATATTGCTAAAACCGGTACATATTGTCATCAACAAACATTTTTATGATGCTTTAAAACAATATTTATCTCACATGCATTATTCATACTTTTACCATTGCAACTTTGTTTAGCCCGAATTAAACGATGGATTGTTTCAACTCCCCATATAATGCTAGAGCTTCTTGTGGATAAAATTTGATACTTCCATCTTTCACCATAATTTTTGGATTTTTTTAAGAAGCATTATATTAAAGGGAAATATATTCTGTTGGGGAGAGTCATGAAAATAACACCAACCTTTTTGTAAATAGAAAAGTGTAAGAAATAATTCTTAAAAGAAAAAATCTTTAATGTCCTTGAAGTTTCCAATTTTGACTAAGATGGATAATCAATTCCCTCTCTTAACTTTTCTTTGGTCAAATCATATTTCAAATTTATTGACAAGTTCAAGGCATTGTCATAAATCATATTACTAATCTTTTCCACTTAAATGTGTTGCACTTTCCATGTTTTCCAAAAATGTAAAATTATTGATTTATACCACAACTACCTTGATAGAAATAGACATAGATAAATAACGTGCAATTAAAATGTAAAATTGTTGTGGTTCTTGCAAGCCAAAAATATATTTTAAGCATGTGAAATTAAAATTATATGACACTTTTGAAAGAAAACATTGGTACAAAAGAAAATGGTTGATTTCTAATACTAAAGGTTCTTTGACGCTTGCCAAGAAAAAATATTTTGGACTAAATAATAGAAGTTCCATACATGATTTTTATTTCTTCCTAGTTTGATTTTTATGGAACTTGTTGAAAATATGTTGTACAACTTGTTACATTCTTACATTGATATACATGTACTTGACTATATTCTTTAACATGATCTTATCAAAATTACATTAGACATGAAACATGTCTTGATCAATATTATGCACTCTCATGTCATCTCAATAGAGAAGAATATATTTTTTTTGTATCATAACTTCTCTCTACATAAGCAGTAAAAAGCTCACAAGCCTTATTTTCAAATCATTTTGATCTTAATATATGTCATCGCATTCATGCTTATTTGGTATTATCATGAAATATTTTAAGAAATGACTTCTTATAATGCTCATACTTGTTGTGGCTACATTCGACATTTTTTTGGAGTATTATAATAAAGGGGAGAATTTATCAAGCAAATAATATGTTCTATGACATTCATGTTCACTGGACTCAAAATTAATTTTCTGCAGGTTATGGTGAGAATCTCAGTCGAATAACATTTAGACCGACCAGGAACTCGAATGAATTTTTTCTCGATCGAAACATTATCAACAACATGATTTATTTGAAAATTTGTTTTCAAATTCAAATTTTACTTAATATCTTGGTTCCTCATCTGACATGAATGTTTTCTCATGAAGTTTGAGATATTTTTAGAAAATAATTTTCTTAATTTTTTGAGATCATTTTTCTTGGTATGTGATTAAGGGAGCGCTCAAAATGTTTTGATATAACTTGCATATTTTTTCTACCTTGCGCTTAATAGCTTCTCTATATCAATATGGGCTTAACATCCCTTATATTTGGTCTAGAGATATTTTTGACCTCATATCTATGCTTTATTGGTTCTCTATATCAATATGGGCTTAAGATTCTTTATATTTGGTCTAGAGATATTTTTGTTGACCTCATTCTAAGCTCAAATGATTCTTTAATCATTTTCAGGCTTAACATCCTTTGAAAATGGTTGAGAAATCATTTTTTGGTTGTATAGTTTTTGTTTTTCATGGCATCTCTATATCATGGTGGACTTAACATTCCTTACCATTGATCTAGAGTATCTTTATGATATTTGTCCTTTATCGAGTCTTTTTATCATGAAGGACTTAACATTCCTCTCATTGGTAATTAGAAAATATTTCAACCATTCCTTGATCATATATGGCTTTTTGACTATGCCTTACTATGCCTTAATGTCTATCTTTTTGGATTTTCCCTTCAATTGGTATTTTCTTTAAATTGATACATTGGGCATAAGTTTTTCCTATCCAAAATAACTATCTTGTTGAGGGGGAGTTTCTCCTTGAGGGGGAGCACTGGTAAGTGTTGATCCTTTTTTATTTTGACAAAAAGATGGAGAATAACCCATGAGATAAATTGGCTATCAAAGGTATGAAGTTCTATATTTACTCATTTCAATTTATCTTATGGAAATATTTGTCATCGTAAAAAAGGGGGAGATTGTTGGATTTTTGGATATGCCACACTCATATTTTGATGATACAAATATTTCACATATTATATTACTAACATGTGTACTAAGTATTTTAGGTGATCAAGGAACATAATCAAGATCCAACTACAAAAACCTTGCAAATACATAAGTTTGGATACATGCAAATCAAGTTGTACCATGAATATATTTGCACTTACATGTTTTCATACAACTTGATAGACATAGTGTAAGGGCAAGTAATGATCTTCCAAAACCTATCCAAAACCATATCCCATGCTCATATGAAGCCTTTAGGGTTGTTAGGTTTCATTAGATATATCATTAGATAAGATATTCCAATTATTTTTGCTTTAAATTAAGCTTTGGGTCACTCTCGATCAAAGATATCCTCGATTGAGATATAGTTGTTGCAAGATTTGACTGAGAGAGATCGATCGACGTATCCGTTGGAGAAAATTTCCAAACCAGAGAAAAACTTGGTCGACAATATTGTGGACCGAGATGGTTTCCGGTCGACAATATTGTGGACCGAGAGTGTTCTGGATGCAATTCAGAAAATGGTCAAATTAGCTATTGTAAATCAATTTAATTAATCCTAATTGTTAGTTTTCATCCTATAACACTCTAGACACTACCCACAGTTGCCCTAACCATGTGTAAAAATTTCTCATAAATAGGAATGGTCCTAGGACACCAAAACATCAAGTTTGCATACAACAATTTAGATCATATACTCAAACTTGCATACTACTACTTGCTATCATTCTCAAGAGTTTAGGCTTATACTTTGAGTAGCCATCATTCTAGCCTAAGACAAATAGTAGAATCCATCTCCACCAAATATCAACCTTGCCTAAACCTTTTGTGGAGTGGATCATCATCACTTATCCATAAGATCTTGATTGTATATCTTATGAAAGAGTATTGTAATCTCCTTCTTCCATTCTTATTTCTATTACTTGTGATTGTGGTTGGTCTACTTCTGCAAGTAGTGGTTATCTTCCTTGTCCCTCGGTGCACCCATAAAATAAGAGGTGTGGCGGATCTCTTCCTTGGCCCTCGATTCATCCGTAACAGAAGAGGTGTGGCAGTTCTCTTCCTTGGCCCACGGTGAATCTATGAAAGAAGAGGTGTGGTGGTTCTCTTCCTTGTCCCTTGGTGCATCTGTAAAAGAAGAGGTTTGGTGGTGCTCTTATGTGAACGGTAAACAAGAGGGATTTATTTATAGCAATCATCTTGTAATTTGTCATCATCGATAAATTAATAAAAGTGTTTGTTGCAAATCCTAGTTGGAAACAACTAGGTAGTGGACTGACGTCGTAGATGGAACCACTCTAAATCCCATCTCTCTCTTGGTTGCCTCTTTTATTTCCATTCCACTTTAAATTTATTTAAATATTTTATAAACTCTATTTACCCTCTCTAGATCTTTCAAGAACTTGGATATAGTTTCACCAACCAAACACACTCACAACATTACAAACACTCATAACCATTGTATACCCCTGCCATAGTTTATGAGAAATTATCATTTATTTCAAGTATGTCCTCTCTTGAGATAGAGTTAGATATATATCAAGTGTTTCGCTCTTCAAGATGAAAAGCAAAGAATCAAACTATATAACCATATGCTCATTAGATCTAGTATTTTGAATAGTGTTCTGACTAGTGTTATGACACTTTAGTGCACTCACACTATCCCTTAACTCCAAATCTTGTCTAATACTTCTCTCTCAAGTCATAATAAGTCAAACATAATAAGATGACAATTGTCAAGTGATTTAATAACAAACAAGAGTAAGGCAATAAATATAACCGAAGCTATACACATTCAAGGTAATATGAATACTTACACAGTTGGGAGGCCTTGGTGGCTACTCTCATCCCAAGATGATGAGTTTTACCACTTATTTTAGTGAGCGACATGTATGATTTACATGAAACAAGGGCCATCACTGAAAAACAACAATAGATGAATGCAAAATAAAGTGAGGGAAAAAGAGATAACAAAAATAGAATAATAATTTGTTGGACTACTAAATGTCAATGAAAACTCCTTTTCAATGGTCAATGGAGAGGATGATGGTGGGGAAATACTTCTTCTGCCTTCCTTTTCCCAAAGATGTCCAGTAGATGCCCCCTAATGACAAAATTGATGGAGACTAGGGACTTCACGTTCATCTACCAATGGAGGTCAATGCTCTGTTCTTAATCTAGTAGCACTTTGTGGTAGAATATTAGATGCATTTTTTAGAGGGATTGGGTCCCTTTTTATTGGGAGTGGTGGGGTGCTTGAGGCACTTGAGTGCATGGGTGCTTTACTTGCACTCCAAGTTTTAGGGAACATAATCAATTAACTTTTTTAGTAGTGGAAGTAGTAGGACTCCCATTGGTTGATGGAGGTCCATTGTATTTCCATCATTTGGGAGAAGCTAACTCCTCATCTGTTGTATAAGGTAGTATTTCCATTGGTTGATGGAGGCTAATTTCCATCAGTTGATGGAGGCTAAGGGGTCATTCGGCCCCTGACTTTGCAAATCCTGGCAGTCTGGTGCATGTTAAGCTTTAAGTTTACAGCATCGTTGTTGTGAGTGGTGGAAGTCATACAACACAGTAGAGCAAAGTGACATGGAGAATATGCTGATGCTGGGCTGGAAGTGCCCGCTTTCAATCCCATCATACATGGTGCGATTCTGAATCA
Source organism: Alisma plantago-aquatica (assembly GCA_963693085.1). Taxonomy (NCBI): domain Eukaryota; kingdom Viridiplantae; phylum Streptophyta; class Magnoliopsida; order Alismatales; family Alismataceae; genus Alisma; species Alisma plantago-aquatica. Next base: position 1,233,117,433 of record OY856411.1, on the reverse strand, counting down.
CACTGACGTATATAGATAAATACCGATCGAACTATACTAAAAAATGCTATAGATCAAATCAACCATCCTATTACATATAAAATACATGTAGTGATAATGTTGGCGGCCAAACGGTCCCTAACTTTTCATCAGCCAATGTATTTGTGGATTGATTGATTGATGATAGTCTGATCCATTATTGGTTGCTATGCGACCCCACCATTGGTCGATGGTGCTCACCTCTTCATCAGTAGACTACCAGTGATTCCATTAGTATGATGAAGTGACAGTTTCATCAATTGGTCAATTATTGTCCTTTTCATCAGTTGGCACCAATGATTCTTCAAGATGATGGCCTCCCTGGTTCATTAGAGGATGCAATCTTTGATCCTATAATCAGTTGATGACTTTTAGAACCTCAACGGTTGCTAGTCAATGGGATATATAATTAAAAGCCAAATTTTGGAACTTCTACATGTAGAAATATGGAAAGTAATTACAACTTGGAAATGACAAATAACTCAAGTAAAGTTGGGATTTAATATGATCAAACCAGAAATAGTGGATGAAATGTAAGGTATAAATAGGTATATAACATCCACAAAATTATATGTTAACAACCAAACCCCTATAAACTTAGAATCTAGCTTGTTCTTAAGCCAATAAATAGATTCAAAGTATATGTCAATGATTAAAGGTTTTGTATAGAGAAACCAAGGTATTATAGTCATGTTTTATGTCAACTTTATATGAAGATCACTACATTGTTGTATATGATGGTTTTAACACCATGGGCTTTACCTGAGAACTTAGAGTGCATAGAGTTTTATCTGTTACCTTGCTTAGAGTTAGAATCTACCTCTGTGATGTCCACTCGAAGTCCTCTTTCATGGTTGTATAATGCACATTCCTCAAAGGGGTAGCTTTCACTGTCGTCCCTTTGTTTTCTTTGTATTTGAAAAATATGTATATGTCTAGTCTAAAACTGAGCTGTAACTTGTGCTTCTCTAGATCATGTAACCAAAGGTCCATTAGCAGGATGATGGTCCCAACACTTCAAGTATGTTGGCATTAAAGACATGATTTCACATTCTACATACCACCTCCCTATGTTGCTTTGGCTTTGATGAACACCATTGAAATCCAAGAAATTATCCTATTGAATGGTTTGGGCACCACTACTAATCTAGATATATATGCATTATTAAGTGAAACAAGACACCTATCAGGTAACACCCTTGATTCCTAGCACGGTAAAACTCTTATGCTTTTGTTCACTCTCATGATTTTATTCTCTCTCTCTCTTTGGATTTTTTGGATTTTGGGATTTTTAGGGTTTTTCATTGCCTATCCCTGTTTATCCTTTTAGGGTTTTAAATGAGAGGATGGCATCACTTTTTTATCAATTAGAGAGACGTGCATTTATAATCGTTACTTGAGGTCTCAGATGATAACTCACCAGTACTGTACTTGGTCTAAGATCCAACTTATTATCAAGTAGGGGCTAAGGCATTTTATTAGCAGGTTGTAGCATCTTGAGATAGATTTTGTATAAAAGCATAATTATTTCAGATGTAATAATGACATAGTGCCCTATTTCATCACTTGATACCATAAGATCAACAAATGATAGCTTGGAGAAACTCCTACCCAATTTAGGCTTGATAAGAACATCTATAAAAATTGGATCAAAGTTTTCCTGATTCAAACTTCATCCTCCATTCATGTAAAAGAAAATCCTCAACTAATTCAAAACTACTATATGCAATCTAAATTTTATAAAAAAATCAAAATTGTATAAACAAATAATGTATAAGCAACACCAATAGTAAAGAGAACAAGTATGTTATAGTACCTACCTCATGTTTACCCCCCCAACTTATCATTCACATTGTCCTTAGAGTGTCAAACACTAGTACATAAACTACCTCTAGCGACATTTAAAACAACCCTATAACGTTGGTTTCTTACTGACACCTAAGTGGGTGACACTGCAACCACATGTCTAAGATGTCAGTTACTTGGGGACACACAAATCAACGATAGAGATCCAACCTCAGTTGCTATGATAAAAGATACCAACACATGTAGGAGTTTGGGTCATCAGCTTAGGAACCAAACCTGACTTTGTAAATCCATACTAGGTCTGATTTGTAACAAGTAAAGGTTCCCAAGTTGTTGGTATACAAACCAAAGTGACATCGATTTAGCATCTAAGTCGTGATTACATTGCACACAACTGACGATTAAGAAATATAGTGACATTGTCTTAAAAGAAACCAACGACTATGATCGTGTTGTCTAGCATGACCATGCTACCCATTACGACCATTTTCGTTTAGTCCTATAATGTCAGTTTTTGACCTAAAACCAACGATGCAAACCAACAATGATAGTTTTTTTTATAACAACTGACCACTAAGTTTTTTTAAATAGTAGGGTTCAGACCTGCTATCTGGCTATTCAACAGGATGCAGAACCTATAGTTTAGAGTTGCAGTTCCGAACTACAAGTTCCATCTTGTGTTCAGCTTAACAAAAACCCAACAAAACTACAAAATCTACAATAACAAACACAATCCACCCACATACAAGATCAATTCTCAAATTCCACTCTCATTACATGTACAAACATGATTCTATTCATTCATCTTCACATTCATTCACACACATGATACACATTCACATACACCAATTCCATTCTCATCACATGCATCAATTCCATTCTCATGACATGTAGAAACATAATTCTCATTGTATTCATGCATCTTCACATTCACACACATGTATATATTCATTATTTGCATATGAACCAATAATGTACTCACATAAAATTTAAAGTTGCAAGAAGTCATAAGCACCATATGTATATAGAAATAATGACATCAAAGTTTAGAGAACTCAATTTTTATCCCAATCCAATTCAAAGTTCACATCCTTAATGAAGGCTTGCATCCATTGTTCTCCTATCTCATCTAGTTGTTATATCATATAAGACCTTTTTGTATCAAACACATGCAAAGATAATGGCATATCAATTAAAAAGTATGATATCTTCATATTGTCAAATGAGACTATTTACTTTTGATGATGAAGACTATATATAGATTACATTTTGTATGCAGTTGATGTCTAGTGCCCCATATCTGACAATCATGGCCATATACTACATCACATAGTATCAGCATGCCCAACCATTGTCTTGTACATGACACTATAAATTTAAAGATACAAAACACTAATAAATAAAAGTAACCATAGTTGGCATAAATATGCATTGGAGTAAGAAAACTACATCAACATTCTTCCAAATTAACACTTTCTTTTTCTTGTCCACTTTTTCTCCAGCCTTTTTAAAAACTTTTATATCCCCATACATTAATCTAACACATTGAATTGCATTAGTAATAGTCATATAATATATAGATATATATATATACATATACTCACATGAATAATTCCCTTTTCATTTCACATCCCCCATTATTTACTTCGTCACCCTTAGAATCTAGTACAAAATTAGCATCACGGGGACAACACCCAATGTTTATCCTTGAGTGAAAAAAGGCAAACAAAATAAAACTCAAAATCCACAATGAAATATTATTCTTAAGTCAAAATTATAAGCAAAGTAACTAAACTTTCTCAACATTGAACGGAGCTAAAATCACACTCTTTTTCACTTTACCAAAATATCTAAATGCAATAGAGTAGTATCTGATAACAAACGTAGGGTCTTTAACTACACGACTAATCAAATATGGAACTAGAAATGCAACATGGGGAAATTTGAATTCTGTACACACCCTATGTAAGTAGCTACAAAATGTATTATCATGTATGCATAAATATATAATAAAATAGATCAAAATATATAAAATGAGGTATTTATCTATATAAGATCTCACCATATCCAAAGTTCTATCACACATGTATTCAACTAAGCATAAGTAAACATCTCCAAAACATCTTGTACAAATATACTTGTATCATGAGGTTGACCTACATCATCCTCCTTAATATGGACCATCATATGTGACCCTTTATCAAAGTTGCCTATCCATACTGCCAACCCCCTACAATTAGGACCTAGTGAGTCGAATAGGTCCTTTGCAAGCCAACTAGGTAATTGAGGAAGAGGTGGAGGACGAGTTGTAGGGGGTTTCTTAGGCATTGTGTCATGCATATATATATATATATATATATATATATATATATATATATATATATATATATATATATATATATATATATATAAATTCTCGTATCAATTTTCATGTATATACTAATACAAATGCAATATAAATTTAGCATACTTCGGTATAGACAACTCATGATTTGGGCCACGTAATCACGCCACCTTCTGCATCACCTATCATCTCGTGCTCGCGGTGGTCATATGGCAGTGCATTCTACTTCCAAGGGTTGTAGACAAGCCTCAGTGTCATACGAACCACATCGACAAGCAACAAAATACTATGAATCATGTCACCTTCAAGGGGTGGGTAAGCAACACCTAGTGCAATGACATGTACTTGTAATAAAAGATGGTATGGCCTCAACCCCTACAAATTTGCATAGAGTATTATATATACCTAAACTCAAACATATTATACAAATCATTATAAAAGACTACTATGTCACAAAAATACTTACAACGGACATGCTAGGTGGTGGGTCCACAAATTACTCCCAATCAACTCCATCGTAAGGGGTTCACCTTGTATGAAGAGTAGAGCGCCATATGTACTATTTGAGTATCTGAATGAGAAGCATGATATTGTCTCATTGCTTCCTCTATTCCCTTTGTGATAATATCTTATACCTTGTCTTATGAGAATCCTCTTTTCTGGGAAGATATGCTCTTATGCCCAAAGAAGGCTCTTATACCGACACCAAGGCCAACAACCCTAACACGCCCAGGATGCTCTAGGTTACCTAGAGAAACTATCAATTCATCCCTTGTGCCCTCAAGGATGAACTTGCCTTGATTCCTTTGCTCATGAAGCTCCCACTAATCACCATCAATGGTAATTAATAAGTAAAACATAGAAATCAAGGTCAAGGTAAAACATAACAATCATCAATAGTAATTGCTCTGAGAGTTGAATTTTACCATGTTTGCAACTACCTCAACGATCGTGGGGTAGGGTATTCCTCTATATTTGGTTTGCCTCACAACTATCCATAGATCATGGCGAGGTAGAGGTTAAGGAGTAGTAGAGGACTCAACACTCCCAGGAGTAGGATGTTGAGAAGAAGACGCTTACAATAGCTTTTGTTGAAGATTTGCATAAGACACCTGGACCTATCGTGTGGTTGTACACATTCTTTGCATGGATTTCTCTTTGAGAGCCACTTATAGCCTAGTTGGTCTGAAACATATGTTAAATATGTTATGAAATGAATTCATAAGAATGTATTCAAAATGAGGAGCAAGTCTTAATACCATGAATTTGATGGTTTGTCTCTTAGCAACAGACGCCTCTTACACCTTCAGTCCAAGATAGCTCCATTTCTTAGTGACTGAGTTATAATTCTTCCTAGCAATATGTATGTATTCTCTTATTAGATTTGTCCTATAATTCCTTAGTACCCTCCCACAATGTTGCATCACCTTTTTACAATGCAGTTTTTGATCCAGGTCAAATATGCTCTACAAAAGTTCATATACTTAATGGAATATTCATAAAAATAGAATTATAAATATCTTTGAAAACATAATTGTGAATGATAATATCTCACACATAGTTCCTTTCATATTAAGTCTTTCTTGCTTTGATCAATTTTATGCCAAGATTATACATTTACATTTGTTTTCCTATGAGTAAGAACCCCTAGATATGACACAAAAGAACTACAATTCTTCCCAACATGATTTCCTTGAACATCAAACTCAACGACCAACTTCACTCTATTACCCCTTTGCTCTAGTAACTTGTTCATCATGGTGATGCCTCTTCTTGTTGCACGCTGACGATGTTGCATATCAAGCTCAACAAGATTCTCAAGGCACACATCTTCATGCTAAAATTGACAAAAAGCACATATAAGTCATAAAAAGATATAACAATACAAAAAGACAAGCATTGTAAAATGCACATCTATGTAATAAAACAATACAACTTACACCAATGTCATGCTCACGGTGCTCATCCTCATAGTAATCATCATCACGATCATCATACTCATGGTCAGATGTCGTATGAAAAATTGTCATATCAAAAATAGTCAAATAATGGAATTTAAGTGACAAAGAATGTAAAATTCTTATCTAACTTTAAAAAAATAAAGCATGCCTCTAACATTTGGATATTGTATCAATTAACATTCCATCAATGTAATCTCCACACATGTATAAGTCAATATCAACTTCAATATTTGGTGTTGACAAGCCAACTGAGAATGAATTGGAGTCATCATACTTGTCATAGTACTCTTCTTCATCTATAGATCTGCAATGAACTTCCTTTTACCATGAAGAACAACTAATCATTTTTCATTTGTAGGATCATCGATATAAAATACTTGCTTCACCTATGATGCCATTGTGAATGGTTCACCCTTCTCTCCAATCATTTCAGAATTCACTAATGTAAACTCCAATTCATCAACTACCACTCTGTTGGTGTTATCAACCTAGTTATACCTAAAGATCAGAACTCTAACATCTATGTAGTCAAACTACCATATGTCTTCAATTACACCATAATATGACATTTTAGCTTCACGTGGAATCTTATCTTTTACACTAGAAAAATACATTGAAGACACTTGAAGGTTGACCCCACTATTTTGGATGACACTCTTATCATCTTGACACTTTTTTTTAGAGAAAATGGATCGATTCATTATTTGTTAGCCATACAACATCTACAATTGGAGAGAAAGATACAAACAGAACATACAAACATCACGTTCAGTAATCTAAGAGCACTACAACTCATATTGGAACGAGAGAGAGACATTTCTGCATTGATTCTTCTTCCTTGAGGCTGTCTTAAGCAACTTTTCCTAAAGAATTCCTTCAACCCGAGCATTAAGTAGTGGTAGGGGGGCTGGAACAAGCCGGTATTCTGCTCGTATATCAACTCAAACGAAGCCATACAACTGAGTAATAAGATCAATCCAGAGCAAAATGAGATTTAGTCGTACCAAGGCTGAATTACCGGGGGAAACCCAGAAAAACCACCGCCTTCACAAAGGAAGGAGACACAATCCTTATTCAAAGGAACAAGCAATGCCGATATACGGAGGAACAAGGTAGATAGCCTGCCAGAAACTAGCACCCAAGTGAAAAACCTACAAGGAAGAAACAAAAGAGGGAAACCCGCCTCCTCTGGAACCCCAGCGAGGACACCCCCACTAGCCGCCCTCCTCAGCCTCAAGGTAGATCTGAGCAAGAATCTGCCAGGAGCAGAGCACCACCACCTCCTACAAGAAACACGCCGAGAAGAAGACCCGATCACAACCAGGTCGCACGGCCGCCGCCCAGGGGGGGAGAGATGAGGAGCTCGGAGAGGCACCTGTAAAAGGAAAATGGAAAGAAAGGCAAGTTGAGGAGGAGGCCGGGGGGAGAAGGTGACGGCCCAGCAGGACGCCTGACCCCCTCCCCCAGGCTTGAGCACCGCACGCGGGGGGAGCCCTAGATCACCACTGTGGTCGCCAGAGCCCTAGACGATAGGGAGACGCGATTCGACTGTGTTATCATCTTGACACTTTGTGTAATATGAACATCCATTTATGTCAAACGCTTCATAAGATATAAAATTCATTTTTGGTTTAAAAGCAAGGCATTTAATATTTTCAGCAACATTAACTATTAAATGCCTCCATTCCTCATTCTATCCATTAAACATTTTGCACACCCTCAATAAGGGTGAACTTTTGGAAGAAACCTTCGATGACCAAGATATATAGTCTTGCCGCCATACTTTAGTAGTATTGAATCAATGATCTCTTCACATATAGGGCATGATTTGGATCCTTTTACACTTATGTTGATAAACATAGCATGCTTACAAATTGTCTCTCTATGCGAAGCTCATAAATCATCACACCTTCTCCCCAGAGTTTATTTAAGTCATCAATCAGAGGTTCAAGATAAACATAAATATTATTTCTTGGTGGTTTACGGTCCGATATCAACAATGACAACATGATGTATTTATTTTTCATACACAACTAGGGAGGAATATTGTAATAATCATAACAGACCAAGTGCTATGTTGGCTGCTTAATGTGTCGTATGGATTCATCCCATCATAACAAAGCCCAAGTCTTAGATTCCTAACTTCTTCACAAAATTCAAGGAATGATAAATCAATCTTCTTCTAATGTGGGGAATCGTAAACATGTCATAGGATCCCATCATTATTTTTTCTTTACCTCTACATGCACCTTAAATTCTCCGCATCCATGGTATTGGCAAACAAGCATTGAAACTGTGGTATTATAGGTAGATACCACATCACCTTGGAAGAAGAGCCACTTTTGGACTTTCTTGAAGTCATCATTTTCTACCTTGATGCCTGACATTTTAGAAAATCTTTTAAATCGACATAGTCCTTTTAAAATAGCACACAGTCATTCAGGCATGCATGTATATTCTTAGCCTTCATTCCTAGGGGGCACAACATTTTTTAAAATTTGTATGTTGATATTGGAATCTTGTTGCCTTCAGGAAGAATTTCTTTCAACAAACACAACAATAACATGAAGCTTTTGTTGGTCCATCTTTTATTAGACTTCAGAGTATACAATCTCAACACAACACCTAGCTTTGAAAACTTAGTACAACCTAAGTATAATGATCTCTCAACATCATGCACAATGATTCTAGATAAGGAAGATGGGATGATCTTTAAATCTTGAGAAAATGTGGATCAATAATAATAAAAATCCTTATTCACCCTCAATATCAGTAAATTTATGCCATGTGATCCTAAAATGCTATATGGAACACTTTTGTTCACTTTTTGACTTTTTGTAACACATAGTGACATTTAATGTGACCTTGAAGTGCATGTTGATAATTTTCTATCTAATCTCATACAAGAGTTTCCCTAATTATGATCCATGCTATTTGATGTACCATAACAGTAACTTGTCGATATTTATGACTCTAAACTAAACTTGATCTCTGTAATACTCAAATGATCTTCATCTTCATGAAAACATCTCAATATGACTAAAAGTGATGCTATGATGAATAAGTATTTAAGATTACTCAAATCATATGATTTCCCTATTAAGATCCATGAAATCTATGTTTGAAGTCCATAATCTTGCTGGGATGTTTCACCCTAAGTAAAATGATATATGGTTGAGTATGTATCTTGATGATGAATATTGAATGAATATTGGAGATATCAAAATCAATCATTATGAAATATGGAACTTAGATTAGGTGAAACATACACCTTTGATGGATATGTTTAAGATGAACTAAGTCTTGTGGTGTTAATCATATCACACTTTCTTGTAATGTTAGTATATCTTTCATGGACTCTTTTCAAAGATCTAATCATGTTGTATAATGCTTGTTTGCTTATTTAAGGTACCCTTTATCCTCCTATTTTCTAGACTAGTGGTATTGAAAGTTGCATGTATGTACGTATTATAAATTCTTGGATTAATATAATTGTTTGAGCTACATGTTCCATTCGACTACTATGTTTTGGTCTTCATTACATATGTTGAACAAACTTGAAAACATAATGATATATGTCCATTATACAACCTTGTGCACCTTCCTATATGAGGTAAGGACACAGTGCTGGGTGTCCTACTTGATTTATCAAGAAAGGGAAGACTATGCTGATACAAGGGTTATGTCTTGGATATGGCCTTGAGGTCCTGTATGAATAGGGTTAACTCTTGACATTTAGTCATGTAATCCCTTATGTTGAAATTGGGTAGCTAATCTTGAGCACCCTCACTAACTCGTACTTTTTAGAAGTTGGTCAAAGGCCTTATGATATTTTTGGTATAATGGAAATGAACATAAAATATGCTTAAATGTTAATAATAAAGTCTTTCAATGGTGTTGCTTTATTCATGTTATTACTTTATTCTTTTTCCAAGAAATATATGTTGTCTTAAACCTATAGTTGTATATGTTTATGCAACATACTCAACACCATTGTGCTAATGTGTACCCATTTCATGATTTTAGGTAACATGTACACTATGAATCTCTAACAATGATCAATGCTTCTACACTTATGATAATCTTCTCTTACTATGATGATGTATATAATGACATCCAAATGGAATACACATGGTCGATATACGTGACCTATGATCTTATCAAGTATTAGTTTAGCATTCTTTTATGCTTTGTTGTCTTCTACATGAGTTGTTGTTTGTGTCTTTATTCATTCATATGTTAAGTGATCTATCCTACCGACAGACTATCAGGTCCTCCCACCTTTGGCTTTCTATCCATTATATATATATATATATATTATATATATAATATATATATATACTCTTTGACAATATTGGTAATGAAATTTATATTGTTATTAAGACAGTCTCATGTGGTATCCCATACTGACTTATGATGTATTGTTAAGACAATCTCATGTGGTATCACATACCGTTGTTAACACAAACTTGATGACTTGTTGGGTTGATGCATTGGTGATGAACACTACTTCTACCCATTTGGTGAAGTAATCAATTGCGACCAAAGTGAACGGATTCTCATATGAAGTCTTGGGATTTCTCTTTCCAATCATGTCTACTACCCAAGGTGAGATGGCCAAGGCATGTCCATGTTGTACAGTTAATTGGAGGATGAATGAATGTAGTGTCCATGGAATTGACTGACTTAGAACTTATAGATGTATTGGTAGCAGTCTATGTCCATGGTGTTCCAATAGTATCCCAAGAGTTGTATTTTCCTAGATAGCATGACTTCATCCATGTGTGTACTGCATGGACCTCCTTCATGGGATAATCTGTTTATGTCTTCTTGATACACTAGAAGACATTCTAGTTGTAGGATCTAAAATATAGCTATTCTGCCTCTAGTGTTGCATGGCTTGTCATTTGAGCATCTGCTTCTTTCTCTAGGAGAAAATTATTGAGACGATTTGATATGAGTAATATGCCTTGATGTTGTGGGACCAAGATTTTTCTTTCTCTTAGGTGCATTGTTGATGACCACGCAAGAGGCAGACTGAGATTGTGTTTGTGCCTCAAAGGAGAGATCTAGTCTCCTTGGATGATGATACAGGAAGAGAGGGTTGCCATAGAATTGATAAATGTGTGTTGTTCTTTATTTTGATGAAGTGAAAGAAGATGTGGTGAAGTCTCAAGCTAGAGAGAACATATCTTCTTGATATGGCACCAAGTTTTGATGGCACATGTTCCAGTTGTTCTAGGCTTGAGTATCACATGAAGGGAGTCAATGTTTGACATGTAAGTGATGTGCCCCTTGCTTCCTGGCAAGCTCGAACCCTAAGATGCAAGCTTCATATCTAGCCACATTATTAGTGGCATTGAACTCCAACTATCTTTCTACTAATAGTTGTTCTCCCTTGAGGTTCAAAAGGACTACTCCTATCTTGACCTATTTCCAATTAGCAACTCCATTAAAGAAGATTTCCCACATGTATGTGATTGGAAGGACCTTCGTGTCTGGAGGATTGATCATCCCTATGTCTTCGTATGGGAACTTGTATTCATGTGTCACTTATTTTGGGAGTGGGGAGTCCTCTAGTTTCTTGTCCAGAGCTTGTTCTTTGAAAACCTTCATTGGTAGTTCGGTGATGTTGAACTCTGACATCATTATTTTCCATTTAACATGTCATCCATTTAGGGTGGGGAGATCTCACAAATAGAAGAGAGGATGATGTTTGGAGATTAGTTGTAGAGGGTACATCATTAGATAGTGGTGTGATTTCCTCATTGTATGGATCAAGGCTAGGCAATATTTCTCAATTGTGGTGTAGTGAGCCTCAACATCATCTAGTTTATTGGAAAGGTAGTAGATAGCATGCCTTCCCTCATTTGTTGCTTCACTAAGGACTCCTCCCATTAGTGTTTTGTAGTATGACATGCAAAAAATGATAGAATATCCTAGCATGACCAACCTCAATACTAGGGGATTGGTGAGGTTGTCTTTAAGCTTCTAAAGTGACTCTTCACATTGCTTGTTCCATCTTGAGTTAAAGTTCTTCTTTAATAGATTGAAGATGGGATCATATATAGGTGTGAGCTTAGTGATGAAGAGTATGATATATTGGAGATGATAGAGCATGCCTCATATCTCGTTCTCTATTTTAGGGGATGGAAATGTCCCAGATAGCCCAAGCCTTCCCAGGGTTGACTTTGATTCCTCTCTAACTGACAATGTACCTAAGTAAATTACCAGATGTAACCCCAAAGGTGCCTTTAGTTGAATTGAGGCACATGGAGAACCATCATAGTTGTTGAAACAAATTCTCAAGGTTGGCGATATAGTCCCCCATACTTTTAGATTTGGCAACCATATTGTCCATGTAAACCCCCACCTTCTTGTGCATCATGTCAATAAAGATAGAAAGCATTGCTATTTGGTACATAGCTCCACAATTCTTGAGACAAAATGTCTTAACCAGATAGTAGAATACTCCTCATTCTATGATGAGGACTGTATTCTCTTTATCTTTCTTGGCCATCTAAATTTAGTTATATTCGTCGAACCCATTCATGAAACTAAGTAGCACATGGATGGCTATGTTTTTATGAACATGTCTATGTGAGGATGTGGGAAGTCATATTTTAAAGATGCTTTGTTGAGATTGAGATAGTACACACAAATTCTTACCTTTTTGTCTTTATTTAGTGCTGGTACAATGTTGGTGAGCCATGTAGGATAGCTGACTATCTCTAAGAACCAACGCTTTGCTTCTTCTAAACTTCTTCCATGATCTTGAGCCTCTAATCTAGCCTTATCCACCTAGTCATCTGTTTGATAGGGTGAATGTTGTGGATGATAGGTGACCGATGAACTGTGATCGCCTCATTCAACCCAAGCATGTCGGAGTAGCTCCATGCAATCATGTTGATGTAGCAACATTGAAGCTCGATTAACTGATTTTTTATATGATGTGGTAGATGTGCCCCTATTTTGACTTTGTGTTGTTGGGGACCAGAGCTAATATTCACCATCTATATCTCATCTTTGACATGAAAAGGTTGATGTTCCTTTTCCATATACTCTAGGAAAGGGACGTATTCAAACTCGACATCTTCATCATTGTAGATCTATGCTACATCACTGAAATTTCTAGAAAATTATTAGAGGGCCTGCTCATGTTTGGATATTTTGGGGTTTTATGAATTTTGTATTTTTTGGGATTTTATGATATTTGTAATTTTTAGTATTTTGTAAGGTGTTTGGGAGTGTGGTAGAGAGTGAGTGAATAACCAATTTTGGATCCCTGCCACCTCGACATGTCGTTCATCTAATGGGACTTTTGTTGATGTGTGAGGAGACATGTCCTTAGGACGTTGTGGTCATATACATACCATTTATGGGCTTCCTCACCATTTAGGACATGTCATATGAGGGTTTGTTGATCATGTACGATCTTTGTATCAAATATGTCATTGATGCCCCATCTGTCAATCATTCCATAGGTATCATGGTAGTCTCCCCATGTAACATCATAGTCTTCCTCTACATCTTCAAGACATGTAGTCCCAAAATCATCTTGTCAAGGCCAACCAAAGTAAGTCCAGAGAGGATTGCAGTCGAATTCATTGGATGGTGCCTCCATCCCTTCTGGTGATGGATCAATGATTTTCACCTTGCCAATAGGATCATCTGATGATTCTTGATGCTTTCTCTAGTGTCTAGGTTCTATGGACATGGCTTCTTGACTGTAGGAATAGGCATACACTTGATTGCTTTGTTGTTTGGAGGGATGCTTTTGTCTTTGGATTTTTTGGCATTATAGGTGGTCCGATCGCCCTAGATTTATTTAGTGATGATGGCAATTTCCTTGATGTTGTATGTGATCTTGGGTTAGTCATCCTTGACATCATCGTTGACCTCTTGTATGAAATAAGGTATCATCACGAGGATGATGGTCTTGGAGCTACTGGTATCTTCTTCAATTACTGCCAAAGTGCAAGGAAGGTATGTGCAAGGACCTTTATTCTCAGGGGAAAGGTCCCATCAATATAGTACCCTGAGTCGATACTCTTCATCAAGACGAATGTGTCGAGCCTCGTGGATCAGGTCTCAAGTTAGTGATAGATAGTTGAGGTAACCCCTTTAGGTCAAGTCCCTTGTAGCGAGCCACAATGCTACAGGCTTGCAATACAATGTCCACTGGTGATTTGAGGTCGTGCATATGATGGACCATAGAGCCCTAAGATCAACCCATATGTTTTGAGAGATATAGATGATCTTTTTACATTGTTTTCATATGGATCCCACTCCTTGATTTGGGAGAATATGTATTTCCCTTAGACATTGAGAAAATAATGTGGTATTGTATTAGAGGTGGAAAACTCTTATTTGTGGTGGTATCTAGATGATGTTGGAAATGTGTATCATCTATAAAAAAATTGGAGTTTGTCTTCTTTAATGCAAGCTATGGTGCCAATATTATCAGCCTAAACAGTGACAATGACATTTACTAGATGATACTTGAGTTTTTGCGATGAGGGAACCACCCAATTGTGATGAATCCATGGCCTTCCATGGAGGAGGTTGAAGGAGGGATTCAACTACATGAACATGAATGGGACTTCAAAGGGTTGTTACCCAATCTATATCTCCAGATCAAGTTCTCCTAGGATGTCTTTGATTACCCCATCAAAAGAAGTCACATTTTTTTGTTTGACGTAGTTTGTAAGGATCCTTCCATGGGATGATGAGCGTATTTCAAGGAAACACACTAAGGCAAGAGACATTTTCAACAAAGCATGAAGGTATCTATATTGTTGTGATTAGCAAGGGCCTGTTGTGACTCCCTCCACTAGGTATCTCACTTTCCAAAAGTTAGATTATGTGTGGGGTCTTCATTAACCCAATTGTGGCTGCAAGAGTTTCAGGCCTCAAGACATTGGCTACGTAGGCCACTTCTAGAGTCGTCATGACTTATTCACGCTGTACATGGGAACTTTGTATCACTTCAGCCAGTGACACTTCCGATTTAGGTTCATCTAGGAATTGAAGTACATTTGAACCTTCTGGTTTGGTTTCCATGTAGAGCTCAGGCATCCATGCTACCTTCTTAGTATTGATAGCTGGAATAAAGACCTTTCTTGTCTCCTTCTCTATCATACTGATAGGGACTCCTAGATATATATTTACCTTATCCATACCCTTGTCAAGGGGTAAGGGTACTTCTAGTAGAGTGAAGTATTGGTCCATCTCCATCATGGTTGGTTTGGATATCACATCTTGTACCACTACCACATGATTAGGTGCCATCATCTGCTGGGATTTTCCTGGAATTGGTGCCTTAGGAACCTAGCTCTTATGTACTTTTCCCCTTCAAGACCTCTTAATACGTGGATTGGTTATACTTTCTTCCCTTCATGAGTTCCTAGTATACTAAACGAGTTCTTGGATCTCATTGGGACCACTAGTTTATTTTCTTAACCAAAGAAATGATAAGAGTACTCTAAGACCAGTTCTTGTTTGGTTGTCCTAGAGGAAGGATGAGCCCATGTGATGGGTCTTCTGGTGATGACATGAATACCATTGTGTTGGAAGATGGAAGGCATTTCTTATGTTGCAACTACACTGACCTCACCAGATTCTATCAAGTCTTACAGTACATGCTTAATCGTGATGCATGGATCATCCTTGTTCCCTTTAGCCCAGTGGAAGTCACAAAAGTTGTTAGCATTGTAGATCTTTCGTATGGGATTTAGCATATCCCTTATGGATGGGAACTTCAACAGGTGCTTGATGTCTAGCAATAACATATTGAGGCAAGGTCCTAAGGGAGTGAACTTACTTTTTGGCGTAGAAGGTTCTTCTGTTGATGGATCTATGGTTGCCAGCTCCACTAGAGGCATCATGTTACTCAATGTTGGAGGAATGCTTGATACTATTTGATGAATAGGTGGTTGAAGAGTAATCTCTCTTTTTTGTGGGTTAAAAGTGTAAACACAATTGCCTAGTCAAATATATCAAACATCAAACATCTTTAACTCAATACAAAATCTATTGAAGTAATACGGGGTCAAATACAAGGATAAAGAAAATAATAGAATAAGAACAGAAAATCCTTGCTTAATTTAGTCAAATAAAAAAGAGTGAATTATGTATTCCAGTTAAGGAACAAATCAATATTAATTGAAACAATAAATATAAGTTATGGAAGATGAAATGAAACAAAGCTAATAAAATGGAACTTGGTTTGGGTTTCAAAATCAAACTAGACTCAACCATGCAAAAACTTTGGGTTCTAATTTATGTATGTTCCTAACATATTTTTCAAGTGGTCATAAAAGATATATACACCTTCCTTCTCTAAAGATCCATGTATATTTCTTCTAAAGGTCTCTCTCTCAAGATGATAACCAATAAATTAAGAATAAATTATGACTTTTTCTATAGTAACTCATCATTCTCATGTCTTGTTACTAATCCATACTCCAGACCTTACTAAGCTCATTATCTTGATTTAATATAGATCAAACATTGCAAGAATATAAATAATCAAACAAGTGAAACATTAAAATAAGAGTATGAAACAAAATTGTAAGAACAAATGTATTACATACAAGAAGGAAAGACTCCATGGTTGGGAGGGCCTGATGGCTACTCTCAACTCAATTTATCAAGTTTATCCACTCATGGTACAAAAAGGAATGGAATTACAACTTGAACAAGTCATGGTATAAAGAGAAAAGAGAAGAGGTGGGACTTGGATCTGAAGTGGGTCAGACATCACTAGTACAGAAATGGGTTATAACGTCACTACATGTAGGGTCGGTTTTACCAAATAAGCGACTTTATATGTCTAAAAAAATGTAGGCACCACTTAAGACCTCTTAGGTCAGTTTTTTTAAATAAACCGACCTTGTAGTGTAACTCTATAGGGTCGGTTTTCAAAATAACCGACCTTATATGTATATAAAAAATGCGGGCACCACTTAAGACCTTTTGGGTCACTTTTCTTAAAATAACCGACCTTGTAGTGTATCTCTATAGGGTCGGTTTTCCAAATAACCAACCTTAAATGTCTATAAAAAATGCGGGCACCACTTAAGACTTTTTGAGTCGCTGTTTTTAAAATAACCGACCTTGTAGTACATCTCTATAGGGTCGGTTTTTCTAAAATAAGCGACTTTATAGACAATTTTTCCGGCGGCAAAAATTTTCTTGGTTTTGGCTTCCCGCCTCGATCTATAGGGTCGGTTCTACATTATAACCGACCCTACAGGGATCCTCGGTCGACAAATTCGTCGACCGAATAAGAGCTAATTTTCACGTATACAAGCACCTATAGGGTCGGTTTTTTCTTTATAACCGACCTTACAGTCCTCTTCGGTTTAGCACCTCTAAGGTCGGTTATTCCTACAAAACCGACCTTAAAGTCCTCCTCGGTCGACAAATTCGTCGACCGATATCTATTCTGGATCCAAATAGTTCACGCATGTATAACCACACATATCGTCGGATTGGCACTTATAACCGACCTTAGAGCCTTCCTCGATCGACAAATAGTTCGACCGATTCATTCGGTCGACAAATTCGTCGACCGATAAGTACCTCTAAGGTCGGTTTTTTCCTTAAAACCGACCCTAGAGGTACTTATGCGAAGCAAATCTGGCTCTTTTTCGATCGACAAATTCGTCGAATGATATCTATTTTGGATCCAGATAGTTCACGCATGTATAAGCACCTCTAGTGTCGGATTTGCACTTATAACCGACCTTAGAGCAGTTCTCGGTCGACAAATTTGTCGACCGATAAAGAGTCAGTTTTCATGTGTATAAGTAGCTTTTAGGGTCGGTATTTTCTTAATAACCGACCTTAGAAGTCCATTCGGTCGACAATATTGTCGACCGAAACATATCGGTCGACGAATTTGTCGACCGAGGAACGACTAGAAAAACCAACCGTCGTAACGGCTAAAAAAATCAACCGTCGTAACGGCTAAAAAAATCAACCGTCGTAACGGTTAGAATTTCAACCGTTAACGGCTATAAATATGACCGTTGACCTCCTAACGACTATTTTTTCGATCGACCATTGGACGACCGATAGACGACCGTTGCGGCGGTCGGTCGACAAATTGTCGACCGAAATTGGCTCTGTTTTGCTATAAATAGTACCCAAAATGATCCATTTCTTCACACCTTCACATTCTCACTTCTCTAGCTCCTCTCTAGTGTATTCTTGTGAAAATCTTCAGCTTCTCTACATCCAATTCTTGCTTGCTATTTTTTTATTTCAAAGCAACGAAACGGCTTCATCATCTTCGCGCGGAAAGAAGCAAGTTGCAGGTAGGAAAGGAAGGACGGGCATTGCACCACTGCCGGTCATCAACGACGTCCCTTTCATCGACCAAGCTGCATTCGACCGCTACCTCAGGCTCTCCTCAAAAACTCCTCTTCCACGACGGCCAGTCGACGTCATGGACTTCCAAAGCATTGTCAATTTGGAGGAACTTTTCGAGGTGCAACATTTGACTGATTTTCTAAATCCCTCCTTCCAATCCTACTCCTCCAAACTAGTTAATGAATTCTATGCCAATTTAGCCGAACATCCTGAACATGATTCCTTCTCCTCTATGGTTGGTGGGTATGGATTCCATTTTACTGAGGAGGGTATTCTTGAAATGCTTGACATAGATATAGAAGAATATAAAATTTTTATTGATCTCACTAGAGGAACTCCACTCAACAGACTCTCCCAAAATAACACTACAATTAGCCTTAGTGATGTCAAAAGAGCCATCTTTCAATCAAATACAAGTTGTCATGAAGATAGGGGTACCTATTATGCTATAAATTTAAAACCTGAAGCTAGGATCATAAATCTCATTGTTGCCACCAATATCCATCCTAGAGCAAATAAATCTGAAGTACCCACCTTTCGTATGTACCTTATTTCTGCCATTCTCAAAAGTATTCCCATAAACTTTATTCGTATCATCATTAAGAATATGTTTGAGTTTTCTGGCAATCCACCATATGTTGACTTTGTATGCCAAATCACTCAACATTTTCTTAAGAAGAATATTGAGGACGACTTAGGTTACACATGGGATAGAAAACCCCAAAAAATAAGTAAAAATACGGTGGAAAATATGGGAATTGACTTTGGCCACAAAAGGGCTAGGAGTGAAGGGGAGACATCCACCCAAGACATACCTCCACCACCTACTCCTACCAACCTACCCCATGATCCTATTACAAATACCTTGACATACATTGCTGGCTCCCAATATCACCTAAGTAGGCAATTGGATTATAATCACAATGCCATGACTTATTTAAACCAAAGGATGCAAACTCTCTCTCCTAACCAACCTGATGAATATCCCTATTCCCTTAATCCTGGCATGATAAATCCCTACAATCCTTCCTACAACTACTATCAAATTCCGCCTCCACCATCTCCTGATCTCACACATACTCAGTTTTTCCCAATTCAACTTCAAGACATTACTGCCAACTTTCGCTTTGATCGTGTTCCCACCTTCTTGGAGGCTTATGCCTTAACCATGACAGGTGCCTTGGAGTGGCAGACACTAGTCAAATATTATGGAGCTGATC
Source organism: Alisma plantago-aquatica (assembly GCA_963693085.1). Classification (NCBI taxonomy): domain Eukaryota; kingdom Viridiplantae; phylum Streptophyta; class Magnoliopsida; order Alismatales; family Alismataceae; genus Alisma; species Alisma plantago-aquatica. Next base: position 1,233,097,706 of record OY856411.1, on the reverse strand, counting down.
CCTTTCTTGGAAAAGACCCAGACATTGATGTAATCCTTCGATCTTTCCAGTGATATTATGAGATATCTTTGTAATGATGTAATGTATATCTTTTTATAAAGCAAGTATGTCATGTTTCATCTTATAAAGTGTATGGGCATTAAATTGTTATGAATAAAAGTGTTTTCCATGGCTTCATTTGGACATATACATGTTATATAAGAATATTGTTATTTCAAATGATTGAAAAATAAATTATGGCTAAATTTGACAAAGCATAACTTGGTTAATCTCATACACACACACTTGGTACTTAATTTAAAACATTGAAACATGGTTAATCTCGGTCAAAAATATTATCGACCGAGACAAATTCGGTCGACAATATTGTCGACCGAGGATGACTTTAGGGTCGGTTTTTTCCTTATAACCGACCCTAGAGCTCTTTCGTTCGACAAATAGTCGACCGACTGAATTTTTGAATAGAGTTTAGTACTTTTCAAAACGTTATAAAGCATTGGGATCTCAATCTTTTGTCTCATTTTTGGGAATTCACATCCCTCAATACCACCATCATCACATTTACTGATTCCGGGTATTCAAACCCTTAGTTCATCACTAAACATGGTTATCACTTATCAGGTAACTATTACCTTCAGGTCATCTGACCAAGGTATTCGGGATATTTGTTACACAATCATCTCAATTTCATATCAACCATATCAATTTCATATCAACATCATGCAATACAAAAATAACATCTCTATTCCCTCATTAGGGTTAGAGTTTCCCATCTTTATCAATTAGGGTTCACATATCATCATCCCATATTGAAATTTCACATAACATTATCCCATATTAGGGTTTTTACACAACACCACCCTATATTAAGGTTTCACATAACATTTCCATATGAGGGTTTCACAAAACATCATTCCATATAAGGGTTTCACATAACATTATCCCATATTAGGGTTTCATACGACATCACCATATATTAAAGTTTCACGTAACATAATTATTAGGGTTGTGGAAGCACTTTAGAGCTCCTCGGTCGACGAATTTGTCGATCGAGACCCCTTATAGGGTCGGTTATTAGAAAAAACCGACCCTAGAGGTGCTTGTACGAAGGAAATTTTGCTCATGTTCGGTCGACAAATTGTCGACCGAAACGAGCCAGATTTCTTCGTATTAGCACTTGTAGCGTCGGTTTTATCAAATAACCGACCCTATAGGTAGTTTCGGTCCACAAATTCGTCGTCCGAGTTTGCGTTTGATTTATATTAAACAACCCGACACGGGCACCGTTTATCTGTAGAGTCGGTTTTTGGTTGTTAACCGACGCTACAGTTTTTCGTTCCGTACAAAAAGCCGAAATTTTAGTCTTTCTTTCTCCCGCGAAACCCTTTTCTCTTTTCTAACCTCTCTCCCGCGACGCCGCGAAACCCCTTTTCACTTTGTCATTCCGCCGTTGCCGCGAACGCTTCTCCGTGAAGCCGTTGCCGCCTCTCCACGCCGCCAAAAGGATCATGAAGCTCGTTGTCTCCGCAAAGAGGATCGTGAAGCTTGTCGTCGCCGCCTTCCACTCTTCCTCTATGAAGCCCGTCGTTGCCGTGAAGCTCTCTTCGTTGCCGTGAAACTTTTCGTTGCCGTGAAGCTCGTCGTCGCCGCCTTCCACTCTTCCACGAAGGTCGCCGCCTCTCCGTGAAGTTCGTCTCTTCCTCCACGAAGCTCTCTGCCATTTCCAAGTAAGTTCGAGCTTCCTTCGTTCCTTGTTCCCCTTCATTCCCGCCCGTCGCCATTGCTGCTTCCAGGTCCGTCTCGGTCGACAATTAGTCGACTGAGAGACCACCTGCACATAGCGTCCAGGTCCACTCTCGGTCGACAAATTGTCGACCGAGAGTGGACCTAGACGCTGCGCGCAGGTGGTCTCTCGGTCGACTAATTGTCGATCGAGATGGACCTGGAACTTATTTATGTTGGAGTTATAAATGTTTTAATCGTATTTGTTGTAATGTTCACAAATAGTTCTGAATATTATAATGATTTCAATCTTTGGACTGTTTGAAACGGACTTACTTTGCTAATTTGTACAAGTATTTTCTGATGTTATACAATAAAGTTGGTTATGACAAGCAATAAAAGGTTAACTGATGTTATACAACTTTTTCTGAAAATATATAACATCGTTATATGTACTTACACTTTGTTAATACTAATATTATGCAGTCTCTGTCCACCCACAACAGTCACTATGAATTGGGCCTCTATGTCAATGTTAACGTTCCCTATTGAAGAACAATTGGACATCATCCTAGATGATCGTTCCTTAAACCAATTGGTCATACCCAAACATTGGCGTTTTCTAAAAGAGAGACACTACATGCCTGGTAAAGTGACCATAACTTTTGGCAATTATTCACATGTTATCGAGGTTGAGTATGATTTGGCGGGAAATCTTGTATCAAAATCCGGTTGGCGTGATTGGATTGGAGAGATGCATGTGGTCCGTTACAACAGGCTTTTTCTCCGTCCAGTTGGCCATAATTCCATCAGAGTTTGGATAACCAACAGCAACTGCGAGACCCCCGACCATCTACTGCGGTATGAGTGCACGGCGTCGGATATCATCTATGAGGAATCTGAATCTGAGGCCCCTGTCAGTTCAGATTCGTCTAAATACAGTGAGGAGTTTCGTGACACAGCTTCATCATCAAAAAGACCACGGTAAGTCCAATTAACAAATATAATTGTCAAGACAAAAAATTTGTGTTTACAATTTTTGTCTGAAAGCAATCAATACTCATAGTTTCTTTCTATTCTGAACTTCAGGAGAAGATCACCACAATGATAAGTCCTCGAAGTTACTGACGCAGGACCATGTTGGTGTAGTATTTAGTTGTCTATCTATCTAGACTTGTTTGTATTAATAGTTTTTTTAATTATGCGCATGTTTAGGGGTACACCAACCCCTTTGTTTAGTTAATGTTTAGGGGTACACCCCTGTGTGTGGATGTAAAAAGAGATTAATGAATGGAACTGAAAGTTGCTACATGAATGCTTATAACTGAAGTGTGTGTTCCCATGAATTCTTAGTTCAATGACAAATAATATTGCATTCTTAGTTCCTTCGGTCACTAGTCAGGTGGAGACAAATAATATTGAGGAAGTGAATGACTACTTCTCTGATGCATTCAAATATTTTGCTAGTGAGGGGAAGGAAATTATCCTAATTCCTTTTAACGTCCAGTAAGTATTATTATTCAATATAATTTTAATAATGAATGAAACTATTTATTTTAATGTTTGTTTTATTCTTACTCAGAGCTAGACATTGGGAATTACTGGTGATTGTCCCAAAATTGATGACTCTTTATTATCTTGACCCAATGGGTAAAACAACAAGGAATCACAAATTGAAATTGTCAGCTATAGAGTAAGCATAAATTTAATCAATTGCTTCAACATGATATTTTATTTAGAATTTCTATTTTACCAACTATCGTTTAATTGGTAGGGGTATAAAGGATTTTCGTGAAGCTCGAGGACAAATACCCACAAAATTAAAAACATTGACTTTGAAAAATGTCAAGGTAGCTACTTTGACAACTGCTTAGTCTTATATGTATTAATTTTTCAATTCTAATATGTCAACTCTTATAGTCTTATCTCAACTGCTGTTTATAGTAGTTTACTAACATTAAGTATAATTCGTTATTTGTAGTGTCTTATGCAAAATAATGACTGGGCTTGTGGCTACTATGTAATGAAATACATGCAAGCTATTTTCAAACAAGCATCACATGACATTCAGACTATAAGTCAGGTAATAAAGAATAACATCATAAATTTACAAGTGATTGTCATTTTTATAAAATATTAGCATTTGCATTTTCTGTTACAGATCTTTACAACTCAGCCTTACACACATGTGGACTTGAATGAATTCCGAGAAGAGTGGTCAGAGTGTTTTATAAGTGAAGTCGAAATAGCATTGGTTTAAATATGTCGACTCCATTTATGTATGTGGTTTGAGTACGTACTCTTTCATATTTTTACTTTTGTAATATGTCATCTCAGACTTGCACTCTATCATTTTGTAAATTATGATATTTTATTATCATTTTTGTTATGAATGTGTGGTTTTGAATGGTGATGGTTGAACATCAATGCTCCCCTCTCCCAGAATATATGAATCTTCTTGTTCTTCTGTTCTATATCAATTTCTACAGAAATTTTTTTAAAAAAAATTGTAACTTCTAGCGTCGGTTTTTTAAATAACCGACCCTATAGATTGAATTCATTGTACACTCTTCGGTCGAAAATTTTTCGACCGAAATAGAACTTCTAACGTCAGTTTTTGTAAAAAATTGAGTCTACATGTCCTCTATAAGGTCGGTTTTTTAAAGATTGAATAAAACATTTCAGTGTAAGACTCGGTCGACAAACTTTTCGAACGAAATACTATCGGTCGATAAGTTTGTCGACTGAGTCTTACACTGAAATGTTTTATTCAATTTTTAGGGACGGTTTTCTCATAAAACCGACCTTATAGAGAGTTTTCGGTCGAGACCGAAATATTTTCGGTCGACAATTTTCTCGACCGAGAGTTACCACTGAAATGGTATTCAATCTTTAGGGTCGGTTATTTCATAAAAACCGACCCTGTAAACATTCACGGTCGATAATTTTCTCGACCGAGAATGTTTACAGGGTCGGTTTTTATGAAATAACTGACCTTACAGGCTCCTTTTTTCTCGCCTAGGTCAAAATTTTTACAACCTCTTGCGTCGGTGTTTTAATCTGTAAGGTCGGTTTTATTTGGTTAAATAATCCGACACTATATACCAAATTCTGTAGCGACACCCACCTAGGCGTCGGTTAAAAAGTGACGCTGCAAGCTTTAAAAAACTGACGCTACAGACCATTTCTGTACTAGTGCTTGTTGGGGGGAATGGCTGGTTGCCAAGTCTAGAGCTTGATGGTCTCTCTAGGTTGATGATACTAGCTAGGTCAATGGTCTCCAGATTTGGATTTGATGTCATCAACAGCCTTTTGTCTTGTTCATCCCCATATCCAAGATGCCCTTTGTCTAGGGGTAGCTTCTTGGTATAAATAGGAATATACAAGAAGCCTTAGACTTGGTCTTGAGATTTCAAAAGTTTAGAAATAAATAGAGTGGAAAGTTGTAAAGCCATTGAATTAATACATATGGGAACCAATCTATATTTTCCTTGGAGAGGAAGTTGTCAAAGAGAGAGGTTGGAAATCCCATGTTGATAGTGTCCTTTTTGACTTGGGCAACTTCTACAATTGTAAATTTCCTTGCTTAAATAGGAAATAGAAATTGGCCTTGATTGGATGGTCTTTAATAGAAATTCTAATAGACACATTTAATAAGTTGCAACATGTCTCCAAATATCACATATGGCTACACTTTGTTGCATCAATATCTTCCTTGTTGGATTTTGGTATCTTTGGTCAAAACAATTTTGATAGGCATTGAATGCCTTGGTAGAATTAACTAATAACAAATTCATGATTGCCAAGTTCAAAGGATTGCTATTTTTAATATTATTCCATTATTCTTCACATATTCCTCTTTCCACTTTCCATTATAGTCAAATATTACCATTAAATACTATCTTAATGACTTTTCATGATTTCCAAAAAATGTACAACATTGTTGCCAATATGCTAGTAACTAACAAGTTTAAGGCATTGTCATAATTCCTCTTGTTAATATTCTTCCATGTGGTTCATTCACATTCTTCATATATGTGTTGCACTTCCATTGCAATAAATATTAATGACTTTCCATGCTTTTCAAATAATGTATACCATTGTTTCCAACAAGTCAATAATTGATAAGTTCAATGCATTGTCATAATTCCTCTTGTTAATATATTTTCATGTGGTCCATTCACTTTCTATATATATATATATATATATATATATATATATATATATATATATATATATATATATATGTTGCACTTTCCATTGCGGTAAAACATATTAATGAGTTTCCATGCTTTCCAAACAATAAAAAAATGTTGTCTTATTTCCTTTAATTACCACAACCACCTTAATTAGAATACAATTAGTGGACACAGATAAATTTGTGTTGCGGTTCCTGCAAGCCAAAAATTAGATTTGTTAAGCATGTGTATTTAGAAAAAGTACACATTATAAAAACACTAAGAACCAAATAATTAAAAACACATCATGGCTAATAAAGATACAAAACCTAAGGTAAACAAATAGTAATATTGTATGAATTGAGTGTTATCAACCACCCCAAGCTTATAACTTGCTAGTCCTCAAGAAATAATCAAACACAAAGATCCTACGATAACATCCAAATTGAGCATAGAAATTAACATTAAGATTATGAAAAATAGTTTCGATTCACCAGGTTGTCCATGACATGTTATTTCAAAATAAACCTCTGCCATACAAACAAACTTCCTAATGTAAGATAAAATAACTTCCAGTCATGTTTAAGTGCTTTTACTATAGTCCAACAAGATTCATAGGGATGCAAACCATATATATAAGCATTAAATCATAGTCACTTAGGAAATCATTAGAAATAACAAGTTTGTGTAGTGATATGTGATCAGAAATTCATGTAAACTAATCAAGTACAACAAACCTCCCACTCATTCATTTACTAACTCAAAATTAAATATAAAAACATACTCTGATGACTTCTATGGTTCCCAATCTATGTCAAGATGGTTCATGTAACAAACAAAGGTCCCTACAGTTTGAGCCCATTGGCCCAAAGTAGTAAGTCAAACTCATCGTACTGTGCTCGAACCCCTATGCTACTTGAGAAAGTATCATCAATCTCTTAGGGGTTCCTAAAAGATTCTCTAGTGAGTTTAGGATGATACTACCAGTCACAACATATCTGCATCTGTGAGCATAGTCATACACCCATTGGACATCATTCTCAACTCTCCTATAAAGTAAGCCACTCATGATTTTATTCACTCTCAGGCTTTTAAAACTGCATTTTAATTAATAGGGCATGCGTTCTCGCTATTTTTAAGATTTAGGTTCTTATAGAAATTTGAATTATTTTTGGGTTTTTTGGGCGGCCAAGCCTCATTTGTTTATTTTTAATATTTTTGATTCAATGTAATGTGGGAAATCATGAAGACTGTCAATTTAAACAGTTCATGCTGATTAAACTTAAAATTCATCACCTCTCCCTCAATCTTTAGTGAAAATATTTTATATGGTTCACCAAAAATCCTTAGAATATTATCAAATTTGTGAATACACCACCCAGAGTTTTGATCTTACACTAGTTCCAATAATCGGATATTAACCTACAATTCATCATTCATAACATGAAATAGGCAAACAAGTAATTTTAAATTGTGCGTAGCAACAAATAACCTTAGAATCCATCACCAAACTTGTAGTAAGGAGTCGATGAGATGACTGAAGCTAAAGGTCAAGAAAATATAATGACAATGGGTGATTTAACACAACATAGCATTAAACCTAGAATTCATACCAACATAGCCACAATTATAGATAACAACCATCACATAACAAAGTCCTATACATGTAAGAAAGTATACATGGATGCATGCATCAAATGAAAGACAAACATAAAAGAGATAGAAGGGTGTATTTCCCTACTACCCCAAGCTTAATTTTTTGTCCATCCATAAGAAAATCCTAAACTTAGGATACTAGGGATGGCATGCATTGCAGTCATCCAATCATTTATCCCCAAATGATAAGAAAAAGGAAGGGGTCTCCCAATGATACTGACACCTGGATCCAAAATCCTAGGTTTTGGGAGTAAGGTGACCTATGTCTTGCATATTGTATTTGTTGGTATGTATGCCCATAGAGCAAGTCATATGATGATTGTAATGGGATACTTTGTAAATGATTTGAATAAAAAATAAAGGCAATTTCCAATCTATATGTTTCAACTGTTTCTGAGATGATGGTGTAACATGATAGATGTCTAAAGATTGTTTTACTCAATGACGTATGCTTTTAGGTTAAGGACCTAAACGATGAGATCATACGGATGTTAAGAGTATACATTCTTGTATTGTTCATAGTCGGTTGTTATTGTGGAAATAACCATAGACATCAATAACACTAAACACTAGATTGTGTGTTGGTTGATGACAAAATCTCATTAGTCATGATATGGTGATATCAAACCAAGCACATAGGTACTTGTTAGAGAACAAGGTACCGGACAGACCAACCATGAGAGTGACACATGGAACCATAACATGGTAGTCACAGTCAGCTCTCACAGTGATGGTGGTGAGTGTGATTCTTAGACCTGAAATCACTACACTCAACACATGTCATTGGGTACACTTTGACATCATCAAACGCAATCCTGAAACATGGGTTGTTATAAAGGTGATGATTGGGTGGCTTTGACACATGGGGCTTTTGAGGGGTGAGTGATAGATATGGGATTTGTCCCTCCTGAGGGAGTTTGATATCCTTGGCCACTTGATGAGTAGGATTGAGAAAGGCATGCGCATGCACGTGTGAATCAATATGTGATATTGATGTCATACACATCTCACTCGGTCTACTCTGAGATCAAGGAAATGAATGAACATTGACAGGATGACTGTTCCATGCCTCGAGTTCATTCTGGATATCAGTGACAAAGGAATTATACATTCACTGTAACACCATTCACATATTGTAGGATGAAAGTTGTTCTCCAACTTTCTACTTTCACTTGGGTAGCACTGATGTGTGACTAGGCACCGCTCTTTGCTTGTGAAGTCATAAGTGTTATGGACCTTCACTGCCAACGTGAAATGGACCTGCAGGGTCACACACATAGGATTCAACCTGTAAGAGGAGTTTTGTCCACAAGCAATGTTTAGATTGATTACTAAAGGATTTTAGTAGTTCAATTAAACACTCAATTAATCGATAGCTCAATATCATAGTGTTCAAGGTGTTGGACGAGTTGATTGGAGTATCGGATTGATTGAAATCGCATTTGACTGATTCTGCACAATCTGCATTCCCAACCGATCGGTTCATGTGATGAACCGGTCGGCTGAGGTTGCTGAACCAATCGGTTCAATTGTTGAACCGATCGGCTCATGCACAGAGTGAAACGACCGGTTCAAGTGTTGAACCGATCGGTTCAACTGGTGCAATCGAGCAACTTGGGAAAGTAGGATTGGTGAGAATTTTCCTTTCGTTTCAATTGCCCAATTCGATTGGGAATTATATTGGTATTCGATACCAATTGGGAAAGAAACAAGGAAAGTCAATCGGGAACCAACCTGGAACCCCAACCGACCGGTTCATGAGTGAACTGATCGGTTCAAGGGTCCCAAACGATCGGTTCAATGGTGAACTGATCGGTTCAGGTCCCCAACCGACCGGTTCACTTATGAACCGATCGGTTCAGGTTGCGAGACAGTTGCTTTTTGTGGAAAATCCCGAACCCTTCTACTCCTGCTTTAGTCCCGTATTGTCGGGCACAGAGAACCCTGTCCCATGACCCGCCTATATATATAGGGGTATTGGGGGATTCTCAGAGTACAACTCAGTGCATGTTGATTGCTCTACAAAGTTGTCGTTCTCTCTGGTTTTGGTAACCGAGAGAGAGCCCGAGCAAGTGCTTCCCGCAAAGGGAGGTGCAGTAAGGGAAGGACAACTGCAGTTGCAGTTGATAGAAGGAGAGTGTGTTGGCGACTAGTACGTCAATAGGAGGGTGCGACTCCTTCCACTTCCTTGTGGGACAAGGAGAGTGGAGTTCCGGGTGGTCCGTGTGGACTACTTCATAGGCGGGAGGTCACTGCCACTCAGGAGGACAACTGTCATCCGACAGTCCGGTAGGAGGAGGAGTCTTCAGTCCCGGTGCGACCAGGAGCTGCACAGACACCGTCCAAGACCGGAGGTGAAGACCGCGCAGCCGTGTGGCATTGTCGCCGAGCAAGCCTCGGGACAAGGTATGATTCACAAACCTTATTTCCTATCATATAGATGTCGACGCGATTCCTTTTGTTCCGGGTTTGGGGAGAAATTGTTTTGTTTCCGCTGCTTCTCTGCCTCCTCTAAAACCCAACAGTGGTATCAGAGCCACGTCGACCTCTCTATATTTTAGGATTATCGATGTGATCGATTTTGGTTTGTCGCCTTTATTTATTGCATGCGATGCGAATAATATCGGCTTTATACATGTCCAATCCACAAATCCCTAATATACATATATGATATGTAATATTAATGCACTCGATACGCGTCGCCCTTAAACGAGTTTTGTGGTGGATGTGTAGCATGATTATGGCCTGTAAACCCCTATATCTGTGTGTGGTTGTTTGTGTGGTTGCTTGCATCTCGGTCTGCGCACCGATTCCCTTTCTCATATTCCTAATGTAACTCAAAATAATTTGAGAATTCTTTCCTACCTTTGCTCCCCTTGAATGTAACTCGGGGTTTCTCTTTTCAAATGTAAATAGGATAGATTTTATTTCATGTTATGTCAAAGAACGGCGGACAACCTGAAGACGATCGGTTCAAGGAGTGAATCGATCGGTTGGTGATCCAGACGGCCGGTTCGAGGAACGAGATGAGCGGGTGGCGACCTGAGGAGATGCACGATGACCGGTGAACCGATCGGCTGGAGGCGCCAGTTGATCGGCTGGTGGCACCCGAACAACCAACCTGATGGCGAGCCGATCAATCATGGAGATGAGCTGATCTAACCCAGAAAGGCAGGCACAGATTTCATCTTGTAAAGGTTGCATGTGATGTAGACCTAGATGACCGTGATTCCTCTTGGCTCGAGGAATCACAAATAGGATGGCCATAATCATTGCTTTTTATCGTTTATGCATGTTTTGTGTGGGATATAGCATGTATATGATACGTACTATATATTGTGGTGATTGGATATGTATATGTATATAAAAACCAAATCCCTCATTAAATATTAAGTTTTAGATGCCTTCCAAATGCGACACACGTGAAAAGTTTGATCGACCAAGTGTGGGCACGCCCAAGCGTGGTGCACCGTCTATCTCGTGGAAGCGTGAAGGATGAATATGTGGGTCTGCCCAAGCAGGGTGCATGTTCATCGTGTTGGCTTTGGGTTGGACTTAACAAGGTGACCTAGATAGGATCTAGCGCCTTGAGGCATGGAGATGATCATTGCAAGGAGTTGCATATGACATCTTTCAAGAGTTGCATATGATGCAATTGGCAAGAGTTGCCTACCTGGAAGATCTGAGTTTTGGGTGACAGCCCAAGCTGGTCCATGGATCAGAGGATTTCAGGATCTTGACCCACTAGAAGATTGTACGCTGCAATCTTCCAAATTGATGGTGAGGGCTATCAATTTGAGTCAAAATAGTGGGAGCGGTAATTAATTAAAGGCCTAATTAACTATCGTCAAATTTTATTCAAATCAAATCAAAAGGGTTTTGACAAATGCAAATTTTCTCTTATAGAATGGCAAAAGAATCATCTTTTAAAATGGGAAAATTAATTGAGAATAAATTCCATAACTGGTTGAGGACTGTGAGAAGTGTTCTGCACAATCCAGATATACCAGGAGCCTTAGAATCCACTCTATGTATGCTTAATGCGTTGGTAAAGAAGAAAGAAGGTAAGGGAGAGAAGTGTTCTCTCGCCAAACCAATTTCTTCTACATGGAGAGGATGGAAGGAACAATGGAAGAAGAAGTCAGAGATAGAGATCTCTACTTCTGGTGTATACGTTATAGAGATTAACTTTACTACTTCTTCGTCATGGGTACTTGATACCGGATGCGGATCTCACATTTGTTCAAATGTGAAGGATCTTAAGAGAAGTAGGCCTTTGGGGAAAGGCGAGGTTGAACTACGTGTTGCTAATGGGGCAAGAGTTGCCGCCAGTGCCGTAGGAACCTATGAGTTAACTCTACCTAGTGGGCTAATAATAGAGTTGAAGAACTGCTATTATGTACCTGCCATAAATAGGAATATCATTTCCGTCTCTTGTTTGGACAAAGATGGATTTGAATTTCTTATTAAGAATGGAAAGTGTTCCATTTCTAAAGATGGGATCTTTTATGGCAGTGCCCCTATGTCTTATGGTCTATACTTGATAGACTTGGAGACAAGTGTATACAACGTAAATACCAAAAAGCAAAAACCCAATGACTCAAACGAAACATATCTCTGGCATTGTCGTCTAGGGCACATAAATGAGAAGCGCATTTCTAGACTCCATAAAGATGGTTATCTAGACTCTTTTGATTGTGAATCAATAGAGACATGTGAATCTTGTTTGTTGGGCAAGATGACCAAGACTCCCTTTTCAGGTAAAGGTGAGAGAGCTAGTGATCTATTAGGACTCATACATACTGATGTATGTGGGCCTTTTAGAACTAATGCCAGAAATGGGTATCAGTACTTCATTACCTTTACTGATGATTTCAGTAGGTATGGCTATGTGTACCTGATGAAACATAAGTCAGAAACCCTTGAAAGGTTCAAGGATTTCATGAATGAAGTACAGAACCAGCATGGTAAAAGTATTAAGGCACTTCGTTCTGATTGAGGTGGAGAATACTTGAGCCAGGAGTTTGAGGACCTTCTGCGAGCCTGTGGTATTGTATCACAATGGACTCCGCCTGGAACACCACAACATAATGGTGTGTCTGAAAGAAGGAATCGCACATTGTTAGATATGGTGCGATCAATGATGAGTTTTGCTAATCTTCCAATTTCTTTCTGGGGTCATGCTCTTGAAACCGCCGCGTTTACTCTTAACCGTGTGCCATCTAAATCGGTTCAAAAGACACCATATGAGATATGGACTGGGAAGCGTCCCGATTTGTCTTTTCTGAAGATTTGGGGTTGTGAGGCTTACGTTAGGAAAATGTTTCCTGATAAGCTTGGACCCAAATCCGATAAATGTTATTTTGTTGGATACCCCAAGGAAACGAGGGGATACTATTTATACCACCCTACTGACAACAAAGTGTTTGTTGCCAGGACAGCTGTGTTCCTAGAGAAGGAATTTATTTCCAAAGGAAACAGTGGGAGGAAAGTAGAGCTTGAAGAGGTTCAAGCCCAACAAGAAAACATTGAACCGGTAGATGTACCAGAGGAAAATGGAGATTCACAAGGTGTTGTGGAATCTCAGTCTCCTCAGGTAACACAAGGACCTCGTAGATCTAGTAGGACTCGCCTTGAACTTGAGAGGTTTGGATACCTTGTAACTCAGGAAGGTGGAGAGTTGATCATAGATGATGATCCAACTACCTACGTAGATGCTATGGAGGGACCAGATTCTGAGAAATGGCTAGAAGCCATGAGATCCGAGATGGAATCAATGTACTCCAACAAAGTATGGACTTTGGTGGAACCACCCGAAGGGGTAAAACCCATAGGGTGCAAGTGGGTCTTCAAGAAAAAGACCGACATGGATGGCAATGTGCAAACTTATAAAGGCAGATTGGTTGCAAAGGGTTTTCGACAAATTCAAGGTGTTGACTATGACGAAACCTTTTCTCCAGTTGCCATGATTAAGTCCATCAGGATCATGCTTGCTATTGCAGCTTATTATGACTATGAGATTTGGCAGATGGATGTTAAAACTGCATTCCTTAACGGGAATATTCATGAGGATGTGTACATGACACAGCCTTAAGGTTTTGTAGATCCAAAGAATGCTAATAAAGTCTGTAAACTGCAAAGGTCAATCTATGGATTGAAGCAAGCATCTCAGAGTTGGAATCTTTGATTTGATGAAGAAGTCAAAGTGTTTGTCTTTATTCAAAATGAAGATGAACCTTGTGTGTACAAGAAGGTTAGTGGGAGCTCGACCACATTCCTCATATTGTATGTGGATGACATACTTTTGATGGGGAATGATGTCTTAACCTTAGAGAAGGTAAAGACTTGGCTTGGGAAAACTTTCTCAATGAAGGACTTAGGAGAAGCATCCTATATTCTAGGAATTAAGATCTATAGAGATAGATCTAGAAGGCTTCTCGGACTAAGTCAGAGCACATACATTGACAAGGTGCTGAAACGGTTCAGCATGGAGAACTCAAAGAGAGGCAACGTCCCTATGCTACATGGAGTTACCGTCTCTAGAGCTCAATGTCCCCAATCTTGTGAAGAGAGGGAGCGTATGAATGGGATCCCATATGCATCATCCATCGGATCCATCATGTACGCTATGTTGTGCACACGCCCAGATGTCTCGTATGCTCTCAGCATGACGAGCAGGTACCAGTCAGATCCCGGGGATGCTCACTGGACAGCCATGAAGAACATCCTCAAGTACTTGCGAAGGACTAAGGATCAGTTTCTTGTGTACGGCGGCGAGGAAGAGTTGGTTGTAAAGGGTTACACCGATGCAAGCTTCCAAACCGATAAAGATGATTACAGATCGCAGTCAGGATTTGTGTTTTGCCTTAATAATGGAGCTGTGAGCTGGAAGAGTTCCAAGCAAGAAACAGTTGCCCATTCTACTACAGAGGCCGAGTATATTGCTGCTTCACATGCAGCAAAGGAGGCTGTGTGGATCAGGAAGTTCATTTCTGAACTTGGTGTAGTCCCCAGTAGCTGTGATGCAATTGAGCTTTATTGTGACAATAATGGAGCTATTGCACAAGCTAAGGAGCCCAGATCACATCAGCGGTCCAAGCACATACTGCGGCGCTTCCATCTCATACGAGAGATCGTACAGCGAGGAGATGTGAAGATTTGCAAAGTACCAACTGAAGACAACATAGCTGATCCACTGACTAAGGCCCTTTCTCAGCAGAAGCATGATGGTCATGCTAGGTCACAAGGACTGCGTTTCCTTGGTGACTGGCTCTAAGTGCAAGTGGGAGTCTGTTGGTATGTATGCCCATAGAGCAAGTCATATGATGATTGTAATGGGATACTTTGTAAATGATTTGAATAAAAAATAAAGGCAATTTCCAATCTATATGTTTAAACTGTTTCTGAGATGATGGTGTAACATGATAGATGTCTAAAGATTGTTTTACTCAATGACGTATGCTTTTAGGTTAAGGACCTAAATGATGAGATCATACGGATGTTAAGAGTATACATTCTTGTATTGTCCATAGTCGGTTGTTATTGTGGAAATAACCATAGACATCAATAACACTAAAGACTAGATTGTGTGTTGGTTGATGACAGAATCTCATTAGTCATGATATGGTGATATCAAACCAAGCACATAGGTACTTGTTAGAGAACAAGGTACCGGACAGACCCACCGTGAGAGTGACACATGGAACCATGACATGGTAGTCACAGTCAGCTCTCACAGTGATGGTGGTGAGTGTGATTCTTAGACCTGAAATCACTACACTCAACACATGTCGTTGGGTACACTTTGACATCATCAAACGCAATCCTGAAACATGGGTTGTTATAAAGGTGATGATTGGGTGGCTTTGACACATGGGGCTTTTGAGGGGTGAGTGATAGATATGGGATTTGTCCCTCCTGAGGGAGTTTGATATCCTTGGCCACTTGATGAGTAGGATTGAGAAAGGCATGCGCATGCACGTGTGAATCAATATGTGATATTGATGTCATACACATCTCACTCGGTCTACTCTGAGATCAAGGAAATGAATGAACATTGACAGGATGACTGTTCCATGCCTCGAGTTCATTCTGGATATCAGTGACAAAGGAATTATACATTCACTGTAACACCATTCACGGATTGTAGGATGAAAGTTGTTCTCCAACTTTCTACTTTCACTTGGGTAGCACTGATGTGTGACTAGGCACCGCTCTTTGCTTGTGAAGTCATAAGTGTTATGGACCTTCACTGCCAACGTGAAATGGACCTGCAGGGTCACACACATAGGATTCAACCTGTAATAGGAGTTTTGTCCACAAGCAATGTTTAGATTGATTACTAAAGGAGTTTAGTAGTTCAATTAAACACTCAATTAATCGATAGCTCAATATCATAGTGTTCAAGGTGTTGGACGAGTTGATTGGAGTATCAGATTGATTGAAATCGCATTTGACTGATTCTACACAATCTGCATTCCCAACCGATCGGTTCATGTGATGAACCGGTCGGCTGAGGTTGCTGAACCAATCGGTTCAATTGTTGAACCGATCGGCTCATGCACAGAGTGAAATGACCGGTTCAAGTGTTGAACCGATCGGTTCAACTGGTGCAATCGAGCAACTTGGGAAAGTAGGATTGGTGAGAATTTTCCTTTCGTTTCAATTTCCCAATTCGATTGGGAATTATATTGGTATTCGATACCAATTGGGAAAGAAACAAGGAAAGTCAATCGGGAACCAACCTGGAACCCCAATCGACCGGTTCATGAGTGAACCGATCGGTTCAAGGGTCCCAAATGATCGGTTCAGTGGTGAACTGATCGGTTCAGGTCCCCAACCGACCGGTTCACTTGTGAACTGATCGGTTCAGGTTGCGAGACAGTTGCTTTTTGTGGAAAATCCCGAACCCTTCTACTCCTGCTTTAGTCTCGTATTGCCGGGCACAGAGAACCCTGTCCCATGACCCGCCTATATATATAGGGGTATTGGGGGCTTCTCAGAGTACAACTCAGTGCATGTTGATTGCTCTGCAAAGTTGTCGTTCTCTCTGGTTTTGGTAACCGAGAGAGAGCCCGAGCAAGTGCTTCCCGCAAAGGGAGGTGCAGCAAGGGAAGGACAACTGCAGTTCCAGTCGATAGCAGGAGAGTGTGTTGGCGACTAGTACGTCAACAGGAGGGTGCGACTCCTTCCACTTCCTTGTGGGACAAGGAGAGTGGAGTTCCGGGTGGTCCATGTGGACTACTTCAGAGGCGGGAGGTCACTGCCGCTCAGGAGGACAACTGTCATCCGACAGTCTGGTAGGAGGAGGAGTCTTCAGTCCCGGTGCGACCAGGAGCTGCACAGACACCGTCCAAGACCGGAGGTGAAGACCGCGCAGCCGCGTGGCATTGTCGTCGAGCAAGCCTCGGGACAAGGTATGATTCACAAACCTTATTTCCTATCATACAGATGTCGACGCGATTCCTTTTGTTCCGGGTTTGGGGAGAAATTTTTTTGTTTCCGCTGCTTCTCTGCCTCCTCTAAAACCCAACAATATTTACCAAGTATGAGTGGAATGTAAAGAGTGGTGGATCTTTCCAAGTTATAAACAAGAAACGAGATTCAAGGACTTGGTGACTTCATCTTTGTCCTGATCTAGCATAACATCATCAGGATATCCTTCAAAGTACAGATCTGCGTAGTTGGGCCCTAGGATGTTAACACATGAAATGGTAGAGGAAAGAGGCTTAAAGTTTGATAAATAACCATGTTCTTTACCATCCATCTCTACATCTAAGATTGGATGGATTTCCATATGCCCAAATTGAATATGGGCATCATCCTCTATACATGGGGTAATCTTAGGTGAATCAAGTTGTGAATCCTTCACCTCGCTTTCATGAGTTGCAACCATGTTTTGAATGTTTGTCAAAAATTCCATTCCCTCATATTGTCATCACCCTTCAAGGGGGTGGACTAAATGTAGATATGTGTGAATTCTGTTGGTGGTCATCATAGGTAAGATCACATTGCCCAAATGTGTAGTAATCATCATCTTCATTGACATATAAATTGTTATATCCCGAAGTAGATGATATGTTGGTAATAAAATGACAATCCTTAACATGTGGAATCTTTCTCTTGGTTGGAATAGAAAACAAAGTGGACAGATCAACTGAATCATCAAACTGATTTGTAGGTTGATACATGGATTCTTGATTGTCTAGGGGTATATGAAGATCTCCAATGTCAACTTCCATGTAAGTGTATTGTAAATCTTCTGCTAGTGGTTGCATTAGATCATACATGTGGAATGAAGGACTCTCTTGGATAGGGGAATCTTCACTAAAAAATCTGGGTGAGTCCAATGAAATGAATTCCTTATCAGGACTAGTGGATTGGGTGTGATGACTAAAGTCTTTATACATGAAAATTGAGTGTGGATACAACATATAGACTAAGGGTGTGTCACTAAAGCTCTTTTCACCAACATAGATGAGGCTCTGTTACAGGCATGAACCTTTGTCAATTCTTGGATCACGTGATTTTACCTCTCGGTCACAACTGAATGTGGATCGACAAAATCTTGGAAGTTGTGTGACATGGCTACTTAAGCACATCAATATTTTATCTTGCATCATCAATTTATCTCATAAGATCTTAGGTAAAAAAAACCAACATGGGATGTTGTAGGAATAGAATCAAGAGTGGAAAATGATGAAGTAGAAGAAGTTGATGGGGGTTGATGAAGGACAACCAACTAAAGGGCATAGTTCCTTATGATCTTCTAACAATCTAGAGTGTGGAAAAAGTAAGGGGAGTATGTAGACAAGATAGTCTACCTTTCTGTGGCTAGATCCATGGCTGCAATTATAACAAAGAGATAAAATGTGTGCAATAAATTATATATTCTTGAATCACATCTTCAAGAACTCCTCTTTTCCTTATTTGTATTCAGATTTAGATTTCATGGTGTTGTATCTTTCTCTTATATTTACCAAACATTCAAGTTTTGATAGATAATGATGCAATTCTCATCTTTTTTAAGGTAGGATTGAGATATTCACACCATGATTTCTTATTCATTATGCTCTTTAGATTGTCTCAAAATGACTACTTGATCAGAGTAATCAGAAAGATAACAATCTAAGAGTTCCATACTTACCTTTCTTCAATAATTGAATACCTGGCCAGGGCATCCAAGTATTGAGATTAGGCAGTATGCACCATGTTTTTGTGTCACGTTCCTAACTTAGACATCATCCTAGTCTTAAGTACTAGTGTCCCTGTAGACTCAGTGAACCTTAGACTCTGATACCAACTTGTAAGAACATGTTACACTAAACAAGATTACTCGAAACATAAAACACAATCGATCACTAATTAATCACATACCCAAAAAATATGGGTAAATTAAAACCGATTTCAATGTTAGCACCCGCTCAGAAACATTTGCATAAGAGCCCAACATCTTTCTTTTATCCATACTAGGCCAAGAATTCGATACAAATGTTCTATTTCCTTAGCCACAACATATATACACATGAGAACAATATTTGTATATGCCATAAAAACAAGCATTAATATGCTAACAAAAGTTTGATTCGTTTGAAACACCATATATAAACTTCTCCTGCCCAGACCTAAGAGTACATGGACGACTCTAGGATACACTAGACATCTAATCAACTCTATCAAAGATTCATTACTATAGCTCTACTAAACTTAATAGCACTGACCAAATCTAAGTACAATTTGAGTACTTAGTGGTTGTTTGCTACCTTATCCTAAAAAATGGTGCCAAAAGTAGATCACTCTTTTTGTAGGTCAAAAGAGCCTAGTCAAAGATATCAAACTTTAAATTTATACCTAACTTCAGGGCATCTACATCTCAATACGGAGTTTATTGTAGTAATACGGGGTAGAACACGGTGATAAAGAAGAAGAATAGAATAAAAACTGAAAAGCCTTTCCTAATGTTATCGAATTGAAAGGAGTCAATTCAGTATTCCAGTTAAGGAACTAATCAAAATTAATTAAAACAATAAATCTAAGTTATGAAAGACCAAATGAAACAAAGATAATAGAAGGGAACCTAAATTGGGTTTCACTAATCAAATCAGCCTCAACCATGCAAAACTATACCTTTATAACTTATATATGTTCCTAAAATACTTTGCAAGTTGTCATAGAAGATACCTACACCTTCCTTCTCTCAAGATTTGGCTAAATTTGTATCTCTCTCGCAAGATGATATCCAATAAATCAAGAATAAACATATGACTGCTATAGTAACTCCTCACTCTTGCATTCATTTACTAATCCATACTTTAGATCTTATTAAACTCGTTCTTTCAGAAAAATCCAAATCAAACATCACAAGAAGGTAGCTAGTCAAACTGGTGATGCAATAAAATAAGAGTTTATAAATAAAATTGTAAGAACATATGCATTAAATAGAAGAAGGAAAGACTACATGGTTGGAAGGGACGGATGGATACTTCAACCCAAGTTATCGAGTTTAGCAACTCAAGGTAAAAGAAGAAATCTGATTATAACTAGAACAAGTCACGGCGTTAAGAGAAAATAGAACATGTGGGAGTTGGATTTGAAGGGGTTCAAACTTGTCGAAGGGAATGGTTGGTTGCCAAGTATAGAGGTTGATGGTCTCGCTAGGTCAATGGAACTAGCTAGGTTGATGAAAAATACTATAGGCATGCATTGAGGATGATAGTTAGGTAGAACTATCCCAAATAGTGTTTTGGTGCATGGGCTGTCTGAGATGTTGATGTCTAAATTGGAAAAATCGGAATGGTCAGTTGTTGTCACTTATCACTTATTGCACTGATGAGTACCACCCCTACCATCATATATGTGGCTTTTTCCTTGGTCCATTTAGGCTTCTGATTGGTTTTCATAGAGGCAGATTGTGGCTAGAAAGTGAGGCCTATGTTTTGATAGACCCCTCTCTTGATGAAAGTTTTGAGATGGACTCTTGCTTGTATGAGTTATAACACTACTACATTTTTGGCCAGTAACGTCGCTGCCCATAATGTCATTTTTATTAGAATAACTGACCTAATAGACTATTGCATCGGTTTTATCATAAAAACCGACCTTACAGGATTCCCGCGGAAAAAATTCACGCGATTTTGGCTTCGTGCGTCGATCTATAGCGTCGGTTTTTCCAAATAACCGATGCTATAGGGTCAAACAAAAACGCGGGAATCGCTTTGGAACCCTAGGGTCGATTTTTATGGATAACCGGCCTTATAGATACTAACCTCTAGGGTCGGTTTTTTAAAATAATCGACCTTATAGATGGTTTACGAAAATGTAGGCACCACTTAGGCTTTAGCGTCAGTTTTTTGGAATAACCGGCCCTATAGACCTGACTTCTAGCGTCAGTTTTGTCAGTTAATTGACGCTAAAGGTCGGGTTGTTACCAAAAATGTGCGACTAGGACCCTATCGACTTCTGTTTCATTTCATTTTGCTCAAAAGAACGGCGCTAGAGACCCCCTCCTTCTCTGTCGTTGTGTCCAAGGAGCCCATCTCTGTGTCCTTCTGACGCCGCCGTCGTGTCCAACGAGCCATTGTAGCCGCCCTATCCAAGGAGCTGAGCCGTGTGTCGCCACCGTCGAGCCGTGTTGTGCTGCCGCCTAGTCGTTCGTGTTGTGCCGCCACCGCCAACTAAAGGTCACAAGGTACATTCTATTAACTAAAAATCAGTCGCAAGCTTCTCGGTTGTACGTGTTGTGCCGCCATCGAATAGCCTTCTTGGTTGGAAAGGAGAGGCGGGGCAGGTGGGGGTTGTTGTGGTCGGGGCTGGGGTCCGGCGGTGGGTGGTGATGGGTGTTGCGGTCGGGGCTGGGGTCAGCAGTGGGTAGCGATGGGTGCTGGTGGTAGTAGCACGATCGTGCCATAACCACAACCATTTTTCTTCTTATTGTCATGCCGCGATTGAGGAAAGGTTCGGTGTGAATGTATTTGTTAGGTAGCACGGCCGTTCTGGGTAGCACGGCCGTGGTGGTTGTGACTGAGTGAATGTATTTGTTAGGTAGCATGACCGTTCTGGGTAGCACGGCCGTGGTGGTTGGTAGCACGGCCGTGGTGGCTGTGGCTGAGTAAATGTATTTGTTAGGTAGCACGGTCGTATTGGCTGAGTTGTTGAACTGCATTTGTTAAAATCTTTCTGCTCCTCTAATATTGATGTATATTGACCCTAAGCCTTACATTATAAGAGAATTGAATCGTGCATTTGTGTTGTTGTAGGTGTTGTTGACTTGCATATATTTCTTTTTCAGCCTTCAAGTGAGGTATAATATTCTCACTCTCCCAATGTGCCATTAGGCTTCATTTTGATTCAAATATTTAATACATGTACGGTAGCACTTGGTAGACATTCCAGAAATATGAGGGTAGACAGTGTGTAGTCTCAGATTGACACTTTAGGGTTTATATATGATATCATCAAATGCATGATGTTTAACTTAATATATAAATAAGACAATAATACATTTATTCATGTATCAACTTAGAAACTCGTTTAAAATTTACTCATAGGAGTAAATTTTGGATAGTCCCCGGTTTGGGACTGTTTTTGGATATTTAATCTCACTTAGGATGTAACTGTATAATGTATGTTTAGTTTTGAAGAAAATTTTAGTAGTATTTCCTCATTTGTTCTCTGGGTACATATGTGAGTGGTTATTTACCATTTACATCGGTGTACTTGGAGAACTTAGGGGAAATGTTGCTGAAATTTTCTTCAAAACTAAACATACATTATACAGTTACTAATGAGATTAAATATTCAAAAATGGGATAGGTGGTACACTTTAGTATAAAAGTAATTAACTTCCTATCAATAAAAACTTACGTCTTATAGTATCAATATTAAATGCTTAGTTTTATAATTAATTTTTAATGTGATATAGAAAATGGATCGAAGTTGGATGTCTATCAAGAACCGTTGTAGTCCAGAGTTTGCCAAAGGTCTTGATGAATTTATCAGATTTGTTGAGGAACATAGGAAACTACCTACATATAGGTTATATTGTCCATGTAGAAATTGTGGTAACAATTTGAAGGTTGATATTGCTGAGGAAATTAAGGATCATGTCATAAGCAATGGGATCATACAAGGTTATAATGAATGGTATTAGCATGGAGAGAAAATTAATAATGGATCAGAAAATGTCGATACTAATAGTTGTGGCATAGAAGATATAGATAATGATGATAATTTCAATGATGAACCGATTCAGGATGACCTGATTCAGGATGATATGGTTGATGAGATGCTACACAGTTGTCGGGACAATGTCATTGATCCACCTTCTTTATTTGCAAACATGGACATGGTTGATGAGATGCTACACATTTGTTGGGACAATGTCATTGATCCACCTTCTTTATTTGCAAACATAGTCCATGATGCTGAAAAACCTTTATATAAGGGTTGTACTAAGTTCATGAGGTTGAGTGTTGTGATGCGATTATATACTCTTAAAGCTCAAAACCGGTGGAGCGATAAGAGTTTCACTTCACTATTGTCTTTGTTAAAGGAAATTCTTCCTGAAGGCAAAGAGCTTCCAATTTTAACATATCAAGCAAAGAAAATAATATGCCCAATGGGAATGGAGGCTAAGAAGATTCATGCATGTCCAAATGATTGTGTGTTGTTTCAGAAGGACTATAGTAATTTAATAAATTGTCCAAAATGTGGTGCGTCAAGGTATAAGAACACAAATTCAGCTAAGGCTAAAAATGGCTCTCCTGTCAAGGTGATGTGGTATCTACCAATAATACCATGATTTCAACGCTTATTTGCTAATACAGAAGATGCGCAAAATTTGTCTTGGCATGGGGAGTTAAAGGCCAATGACGATGGCATCCTACGACATGCATCTAATTCACCACAATGGAAGAAAATTGATTTATTATACCCTCAATTTGGTAACGAACCAAGAAACTTAAGACTTGGACTCTGTACAGATGGAATGAATCCCTATGGTACATTAAGCAGCCAACATAGAACGTGGCCTGTTATGATTGTTATATACAATCTTCCTCCTTGGTTGTGTATGAAAAATAAGTATGTCATGTTGTCAATATTGATATCAGAGCCCAAGCAACCTGGAAATGATATTGATGTTTACCTTCAACCTCTGATAGATGACCTAATGAAAATATGGGAAGAAGGTATTATGACATATGATGCTTCACGTAAAGAGACCTTCAGTTTGCGTGCTATGTTGTTTTACACGATATATGACTTTCCAACTTATGGAAATTTGTCTGGATATAGCATAAAAGGTTACAAAGCATGTCCTATTTGTGAGGAAAATATTGATTCAATCAGACTGAAACATGGTGGTAAAATCATATATCTTGGTCATCAGAGATTTCTCCCATCAGTGCATCCTTATCGAAGGCAACACAAAACCTTTAATGGGTCAACTGAGGAACAAAGTGCTCCTAAACCTATACCAGGAAATGTTGTATATGATAGGGTGAAACATATTGTTAATGAATTTGGAAAGAGTTCAAGTAGTCATACACTCGTGTGTGACAAATCTCTATACAAGAAGAGGTCAATATTTTGGGATCTTCCTTATTGGAGATCTTTGGCAATTAGACATTGCATTGACGTCATGCATGTTGAAAAAAATATTTGTGATAGCATCATCGGTAATCTATTGAACATACTAGGAAAGACTAAAGATGGCATCAAACCTAGAAAAGATTTAGAATTAATGGGTATAAGAAAAGAATTATCAGTGGATATCAGGGGTCACCGCACATATTTACCACCAGCTTGTTACACTTTGTCAAAGAAGGAGAAAAAGACTTTCTGTGAGTGCTTGTATAATATTAAGGTTCCACAAAGATACTCTTCTAATATTCATAGATTGGTATCAATGAAGGATCTGAAACTGATAGGTCTCAAATCTCACGATTGTCACACCTTAATGCAACAAATTTTACCTGTGGCTATTCAATCTATATTGCCGAAGCATGTAAGGTTTGCAATAACAAGACTCTGTTTCTTCTTCAATGAAATATGCAACAAAGTGATACATCCTGATACTCTTGATAAATTACAGAAAGATGTAATTGTTACCATGTGTCAGCTTGAAATGTACTTTCCTCCTTCATTTTTTGATATCATGGTTCATCTTGTAGTACATATTACAAGGGAGGTGAGCATGTTGGGTCCAATTTTTTTACACTGGATGTATCCATTTGAACGCTACATGAGTGTTTTTAAAGGTGATGTTCGAAATCGTTATCGTCCTGAAGGGAGTATTGTTGAGGGTTACGTGGCTAGGGAGGTGATGGACTTTTGCAATGATTTTTTGAATTGCAATGAAACTTCTAGTGATCTAAAAAATTCCCATCACACTGAATCTTATTGTGGCAAAGGAACTCTGGGAGGATGAGTGAAAGGAATCAGTCGTGAGTTGTGGGAACAAGCGCATTTGTATATTTTACACAACATCGATGAAGTTAGTAGCTACATCACAGAACACAATGATCTTATCAAGAGAAATCATCCGCGATCTAGTTCAATGTGGCTTGCAAGAGAGCATAATCGAACATTTATTAGGTAGTTTGAAGAGAAAGTATTTAATCAACTATCTGAATCACCAAATAATGTTGCTGAGAACATAAAATGGCTTGCCTTTAAGCCAAAAATGGATGTCATGTCATATGAAGGTTATGACATAAATGGATTTTCATACTACACAAAGCGTCAAGATGAAAGTAGTGTAGTTCAAAATAGTGGGGTCACTATTCAAGCTTGTTCGTTGTATTTTGCTAGTGCCAAAGATAAAAGACCACGCGAAGCTGAGATGTCATATTACATCGTCATTGAGGACATATGGGAAATGGACTATACAAATTTTTGAGTTCCTATCTTTAGGTGTAATTGGGTTGACAACAACAAAGGAGTTTTAGTGGATGAGTTGGGTTTCAAATTGGTGAATTTTGAAAAGATTGGTGAGAAAGATGAGCCATTCATCATGGTAGACCAAGCAAAACAAGTATTCTATATTGATGACCCGACAAATAAAAATTGGTCTATCGTTCTTCATGGAAAAAGACAGTTAACTGTAGATCCTATAAATGAAGAAGAATACTACGAAAAGTATGATGATTCCAGTCCATTCTTAGTTGGTTTGCCAAGTGTAAATTTTGAAGATAACACCGATGAATATTATAAACGTCAAGACCATGCTGAAGGCATTTTCCTTGACTAACAACTCAACCAATACTAGAGGCATGTATTCTTTGAATTATTTATTTTATATTATCATTCAAGCTAGTATACCTTATCACTTGTGCTTTTATTATCACTTATTTTTTTTATCATGTATACTTGCAGGTTCTAAAATGGCGAGTGAAGATGAACATTCTGAGCATGAGCACCATGAGGATGGTAGTGGTGATGCTAAGAAAAGTAGAGGTCCCACACTGATGCGTAGGCTGCAAGAGCTCAGGGCTAAAGGGGAAAAATTTCCAGTCCAGTTTGATATCACAGGAGCACATGTTGGGGAACATGCTAGTGCTTTCAAGCATTATGTAGGGGCGACCGCGCGCAGTAAGGTGCCAATAGATATAGAAAATTGGCATGATGTTCCTAATGCCAAAAAAGACCTCATATGGAAAGATATATCTGTGAGTGGAAGTGATATTAT
The DNA here is from genome assembly GCA_963693085.1 of Alisma plantago-aquatica. Classification (NCBI taxonomy): domain Eukaryota; kingdom Viridiplantae; phylum Streptophyta; class Magnoliopsida; order Alismatales; family Alismataceae; genus Alisma; species Alisma plantago-aquatica. The sequence continues at coordinate 1,233,071,462 of OY856411.1, read as the reverse complement.
TTTAATATGTTTTTTAATCTATTGATTCTAATTTAGTTTGCTTGGAATTAATTGCTTTTCAAAACAACATTATTAATTGCTTCTTTTGTATGTATAGGGTGTTTTTCATCTAAATGACAAAGATCACAAGAAAAGAGTGCTACAACGTTGTGGTGTACGATGGAGGGGTTTTAAGACATATGTCGCAAGGGAATTTATAGATAATCCTAAAAAAAAGAAGAAAGAAACAGATGTATATATTTTTATAGATCCTGAGGTGTGGGAAACATTTGTTGCAGCTAGGAGATCAAAAGAGTTTTAGGTAATAAAGATTGTGATGTATTGTATGAATCTTTAATTTTATACAATTAAGGAGGTGAATCTTTTTATACATGTTTTCCAAGTCTGAATTGCAATATCTCATTTTAAATGATCAAGCTATCCACCAGGCTCAAAAGGAAAGATGGGCCAAAAATGTGCATGAACATCGCTTGGGGCCCGGTGGTTATGCCTTCCGCCGCCAACTATAAGAGAAGCAATCCTCTTCTGGAGAAGAATCTAGTACAACTCAAGTTGAGCGTCCACCCTGACACTTGACATGGATTGATGCTAGAAAGAATCGAGTAGGTAAAATTGTCAACCCTGCAACTAAGGAGGTGGCACAAAAGATGGTAGGTTTATCCCAACTAAGTAAAGAGTAACTCCCACAAACTTAGATTTATTTATATCTAATTGATATTTTGATTTAATAATTTTATTGACTATGAATAGATTGATCTCTACGAGCAAAGGAAGGAAGGAAAGTTCATCCCAACTGGCCACATGGATGAACTATCAGTTGCTCTTGGTACGAAGGAGCATCCTGGCCGTGTTAGGGGATTAGGAGCTGGCATAGGATTCAAGTCTTATTTTGACCCTTCGCAATCTAAAAGAAGTCATGCAGGAGGTCTTACACAAGAGGAGGTTGAAGCATTAGTAGCGAAGAAAGTACAAGAAATAATGTCTTCATTTCAGCCTACTCAACCTTCTCAACCTATTCATACTGTGCGTCTCTCAAGTGATGAGGTACAAGCTGGCCATGCTCTAGTTGTAGAAGGTCATGGGAGCACTCCCAATGACCCACCACAACAATCTGCAGTAAGTTTTTGTTCTATATGTTGTGTTATTAGTATGATATATATATGATAATATATATAGTTATAACAGGTATCTGTTCTACTGCTTCTTATATAACCTATATTATTTCAATCTAGGTTGGTATGAACTGTAAACTTGTAGTGGAGGTTCCAGAATATAATATTGTGGCAGCGGGCAAGGTGTACAACCTTGGTGGTACATTGCATTGCCAACAAATTACTGATGACATTTGTCGTGTGTCCATCCATCTTGTGTATGACAGAATAAGGGACAAACCACTACCCATACCTAATCCTAAATATAGTACAGTTGAAGAAGTAGAGGGTGCTATGGTGGGTTGGCCTAGATACTTGGTTATCAATGACAAGGTATACTTGAATTCTACCATGTTTTTCATATTTGACTGCATATATGAACTCATGTAATATAAGTATGTAATTTAATTAACAGGTTTGCAAACTAAAAAGTAAAAATTCAACTAGTCGTCCTCCTATGCCCAAGCCATCTATTATTCTAGAATCCACATTCTATGAGTTGGGAAGTAAATGTAAATGTTTGTGTCGATACTTAGCCAACCAAAGCTCTGGACTACAAATGTTGATCAATTTAATAGAAGATGCAACTGGGAGGGACTTTGACAATTATATTTTTCTTGATGATATTATAGAGTTGTTCCGTTAAGATTGGCTTAATACTTCAATATTATAAGTATGGATAAGGTAAAGATCTATCAATATAGAAAATTCCAATACACATTTTTAGCTTATTTCTACATATGAAAATAATTACAAATGTTTAACAGCCATTTATATACCGAGGCCACAAACTTTGATATAAAGAATGTTGGATTCTTAGTTCCTTCAGTCACTAGTCAGGTGGAGACACACATTGAGGAAGTGAGTGAGTACTTCTCTGATGCATTCAAATATTTTGCTACTGTGGGAAAGGAAATTATCCTAATTCCTTTTAACGTCCAGTAAGTATTATTATTCAATATAATTTTAATAATGAACAAATGTATTTATTTTAATGTTTGTTTTATTCTTACTCAGATCTAGACATTGGGAATTAGTGGTGATTGTCCCAAAATTGATGACTCTTTATTATCTTGACCCAATGGGAAAAACAACAAGGGGTCACAACCTGAAATTGCCATTTATGGCGTAAGCATAAATATAGTCAATGCTTCAACATGATATTTCTGTTTAGAATTTCTATTTTACCAACTATCATTTAATTGATAGGGGTATAAAAGATTTTCGTGAAGGCGGAGGACAAATACCCACAAAATTAAAGACATTGACTTTGAAAAATGTCAAGGTAGCTACTTTGACAACTGCTTAGTCTTATATGTATTAATGTTCAACTCTTATATGTCAACTCTTATAGTCTTCTATTTATAGTAGTTACTAACATTAAGTATAATTCGTTATTTGTAGTGTCCTATACAAAATAATGGTTGGGTTTGTGGTTACTATGTAATGAAATATATGCAAGCTATTGTCAAACAAGCATCAAATGACATTCAGACTATAGATCAGGTAATAAAGAATAACATCATAAATTTACAAGTGAGTTGTAGTCATTTTTATAAAATATTAGCATGTGCATTTTCTGTTACAGATCTTTACAACTCAGCCTTACACACATGAGGACTTAAATGAATTCCGAGAAGAGTGGTCAGATGCTTTTCTAAATGAAGTCAATATATCATTGGAATAAATATGTCAGTTACGTTCTATTTATGTATGTGGTTTCAATACTCTTTCATATTTACTTTTGTATCTGACATTTAATATCATCTCAGACTTGCAATCTATCATTTTGTAAATTATGATGTGACTATGTGTACTCAACTCCATATATGAATTATTTTTGTTATGAATGTGTGGTTTGGAATGGTGATGGTTGAACATCAATGCTCCCCTCTCCCATATCTTACTCTTGTTCTTCTGTTTTGTTCTGTTCAATTTCTGTAGAAAATTTAAAAAAAATCGACCCTATAGCGTCGGTTTTCTTAAAAAACCGACGCTATAGGTGTGTTGGCCATTCCGCGTAGAACGGACGTGCTGCATAAAACAGCCGTGTTGGGATGAGGTAGAACGGTCGTGCCGTGTAGCATGGACATGCTAATATAGACCAACACGGCCGTGCTAGGCGGCACGGCCGTTCTACCTCATCCCAACACGGTCGTTTTATACAGCACGGCCGTTCTACGCGGAACGGCCAAGACACCTATAAGGTCGGTTTTTTAAGAAAACCGACGCTATAGGTTTTTTAGAGTCAGTTATTTAGTAACAAAACGTCCTTAGAAATAATCTTTAGAGTCGGTTATTTATTAAAAACTGACGTTATAGGGTTCAGGTACAAATTCATTTCTCATTTGGGTTTAGTTTTTGTGGGCCTATATGGTCGGTTTTTACTATACAAGGTCGATTTTTTTGGGTTAAAAATCCGACGCTATAGAGCAATTTCTGTAGTGACGGCCACTTAGGCGTCAGCTAAAAAGTGACGCTATAGGCTTAAAAAAACCGATGCTATAGACCGTTTCTGTACTAGTGTAAGGAAGTATTATATCTTTGCAAGGATAAAAAGACTGTGAGGGATAGTGTGGAGTCTCTAATAACCATGTTCATTGCCTCTTTATCTGTGATCTTGAACTCAAGCTGAGCGGCTAGCTCTCTCCATCATCCTACAAACCCATAGAAGATTTCATTTTTCTTCTACTACTGCTCATCTAGGTCCTCCTTTGTCGGGACTTGGTCCTGGTGCCAAGCACACTGGTCAACAAACTTCTCGGCCATCTTTCCCCAAGTTGATGGATGTCATGTCTTACTTGTTGTACTATGATGATATAAGACATGTCAAGGTCCATGAAAAGTAGCAAATTAACAGTTCATCGTCATCTTGGACCTCCACCATGTATAAACAATACACTTTGATGTGGGCCATAGGGTCCCCCTTTCTAAAGCACTCATGGAACTTAGGCATGTTGAATTTTTTAGGTAGCTTGTCATATGGAAAGAAACAAAAGTCAGTAAATGTTTTTTGACAGTCTGTCTTCCACTTGAGTTGTTTGGTTTTCTGAAAGATCTCAAGCAATAGGGGGTCTGTACAAGTAGGCTCCAAAGTGGCACCTTCCTTTCATGCGACCACCACTGGTATCATTAGTGGTGGATAAAAAGAATGTAGGCTGGGGATAGGTCTTCATCCATGAAGGTGTTGTGCTTAAATATTTGCCATAGTGTTGGATTTCTTAGCCTCCTTATGTTCTTCTTTCATTGCTGCAACTTCTTCCTCCTTATTTTTTCACTTTGGTTTCCCCTTTAGGACTAAAGATGGATGTTGCTTGCTCCTGAGTTACTAGGATATCCCCAACATTCACAAAGGCAGACACTGGAGGGCCTCAACTAGAAGGATTCTGGTTGAGGTGAGTGAGAACCCCATACACTATATGGAAAGAATGGCATTGACGAGCAGACATATGTAGCTCCTTGTCTGGTGAATCTTAGATAGTGCCACCTGCATACATATCATGAGCTTGGTGAAGGCAAAAAGGACATGTTACCCGATTTCTCCGACATGTATGATAGAGGAACCTCCTGAGAGACATGTGTCTCCATTACCACTGTGGCTTCTTGGTGTTTTCCCCCTTATAAGTTTATCTTGGTTGTTGTGGATGACATCTCCCTGGGATTTGCTATCAGATTGATGGTCAATACTATTGTTTTCGACCATACGGGTTGATCATCAATGAGACTAGGTGAAGTATGGGCTCCTTGACCTTCCTATGATGTCCTAAAATTCACATTAGCAGGATTTGAATGTAAGGGATGACATAATATTAGAATATAATTTATGTTTCAAGAAGGGTCCTACCATACACATTATATCATGTGACAAACTTCCCATTTGTTTGGGAAGTTCAAAAAAGGTGCTCTTTGATTCTTGCAATTTTGTCACACTGAAAGTTTCATGTGCTAGTCTTTTTTTAGGTGACAACACCCACCCCTAGATTGGGCGATATGGAGGAGTTCATTCAATTTTGGTGTGAAATGTACTTGCCAATGCCATTGGCAAAAGGAAAAAAAGTAAAGATATTGGTGGTCAAGATGCTCCTTACAACAACATTCCAAAAGAATTATTCAAAAGAGGATAGAAGGTGGGGATTCAAGTTGTTGATCAAGATTAAGGTAGCCTCATATGGGACAATGACTGTTCTCAATCAATCGCTTCTTCCCTAAGGCATCCTCATCCAGTGGGGAAACCCTTGGTAGCATCCATGGAACCCTAGTTTTCTACTAGTTTGATGAGTTTCTCAGGGGTCTTTACCCTCTGGAAGCAACAGACGGTCATCGAGGAGGGAACCTTAGATTGGCCTCTCCCTACTGATTATGGGTTTAACTATCGGTTGTGGTCCAAGTTTAGGTAATAGTCCATGACCATAAATGTAGGCATGAAGCACAGGGTGGTCTAGTTTCAGGTCATAGTTCAGGACCATAGAAGTGAGCAGGAAAGGATCTAGGTGGTAGTTTTAGATTATAGTCCAGGACACTAATTGTGGGTGGACCTAGCATTGACAAGTGATGTCTCACTCAACGTTGGATAATTGCCTCACTCGACTGACCTTTGAGGATATGGCTCCTTTTGGGGGGAAATGTGTTTATTCTTTTTAGAGATGGTTTGACAAGCATGATTCATTTTTTTTAAAGATTATCATTCTTTTAAAGAATCTTTAATTTTGAAAAACCAATTAATCCTTTTGACAAGGTGATTTGATTTTTAAGATGATTGTTAACCTTTGAAAATATTGCTTGATTTGATATTGTTAATCTTTAAAAAGATTGTTCTATTTGAGATTGCTAATCTTTATAAAGATTATTGGATTCATAATTGTTAATCTTTAAAAAATTGATTGTTTTCAGATTTTTAATTTTTAAATAGATGTTTGATTTGGGATTGTTGATCTTTTAAAAAGATTGTTTGATTTGGGATTGTTGATGTTTTAAAAATATTGTTTGATTTGAGATTGTTAATGTATAAAAAGAATATATGATTTGAGATTGTTAATATTTAAAAATTTTTCAATTTTAGATTGTTAATCTCTAAGAAGAATGTTTGCACTTGCACACAAAAAGGGTCAACAACAATCTCAAACATTCTCATCATCTAAATAAGGATACATGTATAGGAAGTAAATGGCCCTCCCCCTTTAGCCCATGAGTTTAGATCAACATTACAGCCTCAATCAAACATGACCTACAAAGGAGGGATTGGTCCTTATCTTCACTACAGGTAGATGACACTCATTGAGGGGTAACCCAGGTTCAAGGGATAAGGGTACTACCCTCAATACATCTCGTGGCTATGACAGTCATAATCAGGCATGAGTGCTAGGAGAGTGGGGTGCATTCAAGACCTTTGGATGTCTAACACTGTACACCTTTACTGACACCCCCACATGATTTCTAGGAATCTAATGTGAGGTTGGCACCCATTCTGTGACACATGGGTTCATAGGAGTGCGTAGTGAAAATGATGGGTTTTTGCATTTTTCCGAAGCAAGCCCATAAAGCATGAAAGTCATTCAAATGCAACTAAGGGAATAATAACAATATTTCTTAAAAGGGATCAAATATTATTTCCTATATTTGCTATTCACCTTCCTTGTTTTTTTTTTATTTTATTTTTTTAATGCAAGGAAAGCAGGTGTGAAACCCTAAAAGGGAAGCACGTCCAAAACCCTAAAACAATAGAGTATGAACAGAGAAAGAAACAAAATAAAAGAAAGGAAATAGCTAGAACTAGCCAAATCCAGAGGGGCATGGGTGGGGTTAGTAGATTACCTCAATCCGCAAGCTACAGGTTGGCAAATCAGAGGGATTCTCCACCCAATCCACCTAAATCAGCCAGAAATTAGAAAAAAACAAAAAAGAAGAAAAATAGGAAGATAAAGACATAAACGAAAGAATAGAAAAAAATGATACGTTCACGAAGATGTTCAGTTTTTGCAACAAGATAGAGAAAATCTTGATTCATATTGTTTTGGCATCCGCAACGGGGTCTCTTGTATGTATCACCCTACCCAACAAAAAAAGAGATATGGATGAAATTCCATTTCTTGATAGTAAACTTTGTTTTCTTCGACACATTTTTATGGAAAATGAGGAAAACACGATAATTTTTTGAATCCATGGTGTAAAGCTAAGTTGTCATCAAAGTTAAACAGATAAGATAGAAATAAAAAAACCCCAGAGAAATCAGGTTAAACGATCTTGTTACGAGTGGGGAAGGATTAGAACCCCATATCGTGTGGTAAAGTGGCATCAATTTTTTGTTGGTTGTTGCGAAGAAAATAATGTTGACTCAAGGTCAATTAGGTCAATGTTGACTCTAAACTCATGTTTTGATGATGACTAACCATTCCACATATTTGTGTCTAATGTCTCTACTTGAGTGATTTTAGATTAGGTATAGACACACTCCAAATGCCCTAACTTGCGCATATCAAATTGGAGAAAAGACAAGTCAAAGTCAATACAAGTGCACGTTTTTGTAATATAATGTAAATCCATTAGAATCATGTTGTAAATCACTTGTAATGATTGTATGACTTGTAATTAAGCTTGAAAAAAAACCAGGAGCACTTAGATCGAATGTTTAAGCACTCAAAAGCCATTTTCCAAAATTCACATCAGGTTGTTCATCGGTTGAGTTGTCAATACACAGAACTCGACCGATCCTAATTGGATCTTGAAAATGACTTTTGATCGGTCGATTTTACACTTCACAGAACTTGACCGATAGAGTACCTGACCGATTCGATTTTCATTGGTCGGTCGAGTTTCTCCAGGACAAACTCGACCAATGGTCTGAATATCGGCTTTGTCTTTTACTCTATCGGTCGAGTTACCTTTATAGAAACTCGACCAATTGCACTGTACAGAAAAGTGCTTCTAGCCATTGTGGAGTTGCAACAAGTGAAAATATATCCGTTGCAAGCCACAAAATGCCTAGTTTTTGTTCTCCATACCTCAAAGTCTACATGCTCAAAGGGCTTCTTGAGAACTTCAAGATGGGAAAGGAGGAGAGGATAGCCAACATGTACTCAAGACTCAACACCATTGTGAATGGTCTTGATGTTCTGGGACATCCTATGAGTAGAGGAGAGATCTAAAATCCTTAGAACTCTCCCCAAGAGGTGGGAACCGAAGGTGAGTTCCATTGAAGAAGTAAGGTCTCTTAAGGATGTTCCTATTGAAGAGCTCATTGGAAATCTACAAGTACATGAATCCACACTTGACAAGAGGGAGGAAGTAGAAAGACAAAAAAAGAAAGAACTCAAGAGAATGAAGAAGGTTGAAATCAAAGATCAAATCAAGGTTATTCTTGGTCAAGCTTCTCCATCCTATAAAGTTAAAGAAGATGCCATGTACTCCAAGGGTAAACTCTATAAAGGCAAGTCCTCCTCCATCCGATGCCTCAAGTGTGGAAAGAAGGGTCACTTCAAGATAGATTGTCTACAAGGCAAGAAGATCCATCATCATAAGAAAAGAGAAGATAATTGTCACTCAAGCTCAAGTGACTCCTCCAACTCAAGCTCAAGTGAAGATTCAAGTGGAGGATCAAGCTCAAGCTCTAGTGATGAAGGAGAACGCCATTTTTCTCTTATGGCATCAAAATGTGAAGACTCAAGTGAGGTAAATCTAAACTCGTTAGATAAAGAATCTTTGATTGATATTATTCATGATACTTGTGCCTCTCTTAAGTCTTATAAAAGGAAAAAGAAAAAGCTTGCTAGAATTGTTGATAATTTGCATGTAGAACTAGATGATCTTGAACATGCTAATTCTTGTTTGCTTGATGACAAAAATGCTTGTCTTATCCAAGTAGACTCTCTTAAAGTTGAAAATGCTAGTTTTCTTAATAAGATTAGATTTCTAGAAGCTCAACCTCTCATGCCTAGTTCTAATGAAGAGCACAATTTAATTGGTGATTCTCTCATGCATGATATTGATGTTCTTAAATCTGAAAACAAGGACAAAGATTTTGCTTCGCAAGGATTAGAATCTAAAAATGGTATTTATATTTCTAAGATTGCTTTGCTTGAAACAGAAAATGCCTCCTTGCTTGCTAAAATCAATGTGCTTGAATCTAGTTCTAGTTCTACTAGTAGATAGAATAATGTAGATGCTCTTCATATTGATAGAGATTCTTATTTAACTAAGGCTCTTTGCTTAGAAAATGATCTTTTGCATGTTAGAGATAATATCAATCATTTGTCTTCTACTATTACCTCTCTTATGCATGATAATGATAGTTTGAGAACTTCTTTGCAAAGATTCTTAGTTGGTAAGAAGAGCCTTAATGATATCCTACACCATACCACCAAACAAACTGGTAGACATGGTTTGGGGTATGATGGTAGTCAAAAGAACAACAAAGGTAAAGGACCTCCAATATTCCATGGAGAACCCTCTAGTTCCAAGACTATGGGCACATGAAACTATTGCAATGAAATTGGTCATTATTCTACTTGTTGTCCTTTTAGGAAAGCACCCAAGAGCAATAGGACTTGAGTTGCTAAACTAACCCCTCCGGACCCAAAAACATGATTGGGGACCATTTCTTCTTTCTTCTTGTAGGTACTTGCAAATGGATTGACTTGAGCTATTGAATTGCAAAATGACTTTTCAATCCACATGAAAGAAGAAAGGTGAGATGTGTAGATGATGACAACAAGTGGAAAAAGGAATGGTAATAAAAAAGGTAAATGTTTACTTGCTTATAACCTATCCTAACTTGTTTTTGTCAAGTTAGTGTGCACTATGCATGTGGTTTTTGAGTTAAAAGTGGTATTTTGTGGTTTTCTTCACACTCTTGCTCAAAAACTGTTTCTAATGCTTCTATAGTGCATTACTAACTTGCTTAGACATGTTTGGATATGGTTTGTATTTTTAGCATGCCTTTAAATATGTTTTTATGAAATATATGTGCCTTTTGACAGTAGCTCTGTCGGTCGAGTTTGTCCTGCTTGAAACTCAACCGATAGGCACCAATGGGTGTTGCCAGCAGCTGTCATCGGTCGACTTGTCAATGCACAGAACTCGACCGATAACACTGTGCACATAATATACTTTTTTTTAACGAAGTCAGGGGGACTTTTTATTCATCCCACCCCCTCGTGTGGGCAAAAATGTTGTCAACAAAAAAAAAACATCTCCTGCTTATAAATGTAGGTGTATACCCGACCATATGTACCCCAACATAAAAAGGTATATCGGACCAAAAAAGGAACCAGCCTTCATCAAGAACAGAAACCTATCTTCTTTTACCAACATATGGCACATCTCGCCCATCAAGAATAAGATAACCCCTAATCTTCATGGGAAGAAGCGCATATTCAGTGCAAATGAAAGTATCGTTCATTGTGCATTCCCATCTACCAAACTCTCTAGGCGTCAAATTGATGAGCTTGTGAACATGTTGGCCCATGATGGCCTGCTCTTGAACAACATAGTGAATGTCTCTAGTAAGAGAGGTTGCCCTCCATGGCTCAGGAACATCAGACCAAATGATGTTATGTGTGAAAAGATCATCAATCTCCACTACAGAAATGTTAATATTTCTTTCATCAACAATCTTAAGAGCTACAACACATGCAGCCAGATAAGCACAAGTATAGTCCTCCTCAACTAACCAGACTCTGAAGGCAAGTTTCATCCTGCAAGCTGAGTCTCGGATGATCCCAGCGGCCCAACGTCTGCGCCTGCCATTTGGGTCCATGTATCACCCCCACCACGAGATTAAGTTTCATGTTTGTAATATCAGGAGGCATCCACCGCATTAAAAAGATGCTCTTCAAACTAGTTTGTGGTTTCTTGATGCCATGAGTCTCCAATCTTCTATAGAAATCAGACGATTCCACCTTTGTGAAGGAAATGTTCTTGAGAAGATGATTAATTGAATAAATGATACAATTCCATTGAGAATGTAGGCTAGTGTTTCTATCTTCAAACCTGTGTGTGCATCTATTGCACCATATGGACCATGAAATGAGACCACAAAGTTGTCCATGTATCCAAGTCATAGCAGAGACGTGTTGCTTTGCATAGCTGCACATGTCCATAATATCAGCAATATTGGAACGAGGAAGCAGATCAGAAATAGCAGCAAACTTCTGCCAGAAGAAATATGTTGTCTACCCTTCGAAGAACAGATGATGCATAGTCTCGACCGAAGAAGATTCACAGCATGAGCATCTAGACGGTAACATGATATGACACCTAACAATGTTGTCGTCAGTAGGTATGGCTTTGTGAACTATCTTCCAAAGAAGCATACATGCTTTAGGAAATCTAATCATCCACGTCGCGAGGACATTTCTCTGCTCAATCGGTGAAGAAGAATATCCTTTATGCTTCCATTCTCCCCCCCCCCCACACACAAAATATACATTTGGCTTATTGAATGAGAATTTCCCTCTCAACTAGATTTTCTCAACAAATAGCCTTATTCTTTAGCACTCCTTTAGTACCTTTATATATGCATATTTCCATGCTTTAAATTTCCTATCTTGCTTACAACTCTATCTCTCTAATTGCTCTAAATTAGTATATCTATATCTTGCAATTACTTGCTTTGAGTTGCTTTGCAGGCTCTGATGCTGATCTCTTTGGATCTCTTGGTTGTGTCTTAAATTGCTTCCATTGTGCTCTAACTTGCTACATCTATCTATGTGTATATCTTGTTTTGATACAACCTTGAGGTTCTTAGTGGTAATCATCTTTTGGTAATGGTGCATATTTGTATGTGAGTTATATCCTTTCATGCTTCTAAAATTGTATATCTCTTTGTTTGGATATATCTCTACATCTACTCATAGCTTGCTTTATCTTGTGTACCTTTTAGTATCTCTTGCTATGATCTAGATCCTACTAGTAGTCCTAACTTGTGATAACATATACTAGTAGTTCACATACATGTAGTTCTAACCTTGTTTATAATTGGTAACATTGCTCATCTAGTTGTATTTAACTATATGCTATGCTTGTATCTTGTCTCACACATGCTCAAGATTGTTCCTTGAATTGCATATCTATTATCTTGAGTTTCTTGCATAACATTGTGATGCAGGGCACATAGAGCTACATTGTATGTAGAAATTGGAGCATTTTTGGATTTTATGCAGATTTTGCTCCATTTTCAGTTTTTGCTGTAAGAGTAGTGTTTTTTATGCAGAAATGACCTTCTGAGCAAGGCTCATCACTTTTCCATGAGCATTGATATTGTTTGGGCAAATTCTGTCATCTTGAGGGTCAAAATTACGTTTTATTATTTTTCTACAACACTTCATCTTGCATTTTGGGTTGTTCAAGTGCATGCTTTCACTTGGTTTTTTTCTATGCTTGGGCAAACCCCTATCTGTGCTCTTCTACTCTCCTTATATAACTTTTTGTTATCTCCTCTCTCTTAACAAGTGGTGTTTCTTATTTCTTCATAACCCCACTTTTTTAAATGACAAAGGGGGACAAAGGTATGTCTTCTTTTGACAAAATAGGGAGAAGGCATGTCTTACACAAAGAAGAGAAGTATGTTCATGTAAAGGGAGAAGGTAAAGGGGAGAACATATATATGTGTAGAACATATATGAGTAGAAGAGATAGTTTCTATAAATGTTATGAAATCTAACCATGCAGGAGAAATAACATCAATTGAGGGGGACTATGAGAACTCCATCCACATCAATTGAGGGGGAGCATATGAGCTCAATCCTATTGAAACCCCTAGGTTTCTCCAAAGGTATGATTTTAATTAAAAGCTTTCAATACATTTATGGAATGGTTTGTCATCTTCAAAAAGGGGGAGAATGTTGACTCAAGGTCAATTAGGTCAATGTTGACTGACGTCTAAATTGACTAAACTTGTGTTTTGATGATGACTAACCATTCCACATATTTGTGTCTAATGTCTCTACTTGAGTGATTTCAGATTAGGTATAGACACACTCCAAATGCCCTAACTTGCACATATCAAATTGGAGAAAAGACAAGTCAAAGTCAATACAAGTGCACGTTTTTGTAATATAATGTAAATCCATTAGAATCATGTTGTAAACAACTTGTAATGATTGTATGACTTGTAATTAAGCTTGAAAAAAATTCAGGAGCACTTAGATCGAATGTTTAAGCACTCAAAAGCCATTTTCCAAAATTCACATTAGGTTGTTCATCGGTCGAGTTGTCAATACACAGAACTCGACCGATCTTGATTGGATCTTGAAAATGACTTTTGATCGGTCGAGTTTACACTTCACAGAACTCGACCGATGGAGTACCTGACCAATTCGATTTTCATTGGTCAATCGAGTTTCCCCAGGACAAACTCGACCGATGGTCTGAATATCGACTTTGTCTTTTACTCTATCGTTCGAGTTACCTTTATAGAAACTCGACCGATTGCACTGTACGGAAAAGTGTAGAAAAATATTTCTAGCCATTATGGAGTTACAACAAGTGAAAATGTATCCGTTGCAAGCCACAAAATGACTATTTTTCATTCTCAAGTGTTCCCAAAGGCTAAGAGGCATCCCCAGCTATAAATAGGACCCCTTGGGCTTCATTCTAAGGTTGAGCATTCAATGCAAAACTTTATGTGAGGTTCCTATTCTATAGTTGAGTGATTCCTACAACCTCCTCTCTCTCTCTCTAAGCTTAATCACTTGCTACATTCGTTAGAGTGAGTAGGAAATCTATAAGAGAGCTAGTCCTACATGTATATCTTGTGAGGCTCTCACTTCCACCACCTCCCTATCTCTCATTTCAACCATGAAGATGAAGGTTCTCTCTCTTGGCTAAGAGAGGTGAAGAAGAATAAGGGAAGGCATCCCTTGGTGAAGATCAAGGCTGAAGACTTAGAGCAAGAGTGGTTAAGCCCTTGGTGAAGGCAGAAGACTCCTTGCTCAAGTGGGTAAGTCCTTGGTGGAAGCTTCTCCGAGTGAAGGTGAAGTCAAAGGTGGAAGATCCAAGAAGAGTGGGTAATCCCTGTAAGGTTGAAGACTTGTGTAAGAGTAGGTAAGTCCTTGGAAGAAGGCGGAAGACTCCTTGCAAAGTAGGTAAGTCCTTGGTAAGGTTGAAGACTCTTTGTATTGGATAGGTAAGTCCTTTGGTGGTCATGTATTGTATCTCTTATAATGAATATAATGAAGGTGCAAGGTTAAGAAATCCTAGAGGTTAACCTCTCTAGGTAAGTGGACTGACTCACTTCTAGTTTGAAGTGTGGAACCACTCTAAATAGCTTGTCTACTTGTGTATGTTCAATCTCTCTCTCCCTTGCTATGCATGTTTTAGTTGCACTCAAATTTCCTATTTAGCAACCTTATCTTGTGATATATCTTGAAGGTCTAATGAATTTTGTTTAAGTGCATTCAACTCTATTCACCCCCCCTCTAGAGCATCCAATCACCCATCTAGGATCCAACAAAGAGTATTTCAAAACAATGGAAATGAAAAATCAAAGGAAAATGGTAAACAATAGATTTTTTTGGTGGGTGGGATTTTACGACTGTTGATTTTTGTTTCCTTCCCATTGTTGCCCTAAAAGTCCTATTTTTATGAAATTTGGGGTCCTAATCACCTTAGGACCTCCCATGATGGAGATCCCTCATGGGTGATAAGGACCAATGTGTATGATTAGAGGAGGATTAGTTTATATAAGCTAGTAAAGGGATCTTATTTTTAAACACATAGAGTAATAGTGTAGTGTTACAGAGTAATGGATCAAAGCTATAGATCAAAGAAGTTATATAACAGATGTGACAATCATAATAGAGTAGGTTAACATTTTAATAGTCTATAGATGCTAACATATTAGCTGGAGTGGGAAGAAGGATCCTTTAATCACAATTAGTGTGGAAAATAAAAAGGGAGGTAGTTGGATCCTCTGACTTTAGGAGGTTCTTAAGGGGCTCAGAATACAGATGATATGAGGGGGTATTCATAGATGGGTATTAGGGTTTGGGGTTTTAGAATGAACCTTCTAGAAGAGGCACCAGATCACCATGATACATCACGTTGGTGCAGTGTGTGGATCAAGGCGATCGATCACGTGGCACATGGCAGATGGCTTGGATCCACCAGGTATCCCGGTTGGCTAAAAACTGGTTTCTCAATTCCCAATAATTTCAAAAATTATCTGGAGAAAACCAAAGAACAATGTGGGGAAAGATAATTTAGGATTATCGCTGATATTTATCATGAGAATCAACTGAATATCTATGGAAAAAAATTTCTTATATGTAGAATTCAATTGAGCAATTTATGAAAAAGATCTTATAAAAAGAGAATTGAGGAACAAATTATACTTTTGGTCTGAAAAAGAAGATTTCTTCACAAAAAGCCTCCAAGTGGATGAAAGTGGGTGTAAATGGATGGATTAAATATGCAAAAAATATGGAAAAATATATGAAATATGATACATGTAGGAAATGGGTAGAACATTTAGCTAAAGAATTTGCATTAATTGAGAATTTATGCTTAGTGACCAAAAATGGAGTGTCAACACCTACTTCCTTTCTTTGTCATCAATTCCAATAAGTGATTTTGGGTAGTTAGCTCTCTCTAAAACATCAACTTCATCTAACCAATGATCTAACTTGCTTCTATCAGCTTCCAACACGTCATTTTGGCCATCACACAGAACCTCTTCTTCCCCATTCTTAGTCTAACATTTACTCACTTCCTTCAAACTCTAATTTCTTTCTATATTGGCATTGATTTCTTTCTCTTTCTCTGTAAGATCTTCTCCAAGCTTCCTTACATGTTGGGATTTTCTAACAAACTCTAGTTTTTGTTCTGCATTGTTCTTCCCATGGTGTTCCTCCATAAATGGGACCACCCACCTTTTCAGCGACGAGGCTTTCACACCCAATTCCCACGATCGAGTTGGATTTGCATCCTCGTCGTCATCTTTGTAGTTCTTGTTGTCATGATTGATTCGTCAGACAAGTAGCCATATGTCAGTAGACCTTCATACTAGATGTTGATCTCTACAATTCTTCCCTCCTTGTACCTTATCTTGTGTAGTTTATTGATTGGTTTTGTGATGTTGACATTGATTCTTGCTCTGCAGTAAGTTTTCCAACCAAGTTTGATTGATTATCCACAAATACCTCTCTGACTTTGCTTCCCGCCAATTTCACCACATCTTCCAACTTGTCACCTAATGATATGATGTAGAACCTTACCCAGAAGAGACTATGTGATAAAATGGTCTTTGTCAGAATACCATTCGCCCTAATCTCTCTTGTTAGGGGTAGGCAATTGTTGAAATTCAAGAGACCTTCTGCTAATTACATAAATTTCCTTTCTTACCTATTTTCTTTGGCAGAGTCAAAATGTATGATTTTAAATTTCTGGATAATGACATGAATTTCCAACAATTTTGTAAATTTCCTTATAAAGTAAAGTCGCAAATCCTTCTTGTCCTTTTAGATCGTTTTTCATTTACACCAACACTAGGATCCAATATGTTGGGTATCAAACTAGTAAAGAATATCACTATTTGGGTTCTTCAATTCCGAACAAAATTGAAGATTGTGGTATACATGTATGAAGTATAGAAAAACCTTATACTGATTTAGTGTGGTAAACTTATCGTTTTCTCATGTACATAGGAAATGACATTGATCATTCTCATTTCAAGTAACACATTAATATTAGTATGAATGAGCAAAGTGCTTGAGCACCGGAAGCCAAACCAATAAGACGTTAGTACTAAACGACGCCAAGATACTTCTTCACCTTGGTGTCGTCACAATGGACGACAGCAAAGGAGTCGACATGCTCGTGCTACTTGACAAGATCATGGAACTAGAGGGTGGAATCCAAAAATCTATCGCCGTCTCAACCTCCATTACCCCTTCCAATGCCTTGACCACCGATGACATCGATGGCCGCTTGGTGTAGTCCATCTGAAGACACCACATCGCGATCTTCACAAGCCTCATCGCCGCCTCGTCGTCGTGATCAGCTCCAATGATGTCCCTCAGCCGCTCCTCCGCCGCCGCTTTACTCAACAGGTGCAAGAGGCTGATGCTCCCTTGGGACCGTGAGTAGTCGAGGATATTCTTCCCAGATACTGTCTCGAGCACCACGACGCCGAAGCTGTAGACATCCACTTTCTCAGTAATGACGGAGTTGAGCCACTCCGGGGCAAGGTACCCTGGAGTTCCTCGCATGGTCGTCATCACTTGGCTGTGATCCCTCTCGACGAGCTTCGCCAGGCCGAAATCAGAGAGCTTGGCATTGAAGTTGTCATCAAGGAGGATGTTCTGCGGCTTGATGTCAAGGTGTATGATCCTTTGCCTGCACTCCTCATGGAGATAGGACAAACCTTTGGCAACCTGAAGGATAATTTTCGTCTTGGTTTCCAAGTCGAGCAAAGGCTCGCCTTTGCCCTTTGATTCGTGTTGAAAGATCCAGTTTTCCAGAGACCCATTAGTGAGGTACTCGTATACCAGGAGGCGGTGAAGCCGCTCGGCGCAATAGCCCACTAATCTGACGAGGTTGAGATGGTGAATGCTCCCAATGGTCTCCACCTCTGCTAGGAACTCCTTCATCCCCTGGCCCCTGTATCCCAGTATCTTCACCGCCACTTGAGTGCCGTCTCTAAGGGTTCCCTGGAACACAGCTCCAAATCCTCCCTCGCCAAGCTTCTTCGAGAACCCGCCGGTGGCATCTTTCAGCTCTGCATACGTGAATTTGGTCGGCATGCCCGGAAGGTGCTTGAATGGGAGGAATTCCTCACCTTCTTCTTCCTCTGCTTTGTTGGCCTTACGAATTCGATTCTTCCTCCTCCTGTAAAGGATGTAGCAGGCCAGAGCGAGGGTTACAACACAAATTAGACTGACGGTCAATGCCACCATCCGATGCCTTCGGTTTTTATTGTTTACTGATAACTGGACCTTGATATAAGCGGACGAATTGTAGTTGCTAACCGTCCACTCGTTCTCGATGATTGAGAAAACGGCAGAAACCAAGTAGCAGTCCCCGGCTGAGCTGTTAGTTGCGTACTTCAGGAAAGCTGCTTTGCAAGAACAGTTCTTCGCGCATGTCAGCTTGCACAGATCCAGGCTCACTCTTTCTATATCCGCCTTCCTGACATACCCAAAATAGGAAATATCATTGTAAAACACCATCTTTTGCTGTGGATCAACAGCCGCCGAATTACCACAAGAAGGCCGCAGGTCCGTCACCAGATTACAGCCTTTCTTCGGCTTCCTCTCTTCTACTGCCTTGAAGTAGTCGGTGTTCGTCTCGTCCTCCAGCAGACAGCTACATTCTCCGCCGGAGCAGAGCCCATATCTGCCACATGCTTTTGGGTACCCGCACTCCCCTCTGTTGTCGTCGAGCAAGCTGACTTCAGGCTGCCACGAGGAGAGATCCTCCAACCACAAGTACTCACGAAGGCGGCCGTCGGCCTCCAACCTCACGAATCCCTTGGCATATATGGAATTGTCGACCTTCGGCCGCCAGGTCCCGTTCTTCGCAGGGCTGGTGAAATTTGATGTTCCAACCGCGAGGAGCCGTCGCATACCGTTGCCGACTCCGTTGGTGTAATTTTTGAGAGGAAGAAGGATGCCGCCGCTGATTTGGTTGTTGGGGGATAATTCCGATGTGTAGTACATCTGAGGTGGAGATCCCTGGTCACTAGCGATGTAAGCCTCGTAGGACGAGTTGGTGATGGAGAGATAGTAGATGCCGCCCTGAGACGAGTTCGACGATGAGTTAGCTACCAGCCTCATCCCGGTCAAGCTCTGGCCGCGGAGGGCCGTGTCCGTCGGATGGTCGTACGATTGCCAGACCACCCGGCGTCCCGCGTCGAGCAACACTAGATTCCCTTGCATCGTGAGGTTCACGGAGGCGACGCCTTTGCCGACGGTGTTGGTGGACCACACCATACCACTCCGCCCATCTGACAAGCGAAGGTCACCGCTGGCCGTCAGGTCAAGCTTGGCGCTTGCCGAAACAGGCTTATCGCGGTTGGCGGTCCACACAACCTCCGGAGGAGTGGTGCGGACGATTGTGGAGAAGTTGTCTGTACGTACCAGGAATACCGCCAGGAGGAAGCCGTCGCTGGGCAGATGCTTGAAGAAGCCGAAGGCGAACGTCGGGCCGGGTCCTCCGCCAGAGACGAGGATAGTAGTGAACACCCCACTGTTCTCGAAGGTGAAGGGCGTCGCCCAGCGGGAGCCGGGGAGTGCTCCCATGGCCACTGCCGTGGTGGCGCTGGAGGTGGGTGAGGAGAACGATAAGAAGAGGAAGACGAAGAGGAAGAAGAGAAAAGAGATTTGGGCGAGGTAATTGGGCCGGGAAAGCCACAGGCCATAGTGTTCCTGGTGTGTGTTCATGGTGGGAGAATGGCGGGTACGAAGCTCTGCTGATCTGATCTTCGTGTTTATCTTTGGCTGCTTCCCTGTATACAGAGACAAGTTTTGCTCTCCATTTCTTCGAGAAAAACAGGTTTGCTAGACTTCTTACGACTGCTTCCCCAGTTGAAGGAGCCAACAACCAGCGGCGGCGGTTGACCCTGGGGACGAAGGGCTCCAGGTCAATGTACCTTTACCTATAAGAAAAAGAAGTTTTTTGCTTTTATGAAATACAAGCCACTTACGGAAACAACATCGTTGGCCGTCAATGAGCAACTTGGTGTAACATTCGAAGTCACTTTCTGTGTGGGTGTAACATTCAAAGTCGACAAAGCAGAAAAAAATTCTGTGATCGCACAGCAAGTGAACAAGTTCGGCAACAGTGACATCAAATTAGTTCTGGTTTGTTCAAAATTATTTTCTTCTTTTAATATTTTCTTTGTTGTGTTGACGATTTATGGTTGAATATCTTTAAACATCTCTATCTTCTTCCTTATATAATATAATTTGATTATGCTAAAATTAAATTTTTGTATCGGTGCTGTAAACATCTCTGTCTTCTTCCTTATATAATATAATTTGATTATGCCAAAATTAAATTTTTGTATCGGTGTATAAGTGCAAGGTTGATGTTCTAATGCATGGTTTAGCCACACATAAAAATATGATCTTTGTGTGTTTTCAAGTCTTGAAAGTCATGACTTCGTTTTGCATGTACGACCACATATGACGACTAGAACAACTACGAGAGAGTTGTATTTAGGCTTAACATAAATATTACTGCTTCGTTTGGTAAAACAGTGGCGATTTCTCAAGTAGTGATAGGAAGTCACGGGCACGGTTGTCCACCGATCTAATCTTACATTGCATTTTTTCTCCGAAGCAATCGACAATCTCTACCGAATGCTCAATTCTCACTGTGAAAAATTCCCACGATGAGCCATCAGCGACAGGCCATCGACGATGAATGCAGTCGCATTGACAAACGCTGCATACATCTTGACTAAACTTTCATCACTCTCTTCTTTGAATTACGACACATGTATTTTATTTGTCTGGTTTCTATGTTGTCTACATATATTATTTATGTAGATCGTGTATTGATATATGTTATTTTTTTTTGTAGTTGGGAGAAAATATATGGACCAGAATAGTTCCATTGGTACTTTTGACCTTGAGGAGGACACTCACTTGGGAACAAATACTAAAAATTATAATGTAGAACATTGTACGCCACAAAGAAAAGAAAGTTATGATAACCCCTTTAAAATAACCGATGAAACTGCTCCTAACCTGAATAATATTGAAGCTATTCATGCTAAAATTGATCAGGATAATATTCCAAAAATAGGTATGAAGTTTGATGTGGATGAGCCGGATGCTTATACATTCTATAATGAATATGCTAAGCTTGTAGGCTTTAGCATTCAAAGAAGTAAGCTTCACAAAGACAAGTTTGGTGTCTTGGTGGATAGGACATTTTGCTGCTCTAGTCAAGGCTAATGAGGATATGATAAGAGACATAATAATATAAAAAATCCTCGACCGGAAAGCAGGCGGGGTTGCTTAGCTGATGTAAAAATTCAGAGGCAGTGCAATAGAAAATATCACATTGTTAGCTTTATTTCAGAACATTCACATAATCTGGTTTCTCTTATTAAAACTTTTATACTATGGTCTCATAGGAAAATGAGTATTTCACATACCATTGAAGCATATTTAGCTGATCAATTTGCCATAACACCCAAAGCAAGCATATCTCTTATGGCAAAAAGAGTTGGTGGAAGAGAGAAATTAGGATTCATTCCAGAAGATTACAAGAATTATCTATCTAAAAGAAGATCAATGCAAATGATGGAGGGAGATAGTGGTGGTGTCTTGGAATATTTACAAAATTGACAACTGGCTGATCCAAATTTTTCTTATGCTATTTAGGTTGATGTTGATGATCTCATAACAAATATTTTTTGGGCAGATGCAAGAATGAAACTAGACTTCAATTACTTTAGAGATGTTGTTTGTTTTGATACAACATATAGAAAAAATAAAGATGGGAGGCCTTTTGCACTATTTGTTGGTGTGAATAATCATAGGCAAAGTATTATTTTTGGGGCTGCCTTATTATATGATGAGTGTTCTGAAACTTTTGCTTGGTTGTTTAAAACATCTTCTCAAACAATGTTAGGGAAGAAACCAAAAACTATTCTCACATATCAAGATTTAGCAATGACCAAAGCATTGGCTTCAGAATGGCCAGAAACATTTCATCGTTTATGCGTTTGGCACATGTACCAGAATGCAGCTAAACACTTGAGTGATGTTTTTGAAAATTTTTAAAATTTTTCTAAAGATTTCAGCTGTTGCATTTACGACCACATGGAGAGGCGTATTTCTTACAATCTTGGAATCAAATGATTGAAAGATATGGTTTGAGAGATAATTCATGGCTAAATCAACAATTTGAGTTGAAAGAAAAATGGGCCTTAGTTTATGGAAGGGAAACCTTCTGTGCTGATATGTTTAGCACACACCACAGTGAGAGCGTGAACGTCACCTTAAGAGATATATTAGTTATCAATATGATTTATTGTGTTTCTTCAGACATTTTGAACACCTCGTTGATGATAGATGATATGAAGAAATGAAAGCTGATGTTAAAGCAGACCAAACTAGGCCATCACTACCACATAATGTTGAAATTTTAGTTCATGCAAGTCAAGTATACACTCCTACAATTTTTTAAAATATTTCAATATGAGTTATGATTGACATGCGATTGTGATTTGTATCTCATTAGTGTTGTTGGATCAATATCAATACATAAAGTTGTCCCACTGAAGAAGTCTCTTTTTCACACAGTTACTTTTGACTCAGACAAGGGACTTATTGAATGTAGCTGCAAGAAGTTTACTTTTGTTGGAGTTTTATGTTGTCACACATTGAAATTTTTTCCTATTCATAATGTCAAAAGGGTTCCTGAAATATACATAATGAGAAGATGGACAAAAAAAGAAAAGTCAAATATGAGTAGAGATAACATCTCATGTGACACATCTCTAGATCAGAACTCAAGTATATCAACGAGATACAAGCAATTATGTCATATGTATATGCAAGTGGCCGCACAAACATCATTGACTCAAGAAACATATGTTCTTGCTTCAGGGAATCATGGAGATATATCTAAAGCTGTCGAATCAAAACTAAGAGATTTGTCTAATCATGAGCATACAAAAGGCATACACGTTGAACCTTGTGAACAAAATACTAGAGAGGACCAACATAATGGAATGGATGAAGACAATCCCAATAAAAAATCCATGAGAGGCATTAAACATAAGGCATCCAAACCGAAGTCCTCCAAAATATTGTTAGGTGCATTAGAAAGAGCTTGCAAGAAGAGAAGGCCTCTGAAGAATAAACCAATACAAACACCGAAAATGGTACAATATGTTATTTTTGTACATAAAGTTTTTAACTATATTTTTTAACTCATTACAATTCATTTATAGGAACAAGGACATCTTATAGAAGTTGAAACACAATATAGCCAACAACTTTCTCAAGCATTTGAACCTATTGATGTAAGTAACTACATTTACATAGCTTATTAAGCATTTTCTTAGAAAGTCCAATAGACATTTTTCTTAGGGTGTAAATGTTGGCTATTCTAACGGGATTAATAATGATGCTTATGGTATAATTAAAATGCCTCAAGGGAGTAATTACAATGAGGTATTATTTTTAATTTTGAAATGTTATACACATTTCACATTTTCAAGTTACCATCTAAATATAACAAAATTTTTGATTTTATTTTTTTTTAGGCTTTGACACGTGTACTGCAAATTCTTCTAGAGGATTCATGCAACTTTTATTATAGGTGTAATAACATATATAAACTTGATATGTACAAATTATATATAGATTTAATAATAATATTTTATATTGACAGGTTGATTCAAGTGACCCTAAGACAAGTTAATGTCAGAATAAGATCACATATGAAGTCATCACCTGTGAAGTGTTTGGAATATTTTGAATTTTTCTATTCAAGTTTTAGGTTATATGCTTTACTCAGGATATTAACCTTGCTAATTCATGATGTGTGAAGTGTTTGGAATATTAAGACACATAAATATTTTGCAATAAATACAAGCCGTTCATTACATATGTTGTTATTACATATGTTGTTGGATTAATCTAAATCACTATTGGGTATTGCATATTGGATATTGTGATATATTATGTCTGAGGGACCTAAAGTAGTTAAATTGAGTCTCTGTGGATAAAATCATGTTAAGTTTTAAAAACTTGCTCAAAGTGGGACTAAAATTTTATCTCGGATTAAGATTTATCTTTTACCATGGGGGTATAATGTGGGTTTATCTTTTTATGTCATTTGTCCATCTTGACTTATTCCTGGATTCAAATCCGATGTCTCAGACTTGATGTCTTAAGTGTGTCTCATTAAATCAGTGTAGCATACACGTCGTATTAATTTTTTTAGGGGTGAGTTTTTAGCTAAATGTATGATAAAGATTTTTAGGGACACAACCGGAATAACAAGTCTAAGACAGCGGAATTTGGAGTGTCATTACTACCCATATATTCTTCATATTGGTTGCAAAACAGGTTGTACACTGGGTCGAACTGAGATAGCAGAATTTGGAGCTCAATTACTACCCATATATTTTTATTATTGGTTAGAAAATAGTTGTACTTTGGGTTGAAATTGATTCAGGGGTAGTCATACTTTATTTATATATATATATATATATATATATATATATATATATATATATATATATATATATATAGTTAGGCTAGAATATACTCGAGTGTACAGATCACATGAATACACTCAAGTGTGTTTGCATATCAAGACATTTTTTGCAAAATGTAAACCATTGATCTTCACCGTCATACTATAACTAGGCTACATACAAATTTTGAGCCCATTTAGATGAGTGTAAGTCACTCATCCAAGGGCAACAAATCGACGCACGAAACTAATTTGAAATGCATAATTTTTGCGGTCTTTATAACATGACTTATAAATGTCCAAATATGCTCAAATTTTGCATATGAGCTATTCACAACATGTTTAAGAAGATCAACGAATTAGATTTTTGAAAAAAATATTACATCATGAAAAACTACTCGAGTGTATTCTGCTCCGAATACACTCAGAGTGTATTCTAGCCCCTCTCTCTCTCTCTCTCTCTCTCTCTATATATATATATATATATATATATATATATATATATATATATATATATATATATATATATATTCCTAGTCAACTATACTATAGCTATTAAGCTCATGTTTTAATAAAAACAAAACATGTATACAATAACACGATGCGGAAGATATTAGGAAAGCA
Source organism: Alisma plantago-aquatica (assembly GCA_963693085.1). Lineage (NCBI taxonomy): Eukaryota > Viridiplantae > Streptophyta > Magnoliopsida > Alismatales > Alismataceae > Alisma > Alisma plantago-aquatica. The sequence continues at coordinate 1,233,046,530 of OY856411.1, read as the reverse complement.
AAAGCCATTTCCGGTTTGATTCCCCACTAGGTTCAGCAATATATTCGGATACGTGGTCCCCAAGTCTTTTTTCTGATTCGACTTTAATAAAAAAAACTGATGCAAACTACATCTATCTACGTGGAGAAGTGCTATTAGCTGAAACAAGGAGGAAACATGATGAAGGAAACAGAGAATCTGGATCCAGAATCTAGGCCAGCCTTTTAATGGCGGTTTTGTAAGTAATAGTAGTTGTAAGGGGTAGAATGCATATTTGTAGAATTTGGTGTTCCTATAGAACGAAATGGCGGAGTCTAACAGTTCCAAGTCACCCTGATTTTGAAATGGCTGGAATGCACCTAATTTGTATTAGACAAGGTTTACGACGGTGCTGGTAACTACCGAAAATGAGACGCGAGATTATCATTTTTTAGATAAAATAATTGAGATTGAAGATGATTACATCATTGCAAACGTATTGCTACGATTTGAGTAATCGTAGAGAACACCACTGTTTTGGACGTAATACAGACGATGGCGTCACTTTATTCGAGATAATGGTGTCATACCTTTTTCTTTGGATTAGTAGTTGACAACACATTGGTCCCATTTCTGGTCTATATAGCAGACTTCTTTTTGTTCTTAGGTTGCAAAATGTCCTTATATTTAGCTAAAACATTACTCACGCGTGCCGTTTTGTATTTAGGCACGTAAATCACATTATGGTAGAACCTAAGCAACGTAATCTTATAAATGTTACAATGCAATATATGTAAAAATACCAATTAACCGATTTTTATTTCATATAATCATCACATTTATATAGCTACAAGCTCATAACAATTAAGCGGGAAAGGTAGTCGTGACACCTATTCACACGAACAAAATTACTCAAAAAAAATACAAATGGACACTAATCAACATTATACCAACAAGGTACAAAAATCACAAATAAAAGAATCCACATATATCCACAAGAACATTTGCTCAAAAGATCCAAATCTTTCATTTATTCGCAACGGATAATTTTACATAATATTGTCCATTGACCTCAGTCACAACATGTACACAAAGAGATACACCTATCATTACTACAACATGTACATCTATGCAATACATGTAAGCCAAGAATCACTAGTCGAGATACAACCAATTAAATCCATCTTGTTCGAGTCTTAGAGTACATGGACGACTCTAAATCACAACTTCAAAATATTATGGCCAACCTCCAAGCTACTACAGGTTTCTCAACAAAGGGTCCTCAAAATCAAAGCCTTGGTTACATTGCTGATCACCCAAAAGATGTGGGGAACCACAATACGAGACTCATGTCCCAACGATATGGTATAACAAATGATAACATATAACATCTTATGCTTACAAACATGTCATGATAACAAATAAATTAAATATAGTATTGAACAAGTAACAATCTTTGTTCAATGTATTAGATAACTGCAGATGTAGGATAAGAGTAAACTACTAATATATCGCTCAGGATTTGCTGTTCCTGATTAAAGAAGGTATAGGCTGCACCTTGTGTGTGATTAAGCCACCTGTTAAATAAATACAATCCGCACCCTACAAACCGGTGGGTAGTGACACGTGCTGATTGATAAACGTAGGAACAGCCTGCTCCGATAAAATCAGGAACAGTAAATCTGCACTCCTAATATATGCATGTGTAGAAGAATAATAAAGACACACATAGTGATTCATCATTAAATCCTAAACAAATATACAACACTAACGGATTACTTATTATATTTAAAAATCCTAGATAGTTCAGGATTACCACACAAGAATTGCAAGAATCACTAACTCCATATAACATCTTAGCATTACTATATTAGGATGCCAACAAAACAACCCATTTTACATCACATATTCATATTAAAATGTCGACGAAACAACCCACCGTACATCACAGAAACATATTAAGATGCCGATAAAATAACCCACTGTAAAGCGCACAACCATGTTAGGATGCCAATGGAACAACCTATCGTACATCACATAACCATATTAGGATGTCGACGAAGCAACCCATCGTACACACACAACCATATTATAATGCCGACAAAACAGCATATTGTACATCCGACAACCATATTAGGACACATAAGAAACAACCCATTATACATCACAAAATCATATTAGGAAGATGACGAAACAACCTTCGTACATCACACAACCATACTAGAATGCTGACAAGCAACCCATCATACATCACACTAGGAGCAGATCTGGGAGGGGGGCAATTAGGGCCGAAGCAACCCATCATACATCACACTAGGAGCAGACCTGGGAGGGGGGCAACCAGGGCCGAAGCCAACACCCCCCCCCCCCCCCCCTAAATCAATATACATGTATTATGCATATGCAACATAGGCCAAATTTGGTAATGCATACAACATTTTCTAATATAACCTCATGTAAAATGACTAGTTGGATCGGTATCAGATTGTTGTTACTTGGTAAGTTGTCCAGGTTCAAATCTCACACAAGGCATAGTTTGTCAAATTTATTTAATAAATCATACCTCATGTTATAACTAAAACTAAGTCATTCCAATTCAACCCCCTTACTGACATTTTCTGGATCCATCTCTGATCACACAATGATTTTAAGATGCTGACAGAAACAACCCATCATATATCACACAACCATATTACTCAAGCAATGGCCACAACCGCTCTCATCCATTTTCATCACACGTCACAATGAAAAAAACCTTTAATCACCATTAAACCATCATATCTTATACTTCATTTATATCCACTATGAATTGTTTGTAAGTATTGGCCCTACTATGTTTTCAGTGGTGGTACCCCCATCACACCTTTCAAAACTTCAACCTAAAGGGATACACCTTTCGACATCCAAGAAACATCTTATATTGTCACATTTTAAACCACACTTAGATAATTCCCAATATTTTAGAAAGAGAGGAGTGGGTAATTTGTTAAGGTAGATTAATATCACTGAGGGTTTCACTCATATACGTATTATATCTTGAATTTGGAGCTCATATTGAATTAAGGTTTAACCAAGATTATTCCATATTCACCTTATTAAGAAACCTTATCATGTATGTCATGCATATTTGTCTATATATATTTCTTGATCCATAATTGCCATTACTTTCACTAATAATTTCATTCAAATGTTCACACAATTTTAGAATATATAAAATGTCTATACGTCTAGTACACATTAGGAAACAATTCACCAATATTAGCCATAGCAAAGCTTAAATCACCAATTTAGTACACAATAGGGGTGGGCATGGTTTGGTCAAGTCTAGTCTGATCCTAAAACCACAGACCGAACTATGTATAGTTGTCTAAATAAATTTCAAACCAAACTTGACTACGAAAAGGGTTCAAACCAAACTTAACTTGACTGCAAAAATGTGGTCAAGTTCGGTCAAGTATGGTCGAAAATCATAATTAACTAGTATTTACTAGTATTATGTGTAAATGAAGGTTAGTCATTTTTATATAAGAGATTAATAAGAAATGTATTCAATTTTGTGGTCATTTTATTGGTGCTCTTAGATAAAAGAAGACTACTCTAATAACATGAAATAAAATCTTATTGTCTAAATACTTAAAAAGTTTGATATATAACATGAAGTAAATAGATAGTGAAATAAATGTATCTATATATTAATGGCATCATTAATATAAAAGAAAGTTGTAGCATGTTAATAAATATAATGTTGAAAAATGTAAAATATTGTCTATATATGAACTAAGTCATGACTAAAATAATTTACTTGAATATATATATATATATATATATATATATATATATATATATATATATATATATATATATATATATATATATATATATATATATATACATACATACATACAGTTATACATCCATAAAGATTGTCAAGTTCGGTTTGAGCAATTAACTAGTTGCTCAAACTATGACCAGATCACTCAAAGGTGGTCTAAAAATTTGGTAAACCAAACTTGACTGCAGGTGCCATCTAGACTAGACGTAATTGGGTAGTCTGGTCAAGTTAGGTTTAGTCAAATGGTCAAGTTTGGTTTCCTGCCCAAGCTTAGTACACAACTGGCTCTAGTTCACCATTGAGGTCATAACAAGGCCAAACCCTCATAGGTATTTCATATCCACCTAAAATTTTGCATTATTATCACATGAAAGTAATAAGACACCATACAAAAATTCATATTAAAACCACAAATTAAGTGAAAGCTACACTAGTACAAGATTGAGCATCAACAAGGCATTATTTGACATAAATGAGACACTTTTACATAATGAATCTAACTCCTATGAAATTCAAGTAGGCTAACAGTTAACAATAAATGATATAATCAACTTATAACAAAATCCAAATGCTAGGAAAGGTTTGTGAATTCATGCATTATAAATACAGTACTAAAAAGCCATAAAAGAGCATGTTATGCATACTTAAGACACTTTTAGGTGTCAAGACTTATCCCCATAAGATTCCAACATCACAAAAGTTAATGAAATGTCCTAAATTAACTTCAGAACAACTCCCATGTAGTAAAGAGTCAAATGTATTTCGTTCTCCATCAACATGGTATCAAAATGTCATAAAAACAATATTTTTTGGACACTTCTACATACATTTCGAACTTTCAGCCCAAGCACAAATAAAGTGTCACGGGATTAACATTACAAATAAGATTTCAAACATAAGGATGGGGATGAAAATTTGTCACTATAACATATTCTAGCAAGCAAATCAATAATTCCATCTTTTAAGTGTATAGTATGTGATTAAGGCCAACTTTAGGGTTTGCATGCATTAAGTAGGAAAATATTAGTAGGAGTAATATCACTCGCCTCTAAGAATATCACAATGTTAACACAAGAAGGCCACAAGAAAGACTCCAAAGATATGAGATTAGGCCTCCTAAATCTCCAAAGAAGCTCCCTCAATTGAGATCTAGAACAAACTTAGGAAAAAAGAGGAGAAAAGGAAGTCTTAAAACCATATGTACCATGTCCACCATGGAACACAAGTCATGGTAAAGGTGCTCAGAGGTAACATACCCAGCTCTAGGTATATGTCTTATCCCTTCCATTTTATGACCTTTTCTGTGAAATAATATTAGGTATATATTTTCTTGATATAGGATACACTAGGATTAATCACAGTCAAATAACATTATATAAATATAAATAACCAAATAAACTCACTTGTAAGGTTTGATGTATAAACACACCAATTAGTAGTTTTTTACTTAACTTGGACACTCTATAATCATTCTAGGATTAAAGAATGAAGAACATTGAACTAACACAAATTGATGGGTCACAATTTTTTAATTCATCATCATCATCATCAACTAAGCCTCAATCCCAACTATGTTGGAGTCGGCTACATGGATCCTTCTTTTCCATTCAGCTCTATCATGGGTCATATTTTGGTTGAGATGTAGAGATTTAAAATCTTTCTTTATAAGATCTTCCCACGTTAATTTAGGCCTTCCTCTTCTTCTATTAATTATGCTTGCCTCAATAGTATCGCTTCACATAGGCGCATTAGTCGGTCTACGTTGCACATGTCCATACCATCTGAGTCAGCCCTCCCACAACTTGTCCTCAATGCTTGCCACCCTCGCTTTATTCCAGATATGGTCATTTGTCAAGCGATCTTTTCTTGTCTTCCCACACATCCATCTCAACATACGCATTTCAGCCACGTTCATCTTGTTGAGTCCTTGTTTCTTCACTGCCTAACATTCACTCCCATAGAGCATGGTTGGCCGTATAGTAGTTTTATAAAACTTGCTTTTTAGTCTGAGAGGGATCTTCTGATCACATAATACTCCAGTTGCACTCCTCTATTTCAACCATCCTGTAGTGATCCTATGACAAACGCCATTATGGACATCCCCATCTGTTTGAATGATAGATCCCAAGTAACAAAATTTATCACATTTTGGTATATCTACTCCATCCAACTTGGCTCCACCATTCACACTGTGAGATTGGCTGAAATTGCAATGCATATACTCAGTTTTGCTCCTACTATTTATCAATCCATTTGATTCCAATGCCTTTCTCCAAAGTTCAACTTTATCATTCAAACCAACTCTAGTTTCGTCAATCAATATAGTATCATCAACAAATAACATACCCAAGGTCACATCATCCTAAACATTCTTTGTCAACTCATCCATAACAAGAACGAATAGATATGGGCTGAGTGTGGATCCTTGGTATACCCCAACTGTGATGGGAAATGTTGGTGTCTCTCCTCCACCAGTCTTCACACTTGCAATAGATCTACCATACATGTCTTTAATCAAGTCAATGTATTGAATTGGCACACACTTTTTCCTCAAAACCATCCACAACACTTCTCTGAGTACTCGATCATAAGCCGTTTCCAAATCGATAAAATCATGTGAAGATCTCTTTTTCTTTCCCTATACTTCTCCATAAGCCTCCTTATTAGAAAAATGGCATCTTTCGTTGATCTACCAGGCATGAAACCAAATTAAAAGGAATAAATGTCGTAAGTGAAGACTTTTTTTTTTAAATCATCACACAATATTAAGAAGAGTGCCAAATGTTGGCTAGTGAGTTTATACATATGTTAACTTCCCAGATAAGCCAGGATGGCTTAAAAACAAAGTTCTCTTCAATGTTATTACGGAGGGCATATTTGGCTATCTTGTCTGCCACCTTGTTGCTGGACCACGGAATGTAGATGAAGTTAGAGCCATTTGGTGATGAGGGAAGGATGGTCTGGACATATGGGGCAAACTTGGGAGGTGTTTTTTTGTAGTTGTTTGCACCATATGATGGCTTGATTGGAATCAAAAAGGAAGAGAGGCTTGGACAAGCTGAGGATACGACATAAAGTAAATCCTAGTAAGAGTGCTTGTAATACTTCTTCAAGGGTTTTGGTTGCATGGCACCTTAAGTGAATACTTAATACACAAGTAATGAAATGTTGTGTACAATTCTCAAAAGTTGAAATTGATGTTAAAATTGGATTTTTCAAAGACTTTAATTAGCTTAGTGTATCAATTTCCATGTCAAAAACACTTTAGTCCCCCCAATTGAATCATAAAATAAACCTATCTTAACTTATCTTAACTTAGATATTAACCACAGTGAATTTGTTTAATCTTACATATATTGCCTAAGACCACACATGTTTTACTCTAGTACCGTATCCTTTTTTATGAATGACCTTGTTCGAACCATCACATTATGATTAGGGGAACCCAAGATCATGTCCTATCCAATCTGACCCTTTTCTCATCACAATCTATAACATTTACTTCTTTCTCCCCCTTTCACAGATCTCGTGTTGTAATCTCTATCTCTCTCTCTTTGATTTTATTAAAAACTATTTGTAGTGTCATTACACATAGTTTGACCTTAATAAAACTAGGGTTATTTGGTCTGTAACTACACAACCAACTCTGGTTCCATTTCTTCCCATGTTTCCTTCTCTATTCCACCTCCTCATCTATCCTAGCCTCTAAACTATAATAAAACTACTTATATCCTCTCTTTGAACCTCCTACTGATGTCTCCTTCTACCTCTTTTCCACAAAACTTTTATAAGACTACTTATTTTTTTTATCTTCGCACCTCTTGGTGATGTTTTCTTCTCTCTGATTTCTCTCCTTGGACCTCAAACAAACCTCCCAACCCAAAGGTATCTACTAGTATTATGAGGGGATCGTTAGATAGTCCACCTCCCTGAGGAAGTATGGGAAGCTCCGAAAATTCCTTTTGAAGGTAGTGCAAAAGTAATTCTCCCTTTTCTCCTTCTTGTTCTGTGAAAGAGTTTTCCACTTTTTGTGTGAGGACCCATCCGACTCATCAAACTGTAGTTGATCATTAGGAAAACTCTACTTTACAAGATGCAACTTAAAACTAATAACCATAAAAATCGGAGTTGTAAAAGTTCTAAACAAAACAATCTACATAGGAAGGCGATTATGAGCAACTGTCATAAAACCTCACGTGACATCACATATGTAACAATGAGACCCACCACCCGAGGCTCGAGTAGAGTTTCATCCATGGTGATTATCCCCATGGACCACCACTGGCTTTGACTGTGAACTTTGTCCTCACTCACACACAACTCGATATCAACTTCATGATAGGTCAACCATCCTAGTACTACTCTAGGCTAAATACACTCAACCACAAAGTTCTTAATGATTGCTTCCCTAAAAGGAGGTTCACCTTACTAATGTGGGTAATCCAATAATTTCTTTTAAGATCACTTTATATGAGGCCTCAAATCTTGGGAGGTTGCAATCTCTCCCACTAAGACTCTTGACGTCCTCACCAAGACTCAACTATATTGCCTCACAATTTCTTCCCCATTTTAGTGCATATCTAGAATATCCCGTGCACACCCAACTCCCATCCATGACTACCAGTGCAAGGGTGGATACAATCCATGCCAGTGGATATCCCTTTCCTCACGCCTGAACTGGATGACTAACTGTCAATGTGGGCCCCACCTACTAGAGGGTAATTGGATCTAGTACCATTTGTAACACCCATGCCCATTGCCCAAGGCTATATTAGAGTTTTAGGAATGATGAATGACCCCACATACCACCAATAACCTTGGATACAGATTGTGTCCTCACTCACAACTTGGATCGACTTCCCAATAGGTCATCCATATGGGTATTACTTTGTGTGGCAACCTGTCACGCTAATAAGATTAGTCAAACAATCACTAATTAAGCATATTATCAAAAAAGCATAGAGTTAAAATCAAATTAAAAATTTCAAACATTCCATAAGAAACATATGCACTAGGGTCCAACTACACAATATATCCATACCAGGTGTCATTACATAAGTTCCATGACCTTGGCCATAACCTATTCACAAAAGATATTGTCCACATAATTACGTCATGTACATAGAATAAGATATGCTACCAAAATCTCAAGTCAATATACTAGATTTAAAAAAATTCCCGCCCGGACCTGTGAATACGGAGAGGACTCTAGGACTCCATACTAACCACACCACCCTTCTAATTGTACTTCTCTTCAAATAGCTCCTACTCACTACTCTATGCCTGACGGCGCTACCAATTACCTATAAGGATGTGATGACCCACGAGGTGAGACCCATGTCCCAGTGAGAGATTTAACTCCCAAACATCTATTTCTTACCAGAGTTATATATATTTTAAATAATTAAACCAGATAGTATTACAGAGTTGACATATTACATAACTTGCACATAAGAACAAGAATAGCTACAAACATTGATACGAATGATTTTTCTTTTGCATTATAAAAGATCTATGATTTAAAACAAACACATCAAGGGTGATGATCTAGTGTGATTCATCAAGTAACAATTATGCTACATGATTGAGTTACATTTTATTAAGACATGGATAGTTTGAGGTGTACCATTCAAACTACTAGTTGACCACTATAAAGTTAAAATCAGACCCGTCTATGATCTAGGATGATCAAAATCCTAAGATCTCTTCCTCTTGGTCAGTACGAGTAACAAACGTAGTGGCATGTCGACCCAACTACTAAAATAGCCTAGTCCGCCCTGGGTACACAAGACACGGCACTAGAAACCAGGGTATATGACCCTCAAATCCGAGTTACGACTGCAAACACTCTCAATATTTATCATCTCTGAGACATAGCCTCGATCGTTCTCCAAAATCTTGGGATTAAGATGACAGGGATATACCCTCCATGCAACTACATATACTCAATAGTATACCACTCTAAGCTTCTTTGGGATTACTCGTTTTAGTATCTAGCAAGTCCTGACACTGGAATAGTTCTATGGACTTAGGACGCTACATGATAATGTTACAATCGATTACTTCAATCAATTTATTGCCTTTTTTCTACATCAATCAAGTTACATATAAACACCAAAATAATTCTTACAAAAGTCATATGGATTCACAACCTCAGAAGATATAAAATGTATTAAATAGTTCCATGACACTCCTGTACAGAGAAGGTAATCATCTTTGTCATTAAAAGAATTGACCACCAACTAGAGTGCATCAAGCCATAAGCACCACTTTGTCCAGGACAACATTAGCTTCATACAAAAATATCATGAACATTCAAGGTTTAGCACAAGGAGGTTACCCTCTGTATTAGGGTTTGTTCAACCATTATTAGACCAAAATAACATTAAATGAAAACATCATAACCATTATTCAACAATGTGTATTGTGTGGGTCTAATTTCTAAGCATTGGGAACCAAAATAACACCGATATGACATTTTTAGAAATCATTACACATATATTACGAATTGTAGACCTTGCGTTCTTAGAAGAACATCTTAAATGTCAGCAAATAATGTTCAAAAAGTTTGAAATATAACTGACATGCTTAGATCATCACCCTATAATACATAACGACACTTAAAGGGGCCATCGTTTAGCATGATTACAAGTTTCTAGGTCAATACTAATGACATGCATGTAGATAGTAGGCAAGAAATGCTTCAAAGTTATATGCTTCACCTGGTAGAGAGAAGAAAACCGAACTTCATGGTGAAAACTCTCAAAATCAACACCCAAGAATCAATATTAACCCAACAAAGCTCCAAGATTGTCTCCTATTTCCACCAATAGGGTGGAACTAGAGCAATAAAGAAGAAAAGAGAGTACTCAACCTGCATGCACATGGTTCTAGGAAGAAAACATGAAGAAAACCCAAGCAACACAAAAGAACTTAGCCACATGAGGAAAGAGGTCCAGGAACACCAAAAAAAATGAGTAGAAATGCAATAATCTTACACTAAGGAAGCAAGAAACACAATCAAAGGCTTGATATTAGTCCAAGAGACCTCAATCTCGCACATTCAACCATGAAAAGACAGAAATTGTTGTCCTCAATGAGATTCTGTCGACCATCGCTCTCCAGAACTTCTTCGTCGAGCTCCTCAAGTTGCAAATGAATCTCTGCCAAAAGAGTAAAAGGAAGGAGAGAGGAGGGGGATATATAGGGTTGGAATAGAACTCTCGTAGGGCAATGACTCAGCAGGTTCGTCAACCTAGGTCTCATATGGCACTAAGACTTCATTGGCCAGAAGATTTGTCAATGAGTGAGATCTTGTTGGTCATCCTCTCGCACATACACACACCTCAATCCCATCGACCACCAGAACTCTATCGATCAACCCATCAGAGAATGCATCGGTCAACATGTCATAAAGTCCATCGATCAACACTCGAAATCTCATCGTCTCATGACTCCCATCAGGCACTAGAAAACCCAAGCACTAGGAAACTCATCGACTGTCGAGAAACAAACAATATACACAAATCAAATGGTCACCTAAGAAACCATCGACTGCCAAGAAACAACAAGGGTCACCATATTTCATCGGTCGATGAAAAACATCACTAATATCTCACTTAGCTTATGTAACTCCATCAAAGCATGCTTCAACAATATCCAAAAGAGAAGCAGAATTATAAGATTCTTACATACATCATGAAGAAACTAAAAAAAGTCACATCTATGTTCATATCACCAAAAAAAGGGTTATTTACATAAAAGGCCCCAACTTATAAGAATTGTATATCTTAAGCAAACAAATGTATGTTTTGACGCACATTTCATAGCTTCATCATTTGGTATGACATCATAATTCAGAGTTAACTTTCAAGATTAAGCATCATATTAATCCAATTATGGCAAACAAATTACATTCAAAGGATAAGCAAGGTTAGGGGTTTACAATCATAAACCCCTAGCAAGGATTTTTCCCCCAAAATACTAAGAAAACAATATTGGGTAATTCCTACACATCTCATTCTCTAACTCCCACGTGGCCTCCTCTACACCACAATGGTGCCACAAAACCTTAAGTAAGATTGTATTATTCTTTCTAAGCTAGCTTGTACACACACCTATCTAAGATAAACATTGGACCCTTCACATATGAAACATCATCATCCATGTCCACCTCTATGGGATGCAATGTCTTCTCTACATAAGAATGACACTACCTCAACATCAAAACATGGAACACATTGTGTGATCAATGCAACTCTGGTGGCAAATCTAATATGTATGCCACCTTCCCAACTTGTTCCAAGATAGGGTAAGGCATCATAAACCTAGGAGCCAACTTACCCTTGTTCCCAAACCTCAGGACACCCTTCCAAAGGGGAGATTTTAATACGCATGTGATTTCCAACTTGGAACTATAGTGGTCAATGGCGGTTGTCAGCATATGAATTCTTCTATCATGTGTTTATTTCAACTATTTTTGTATCACCTTAGTATTCTCTATAGTCTGTTGAACCAACTTAGGACCCAATAACTAATACTCACATTCTTCATCCAACAAAGAGATGACTTGCATCGCCTACCATATGAAACCGCATACAATGCCATGTCTATGCTCCTTTGATAACTGTTGTTGTAGGAAAACTCAAGAAACGGAAGCACACACACCCTTAGAAGATCCTCCAACATTTGTATGATCCTCTTTGACTGGCCATCTATCTGCGGGTGAAATTTTTTACTGAACCTCAACTGTGTCCCCAACATTATATGTAGACGCTCCCAAAACATGCTCTAAACTGAGGATTTCTATCATACACTATGGTAACCAGTATACCATGTAGACAAACTATCTCATCAACATAGATATGTGCTAACTTCTCTGATGTATATGTGGTCTTGATCGGAAAAAAGTGAGATGAGTCGTCAATCAGTCAACAATCACCCAAATTGAATATGACCCTTGGCTAACCTTGGAAGACCAAGCACAAAGTCCATAGCTATGTGTTCCTATTTCCACATTGGACTTGGCAAGGATTGTAACATCCCTACATGCTTTTGATGTTCTGCCTCGACCTAATGACAAACTGGACACTTCACCACAAACCCAACCACAAGCTTTAGACCTAACTACTAATACAAATCATTGAGATTGGGATACATCTTCTTATTGCCAAGATGCATAGAGTACATTGAGGAATGAGCCTCCTCAAGTACCATGTCCCTCAGACCGCCTACCTCAAAGACCATTATTCTGGTGTGAAAACACATTATCCCATCTTCTATCTCATGAAAGCCATCATGTTTCTTATTGGGAAACTTTGATATGATGGTATGTATCATAGTATAATCCTTCTATGCATGTTTAATCTTCTGTATCAACATTGGCTTCGCTTGTAGTTGTTCCAAAATACTTGCCAACAGAGATACTTTAAACTGTACGTTCATCTACCGAAGAGACACCATCATATTCCACTTATGACATGCCATGGAGTGCAACTATGCCTTATCAAGAAATGAAGATGAGGACGACTTCCAGCTCAAAGCATAAGCCACTACATTCCCCTTACATGGATGATAGTCTATCATACAAGAATAGTCCTTGATCAATTCCATCCATATCCTTAGTCTCATATTCAACTCCTGCTTTGATAAGATATTTTGGAGATTCTTGTGATCTCTGAAGATTCATCACGTCTCCCCATACAAATAGTGTCTCCAAATCTTCAAGTCAAGAAGCACAATTGCTTACTCCAGGTCATTAGTTGGGTAGTTCTCCTTGTGTTTCTTAAGCTATCGAGAAGCGAAATAAATCATGTTCTTGTCTTGCATCAACACACATCCCAACCCATTCTTTGAAGCATCACATAAAATGATGTAGCCTTTTCCAGGTTCTAGCAACACCAACATTGGAGCACTCTCCAGCTTCTCTTTCAACATCTGGAAATAAAATTGACACTTCTCATATGAAACAAAAGGAACACCATTCCTTGTTAGCTTGGTCAAAGGTAAAGCTACTACATTGAAGTTCTTGATGAACCTCTTGTAGTAACTAGGTAAACCTAGGAAACTTCAAATCTCAGTTGGTGACTTGGGCTTCTCCAACTTCAAAGTTGATTTTACCTTCTTAGGATCCACATAAATGCCTCTTGTAGAGATGACATGACCAAGGAAAGACACCTCGGTCAGCCAAAAATCACACTTACCATACTTCACATATAATCTATGTTGTCTCAGCAACTTTAAAGATTGATGAACATGTTGCTCATGATACTAACTGTCCCTCGAGTATATCAAGATGTCATCTATGAGCACTACCAAATATTGATAAAGATACAGTCTGAACACTCTATTCATTAGATCCATAAATGATGTCAGTGCATTGGTTAGCCCAAATGACATAATCACAAACTCATAATGACCATACCTAGTCCTAAAAGTAGTCTTAGATATGTCATCTGCCTCAATCCTCAACTGGTGATATCTTGACCTCAAATCTATCTTAGAAAACAATATAGTACCCCTCGACTGGTCAAATAGATCATGTATCATTGGCAATGAGTACTTGTTCTTCAGTGTAACCTTGTTCAACTACCAGAAGTCTATAAAAAGCCTCATATAACCATCCTTGTTCACAAACAACATCAGAGCACCCCAAGGGGAAGTACTCAATCATATGAAACCTTTCCCCAACAACTCTTGCAACTACTTCTTCAACTCCTTCATCTAAGTTGGAGCCATCCTATAGCGTGCTTGTGCTAGGAACTAGATTAATTTCAAAATCAATCTCCCTCGGGGAAGGAACACCTAGGAATTCATTGGGAAAACATACTCAAACTCCCTCACAATAGGTACATCCTGGATACTAGAACTCCTCACCTTGGTATCTACCACATGTGCTAAGAAAGCTTCACACCTTTGTCTCACCAACTTCTCTGCTTCACAACCAACACGAGACAGGTAGAAGTCCAAGAGACATCACCATCACAAAATGTTATGACTTTGGAACCACAATCCAATACAACCCTATACTTATCCAGGGTATCCATCCATAGCATCAAATTGAATCCATGCATATCAAGTGGCATGAAATCCACTTGAATGTTATGTGCTATGAAAGAAAGAACACAAGATGGACACACCTACCACAACACCATGGAACCAACCAAAGGGGTTTCTAACAAGAGGCTATTGTCTCTAATACATATAGGCATGTTACAGCTATATATCACCTCTCTAGTGATAAATGAGTGTGTCACACCTGGGTCAACTTAAACAAATACAAAAGAAGAAGGAAATATGTCAGAATGAAAAAGATCTATCTGGCTTGTTACAAACCATGGATTGACCACTCCTTTTGCTTGACTCATAGAATAGAAATCTAACCTTTGCACATTGTCTCCCTCTTCATATTCTAGTCGTTCCTAAAGACCCTACATGCGATGTATGTCCACGACCTCTACTGTCACCACCAATGTACTGTTCTTGTTGTTGTTATGAGCCCTGCTGACTATGACTCAACTACTGTGTAACGTCATGGTTCTTCATAGGGAAAGACCATCTCACATGCCCTACTTGTACACACTTGTAACGTGTCCTTGTGTCATAATGTGGCCTAGATGGCAATGTCACAGACACTGAACCAGAATTGTTCTCCCCAATTGGCAAAAAATTATGTCCTCTCCCCTTACTAGGAGACCATTGTGACTGCACCTATGTCTTGGTTTACTAAACCTTGAACTCATATGAGACTGCTGGTACTATGATGAGGATAACCTTAGTTCTTGAAATGGCCAAATTATGTTCCTTATAACTAAGAAAACCTCTTTCTAGAATTGGCTTCTCGGTGCTCCATAGTTGTCCTCTTTATCCTCCTTACAGACTCCACAAAGGTGGAAAACTTCTCTTGGATCTCCAAAGCATATGTCATCCTTTACAACTCTGTGTTCAAACCTTTCTCAAACCTCTTGATTTTTTCCTTCTAAGTGGTCACTATGTGAATATAGAACCTCAACAATTCCATGAACATTAAATCATAGTCATTGATAGATAATGATCCATGGCACATCCGTTGAAACTGAGTCATCTTCTCCTCTAAATACATCTCTGGGAAGTAACGGCTCAAAAATTCCCATCAAAAATCCTCCCACTTGACCACCTCTCCTGGTCTCTTCTCCTCCTCGATGGCCCATCAATGGATAGCACTACCCTATAGAAGGTAGATCACATGCTTCACCTTGTCTTACTTAGAGATGTTCACTTTCCTAAATGCCTTCTCTATCTCTATCCACCACATATCTACATCAGTTGGGTCCTTGTTCCCTCATACTCCATGGACCCCGCTCACTTTAGCCTCTCAAAGGTCTTTCCTAGACTGTGAGATTCAACATTGGGAAGGTGCCCTTGGTTGAGTTGCTGTCACCCTATTTTTCATGTCTGTAATTGTTGCCATTATTTGTCTAAAAAATAGACTGAAAAGTTAGATCAACTATGGTCAAAGAGTCAAACAGAGGCAAAAAGGGTTGTTTCTGGCCCCATCTTAGGTACTCCTCCATCTGGTACCTGTCTCCTACTGCCTCATCAAGGTTCCACAAAATTACCCTGCATGCTCTTCTCGTTCTCTAGACATATTTGCATGACCATAAACCATGGTCATATATGTTGGATTACATAAGAATAGACACAATGACCTAAATTATATGTCCCTATAGACTCAGTGAACCTAAGACTCTGATACCACAAAATATGGCAACCCACCATGCTAAATGAGATTGCTCAAAACCAAAATGTTGATCAATCGCTAATTAAGCATATTACCAAAAATGTACATAATTTAACTAAATTAAAAATTCCAAAAATTCCATAAGAAACATTTTCATAGGGGTCCAAGTACATAATATATCCATACCAGGTATCATCACATAAGTTCTAAGGCCTCATCCATAACATGTTTATAAAAGATATTGTCCATGTAATTGCATCATGTACATAGAACAAGATATGGTACCAAAATCTCGAGTCGATATAATAGATATACAAAACTCCCTGCCCAGACCTGAGAGTACAAGGATGACTCTAGGACTCTAACTAAACACAACAACCTTTTAATTGCAGTGTTGTTCAAACAACTCCTTCTCACTACTCTACATCTGACGGCATTATTGATCACTTAAAAAGATCTGGTAACCCACAAGGTGAGACCCATGTCCCTACGAGAGATGTAACTCCAAAACATCTATTGCTTACCATAGTTATATATATTTTAAGCAATCAAAGCAAATCGTATTATAGAGTTGACATGCTATATAACTTTCACATAAGGATAGGCATAGCTACATATATATATATAGTTGATTTCTCTTACCACATTAAAAAACATCTATGATTTAAAAGAAACATAGAAAGGGTTGTCATGCAACAAGATTTGTCAAGTAACCCTAATAATTATGCTACATGGTTGAGTTACATTTTATTAAGCCCTGGGTAGTTTGAGGAGTACAACTCAAACTACTAGCTAACCACTGTGAAGTCAAAATTATCCCCGTATAAAATCTAAATTGACCAGAATCCTAAGATCTCTTCCCCTCAGCCAGTACAAGTAACAATTGTAGTGGAACATCGGTCAAAATACTAAAACAAACTACTCCACCCTGGGTACATAGGCCATGACACTAGAAACCATGGTATACGACCCTCAAATCCAAGTTATGACCGTAGTCACTCTCAATAATTATCATCTCTGAGACATGACCTTGACCGTTCTCAAAAACCTTGGGATCAAGATGACAGGGATATACCCTCCCTTTTCCCGCATATACTAAACAATATATGACTCAGAGCTCCTTTCAGATTTCTCATTTCACTATCCAGCAAGTCTTGACACTAAAATAGTTCTACGAACTCAGGGTACTACATGATTAAGGTTACAATCAATGACGTAAATCAATTTATTGCCTTTTTGGTGCATCAATCAAGTTACGTATAAACACCAAAAATATTCTTACAAAAGTCATATGTATTCACAACCTCAGAATATATAAAACATATAAAATAGTTCCATGGCACTCCTACACAAAGAAGGTAACCATCGTGGTGATTAAAAGAATTTGACCAACAACTAGAGTGCATCGATCCATAAGAACCACTATGGTCAGGACATCATTAGCTTCATACAAAACTATCATGAACATTCAAGGTTTAGCATAAGGAGGTTATCCTTTGTATTATCGTACATTCAACCATTATTACACCAGCATAACTGTAGATAAAAATATCATAACCATCATATGTTAACCATTATTCAACAAAGTGTATTATGTTGGTCAAAATTCTAAGCATTGGGTACCAAAATAGCACTTATGTGACATTTCTAGAAATCATTACACCTATATTATGAATTTTAGACCTTGAATGCTTAGAATATTAGTTCAAAACTCAACAAATGATGTTTACAAAGTCTGAAATATAATTGACATGCTTAGATCATCACCCTATTGTACATAAAAACTCTTATAGAGACCATCATTTAGGATGATTACAAGTTTTTAGAGCAACATCAATGACATGCATGTAGATAGTAGGCAAGAAACGCTTCAAAGTTATATAACTCCCCTAATAGAGAGAATAAAACCAAACTTCAAGGTATAACTCTCAAAATCAACACCAAAATATCGAGCTTAACCCTAAAAAGCTCTAAGAATATTGTCACCTCTTTCCATGAATAGGGTGGAACTAGAGCAAGAAAGAAAATAGTAGAGTGCTCAACCTACATGCACAAGGTTCTAGCAAGAAAATACCAAGAAAACTTAAGAAACACTAAAGAACACAGCCACAAGATGAAAGAGGGTGAGGAATAGAAAGGAAAATGAGTAGAAAAGTAAGAATCTTACATGAAGGAAGCGAGAAACATGATCAATGGTTTGAGATCAGTCTAAGGCACATCAATCTCACACATGCAACCATGAAAAGTTTGAGATCGTCCTCCTCAATGAGTCTTTATTGACCACCACTCTCCATAACTTCTTTGTTGGGCTCCTCAAGTTGCTAATGAAGCTTTGCCAAAAGAGTAAAATGAAGTAGATAGAGGGGATATATATAGGGTCAGAATAGAATTCCTATTGTGAAATGACTTAGCGGGTCCATTGGCCTAGGTCTCGTCGGGCACTAAGACTTCATCGTCTAGAACACCCATCGATGATCGATATCTTGTGGGTAATCCTCATGCACATACATACACAACTCAATCTTATTGGCCACCAGAAATCCATTGATCAACCCATCAAAAAATCCATCAGTCAACATGTCATAAAATCCATCGATCAACACTCTAAAGCCTATCGTCTTAGGACTCCCATCGGGCACCATAATACCATTGAGTACTAGGAAACTTGTTGACCACCGAGAAACAAATGGTCCCCAAAAAGCAAATGGTCACCAAAGAAACCGTCGACCACTGAGAAATAACAACGTTATTAGATTTTATCAGTCGATGAAATACATCACTGTTATCTCACTTGTCTTATGTAACTTTATCAAAGCATGGTTCAACAACATCCAAAGGAGAAGTAGAATTATAAGATTCTTATGTACATCATGAAGAAACTCAAGCAACTGTCACATCAATGTTCATATCACCATAAAAAGTATTATTTACATAGATGTCCCCAAATTACAAGAGTTGTATATCTTGAGCAAACAAAGGTATATTTTGATTAACATTTCAAACATAGATTCATCATTTAGCATTCATCATAAATTATAATTAACTTTCAAGTTTTTATTCACATTTTAAACATAGATTCATTGTTTAGTGAGTCATCATAAATCATAATTAACTTTCAAGATTAAGCATCAAATTAATCCAATGATGCCAAACAAATTACGTGCAAAGATTAAGCAAGGTTAGGGGCCTTACACTCTAGGTTGATCATGCTTAACCACAAAGTTCTTTTTTATGGGAAACCTAAAAAAGGGAGTTCCACTTCAGTGATATGGGTAGTCCAATAATTCTTTTTAAGATCATTATGTGAGGTCACAAACTTGGATGTTACAAATATAAAGGTGTACTACTACATGTATGAATAATTCCACATGTAAATAAGATAATGAACAATTAAAACCTCTTTTATTCATTTCATAAAAAGGATTACAAGATTTGTCCATGAGTATGACACTACAACATCATAATAATATTGATTCTATTTACAACTCATAGTCATAAGAAAACCAAGATAAGCAAATTAACGTATACATCATCAACTTTCCAATCATAACTAAGGAAAATGAGAGTAAAAGGACACTCTAGACTTATCAATATTATCTCTAATTAAACCTTGATCATCATGTCCTTTTTAATACTCCAACATACCTAAAAGGTGTGGATAACCATGGGTGAGACCCTAAGTCCCGGTCATATGATATGAACAACTAGAAACATCTTATCCGTACAAGTCTACTATCAATAAAATAGTAAAGATAGGATGAGTAAAGAGTAGTAGTAGTAGCAAGATATGAAATGGAAGTATTTAGAAGTATATGAATAACAAACAATTCTTAGCATGTGTATAAGAGAAATAAAAGCATACAATGTGGCAGGACAAGATATTGTAATAAGGTACATCATCACAACATGAACACTTGTTATTATCACTTGGACTCTTGCCCAAGATAGTTAGGCAATGAGACCTATCACTAGGGTATAAATCCCATCTCTAGATGTCAACAAACCACGTGTTGTACATTCCTAGATGCCAAGAAACCACACACTATACATCCCAACATTATCTCTGGATGCCAACATGCCAGATATTGTACATTTCTAGATGCCATGCCTTGTACATCCCAACACTATCTCTGGATGCCAACAAATAACATATTGTACATCCTTTCATGACAGCAAACCATGTATTGTACACCCAAACACTATCTATGGGTGCCAAACAACCACGTATTATACATCCCTAGATGTTAGTGAACCATACATTGTACATCCCAACACAGTCTCTAGATTCTAACAAATCACTTGCATCCATGCATGCCATAGAACCATGCATTGTACACCCCAACACTATCTCTTGATTCCAACCAACTAAGTATTATGCATCCAGGTATATTCAAAAGTATATGACCCCTGATTAATTAAACCAATTACTCATAAATCAATTGTATCAATCAAGTTACCAAAAAGGAACAACTTACTGATCTCAGCCATTACAAGGCATGTTTAAGTATGGTTCATCAACCTTAAACAAGGCATCGACACGAGATATTTCTTTTTACACCATTTCATTTCCAAAATATGCATATAGAAACACTAAATATAATTCATTATCTCCTTCATAGTAATTGTCATGATCATCACTTAGAACATAACACAATTAAAATAGGATTAATCATTACTATTTCCATGTAAGAGTTACCATGAGAAAAGATCATATCGTATAATTATGGATAACTAATTTGAGGTATTTAGTCTTCATTACATTTGTCATCTTAGAATTAATTGATTATAGTAAAGTATATATCATCATTTAAACAGAAGATTATCAAACACTCAAGATCACATAGTTTTTCCATCTTAAGAAATCCTATTCATTATCTTATATTTTTATCCATATTCAAACATGGATTAATTTTAGTCATTGAACCATGTCATCATAAGAACAATGACATAACCCAACACATTGAGCTAAAATTCTCAACCAAAAGAGATCAATCATGCATATACCCCATAATGAAGTTACATTCCATGGGGACAAATTTTAAGTCATACTAAATGAAACCCATAAGGTATAATGAGAGGATATGAAAGGCATAGGTCATCAACCAAGTATATAATTATTCCATTAAGTGATTTACCTATATAGGTATTACATATTCATTATGGGCTCACATTAGATTAAGGATTCCTTAAATCACTTCACATTTACTTATTAACTAATTCAACTACTTATTTTTCAACTAAATCAATCAAGTTCAAAAGAACATAAGTGAGAGTAGGAAATTAATTAGATATTACACCTTAGAAAGATATCAATGTTTTGAAAACAGCCCACTTTACTCAATTGTGTGCACCTTAACGTCGTTGGCCATACAAACTACAGACACATCATATTAGGGAACATACAAACCAAATCACCATGAGGCCAAATTAGAGTTAAATTCTCATAGGAGTATTAAATCAAACTCAGACTTTACACATGTCTTTATAGGAAGGTACTAAAGAAACACCCAAAATTTCAAGGCAAAACCCCAAAGGATGTCAAATTTATACTAGTTGCCCAAAACACAGATAACTTCTCCTAGGAATATTCTTTTCACCTAAATTTTGTATAGAGATTCTAAAAATAGTAATTAATTGCATGGGAAATTTAGATTAAAATTCCAACAAGATACTAATGATATGAAAGTTTCAAGATTAAGGAGTAAAAAGGCCAAACTAGGTTTTAGATGAACTACTTCATATATGTAATTTGTGCCAAACTAAAATTTTACAACATAATAGATAGAGAAAGGCATTAGAAAGTTTTGTAACATCACAAAACTATAATGATACACAAGAATTTTGTTCTCCATTGAAAATAGTATAAAAGTCCCAAAAATGAACAATTTAGGGTTCAAAAACACCTATTTCAACATATTGATCCATCTGTAACTAAGAGCATAGGTGATTACGGACTAGAAGCATAACTATAGGAAATATAGAGACTAGAAAGTTTGAGACTACTCATTAATCAACCAAATTAGTTCATGCATGTACATTGTTTAAGCAAAGTAGATATTTTTGGGCAACAATTACGTTTTTGGTTGAATTGTAGGAAAAGATGATGTGAAATGTTACATCACTCAACTCTAATGGAGTATAAATTGAGACGAACACATTTTAGAAATTAACTCAACTCCTCCATCCAAGAACAATGTAACATACTGAAACCTAGCATCTAGACTTTAGAAGCCTTAATTCCCTACTTAGGAAGACAGTGTGGTTCCTTATTTTTGACCAAACAAGATTAAATTTACACCTTAATGAATAATTTTAATGCATATAATTAAGTTATCTAGCATTAGGTACTATAATCAACATCCCATAATATAAAACATTCACATTAACAGAATATGTTCCCACATATAAGTGAATCCATGCAATGTGTTGCCTATGATCCCTTTTGTTAACTAATATTTACATAATGACTAAGATACAATTAGTAAGTGGCACAATGTGCTTAATTTATGAACATGAATAACAATATGGTTTTTTCATGTTGAATAATATGGATAATGTACCATTATCTCAATAAATATTGAATTAATAGACTTGATATGATAAATAGGCAAAATACAGAAATTCATGCAAAATAATATAAGGAAACCCTTTTGATAACAATAAATAATGATGGTAATAATGTAATGTAATAGTAGTATAATGGTAATGAGTCAAAATTCTAATTGTTTTTGAATTCACAAAAGGAAACTTTAAATGTGTTTTGTGAGTCCCAATTACCTTGTGTGCCAAGTTTTACTTTATTTTAACAATCATAGCTATCCTAATTTCGTTGAGAAAGGAAAATGTAAGATAAGGCCAAAAATTTTAGTTAACATCTGCCATATTAAATAAACTGTATAAAGAAACTTGTATGACTTTTAGGAATATAATTTTGGTGAAGTTGTAATAATGAAATTGTGGTATAACATAAAGTGAAACAATCTTGTACATGGATTTTTAATCAATGGAAAATTATTCTTAGTGAAAAATCTTAAAATGCATTTACTTTCTAGTTACAATGCGACCCGAGTTATTGCAACAATGTGTAATACACTATATATTTTAATAAATTAGAAAAAAAATAATGAACTAATTCTTTCTCCTTAATGTTTGAAAGAAAGAAATAAATAAAAACAATCATGTTAGTATACCATAAAGGAACCAAATATTTTAACTCGATTGTCTATTTGTTTGGAAACAAATAAATATTCCTAGTTTATATAATCAATTACTTAAACCTAAATAAGAAATAATAATAATTTTAACTAAATGATTTCCTTAGTAAACCTCCCTATTACCTCCTAAAATTGTTAACAACTAGAAAAAAAAAAGGAAAATGATTCGATTGACAATGTTTTCACCATTTTGATATCAAATTCATGTGTCTATAAATATTAGTTTGGATATATAAATTTATTAGAACCTATCTCCTCTATATATAATTCATATAGAAAATATTAAAAATATATATCATCGTATTTCAATTTTGAATTTTGGATTTAACTTAATATTAATCAAATAGATGTGTTTTATTGGAATAAAGCTATTATACATGTTTCCAATGACTCTAAAGTGAGAAGACAACCATTTTGAGAAAGAATTTGTAATAGGGGTGAATATGTATATATAAGAGGTTCATAAATGGAAGGATAGAAAAGGAATTCAATATGTATATCCTACACAATTGTGCATTAAAATACATTTTTACATTGAGTAAATAATTACACAAAGACATATATAGAAATGTATTTATTGTAAATGTAGTTTTCAACATTTCTATGACCATGTTGTTGAAAAAAATAGGGGAAATATATTATAAAATGTTGACATAAAGAAATGCAAGGGAAATGACGTTTTTTATATTCTTTTCCTTTCCTATTATATTTTATTGAATGCTTAATTTTTCTATGTTTGCAATATACATTATATATTTTCCCTAGTAAACAAAAATAGATAAGTTTCTTTCTACACAAGCCAAATAGTTATATATATACACCCCTCCCCATGGACTTTATACACAAAAATTACTTGAGCAATAGGACATGAGTCCTAACCTTCTCCCTTGTCTGCATGTTCAAGTCACTTGGATGAGCCATCAAAGCCTTGTTATCTCATGGAACAGTTCATATGGTGGTCTTTTCTCAATCATCGATGTTTCAAACCTTGGAACCCTAACTTGGATCTAGGATTGAATTTCAATAAGGTGACAAACATCTAGAGGTATGTTGCATCCATTTTTATCATATTGAGCAACCACCCATATATTTCCTCTCTTAGTCCTTTGGGACATATTATCCTAAACACATTCTCTCTCATTTATGAAGTTGATTTATGTCAGAAAGTATGCATTGATATGGATCTTGTGATCATCTTATTTCGTTGGATATTCTTGTTGGATCCTTATATATGCATTGTTCATTTTATTCCTTATCAAGCACTAATTTTCAAGTTGTGGACTTTTGTGATCATGTCAAGTATTTTGATTATTTAAATATTTATTTATGGGTCCTTTGACTCCACTTTATATTAGTTAGATATTTTAATCCCTTGGTTGAGAATGACTATACTTGATCTTAGCGATCCTATTTGCACATGTGATTGACTTGTCATAACTAGAAGTAGTGACACCATATTTATTTTTGGAACTGAGGTTTTAGTCCTCCTACTATTGCACTGAGGTTTTAGTCCTCTTGTGATATATTATATCTTGGGCACTAAGGTTTTAGTCTTCCTACCATTGTACTAGGTTTTAGTCCTCCTAAAAACTCTATTTATTTGGCACCGAGGTTTTAGTCCTTTTGCCATTGGTAGGAAATATATGGGTTCCCACCATTCTTTTTAGTATATGCTAGTTTACTTATTATTCACCATGCAACTATTTGTGTTTCGTGATATTAATGATGTGACATTGTATAAAAGGCAAGAAATATCTTATTGTTTATCTTCTTCATGATGAATTATTTTGATATCCACATGAATAATATTTTTCCTCTTTTATGGGAAGGCTTGTTATATTTTATGCCCTTTTTCCTAATGTTTCTCAATCCCCCAGTTAATATGCACATATCAGCTTTTATGCTGATAATTTTCATGTTTGTCTTCTCTTGTGGGGTATGCTTCCAACCCCTATGTGAAGGACATGGAGGACATGACATGTAGATGTGGACCTGGTTTAAGGAATTGAATATTGGGAGATAGATTTTGTGAGAACCCGTTACACTAAATGAGATTACTCAAAACATAAAACACAATCAATCACTAATTAATCACATACCCACAAATATGGGTAAATTAAAACCAATTTCAACGTCAGCACCTGCTCAGAAACATTTGCATAAGACCGCAACATCTTTCTTTTATCCATACTATGCCAAGAATTTGATATAAATGTTCTATTTCCTTAGCCACAACATATATACATAGGAGAAAAATATTCATATATGCCACACAAACAAGCTATAACATGCTAACAAAAGTTCAATTTGTTTGAAACACCATATACAAACTTTTACTGCCCGGACTTGAGAGTACAGGGACGACTCTAGGACACACTATACATCTAATCAACTTTCTTAAAGATTCATTACTATAGCTCCTCTTTTCTGCCACATGTTTTTTTTCATCACTTTCGATTACCTAAAAAAGTGTGGCGAACCACAAGAGTGAGACCCATGTCCCAGCAAGAGATATAACCTCCAACAATGTTTATTGATTACAACATTTTAAAGTAATTAAGCATTTAAGCAGTTTAATCAGATATAACAAATAAGATCAGCAGTACTGATGATTAACAAAATACATAAAGGAGCAGATAATAACTATCATCATTAGCCATACTATCATCCTTTATCTTGTTGACAATATAAGCAATTCAGTAGCATATGCATATCTAGCATCATGAGCAAGTCTAGTAACATAGCATAGATAACAACATGAGCATGTCTAATTGGTTGAACATATCAGCGTCATAAGAAGAGAAAACAACATAAACATAACTATTTGGATAAGCATGATTAGCAGTATATGCATCTCTAGTTACAAACACATGGCTATCACGATAAACATAACTAACAACATGAGATATCTAGCATCATGATTATAATCAGCAGTTACAGCATAGTTATCAACATAATCATGGCTACTGTATGTACACATCAACAATCTTAAGCATATTCACAACATAAGTATATATATTATCTCTTAATTGCACTAAGCATCATCTTTATGTAAAGATAACAAACAAGGGTTATCATCCAATGTGAAACATTCTGTATAACCCTAAACAAATATGCTACACGGTTGTATTACATCTTTTATTACACACTGGGGGATTTGAATTGTACCATTCAAAGTCCAACCAACCCCTGTGAAGGGCTAATCGGTTCCGTACAAGATCTAGGAGTGCCGGTATCCTAAGATCTCTTCCCCTCGGTTAGTACAAGTAAAAAGGCAGTGACATATCAATCAAAGCTGCCACCACAGCAACATATAGACAAGTTGATAACCACTAGTCCGACCTTGGTACAGGTCACGACAATAGAAACTAGGTTATTCAAACCCAATAACTAAGGCACAACCACATTTGTCTTCTAATCACATCATGTTATAATCACTGAGATACGACCACAGCTGTTCTCAATCACATCAGATGTATGAGGCATGACCATAGCCAACCTCCACAATCTGCATTGTGGATGACAAGGATATATCCTCAACCTTCTTCCCCCACATACTCAATAGTATGCACTCCGAGTTTCCCTTAGGAATACTCATTTCACCATCCAGCAAGTTCTGACATTGAAGATGGCTCTACATCACAGGGCACTACATGATTAGAGTTGCACTTTATTAGTTATGCCAATTGGGTGAATTAAGACTGCATCAAACAAGTGGACATACAAACCCTAATTCACTTCTAGCAAGCATATAAATATCACAACTTTGAAAAGATATAAAACGTGTGAAACATAATTTCTCATCTCATCATCACATGGTACTATTCACTTGCCACTCATGAGACCACACTAGTCATCATACTATCACAAGATATAAATCATTTTCACAATATCACAGGGTATCAACCCTTATCAACATAAGAGGATTACACCTCATTTAGGGCTCAACCATGCGCAAAGGTCATTAAGACCATCATATTATTCCCTGCAAGATCATCATTATCTTTGCATGCCTTATAACAAGGCTCAATAACATCACTTACATACAATACACCAGATCAACACAATATCGCATTAATGAGCTAGGAGATATTCATAAACAATCATAGCAGGGTTATATTAACATTAAGAACATTACTTTATTACATCAACATGCAAGGAATATAGATATGATTAACTCTCATCATATTCATAATGCACATATTTAGCATAAGAAAGAATCAACCATGTGGGTATGATAACCACCAATTAACACATTAAGGTTATGATCATGTTAAGGAGGTTATTCCACCATCATTCCATGATATAAGAATGTTAAACATGAATACTCGTATTTATCTATTTGCATTAGAGTTAGGTTCAACATGATAAATTATATCAATGTTACTAATCGACACTTATACCCAAACCCTAACTCACGGCATCCCCATTGGATCATGGATGCATAAGGTGAAGCATCACCATCACATTCCATACTATTCTCACGTATGAACACATACATAAATCAAGGTGCAACCATCGGGTTATAGCATAATAAGGTTTCAACAACAATAACAAAGTCTCCATGATTGTATTAGTCATTCAAGGACTATTCATACCCAATTACCATCATTTAGTTATATTAACGCTAGGTATAACAAGATATACCTCATTAGGTTTACATATCAACACAATATGGTTATCATCCCTTCTATTCATATGAGTGAATAGGTAAGAATACCTTATTAAGGGTAGCCCTCCATTTTTTCCATCATCATTCAACCTGTATCACCATACCACAATGTCACCTAGAACCATTGGATGTTTAAAAGGTAAGACCTTTGGTTGTTTACATAAGTAAACACCTTGGATAAACCACCTATTAAGTCCTTGATTTGTTCTTTAGAAATAGTCACCATCTAACCCTAGGCATCCCTTGATTAACAACACAAAAAGTTCCATTGAAAGTAGGGTAAAACCCACAATCGACTGTTCATTTAGAACAAGCCATCCATTGTCAACAAGTAAGATCCTTAAGTTGATCATATAAAGGAAACCATATAAATCACATTATTAGGATCAACATATTACATTAGCCATAATTTCACTTTATTGGAGGAATAAACATTAGATCTTGACCATTGGGTCAAGTTCATATGTTAAAACCATCAATTACAGTATAGGTTCGACCATTGCATCAAGTGACCCAAGAAACCATTGGTATAAGGCTTAATTGATGATACAACTACAACGCTTAACTCAAAATAGTTTGTAGAGACATGATCCACCATCATTAGTGATTATGAAATCACCATAGGTTGTTAGATCAACACTATATTAATTAATCAGCATCAAATATTAAGTTAATGTCAACATTGATTGATAACATCAGTAGGGTACTTAATGGTTGATCATTAAACTTCTAATTGATCCAAAACCTGACCTAAGGGGGTGACCATAGGTTTTCACCATCATTTGACACTCTTGATCATGACCATCAGTTGTTATGAAGACAACACTATAGGGTTGTTGCAATGGTACCATCACAGGTCATGGTTTATAGAAGAAATCAACATAAAACCCTAAAATTGGCCATTGGTTGATAGGTGCTTAGCACCATAGGTTGTCAAACCAACCTGATCCAAGTCATATTATACCTTAGGAATAACATACACATGATCACAGGTTCATATATAACTGAAATCAGAATAGGAAACATTATAAAAATCGAAATCCAAGTCAAGCATAGCTTTTTAGTGCATGAATCATCATTTTCAAGCAAGAACATGATCTAGAAAACTTATGGCAAGCAATAAACGTGGAGAAAGTTATAAAACTTGCCTCTAATGAGAAGATGAAACCCCACATAGAAGAAATCTCGATCATGTAGGGTAGAAAATTCAAGAGTAAACTATGAATTCGTCCATCTAGCACCTTTCTTCATCAAATAAACAAACCCTAAGCATAAGGAGCAAGAAAGGTAGGGTTTTAGAGCTTTAGAGCAATTTATACTATGGAACAGCAAGGTTCCGACCTGGATAAAGATAGGAGGATGGATAAAAAAGGAATAAATGGAGGAAAGAAGGGAATTCTTACACTTTTAGGTCAAGATCACTAGAAGGAAGCTTTTTCAACCCTAAAATGAAGTCAATTTCAACCTTAGAGCCTTTCTCTAAGAAGATCCCCACTTTCTTCTTCCTTGGGAAGAAAAATTTGCAGCTGAACAGAGGGAGAACGATGTTAGGAGAAGGATGGAAGTGGAGGAGAGAAAATGGCTCGTTTTGGTGCTTGGGGATAAGTATATGACACTTTAAGATAAAGAAAAAGAAAAAGTTGAAATTCTAGTATCTATCCAAGTGTCCATGGCCTTAATTTATTAAGAATATACAAGAACACACACAAGATGCTCCCCCATCATGTGTATATACCTTATTATCTTTCCTTTTTCTAATTTCCCAGACAATCAAATAATTCATTAGTTGATAGCTACTAAAGGTAGCTCATCCGTAAAGGGGAAAACCCTAAAATACCCTTGGAGAAAACACCTTCAAACCAAGATTTAAATAGGTTCCCATGGCTCAACAAGCTCAAGAATGATGAGAGAATATCCAAGGAACATAATGCAAGTGATAAATTGCAAAGAAAACCTCTCAATTGGGTAAATTGCAGAAAAGTCCAAAATATACATAAAATTGCATAACTTGCTCAAACAATGTCCAAATTGGACCAAATTTGAAACTTAAGATTGTCTTATGATTTCAAAGCATATAAAAAGGTTATATTAGGGTTCTAAGCATTAAATTATGGTAATTAAGCTTGTTAAACTCATTAAGCAAGTTTAGGGGCCTTACAACTATAAACCCCTAACAGGGATTTTGCCCCTAAAATCCAAGGTAAACAAAGATGGGTACTTCCTTTGCACCTCATCCTATTACCTTCACATGGTTACTTGCATATCATGGTGATTTCACATCATTCATACATATCTCATCTTGGTTCAACACAAAACCCCCCACATAAGAAGACATTCTCAATATGGAATGTAAAAACTTGTTGTGTCATTTGTACAACTCTAGTAGTAATATTCAACTTTAAATTCTATCCATCATCCAAAAATTATATCTATTATATCAACAAATTACTCAAAAGTCATACTTTCTAGCTTTTTACCAATCATGCCATGTGTCCCATACCATTCCTTGAAGCATATAAAAAAGGCTATGTATCCATCCTGTTTTTTTTACACTAACACTAGAACTCTTGTCAGTTCTTTTTTTTGGCATCAAAAGAAATGTTGATGCTTGCAGCTGTCCTTCCATACAAGGAAACATCATGCCTAGTCAACCTTGTTAGGGGTGAAACAACAACACTATCTTCACCATACTAGGATTTACACAACCTACTTAGAAGACATATCATGATCCCATAAAGACATTTAATCAACCCCATCTCACTCTTGTTCAACTTGTCTCATAGCTATTGCTTCTTCGGCAACCCTGAGGTTTTTGAATAAATATTGAACATATTTTTGACCATATTTGAAATACTTTGACATGTCATCATTTAAATCTTGGTATAACTTGTATGACATGACTGGAACACTTTGTTCCTCCTATTCGTAAATTCTATTTATACATTGGTTAGTCTAAAGGACATAACTCTAAACTCATCATGGTCATGTGAATTATGTCATCCAATCTAAATCTTATGCATTTATATTTGATCATAGGTTTATCTTAAAGGAACATGGTATTGCATATCTATTGACCAACACACCATCTATCCTTGATAGTGGTCTTGTCCAGTTATCACTGAACCATACACAACACTATAGAATCACTTTTAAAAAAAAAATTTAGAGGGTCATCATCAACTCTCTCTTTGTATCTCTAAGGGAGAGGAATACTTGGAATGTTAATTTAATAAACATCTCCAACCTTCACATACTTCCCATACTATTGACACATCTTGGATACTAGGATTCATTACCTTGGTATCCACCTCATGTGCTATAAGGAACTCACATCCTTATCTCATCTACTTTTACCAACATAATCAAATCTCAAGAAATATAAGAGGAGTCTTCCTAATTATTGGAAGTCTCAAAAGAAAACTCATCACAAACTTTATGATCTTGGAACCATAGTCCAAGAAACCTTATGCTATAATAAGCTATCCACCCTCATGTTTACAGTGAATCCACATGTACCAAGTGGCAAAGATCCACTTGAAATGTGTTCCCTATAAAGGAAAGACACAAAGGGAAACATACTTCCCACATCATAACAACATTATTCAGGGGTCACTTTCAAAAAGGTAACCAATTCTATTTTCATTATGCATATTACAACTTCTTATGTATCATTTTACCTTTTTCATTTTTGGTTCCTTGCCATTAGCATAGGAATCGTGATGATTAACATATCACATTACTCCTTCCTTGATGACTATTTATCACAGTTGGGTATGTTCTCTTATTTTATTATATTTTTCAACCACTTATCAACAGGTAAATACTCATATTCCACATTTGCTTCATTAAATCGGGATCATCTCCCTTAATTTCTTTCACATGTCATGCTGATTTTTCATTAACACTTTCTTACACACATTGGTTGGTCTGAGATTAACTCAAGTTTCACCTTATTCCTTTATCATTGTTCTCATTTATCTTCTCATTTTATACTTATCATATGAATTCTCTCCATCTTATGTGAGTTGCATACCTTGAATCACTTTATAAGAACAGACATATCTGTCTTTTACTTTATTATCTTCTTGAATTTGATCTTCAAGAACTCCTCTTTCCCTTATTTTTATTCAGATTTAGATTTCATGGTGTTGTATCTTTCTCTTATAGTTACCAAACATTCAAGTTTTGATAGATAATGATGCAATTCTCATCTTCTTTAAGGTAGGATTGAGATATTCACACCATGATTTCTTATTCGTTATGCTCTTTAGATTGTCTCAAAATGACTAATTGATCAGAGTAATCAGAAAGATAACAATCTAAGAGTTCCATACTTACCTTTCTTCATTAATTGAATACCTGGCCAGGGCACCCAAATACTGAGATTAGGCAGTATGCACCATATTTTTGAGTCACGTTCCTAACTTAGACATCATCCTAGTCTTAAGTCCTAGTGTCCCTGTAGACTCAGTGAACCTAAAGCTCTGATACCAACTTGTGAGAACCCGATACACTAAACAAGATTACTCAAAACATAAAACACAATCAATCACTAATTAATCACATACCCAAAAATATGGGTAAATTAAAACCGATTTCAATGTCAGCACCTGCTGAAAAACATTTGCATAAGACCCCAACATCTTTCTTTTATCCATACTAGGCCAAGAATTTGATACAAATGTTCTATTGCCTTAGCCACAACATATATAAACAGGAGAACAATGTTCATATATGCCACAAAAATAAGCATTGACATGTTAACAAAAGTTCAATTTGTTTGAAACATCATAGACAAACTTTTCCTGCCCGGACTTGAGAGTACAGGGATGACTCTAGGACACACTAGACATCTAATCAACTTTCTCAAAGATTCATTACTATAGCTCCTCTTTTCTTCCACATGTTTGTTTTCGTCACTTCTGATTACCTAAAAACGTGTGGCGAACAACAAGAGTGAGACCCATGTCCCAGGAAGAGATATAATCTCCAACAACGTTTATTGATTACAACATTTTTAAGTAATTAAGCAATTAAGTAGTTTAATCAGATATAACAAATAAGATCAGCAGTACTGATGATTAACAAAATACATAAAGGAGCAGATAATAACTATCATCATTAGCCAGACTATCATCCTTTATCTTGTTGACAATATAATCAATTCAATAGCATATGCATATCTAGCATCATGAGCAAGTCTAGTAACATAGCATAGTTAACAACATGAGCATGTCTAATTGGTTGAACATATCAACATCATAAGAAGAGCAAACAACATAAGCATAACTATTTGGATAAGCATGATTAGCAGTATATGAATCTCTAGTTACAAAGATATGGCTAGCATGATAAACATCACTAAAAACATGAGATAGCCAGCATCATGATTATAATCAACAGTAGAAGCATAGTTATAAACATAATCATGGCTACTGTATGTACGCATCTACAATCTTAAGCATATCCACAACATAAGTATATATACTATCTCTTAATTGCACTAAGCATCATCTTTATGTAAAGATAACAAACAAGGGTTATCATCCAATGTGAAACGCTGTGTATAACCCTAAACAAATATGCTACACGGCTGTATTACATATTTTATTATGCCCAGGGGAATTTGAATTGTACCATTCAAAGTGTAACCGACCCCTGTGAAGGGCTATTCGGTTCCGTACAAGATCTAGGAGTGCTGGTTTCTTAAGATCTCTTCCCCTCAGTCAGTATGAGTAAAAAGGCAGTGACATATCAGTCAAAGTTGCCACCACAATGACATATAGTCATGTTGATAACCACTAGTCCAACCTTGGTATAGGTCACGACACTAGAAACCAGGGTATTCAAACTCAACCACTGAGGTACAACCGTAGTTGTCCTCTAATCACATCATGTTATAATCACTGATACACGACCGCAGCCGTTCTCAATCATATCAGATGTATGAGGCATGACCATACCCAACCTCCACAATATGCATTGTGGATGACAAGGATATATCCTCAACCTGCCACCCCCACATACTTAACAGTATGCACTCCAAGTTTCCCTTAGGAATACTCATTTCACCATCCACCAAGTTCTGACATTGAAGATGGTTCTACGACACAGGGCACTACATGATTAGAGTTGCACTTGATTAGTTATGCCAATTGGGTGAATTAAGGTTGCATCAAACAAGTGGACATACAAACCCTAATTCACTTCTAGAAATAATATAAATATCATAACTTTGAAAAGATATAAAATGTGTGAAACATAATTTCTCATCTCATCATCACATGGTACTATTCACTTGCCGCTCATGAGACCACACTAGTCATCATACTATCACAAGATATAAATCATTTTCACAATATCATAGGGTATCAACCCTTATCAACATAAGAGTATTACACCTCATTTAGGGCTCAACCATGCCCAAAGGTCATTAAGACCATCATATTATTGCCTGCAAGATCATCATTATCTTTGCATGCCTTATAACAAGGCTCAACAACATCACTTACATACAATACACCAGATCAACACAATATCACATTAATGAGCTAGGAGATATTCATAAACAATCATAGTAGGGTTATATTAACATTAAGAACATTCCTTTATTTCATAAATATGCAAGGAATCTAGATATGATTAACTCTCATCATATTCATAATGCACATGTTTAGCATAAGAAAGAATCAACCATGTGGGTATGATAATCACCAATTAACACATTAAGGTTATGATCATGTTAAGGAGGTTATTCCACCATCATTCCATTATATAAGAATGTTAAACATGAATACTCGTATTTATCTATTTGCATTAGAGTTAGGTTCAACATGATAAATTATATCAATGTTACTAATCGACACTTATACCCAAACCCTAACTCATGGCATCCCCATTGGATCATGGATGCATAAGGTAAGCATCACCATCACATTCCATACTATTATCAAGTATGAACCCATAAATAAATCAAGGTGCAACCATAGGGTTATAGCATAATAAGGTTTCAACCACAATAACAAAGTCTCCATGATTGTATTAGTCATTCAAGGACTATTCATACCCAATTACCATCATTTAGTTATATTAAAGCTAGGTATAACAAGCTATACCTCATTAGGGTTACATATCAACACAATATGGTTATCATCCCTTATATTCATATGAGTTAATAGGTAATACTACCTTATTAAGGGTAACCCTCCATTTGTTACATCATCATTCAACCTGTATCACCATACCACAATGTCACCTAGAACCATTAGATGTTTAAAAGGTATGACCTTTGGTTGTTTACATAAGTAAACACCTTGGATAAATCATCTATTAAGTCCTTGATTTGTTCTTTAGAAAGAGTCACCATCTAACCCTAGGCATCCCTTGATTAACAACACAAAAAGTTCCATTGAAAGTAGGGTAAAACCCACAATCGACTGTTCATTGAGAACAAGCCATCCATTATCAACAAGTAAGATCCTTAAGTTGATCATATAAAGGAAACCAAATAAATCACATTATTAGGACCAACATATTACATTAGCCATTATTTCACTTTATTGGAGGAATAAACATTAGATCTTGACCATTGGGTCAGTTCATATGTTAAAACCATCAATTACAGTATAGGTCCGACCATTGCATCAAGTGACCCAAGAAACCATTGGTATAAGGCTTAATTGATGATACAACTACAATGTTTAACTCAACATAGTTTGTAGAGACCTGATCCACCATCATTAGTGATCATGAAATCACCATAGGTTGTTAGATCAACACTATATTCATTAATGAACATCAAATATTAAGCTAATGTCAACATTGATTGATAACATCAGTAGGGTACTTAATGGTTGATCATTAAACTTATAATTGATCCAAAACCTGTCCTATGACCATAGGTTGTCACCATAATTTTACACCCTTTATCACGACCATCAGTTGTTATGAAGACAACACCATAGGGTTGTTGCAATGGTACCAACATCGGGTCATGGTTTATAGAAGAAATCAGCTTAAAACCCTAAAATTGGCCATTGGTTGATAGGTGCTTAGCACCATAGGTTGTCAAACCAACCTGATACAAGTCATATTATACCTTAGGAATAACACACACATGATCACAGGTTCATATATAACTTAAATCAGAATAGGAAACATTATAAAAATCAAAATCCAAGTCAAGCATAGCTTTTTAGTGCATGAATCATCATTTTCAAGAAAGAACATGATCTAGAAAGATTATGGCAAGCAATAAACGTGGAGAAAGTTATAAAACTTGCCTCTAATGAGAAGATTAAACCCCACACAGAAGAAATCTCAAGCAGGTAGGATAGAAAATCCAAGAGTAAACTATGAATTCGTCCATCTAGCACCTTTCTTCATCAAATGAGCAAACCCTAAGCATAAGGAGCAAGAAATGTAGGGTTTTAGAGCTTTAGAGCAATTTCTACCATGGAACAGCAAGGTTTTGACCTGGAGAAAGCTAGGAGGAAGGCTAAAAAAGGAATAAATGGAGGAAATAAGGGAATTCTTACAATGTTAGGTCAAGATCACTAGAAGGAAGCTTTTTCAACCCTAAAATGAAGTCAATTTCAACCTTAGAGCCTTTCTCCAAGAAGATCCCCACTTTCTAATTCCTTGGGTAGAAAAATTTGCATATGCACAGAGGGAGAAAGAGGTTGGGAGAAGGAGGGAAGTGGTGGAGAGAAAATGGATCGTTTTGGTGCTTGGGGATAAGTATATGACACTTTAAGATAAAGAAAAAGAAAAAGTTGAAATTCTAGTATCTATCCAAGTGTCCACGGCCTTAATTTATTAAGAATATACAAGCACACACAAAAGAAAATCCCCCATCATGTGTATAGACCTTATTAGCTTTCCTTTGTCGAATTTTCCAGCCAACCAAATAATTCATTAGTTGATAGCTACTAAAGGTAGCTCATCCATGAAGAGGAAAATCCTAAATACCCTTGGAGAAAATACCTTCAAACCAAGGTTTAAATAGGCTCCCCATGGATAAACAAGCTCAATAATGATGAGAAAATATCCAAGGAACATAATTCAAGTGATAAATTGCCAAGAAAACCTCGCAATTGGGTAAATTGTAGAAAAGTCCAAAATGTGCATAAAATTGTATAACTTGCTCAAACAATGTCCAAATTGGACCAAATCTGAAACTTAAGCATGTCTTATGATTTCAAAGCATATCACAAGGTTAGATTAGGGTTATAAGCATTCAATTATGGTAATTTAGCATGTTCAACTCATTAAGCAAGTTTAGGGGCCTTACAGATTTGAGATAGTTTAGATATCCCTCTACTTAGATCATTATGTTTTTGCTTTTATGTAAAACCCAAGTGGTATAATAGTATGTAACCTTGATAAATTGAATATATTCATGAAATATTATTCTGCTACTATACTTTGATTATTTTTATATCATTGTTTGAGAAATGGAAAATTTACACCTATCCAAACATCCTTATCAGTTTGTTTGGACTAGATGGGTTTATTCCTCAAATTGAGTAGGGAGTGGATCCCCTAACGGAGTCCCACTCCTTACAAGATGGCATCAGAGCCATGGTAGTCGGATTATGACTATTTCAATTTTGTCTCCCTAACTAGAACCCTTACCCTAGAATTGACCTATGTTACTAATGAGATGATTAAAGGTCAATTTAGAATCATATGAAGTACACATAATAATCATGATTAGTAAACCCTATTATGATGAGGATTTAAGTGATCTTACCCTACCATATAGTTGGTGGCAACATATCCCTTTGGATATTAAGATTCAACTTTAGGGTGATGTTTGACATGAGAAAGTAGATGATAAGGAAATGATATATAGAATAACTTGTGACTTGGTTCTCATATTCATTTTTAGTAGACATGTTTGTTTAACATTTAGACAGTTTCTTATTGTAAAAAAATTACTTTCAGTATACTGTTATATGTACAAAAAAATATTTTTTTTGGATTTATCAAAGTTTTCTTGAACTAACTCAGAGTTAGGAGATGAATGAAGTCTTGGGAGAGAAATCCTAGAATTAATCTAAATAGATACCCTAAACCCTAGTTTTGGTGTTTGGAGTGATGACTAGGAAGATGTGTCTTGTGATAGAAGTTTATTTGACCTACCCTTTTGCACCCTATGTCTTAGTAGATGCTTATGTGAACCTTTAAGGGTTTTTAGGTTAGTAACACAAGGACCTAAAGAACAACCCTAGTTGGATATGACTTCTTAGTTGGATGCATGATCTATGAACATCATAAACACCTAAATGATTCACACTAAAAGATCCATATGTATCGGTAATATCTTTGAGAGTTGTTTTGGATTAGAAGGATAAACCTTTTAAGTGGTGGAGGGAAGTTGGTTGGTAGTATAGGATGACTAGATTTTGGGTATGAAATCCTCTTTAAGGGGTGGTGTAAAGAAGTGAATCCACCTCTCTACTAAAAATTTGAAGAATAGAACCTCCTGTCCAAACACACTTCAAAGGTATGCTTGGAGTGGGTGTAAAATTTT
The DNA here is from genome assembly GCA_963693085.1 of Alisma plantago-aquatica. Classification (NCBI taxonomy): domain Eukaryota; kingdom Viridiplantae; phylum Streptophyta; class Magnoliopsida; order Alismatales; family Alismataceae; genus Alisma; species Alisma plantago-aquatica. The sequence goes on along the minus strand of OY856411.1, from coordinate 1,233,007,599 downwards.
CAAATCTTATTGATGGTATAGAAAACAACCAAAGTGTAGCAGCGGAATAAAAACATTGACTATATTCATTTTCACATAGGGTTACAAAGAATCTTAAACTTATATCATAAGGATCCATGTAGAGGGAAATCTAAACCACCTCAAGATTGTCTCCAAGATTTAAATTCTCAAGCTAGGTCCACATCTTTATGCTAAGTCCTCCATGTCCAACACCTAGGGTTGGAAGCATACCCCAACAAGAAGAGCGAAAAAAAGACATCAACAAAGGCTCGTATGTGCATACTAAAAAGTAAATTGAGAAATTTATAAAGAACAAGGAACATCAAAATAAAAGGCTTCCAATGCAAGAGTTAAGGACTACCCAAAGAAGGCATAAAAGATAAGAATCATCATCAATAAAATAAGATACTTGCTATAATCAAAACAATAAAGTAGTGCCACATAAGCACATATCATGATTTGGGCACATAACCCATCAAGATTTTTGGGCACATAACCCATCATCAATTTGGGCACATAACCCATCAATAAACATCATCAACCTGCATGCATGTGATATAAGCATAGCCCTAGAACAATATAAGTGACAATGGTGGCCAAGCCTTATAAACTTGAAACCTGATAGAGAAAGGAATACTGCAAATCTCCCAAATATATATAAAATGGGTCAACCCTAATAAAGTTGAAAACCCTAGGTACACAGTTCCTTTCCATCCCACATCTACTTGGAAGGAAATAACACATCTTCCATAAACAAAACTAATGCAATTACACTACTCTAGTGCTACTGAATCACATAGAATGTTAAATGTAGAGGCAAGTAGAAAAGTATGGTCAGAATTATACAATGTTGCCATCACACATTGGACAACACAACATATAATCATCCACTTCAAAGTGGGCACATATAATTATATAAGACCAACATGCACCAATACAGAAGATGGACATCAAAATAATATCCAAGTACATAACAAGAAAGATAGTTCACATGAACCATGATATCAAGAGAATAGACATATGTGTAGGCCAAAGTCAACAGAATGATAAGATAGGTGAATTGCTCGACATTGAGGAATAGGGGATACAACTTATCTCAAATTTAGAGTCTAAAGGCCAAAGTCACTTCTAGGTCCAAGCCTAGGCATCCAAAGAACCTATTAAGCACATATGTGGGATTAGGGTTAGATTTACATTGATTTCGTAAACCCTAAAAATCACAATTTTCTTTTTATGCAATTTAAGTCATCAAACCCATACTATATTTTAGTGTATGTTATTAGGAGTCCAAAACATATTTTATTATATTTTCCTGACTTATAAATTATCAGTTATGAATTTTACAAGTTAATTCATCATTAATTAGATCCATTGAAAACACCTGTTATTAATCATTGGATTTAGCCATCAAAACTTATATCATTAGTTAGATCTTATTTTTCTATTTCCAACAAGTATTTTTGCATTTTTTTTATTAACAAGCAATTAGTTATTAACTTTATAAATCGGACCAATGAAAAATTAGGGAAAATCCACATCAGCGTCTTGTTGACGAGAAAGCAAGAGAGAGAAGAAGAGGGAGCAGCCAGGTTGGCCTGACATGGACCAACCAGCCACAGCCATGTCAGCAAGTCAGATGACTGATCAAAACTAGTGGGTCCACATGAAACAAAGCACAAAGGGATGAAAAGTCGATTATGCCCCTACGTGAGAAATCAAAAGCAAAAGCAACCAGAAGGGCAAAATAGAGAAATCATTGGAAGTCATCTCCTTCGAAGACAAAGCACGGAGATGAAGAATGGTGATGGCATAGTAGCTTGGGCATTGATGCCCAAAATTGAGCTCATAGATGTGCTTAGCTAGAGCACCAAAGGCAACTACCAAAAAATACTTGAAGGTCAGGCGGACTTAGAGATCTCCTGAAGTGGCTGCGAGTCGATTGGAGTCAAAGCCAGGGCGGGCGGCCAACCAGCCTTACCGGTAGTAGGGTCAGAGAAGGGAAGCTATTCTATGGACCACTCGAGGCCGATCTAGAGACAAGAAAAGGAGGTGGGGCATCCATCAGAGGCGTGACAAGGTTTTCCCAAGGGTCTGAAGGCCCAGGCTGGCGGGGAGAGGGAAAACAAAAGGGAGACATGGGAAGAACAGAGGAAACACAAGGGAAGGGGGATCGAGATGTAGAGGTGACAGGGAAGCAATCAAACCTTAGATTTATAGGGTTGATGGTTCTTCTAGGAAGAGAGGAAAATATGCAAGAAAGAATCAGAAGGAAAGATGGATGGGAGAAGGAAAGGGGTATCAGTGAGGATGGTTCAGTGAAGCTGTTGCACATTGTTCACATTGCACCAGCTGAGAGAGGAAGGTAGGGGAGAGAACGGTGACCGTCAGATCAAAATCTGGTGATTCAAAACAAAACCCATTTCCCCCATAAGCTAGAAACCACTATGATCGAAACATCAACTGCAAACATTAGGAAAGGGAATATAACGATTAAATGCATTCATTATTAAGTATTTAAATTCATTTTTCTTTCCTGATTTATTTTGGGGCTCAAATATGATTCAATTAAAGCCAAATTTTATACCCAGACCAAAAAGGACATCAAGAATCTGATTTTGGCATTAGTTTCAACATTTGGAAGCATTTGAGGTATTATTCAACCAAATCTTAGTTTCTCATTATTTATGCATTTATGACGTTAGGATTATTCACATTAGGTGAAACTTCATCCTCAAGTTATATTTGATATGTTAAATACAAATTTGTCATTATTTCCATCTTTTGGTGTCATATATCATATTTATTTACCACTTATGTCTTTTATGCATTTTCTCTCTCCTAACTTAACCTAATATTTCAAGGTTGTCTAAATTTGATGAAAATTGACACGTAGTCTTATTTTTATATGTAGACTACAAATTTGGAGTTTGTTTTCTCTTTTGAGACTTCCTTATATGAGTTATGTCACTTGGCCCACTAATGGCCCATTAACTTAATTACTTGTTCCATTAAGTTCTTTATGACCTTATTATCACCAAATGAATTATGTGACATATTAGATTACATTATTCATGCATTTAGGTTATTAGGATTATTCTAACCTCAACCTTGTTTGGTCAAACCCAAAAGGTCAAAGTTCTAGGGTAGGGTCCAAGATCTGGTATGTTACAAGTGGAGTGTTGCAACATACTGAAACCTAGCATCTGGACTGTAGAAAACTTAATTCCCTGGTTATGAAGATAGTATATGTGGTTCCTTAGTTTTGACCATACAAGAATAAATTTATTCCTCAATGAATAATATTAATGCATATAATTAAGTTATGTAGCATTAGGTGCTATAATCAACATCACATAATATTATGCACTCACATTAACATAATGTGTTCTAACATGTAAGTGAATGCATGTAATGTGTCACCTATATCCCTTTTGTGAACTAATATTTACATAATGGCTAAGATACATTTAATAAGTGGCACAATGTGCTTAACTTGTGAATAGGAATAACAATGTGGATTTTCATGTCCAAGAATATGGATATGTATCATTATATCAATAAATATTGAATTAATAAACTTAATATGATGAATTGGTAAAATATGTAAATTCGTGCAAAATAATATAAGAAAACTCTTTTGGTAACAATGTAAAGGTAATGATACTCTAAACAACATAAATAATGATGATAACAATGTAATGTAATAATAATATAATGTTAATGAGTCAAAAATCCTAATTGTATTAGAGTACACAAAAGGAACTTCAAAACTAAAATATAAGGGTAAAATCGTGTTCCTCGGGTCCTAATTACCTTCGATGCCAAGTTTTACCTTATTTTAACAATCTTAACTGTCCTAATTTCTTTAAGAAAAGAAAACATAAGATAAGATCAAAAATATCAAATTAACATCTACTATATTAATTAAATAGTATAAACCAACTTTTATGGATTATATGTATATAATTTAGGTGAATTTGTAATAAATAAAATTGTGGTATAACATAAAGGGGAACAATGATGTACATGCATCTTAAATCTATGGAAAATTTATCATGGTGGAAAATCTTAAAATGTATTTACTCTCCAAATATAATGTGACAGAGGTATTTGCAAGGATGTGTAATACATGAGATATTTTAATAAACTAGAACAAACTTTAAAGAACTAATTCTCTATCATTAATGTTTTAAAGACATAAATAATTGAAAGCAATCATGTTACCATACCATAAAGGGCCCAAATATTTTAACTCGATTATATATTTGTTTGGAAACAAATAAATGTTCCTAAATTTATATAATCAATTACTTAATTGAAGAAAGAAATAATAATATTCTTAGTTAACTGATTTTCTTAGAAAACCTCCCTATTACCTCCTAAAATGGTTAACAACAATGAAAAAAAGGAAAATGGTTCAATATATAATGTTTTCAGCCTATTCATATGTAGTTCATGTGTTTGTAATAATTATTTTGGCTATATACATTTATTATCACCTATCTCCTCTATAAATACTTAATGTGTAGTATTTTATAAATATATATGGTTGTCTCAAATTTAGAATTTTGGATATAACTTAATATTAATTAAATAGATGCCTTTTATTGGAATAAAATTATTCTACATGTTTTCAATGACTTTGAAGTGAGAAGACAAACATTTTGAGAAAGTGGATGTGTAATGGGGTGAATAAGAATATAACAGGTTCATAAATGGAAGGATAGATAAAGAATTCAATATGTATATCCTACACAAATGTATATCAAAATACATGTTTACATTGAGTAAATAATTACAAAGTGACATATATAGAAGTCTCTTTATTGTAGATGTAGTAGTCAGTATTTCTATGACCAGGTTGTTGGAAAAAAGGGGGAATATATTACAAAATGTTTACATAAGAAATCGAAGAGAAATGGAGTTTTTGTATTTTTTTTCTATTATGTGTTAGAGAATGCTTAACATTTCTTCTTTTACAATATACATTACATAATTTTCCTAGTAAAGAAAAATAGATAAGTTTCTTTTTACCCCAAACCAAATAGAGTTGTATATATAGACCCCTCCCCATGGCCTTTACACATATATAAATCACTTGACCAATAGGACATGACTCCTAACATTCTCCCTTATCCTCATATTCAAGTCCTTTGGATGTGTTGTTACACACGTGTGATCTCTTGGAAAAATTCATATGGTGATCTTTTCTCAATCATCAATTTTCAAACCATGGAACCCTAACTTGGATGTAGGATTGAATTTTGACAAGTTGGCAAACATCTAGTGGTATGTTGCATCTTTATTTATCATATTGAGCAACCCCCATATTTATCTCTCTCTTGGTCTTTTAGGACATATTATCATATACACATTGTCTCTCATTTGAGAAGTTGACTTATGTGAGAAATCATGCATTGATATAGATCTTGTGATCATCTTATTTTGTTGGATATTCTTGTTGGATCATTATTTTTTTCTTGTTCATCTTATTCCTTGTCAATTCTGATTTTCAAGTTGTGGACTTTTTTTATCCTATTAAGTATCTTAATTGTGAAAATGTTTGAATACTTTTTTTATGAATCCTTTGACTCCATTTTATATCAGTTGGATGTTCTAATCCCTTGGTTGAGCATGACTATACTTGATCTTGTCTGTCATATTTGCATGTGTGATTAACTAGTCATAACTAGAAGTAGTGACACCATACTTAGTTCTGGCATTAAGGTTTTAATCCTCTTGTCATTGCACTGAGGTTCTAGTTGTGGAACCTCGTCACACTAAATGAGATTACTCAAAACACAAAACACGATCAACTACTAATTAATCACATAGTAAAAATGCGGAATAATTAAAACCAAAATTTCATAGTATAAACAAGCTCTAAGTATTTACATAAAGGTCCATCCTTTTCCATTTTCATACACCATAATAGGCATTTACATTTTTGTCCATTGGCCTCAGCCTCATCCTATATACAAAAGATATTCTACATGTACATGTCATATTTTACAAACACTGGCATAGTACCAAAGTCTTGTGTTAGCATCTATAAAACATATCACATACCTGGACTTGAGAGTACAGGGACAACACTTGGACTCTACTACTAACAACTACAACTGACCAACCTTCTAAATCTATTGGTCACCAGACTACTCCTCTTCAACAACATGACATTGACCATGTTGCTCGTGACCACCTAAAAAGATGTGGTGACCCACATGTGAGACCCATGTCCCAGTGAGAGATATAAATCTCTACAATAGATATTGGTTACAATAGATTAATTAATAATAAATAAACTGAGAAATTGGAGTACTAAGTAAGCAATTGAGCATATTGAAGAGTTTAAGCATGCTAAGCAAGTTAAACAAGTAATTTAACAACAAGTATAATTACTCATATATCATAAGATTACATCATATAAGAACTGTGTAGTATAAGGATAAAGCAAGGGATAATCAACCAATGTGAAACATATTTAACCCTAGCAAATATACTACACAACTTGTATTACATCTTTTATTATGTTTCCCTAAGGGATTTGAGGAGCACCACTCAAGTCCCAACTGACCACTACTAAGTTGAAATCAGTGCCATACAAGATCTAGGAGAACCGGATTCCTAAGATCTTCTCTGCCCTCAGTCAATATGAGTCTGCCATAGTGACACATCAAGTCAAGCTACTAAGATCCTAGTCCATCCTTGGTACAAGTCACGACACTAGTGATAGGAGGTGGGTATGCAAACCCTACCATTTGAGGTACAACCACTCCTGACCTAGATTTCATCTCATATGTAAACACTGAGACACGAATGTATCTGTTCTCAAACTGAGGGCTAGGTATGACTGCGGTCATCCTCCCTATACACTTGGGGTTAGGATATCAAGCACCCTGCATACTCAATAATATGCACTACGAGTTTCTCTTAGGAATACTCATTTCACTATCCAAAAAATTTTGACACTAAAGATGGTTGTATGGCACAAAGCACCACATGATTAGGATTACACTTGATTAATTACTGCCAATTGGGTATATTAAAGCTTCATCATACAAATGGACATACAAACCCTAATTTATCTCAAACAAGAGTATAAGTTTTGAAACTTCAAAAGATAAAAAATGTTTGAGATATAAATCTTAATCACATTACCACATGTTATCATTCATTGCAAATTAGTAGACTACTTCAAGAGTGTAATATATAGTCACATTAATCATTCAAGAGGTCTGATTATTACCAATCACCATCATTTAGTTACATTAGGGTTAGGTGTAACATGTCATATCACATTAGAGTGACACATTCACTTATTATAGTGTTTTATCATATATAACCATACGAGGGCAAAGGTAAGACCACAAGTTCTAGGTGTTGTACCATCACATTCTCATCACTAGAACCCACATATAATACTAGGGGTTTCATTCTAATCCATTGGATGTTGAAGCATCCAATCTCATTCATTAGATCGGGTTCATCATTCAAAAACACCAATTTGAGTATAGATCTAACCATTAAATTAACTGAACCATGAAACCATTTGGTAGAGGCTTAATTGAAGCTACATTTTAAGTTTTGATTCACTATCAGTTGTGGTGACCTGATCCACCATCGGTTGATAGGATCAGCCCTATTATCATTTTTCACCATCATTAAGGCACCAAACCATTGACCATTAAGCTTCTAACAAATACAAAACGTGACCTAAGGGGTGACCATTAGTTGACATCACCGGTTGTGACCCTTGGCCACCACCATCAGTTTTCATGAAGACAACACCGGAGGTTGTTGCATGACTACACCATCGAGTCATGGGTTAGAGAGGAAATTAGCCTAGAAACCATAATATGAGCCATCATTTGATAGGTGCTTAGCACCATCAGTTGTCACACCAACCTATTCTAGGTCATATCCTACCTTAGGAAGAATGTGCTCATGGTTATAGGTTCATATAGAACTGAAAATAGAACATGGAACGCCATAAAAATCAAAATCCTAAACTAGCATAATTTCTTAATGCTTAGATCATCATTTTTAAGCAAGAACATGAGCTAACAAGCTTATAGTAAGAAATATAAGTGAAGAGGGTTATAAAACTCACCTCTAGGGAAAAGAATAGATTTCTAGAAGCAAGAAAACTTCAAGCTAGAAGGTAGAAAACCCAAGAAGAAGCTCTAAAATCGACCAAGTATCAACTTTCTCCACAAAAGGAGCAAACCCTAGATAGAAGAAGCAAGAAAGGTAGATTCTTAAGCTCTAGAGAAACTTTTACCATGGAACAGAAGAGTTACAGCCTAGGGGAAGGTACAAGGAAGAATAACAGTAGGAAAATGAGAAAGGAGAAGGAGAAACTTACTCGTTGTAGTCAAGAACACCAAAAGGAAGCTTTAAAAACCCTAGAAATGGGTAGATCTAAGCTTTACTTACTCAAGCAATAAGGTCGGTCATCTTAATCAACTTTGGGAAGCTCCTCCACTAGAAAATAGGGAAAATACGAGGCTCTAAGTAGGATGGAAGTGATATAGACCAAAAGTTTTGTTTGAGAGCTTAAGGATAGGTATATAAAGCTTGAGGATAAGGAAGAGAAGAAGCATGAGGTGTCCAAGAAACTCTCCATGTGTCCATGGCTTAGAGCTTTCATGGAAGATCAAGAAGCATGTCCACTGACCATTGGCAACTACTATGACATTGTTTGATGACCTCCCAAGTCCACCATCATATGTTGAGGGGTGGTGACCATCGTTTGTTCATGTCTAGGTCAATAGGTGGTTGGACCATCAATTGATCATTCTTTTAAGTGAACCATCAGTTTCAGTGAATCAAAACAACAAGAACCATCAACCTAGAGACTTATAGTGAAGGCCACCAGATTTTTCAGTGGTTGGCTACTGCTGTATGTTGACCAAACTAGTGGAACCACCAGTTTTTAGCCTTGAAGGTGGCTCGTCCATTGGGGGTAAACCCTAATTCACCATAGAAAGGAATCACCTCCAAACCAAGGTACAATTGAGAATCAAATGGCTCAACAAGATAAAGAATGATAAGGAACATATGATGAACATAATGCATGTGAAAAATTGCAAGAAAAACCACCCATTTGGGTAAATTGTAGAAAATTATAAAATGTACATAAAATTGCATAACTTGCTCAAATAGTGTCCAAATTTAAAACTTAAGCTTGTATTATGATTCCAAAGAATATCATAGGATTAGATTAAGGTTATAATCATTAAATTATGGTGGTTAAGTTTGTTTGACACTTTAAGTAAGGTCAGGGGCCTTACAGCTATAAACCCCTAATAAGGATTTTGCCCCTAAAATCCTACACAAAGAGAGATGGGTACTTCATACGCATGTCATCCTTTAGCTCCCACATGACTTCCTCTGTGACATGGAAATGCCACAAAACTTTCACTAACACTATATCTTTCTTCTTCAGCTTTTTCACTCTTCTATCCAGGATTAACACATGACCCTCAACATAGGAAATGTCCTCATCTAACTCAAACTCTACTGGTTGGATTGTCTGTTCTGGACCTGGATGGCATTTCCTCAACATGGAAATGTGAAAAACATTATGTTTCTTGTTTAGCTCTGGAGGTAAGTACAAATTGTACGCCACCTTTCCAACACAAGCTAGGATAGGGTATGGTCCCATAAATCTAGGAACCAACTTACCCTTCTTTGCAAACCTCAGTACACCTTTCCAAGGAGAAACCTTGAGATATTGTTTGTCTCCCAATTGGAATTCTAATGGTCTATGATGTTTGTCTTCATAAGACTTTGTCTATCCTGAGCCACTTTCAACTATTATTGTATTACTTTAGTCATCTCTATAGTCTGATGTACAAGCTCAGGACCCAAGAGATGATACTCACTCGTTTCATACTAGCAAAGTGGAGACCAACAATGTATCCCATAAAAAGCCTCATAAGGAGTCATATCTATGCTTCTTTGATAGCTATTTTTATACGCAAACTCTATCTGACTCAGGTGTAGATCCCAACTCCCAAGAAACTACAACACACATGCCCTCAAAAATCGTCTAAAGTCTAAATAGTCCTTTGAGACTGACCATCTGTCTGGGGATGGAAAGTTGGGTTGAACCTCAATTGTGCTCCCATTGCTGAATGCAAACGTTTTGAAAATTTACTTGTGAACTTTGGACCTCTGTCAGAACTATAGTTACTAGAATTCCATACAGACGAACTATCTCATCAACATACACCTGTTCCAACTTCTCTGTTGTAAATGTCGTCTTAACTAGAAGAAAGTGAGATGCCTTAGTCAATCTGTCATCTATTACCCATATGAAATCATGACATTTGTCTATCCTAGGAAGACCAATCACAAATTCTAAGGTAATATGATCCCATTTCCACTATGGTATCGGCAAAGATTGTAATGTCCCTATAGGGTTCTGGTGCTCAGCCTTCACCTGTTGACAAACTAGACATCAAGAAACAAACTCTGCCACATCATTCTTAAGACCGGGCCACCAATACATGTTCTTAAAGTTGTGATACATCTTTATACTTCCAATATGCATCACATACATCAAGGAGTGAGCCTCCTCAAGTACCACCTTCCTCAACTCATCAACATCAAGAACCATTGTCCTGTTATGGAAACAAATTGTACCATCATCTGCCTCATGAAAGCCATCATGCTTCTCACTGCCCAACTCTGATTGTATATTAATATCACAGTATCACTCTGTTGTGCATCACAAATCTACTACCTCAAAGTAGGCTTAACTTGTAACTAGGATAATAGTCCTGCTAGCAAAGAAACTTCTAGTTGTACATTTATCAGGAGAAGGGACACTAACATATCCCATTTATGGCACACCATGGAATACAAATGTGCATTGTCTATAGATGATGATGAAGACGACTTGCTGCTCAACGCATCAAATACCACATTTGATTTTCCTGGATGGTAATCTATCATGCAATCATAATCATTAATTAGCTCCATCCATCTCCTTTGGCACATATTTAGCTCCTGCTTTGAGAATATGAACTGTAGGTTCTGGTGGTCGGTGAAGATCTGACACTTTTTTCCATAAAGATAGTGTCTCTAGATCTTTAAGGCATGTAGCACTATTGCAAGTTCCATATCATGTGTTGGGTAGTTCTCCTCATATTTCTTAAGCTTCCGTGAAGTAAAAGAAATTACATTCTTGTCTTGCATCAACACACATCCCAACCCATTCTTTGAAGCATCACAAATGACAATACAACCTTTCCCTTGCTGAGGCAACACTAATATTGGTGCACTGGTCAACTTTTTTTTCAACTGCTGGAAAGAACGCTGACACTTGTCATTCCAAGCAAAAGGAACATCCTTCATGGTTAACCTAGTTAGGGTTAACACTACAGAACTGAAGTCCTTAATGAACCTCTTGTAGTAGCCTTCCAAACCTATAAAACTATGAATCTCAGTAGGCATCTTGGGTTGTTTCCATTCTAGTACAGATTCAACCTTATCAGGGTCTATACAAACTCCTTTAGTAGATACAACATGCCCCAAAAAAGATACTTCAAACAATCAAAATTCGCACTTGCTAAACTTAGCATAAAGCTTGTGTTGCCTTAACAAGGTCAATGCCTGGAGAAGTTGTTGCTCATGTTGTCCACTATCCTTAGAATATATCAAGATGTCATCTATGAACATGACCACACACTGATCAAGATAAGGTATGAACACTCCGTTCATCAAATCTATAAACGTTGCATGTGCATTGGTCAGCCCAAACAACATAAACACTAACTCGTAATGACCATACATAGTCCTAAAGGATGACTTGGGTATGCCATCCACATTAATTCTTAACTGGTGATAACCTGGCCTGAGGTCTATCTTTGAAAACATAGTGTCACCTCTCAACTGATCAAAAAGATCATCAATCCTTGGCAGTGAATACTTATTCTTTATCGTCACCTTGTTCAACTGTCTATAGTTTATGCATAACCTCGTTGAACCATCTTTATTTTTAAAAAACAACATGGGAGCACCCCAAGGGGAAGTGCTTGGGCTGATAAAACCCTTCTCTAACTATTCTTACAACTATTTCTTTAACTCCTACATCTCTGTCGGTGACATCCTGTACGGTGACTATGTTATGGGTTGCATTCTAGGAACAAGATTGATTTCAAAATCAATCTCTCTAGGATGAGATACTCTGGGAAATTCTTCAGGAAAGACATCCTCAACCTCTCATACCACTAGTACCTCCTGGATACTAGGACCTCTCACCTTAGTATCCACAACATGGGCTAAGAAAGCATCACATCCTTGTTTCATCAACCGCTCCTCTGTCATAGCTGACATCAGACATGTGGGGAAAATCTTCCTATCACCTTATAAGATCTACGAGACATCTTCATCATGGAACGTCACTACATTTAAACTACAATCCATCATCACCTTGTAATTCTCCAAGGTATCCATTCCTAGGATCACATCAAACCCATGCATGTCAAGTGGTAAAACATCCACTTGAATGTTGCATCTTGAGAAATAAAGAAAGAATGCAAGAGAAACATACCTCCCGCAACTATGTCGAACCAACCAAAGGAGTATCCATTCAAAGACTATCAGATATATGATTAATAGGTACTATTAGATCTATGATTAATAGGTAGATAACAACTACTTATCACTTATATAATGATAAAAGAGTGTGTCGCACTTGCGTCTAGTAGCACAAACATGAAATAAGAAGCAGACAAATCAGAATGAAATATATCCATCTGACCTGTCACAACTCGTGGATTGATCATTGCTTCTGGCTAGCTAATGGGTATAGAACCTAGACGTCACCTGCTATTGACCATGTCCTCTGCTATCCTATTAAGAGGATCCTACCTGTGATGCTTGACCGTATCCTTTGCCACTACCAGTACCAAACTATCATTATTGTGATCCATGCTGACTCTGCCTTGGCTGCTAAGTCACCTCCTCAACCTTCATAGGGAAATTCCATCTCATGTGCCATGTCTGTCCACACTGATGACACATCTAGTTACACTCTACGGTCTAAATGACCCTGTAACTGAGACTGATGATGAGTTTTGAGCTCCTGTCGGCGGAAAACAGTGATCTCTACCCCTACTCAGGGTCCACTGTGATGGTGCACGTGATCTTGGTTTAGTGAAGGTTGACCTTGGTTGTGACTACGGAGGAAAAAACCTTGGCTTCTCAAATCCTCCAGAGGATTGACCCTAAAACTGAGTAGGTTTCTTCTTATCATTAATCTCACACTTTTCTATAGCAGACATCTCAATCCTCCTTACAGATTCCACAAAGGTGGAAAATCTTTCCCTATGCTCTAAGGTTGATGTCGTTGTAGTCAACTCTGTACTTAAGACTTTCTTGAACCTGTGGATCCTTTCTTTGTCCATTGCTGCCATATGTGGGCAAAACCTCAGAAGTTCCATAAATTTTGTTTCATACTCATTGATAGTCATCGTTCCCTAGCGAGTTTTCTCAAATTGAGAGATTTTCTCCTCTAAGTATGTCTTTGGGAAGTATCGGTTAACAAATTCTCTCCAAAACTCCTCCCATCCTATCACGGCTCCTAGCATTTACTCCTCTTATATGGACCAACAATGGCCAACACTACCCTTTAACAGGTAAGCAACATGCTTAACATTATGCTCTTCAGGGATATTAAGAATCTTGAACGCTTTCTCCAACTCTATTAGTCACATGTCAACGTCTACTGGGTCAGAAGTACAAGCATATTCGATCACCCTAACACGTCTAAGACATTCAAACGTCTTCCTGACACCTTGGGATTCCACATTAGGGATGGTTGCCCTAGCTTGAGGTGCTAGTTTTCTGTCTGTTATATGTGTAATCGTGGCCAAAACTTAGTATTGGACATTCTTGATGGGTCTATCTGAGCATTGTGGGCTTCTCCGGCCCTACTTATAACACTCTCTCATTGCGTGCCTGCCTTCTTTCACTTCTTCATGGTGCAACATAACTACTCTCGATGTGTTCTTCATGTTCTCTAGACATATCAACATAAACATAAGTTATTATTAGATATGTTGGATACATAAGAACAGACTCAAACCTAAGTCTTATGTACTTGTAGACTCAATGAACCTAAAGCTCTGATACCAACTTAAATGTGTGACACCTCATCACACTAAATGAGATTACTCAAAACACAAAACATGATCAATTACTAAGTAATCACAAAGTAAAAAATCTGGAATAATTAAAACCAAAATTTCAAATTAGAAACAAGCTCTAAAATATTTACATAAAGGTCCATATTTTTCCATTTTCATATACTATAATAGGCATTTACATCTTTGTCCACTGCCTCAGCCTCATCCTATATACAAAAGATATTCCACATGTACATGTCATATTTTACAAACACTGGCATACTATCAAAATCTTGTGTTATCATCTATAAAACATATCCTATACCCAGATCTGAGAGGAGAGGGAACACTAGGACTCTCCTACTAATAACTACAACTGACAAACCTTCTGAATCTATTGGTCACCAGACTGCTCCTCTTCAACAGCACGACCTTGACCATGTTTCCTGTGACCACCTAAAAAGATGTGGTGACCCACGGGTGAGACCCATGTCCTAGTGAGATATATATCTCTCTCCAACAGATATTGATTACAATAGATTGATTAATAATAAATAAATTGAGAAATTGGAGTATCTAATAAGCAATTGAGCAGATTGAATAGTTTAAGCATGCTAAGAAAATTAAACAAGTAACTTAACAACAAGTATAATTACTCAGATATCATAAGATTACATCATATAAGAACTGTATAGCATAAGGATAAAGCAAGGGATAAGCAACCAATGTGAAACATATTTAACCCTAGAAAATGTACTACACAACTTGTATTAAAAAATTTATTATATTTCCCTGAGGGATTTGAGGACTACCACTCAAGTCCCAACTGACCACTACTAAGTCGAAATAAGTGTCATACAAGATCTAGGAGAACCAGATTCCTAAGATCTTCTCCGTCCTCAATCAGTATGAGTCCACCATAGTGACACATCAAGTCAAGCTATAACAACCTAGTCCATCCTTGGTACAGGTCACAACACTAGTGATAGGAGGTGGGTATGCAAATCCTACCATCTGAGGTACAATCACAACTGTCCTTGATTTCATTTCATATGTAAACATCGAGACACAACTGCAGCTATTCTCAAACTAAGGGCTAGGTATGACTGTGGTAATCCTCCCTATACACTTAGGGCTAGGATATCAAGTACCCCACATACTCAATAATATGCGCTCTGGTTTCCCTTAGGAATATCCATTTCACCATCCAATAAGTTCTGACATTGAAGATGGCTCTATGGCATAGGGCACTACATGATTAGGGTTACACTTGATTAATTACTTCCAATTGGGTATATTAAGGCTTCATCATACAAATGGACATACAAACCCTAATTTATCTCTAACAATAGTGTAGGTGTTGCAACTTCAAAAGATATAAAAATAGTTGAGATATAAATCTTAATCACATTACCACATGCTATCATTCGTTGAAAATTAATGGACCACTTTTGTAATCATACCATTATAAGGTAATCATTCCTTATCACAAGTTCCATGGTTTCAACCCTTATTGGAACATGAAGAAAATTTCACCTCAATTAGGGCTCAAATATGCCCCAAGGTCATTAAGACCATCATATCAATCCTTGTAAGATCACCATTACCATTCTACGCCCTAAACAAGGCTCAAAAGATCATCAACACATGAGTGTCCCATAGATTTTAACATGGCAATCCACTATGATATTCAATTAGTACTACTTTGAGATTTCAACACAAGAAGAGTGTAATATATAGTCACATTAATCATTCAAGAGGGCTGATCATAACCAATCACCATCATTTAGTTACATTAGTGTTGGGTGTAACATGTCATATCACATTAGAATGACACATCCACTTGTTATGGTGATTTATCATATATAGCCATACGAGGGAAAAGGTATGACTACAAGTTCAAGGGTGTTGTACCATATAATTCTCATCACTAGAATCCACATATAATATTGGGGGTTTCATTATAATCCATTGGATGTTGAAGCATCCAATCATTCATTGGATCGGGTTCCATCATTCAAAACCACCAATTTGAGTATAGGTCTAACCACTGAATTAATTGCACCAAGAAATTATTGGTTAGGGGTTGAATTGAAGCTACATTTTAATCCTTGACTCACCATCGGTTGTAGTGACCTAATCCACCATCGATTTTGACATCTTAGGTCACCATCGGTTGATAGGATCAGCCCTACTATCATTTTTCACCATCATTAGGGCACCAAAGCATTGACCATTAAGCTTCTAACAAAGCCAAAACCTGACCTAAGGTGTGACCATCGGTTGACACCACCGATTGTCACTCTTGGTCACCACCATTGGTAGTCATGAAGACAACACCACTGGTTGTTGCATGACTACACCATCGGGTCATGGGTTAGAGAGGAAATCAGCCTAAAACCCTAATATGAGCCATCATTTAATAAGTGTTTAGCACCATTGTTGTCACACTAACCTCTTCTAAGTCATCTCCTACCTTAGGAAGAACGTGCTCATGGTTACATGTTCATCTAGAACTGAAAACAGAATAGGGAACACCATACAAGTCGAAATCCTAAACAAGCATAGCTTCTTAATGCTTAGATCATCATTTTTAAGAAAGAACATGAGCTAACAAGTTTATAGTAAGCAATATAAGTGAAGAGGGTTATAAAACTCACCTATAGGGAGAAGAACATACTTATAAAAGCAAGAAAACTTTGAGATAGAATGTAGAAAACCCAATAAGAAGCTTTGAACTTGACCAAGTATAACCTTTGTTCACAAAAGGAGCAAACCCTAGATAGAAGAAGCAAGAAAGGTAGATTCTTGATCTCTAGAGCAACTTTTACCATTGAATAGCAGAGTTCCGACCTGGAGGAAGGTATAAGGAAGAAGAACAGCAGGAAAACGAGAAATGAGAAGGAAAAACTTACTCATTTTGTTCAAGAACACCAAAAGGAAGCTTTGCAAACCCTAGAAATGGGTAGATCTATGCTTTACTTGCTCCAGCAAGAAGGTCAGTCACCTTATTAAACTTTGGGAAGCTCCTCCACTAGAAAACAGAGAAAATACAAGACTCTAAGCAGGAAGGAAGTGATATAGACCAAAAGTTTCGTTTTAGAGATTAAGGATAGGTATATAAAGCTTGACGATAAGGAAGAGAAGAAGCATGAGGTGTCTAAGCAACTCTGCATGTGTCCATGGCTTAGAGCTTCCATGGACGATCAAGAAGCATGTGCACCGGCTGTTGGAAACTATTAGGCCATCATTGGATGACCTCCCAGGTCCACCATTGGTTGTTGAGGGGCAGTGACCATCGTTTGTTCATGTCTAGGTTAATAGGTGGTTAAACGATGGATTGATCATCCTTTTAAGTGAACCATCGGTTCAAGTGAACCAAACCAGAAAGAACCATCGACCTAGAGACTTATAGTGATGATCATTAGATGTTACATAGGTTGGTGACTGTTGGATGTTGACCAAACTAGTGGAACCACCAGTTGTTAGCCTTGAAGGCAGCTCATCCATTGGGGGGGGGGGGTAAACCCTAATTCACGATAGATAGGAATCACCTCCAAACCAAGGTACAATTGAGAACCACATGGTTCAAAAAGATAAAGAAGTATAAGTAAACATATGAGTAACATAATTCATGTGAAAGTTTGTAAGAAAAACCTCCCATTTGGGTAAATTGTAGAAAAGTCCAAAATGTACATAAAATTGCATAACTTGCTGAAACAGTGTCCACATTGGACCAAATTTGAAACTCTATATTGTCTTATGATTCCAAAGCATATCAAAGGGTTATATTAAGGTTATAAGAATTAAATTATGGTAATTAGGCTTTTTTAACACTTTAAGCAAAGCCAGGGGCCTTACACCATTCCTCCTGGTGGTATATTATATTTTGGGCACTAAGGTTTTGGTCCTCCTATCACCGCAATAAGGTTTTAGTCATCCTGCAAACTCTATATTTATTTGGCACTGAGGTCTTAGTCCTTCTGTACTTTGTATGGAATATATGGGTTCCTACCCTGCTTTTTAGTATATGCTAGTTAGCTTATTACTCACCATGCAACTTTTTATGTCTTGTGATATTAATGATGTGATATTGCATAAAAGGTAGGAAATCTCTTATTTTTAATCTTCTTCATGATGAATTCTTTTGATACCTACTTGAATACTACTTTTCCTCTTCTATGGGAAGCCTTGTTTTATTTTATTTCCTTTATCCTAATGTTGGTCAATCCCTCAATTAATAAGCACATACCAACTTTTATGCTAATTATTCATCTTTTTCTTCTCTTGTGGGGTATGCTTCCAACCCCTAGGTGAAGGACATTGAGGACGTTCAGACGTGAACCTAGATCAAGGTGCTAACTCGTGGGAGATATATTTGAGATAGTTTGGATATCCCTCTACTTAGATCTTGATGTTGTTACTTTCATGTAAAACCCAAGTGGGAGTATATTATGTTACCTTGATAAATTGAATATAGTCCTGAAATATTATTTTTCTACTATACTTTGGTATTTTGTATATCATCATTTGTAAAATGAAAAACTTACACCTATCCCAACATACTTATCAATGTGTTTGGACTAGATGGGTTTAGTCCTAAAATTGAGTATTGAGTGAATCCTCTATTGGGTCCCAATACTTACAAATACCATCTAAAAGGTCTAAAGGATCTTTTCCAAGATAGGTCAGGCTCATAAGGGTAGAAAAAAAGAGAAAAAGGTGATTTAGATCGAGCTAGTTTTTGCCATGGTAAAACATGGAATTCAGCCCAAGGAACAAGTTGAGAGTGAAAGAATCAGAAAAGAGAAAATGTAAGGAAGATATTATGTGGAAGAAGGTTGGAAAGAATCTACAAGTTCTTCAATCCACAAAAGAAACTTGAATCATCCACATGCAAGCACTTGATCCAAGCTATTTCCCTATAATAAAGGATATATGTAACTCCTAGGGCCACTACCTAAGGCTCTTGTAGAATTTCAAGAATGAAAAATGGCCCCACAGACTACCACTAGCCTTAACTGCGTGCTTTTACTCACTCATGTGCATGCCATGATAAACTACCTGACTGGTCACCCATCCTAGTACTACTTTGGGCTGAGTACGCTTAACCATAGAGTTCTTTAGTGTTGGGATCCCTAAAAAGGAGGTGTACCTTGGTGATATGGGTAGTCCAATCATTCCTTTTAAGATCATTTTATCTGAGGCCTCAATCCAGAGACGTTACAATCTCCCCCACTTAGACTCTTGACTCCCTTGTGATGGCTCAACTATATGGCCTCATAATCTCTTCCCTGTTTCAATGCAAACCCAAAATGGCCCATGGATATCCAGCTTCCATCCATGGCTACCAGTGCAAGGGCAAGTCCATCTCATCTCAATAAATAGCCCTTTTCAACTTTCCTGGACTGCATGGCTTAAGACTACCATACCACACGCCCATGTGGGGCCCACCTACTAGATAGGAATTGATTCTGATACCATTTTTAACACATGGGCCCACTTCCTAAGGCTCTAGTAATGTTTGAAGAATGACAACTGGCCCCACAGACCACCACTAGCCTTAACTATGCATTTTGTCCTCTCTCACGCACAATCCAGGATAAAATTCCCGACTGGTCACCCATCCTAGTACTACTCTGGGATGAGCACGCTTGACCACAAAGTTCTTTAGGGATGGGATCCCTAAAAAGGAGGTGCACCTTGGTGATATGGATAGTTCAATCATTCCATTTAATATCATTTTATCTAAGGCCTCAAATCTTGGGACGTTACAATATTCATGTCTTGAGCTCCTCCTCCTCATTCCATTAGGTTTCATGATAACCAAATAAAGCTAAAGGGTTAAGGATGTTGGTTATATGTGAAGGAAAGAGTTAATATACCAATAGACCCCTAATTACAAGGTTATCAAAACATCAAAGTAGTCTAAGTTATAGAGGCACTTGGGCCCAAGGTTCTATTTCCAACCTGTAGAGGTTACTACCTTTCCTTCCATACACCCGACAGAGATCAAGGCTAGGAATCCAAAAATGGAACCTTAATATATTCTAAGTTCAAACTCGTTCAAAATTTAATAAATTAAACAAGATTACGAATGAATACATGTTATTAGATCATTTATAAAAGTTGAGATTTTTTTCTAGTTATCATTAAATTGCACACTAGTTCACAAGTATACTTGCAGAAAATTATAACAAATAGGTTGTAAGTGTAGAAAACTCAATGCAATCTTTAAACAATTGATTTAAATGAATAATCATTAATATGAACAAAACACAAGTTTAGATATTTTACACACAAATTGCAATTAAGTTGTAATATCATGGTGAATATACTTCTAAGCTCACAACATGAAGAAAACTTAAAATCAGGATAAACAAAATACAATTTTCTTGAAATTAGAAATTTCACCAACTCAATTGATCTCACAAGTTAATCAGGCATAAAATATGACAATTAAACAAGGTTAGAGTGAAACTGGGATTAAGCTAGGTTTAGGGTCTTACATCCATAAACCCTTCAAAATGATTTCGTCACCAAAATACCAAGGTCGGTGCATAGAAAAACAACAAGCAATACATAATCCTATCTAGAAAGCACTTAGGCATGATTTATGTTACTCCATCATCATCAATGCTTATGCGTCATGGATTTCTTCTAATTTTTTACGGTAGGTTTTAAAGGTGATTTCTAATTTCAACTTCTTATGCATCATTCATTGGTTTAACCACGTTCCTTGGCATCTTATTAGGTATTAGTGATATCATTATACTCCATTGTTTTTTCTTATTATCTCTTTAACATTCTTGTGCCTATTTTCTTATTAACATGATTACCATTTACCCATGAAGGGAAAGTTCATCATATTCAACATTGATTCCTAGGTAGTTACTCTTCTTATCAATTATTTGTATATATTATTTCTTGCATTAAGGAAATTAGTTCATGTGTTCCTGAAACTCATCAAATAATCAATTTCTATGCAAAAATTCATTCTCTTCTCCTAGCTAAAAGCCTTTGTCTTATTATAACCTCATAGACAACTTATCATTATGCATGTGCATTCTATATAATCTTAATTTCCTCTTAATCATCACCATCTTGTCTTAGTTCTATGGGGGAAATTATTCTTGCCAAACTAGGCCACTCCTAAAACATATGATTCTTCCATATGTCATCCTCAAATCATACAACAGGGGTGGGTAAACCTCATATAAAATCATCACTTACACTTATTCATGTTTCTTAATGGCTTCAACCAACCAAATTCTATGATTATTATAGAAAAATTTAATATTTATCCCTCTTTATGTTATTCAACCTTGATTTCCATCTTGATTATCATCATGCATCCTTACATGAATCTGAATTTACATTAGATTAGGGTTATTGTATCCCTATCATACTTTAGACTTACTATTCTTCATGATTAGTCACATTCTTTCATCCACAACAGATAATTTCCAAAGTAAATTCTGAATATCCTCATCGTATCATGATTATTCACTTCAACTATTTCATAATACAAATTAACTAGGTTGAGATTACCTCAATATCCACTCTACTTGTCTATTACTCTACATCTTTATCACCTCAAATCATACTCATCATATGAGTTCCCCTCTTCTAATATGTATTTTACATCTAAAATTCTTCTTATAACATTATTTCCCATGAGCATTCTCATATGTGTCTATACATTCTAGATGTTACTTGAATATTTCCCCAATTGTTGCTCATAAGTAGGGTTTCACATATTGAGTTGTCTCCTCTTTATCTCATCATTATCTAGAATTTTAGATCTAGACACTAGATTTGTATTCATAAAGGTTTCCTTTCAAGTTATAGGAACTCCTTATTATTATTGTTATGTATGCCCAGAGAGCCAATCATATGATGATTGTAATGGTATATCTTGTAAATGATTTGATTAATAATGAAGGAAATCTTCCAATTTATTCTGTTATTTGGTTATGAGATAATGACATAACATAATAAATGTCTAAATAATGATATTACTCAATGACGTATGTCTTCGGGTTGAGGACCTAAATGTTGAGATCATACGGATGTCAAGAGTATATGCATTCTTGTTATGTCCCTAGTCATATGTTATTTTGGAAGGATAATAGACAACAATAACACTTAAGACTAGAGTGTGTGTTGGTTTATGACGGAATCTCATTACTCATGATATATGATATCAAACCAAGCACATATATACTTGTTAGAGAATAGTGTATCGGGCAGGCCCACCTTGAGAGTGACACATGGAACCATGAATGGTGGTCAGAGTCATCTCTCATAAGTGATGGTTGTGATTATGGTTCTTAAACCTAAAATCACTACACTCATCACATGTCGTTTAGTGTGATTTAACATCATCCACCATGATCCTAAATAAGGGTTGCCATAAAGGTGGTGTTCGAGTGCACTGTTACACATGGGGATGACTATGAATGATGTAGATGGGATTTGTCCCTCCTATAGGAGTTTTTTTTTATCATGGACACTTGATAAGAGAGACTGAGAAATGCATGGCCATGCTGATGTGAGTCAATATGTAATATTGAGCTTACACGTATCTCAAATAGACTACTCTAGTTCAAGGAACATGGATTGAATGTTGAAGAGTATGACAATTCCATGCCTAAAGTTCATTCCGGACATCAGAGACAAAGGAACTATACAATTGTTGTAACACGAATCACAGATGATAGGTTAAGTTTTTCTCCCACTTCTCTAATTACTTGGGTAGCAAAGAAGTCTTGATAGATACCAATCATTGCTTGTGAAATCATAATATGATTATGAATACCACTGCCAATGTAGTTTGGAGCCTACCGGGTCACACACATAAAATTTGATTGGAATAGGAGTATAATTGTGCACATGCTTGGAAATGTTCCAGATCAAATTGATTACTAAAATGTTTAGGTAATCTGCTATAATAATATTAGAATATAATATGAGTTAATTGGTTGAAGTGTTTAAGTCAATCAATTAGATTCCATTGTTAAGTCGGTTGGCTGATCCAGAGTGATTAACTAGAGATGGATAACAAAAATTAGCTAATCAATTATTGTGATTAATTGGTTAATTAATTGTTTCTAGAATATTCTTTTATTTGTCTACGAGAGGCTCGTTATTATGAACTCACAACCCATTTTTTAAGCATTTTTAGAAATCCTATTTCCTTTCATTTGCTATTTATAGGGGCATGACGGTCGTATTTTGATACAAAATTAGATATACACTCTTGTACGTGAACCCTAGCCTTCGTCATCCCGAAGCGAGAGAGAAGGAGAGCAGCCAACGCTAGCACATCATCAAGCAGAAGGTTTCTCCTTCCCACCGGCTTGAGAAGTGTGAAGTGGAGTTCCAGTCCATCCACATAGAAAAAGTAGAGATGTAGACACTAAGTTGCCTACGTTCAGAGGACGGCTGAGGACCGTTTGCACATTCTAGGAGCAACACACATCACTACATGCCACAAAATAGTTTGTTCTTTCAACTCTTAAAATATAAAATGGAAGATAAAGTTATTTTAATATTTTGATCCTATGATCCAAGTCCAAACTATTTAACAAGTGGACATATGCATCAATGACTCTGTCCAACACCCAATTATATCCCTGCAATGACATCATCTATCACCTGTGATGCCAAATGCATCCTTCATCAAACAAAGCCTAACCTTTACAAATATACACTCATCGTTACCCTTGATCCACTTATCAAAATAGAAATCTAAGTTCACAAACTCACCCGCTCATGTTTGAACTCCATGACAATTATTTGGTATCCCCAATAATGGGTGAAGGTTAGATCCAACATAATGATTCAACACTCTAACAACCCTTGATCTCCTTCTAGAAGAAGCATTCTATTCCATCTCCCTTCTCTTTGGTGCAATTTTTTTATGTGAGTTGGTGGAAAGGGAAAGTGATGAATGGTGAAGGGAAAGATGAAAAAGATGAAGCATAAAATTCAACATGATAGAGAGAAGAAACATGATGGAATTAGTAGGGGGAGGGTTAGGTGATAGAAAACAAGTATGTTAGATGATCTTATACCCCACTAGGGTTTTAGAATCATGACACACAAATACACAAGTATTATGTCAAGTCTTCTATAGTTCTTGATATCACTCTCTTAGGAAAAAAATGTAAGGATGTCCATCACTTTCCACTCATACGAACTGGATGGTTAGGCATTATGTGCGTCCAATACATAGGTTACCAAAAAATTCTGCATGAGAATAAGGTTAGTTTTTTAATTGAATGTTGGTTAGTAGTTCCTTATGAAAGGTGGTTAGCATATCCAATTTATGATAGTTATTAGTCATAACAGAAATTAATTAAATATTTAAATGAAATGGTTTTTTATCCAATAATAGAGGACTACTAGATCAATACAATATTGGTTTGTTGGACCAATAACAACTGGTCAAGTCTAGCAACAAAAGCTAGTCAATAGTTCAAATCAATGCTAGATAATTGTCTAAAAAGCTATTTTGATGCCCAGAATAAAGAAAATTAGGTATAACAAAGAAATACAATTATTTGGTATATCTAACATTGATAATTTACAAGTTGATGCATTTTCATTATGCATCCAAAATTTCTTCCAAAAAAAGAATGTTACATAAACCTTGGCTACTCAAAGACCACCTCCCTTAGTTGATTGTGGTCAACCCTCACAAGACAGGACACAAATTCCTTTCAAACTTCCTAATATACCTTGGACGGGGTCATTTGTGATAATATTTGTCATCCCAATATTCCATAGTCATCAGTCGAAACACAATAATGTTATCAAATTATACTAGATGGGGGTACCACCATAACCTTTCAACACCATTCACTATAGGAAGTATGGTTCTTGACATGCCCTAGATACAACCCTATAGAAAAGATCATGTAGTTCCTGAGTTCACGGTAACCAACATTAAATGTAACCTAGTAAGGGATATTGATGATGAAGACATACATGATGCATAATGTTATCACTGAACAAATTCTCTAGGGGTGAAATCCCTACTTTTACCTAATCCAAGTGTAAGAAAATTCCACTTGCAAGCGGACAGATATGAACAAAATATAGTCTAGGATAGAACCTAAAGGATAATGTATTTATGAATTTTCTGATCAAATTAACCAAGCAACAACTACTGCTTATTACAAAATTTGATTGTTGTTTTATCATACTAAGTTTGTAATAAAAGGGTTGGATAAAAGTTTAGTTATCAAATGTATAGAAACACCAGGGTGGATGGGTTTTTATACTGTTGCATGTTCTCTCTCTCTCTCTCTCTCTCACTTCATCATAATCATCATCACCATACAAACATTGAGGTTGGGTATATACAATCCTTATGGAATGAGGATCACACCTTAATATATATCACTCTAATCTTGTGGTCATGTTACCTAGAGGTCATTACTCATCACCTTGGGAAGCACCTTTCTAAAGTTCTCATCAAGGGTTGAAAAAGAAACAAATGATACCCTAGATTATCATTATCATGTATATATGTTGTCCAAAGACATAAGAAAGGCAATGAACATTTGATTTAAAACATAGCATAGTTCATACAAGTAAACATGCAACAAAAAAATGAATAGGTGGGCTAATGTTGGTAGTATGCCTGAGAGCCAGTCATATGATGATTGTTTGATACATTTTGCAATTGATTTGATTATTAATAAAGGTAATTCAACTTATCATGTCTGCTTCAATATGAGATAATGAATGAATATAATAATTTCATGGGAATGTATGACTCAAAGACGTGATTTTGGGTTGAGGACATGGAGATGAGATCATGTGTATGATAAGAGTATTAATTCTCATCTAAGTCCCTAGTTGGGTATAGTTGTAGAAATTAGAACAGCTATAATATAATTAGACCAGTATATGTGTTGTTGACATATGACTACGTCTCATTACTTATGATATTTGATATCAAGTCAAGCATATAGATACCCACTATGAACAAGTGTACCTGACATACCCAACTTGAGTTTGATACATGGAAACTAGAAATGGTAGTGAAAATCATATCTCAACGTGATAGTGATGATTGGGTCCTTAGACCTAAAGTCACTACATTATCACATGTTGTTCAGTATACTTTATCACTGCTCAATGTGACTTTGAATAAAGGTTACCATAAAAGTAGCCTTGAGTACACTGTGACACATGTGGATCACTATGAGTGACCTAGATGGAATTTCTCCTTCCCATTGGAGTGATATCCTAACCACTAAATGAGTGAGACTATGATATGCTTGTCCAAGCTCATGTGAGTGTATATTTGATATTTAGCACACATGTATCTCAAATAGTATACTATAGATCACGGAACAAAGATTTAACATCAATAGGATGATGATTCCATGCCTTGGATTCAATGCGTATATTGGATACAAAGGGATTTTACGACCATTATAACGTTGGTCACAAAAATATGTTGAATTTTTTATCCAACTTATCTAATTACTTTGGTGTCAATGAAGTCTTTATAGATACCAATCGTTTCTCGTAAAATATTAAAATGATTATAAAAATCACTACCAGCCTAATGTGGAGCTTATAGGGTCAAAAACATAGAATACATAAGGAAGAGCGGAATAACAATGGGCACAAGATAAAGTAGTTACTAAAAGGTTTATGTCATAAATTAGGTCAATGATAGACTGTGTATGGAACCCTAATTGGTTGATTAAAAATACAAATATACATATTGATTGATCAGTTGGAAAGTTCAGTTAGTCAACTGAGCCAAGATCATCCCAATAAGTCAAATCACCAATCTAGTCATCCAACTTGACAAGATTAGTTTGACCGGTTGACTGAGCAATAGAGTTAGATGACTTGAAAGAATTAGCAAAATGGATGATTATTTCTAGAGTTTCTCAATACAACTTAGTCACCTAACTAGACTAGCCATTCGGATGATTGACTACGTCTAAGTGGCAGCTTAATAGCTGACGCCAATGATTTTTTTTCTTGAGGTTTAGAAACCCGGATTCCTTCCTCCCCTATTTAAAGGAGCATGTCAACCATGGTTTTAGTTATTCCTTGTGAGACGTTAACCCTATCCATAACTACCTACAAAGGAAAAAGGTAGAAGGAGAGAGTGCAATTTGAGCATGCTGCCAACAGAATGATTGTGCCTTGCCTACCAGCTCTTACATTACAATGTGGAGTTCTCATCATCCAACATGGACTTTATATAGATGTGGATGCTTTTTTTACTACCATGGGAGTATTTAAATATCCATATGTGTGCCTTCACAAGTGCATATCCCTTGTGGGAAACATCAATGGCCTACTCTGAGCAAGGTATACTCACACCCCACCTTTCAGACATATTGTCTTTGATGATATCTACTCATAGGAACATGGAAATTTCTATTACTTTATTTTCTCATATTTCCTCCATATTTTCAACAAATACTCCCACACCCTAGCAAGGAGACTACTCACTCTTCATATCACTAACAACTTAAACATAAATAGAGAGAGAGAACAAAATCACCATATACATGATGTAATTGTGGTGTGTGGTTTCATTGTCTTTGAGCTTGGAGTCGAGGGAGGTCGATGAAGCAACAAGGTACACCCTTTTACATTTGTTAGAGGTGAACCTATTGATCATAAATCTCCTTCTTTGTCAGATGAACTTGTCATTGTGAGGGTAGAGTAGGTAGATTGATTGATTGAAGTTGTTGTCAATCAAGATTATAAATTGTAATCCTAGCCTCTTTCAAGGTTAAGGTCTTAGAGACATGGTGAAGGTGGAGTCATTATCAGTGGACGAGACCAATCAACTGACAAAAATGATCAATGTAGACAGGAGGTTGATGTTGAGAATGGAGTCCAAAATCCTTGCGGTGCAGTAAAGATGATCATCTTAATGGAGGCAAGGCTAATATTTATAGGACTTTGATTGGGGTATGGAACTATCCATCCACCTACAGTAATGGCTTTGGTCACCATGCATGAAAAGGGAACCAGCCAGAGGAAGAGGAGGATATGTGAAACAGATAAAATCCCCATCAGTTGTGTCATTCAAAATCCTTGTTGGTTAGTGGCCTCATCAATTGAACACATCTCATCAAGAAAAGGACCCTTTAGTCATTTGGATCTCATCAAAAATGAGATCCATTGGTAGACAAACCTCGTCCATTTGTGTCACCATTAGGTGATATGTTTTGTTAGGTGGAAAAAACCATTAGTTTGTGGATTCACAGAGAAGGGACGTCGATGGAAACTTTCTTGATCCACAAAGTAATTTATTGATAAATCATTTAATAGGGATCCTATCAGTCTATGGGGATCGATGGGAACACATACTGATGGTATTTATGCTAGTATCCCAACCAGGCACTATAGCCATCGCTTGTTGGGGTTTCATCAGTCAATGAGAGTGTAGACCAATCAGAATACAATGTGAAGTGAATCACCCTCAGAGGGTGGGTAGGTAATTTGTGTGTGTCATGGGGCTTGCATTTTGAATCGATCAGATATCCATGGAGATTGATGATATGACAACCATTGCCATACTAGGTGAGATTACTCAAAACAAAGCATGGAATTATCATAATAACAATATTACCACAAAATAGGGTAAATATAAACTGATCTCATAACAAAATTTCAAGCTCAATAATTCACAATTAAAGTTATAAACTTGTTCCACTTGCATTTCATTCATTGCCAAAAGAGGTTACATATCAATATTCACTGTATATCTAGCCACAACCTGTTATATATGATCACTTATTCTTATATACAAAACTTGTTTGTACCATTATGGCATATAGCCAAAAACCCAAAGCGGTGTATGATATTCACAAAAATACCCCCAAGGACCTGAGTGTATAGGGATGACACGTAGGACTCTATGATAATAGAAGTTTAAGATGTCCGGCTCGTCTGGCGATTCTCCTGGCGACTCTCCTGGCGGCGCTACGACTGCGGATGGCCGGTGGTGCGATGGTGTTACTGGATTTGTTGGGGAGTCTTCCCACAGAGTCAGTGATACTCTTGCATCCCAAGGCTCCATTGATAGCCATAGCCATACTTCAAATGTCAATACTAGATCCTGGGTAGACCTGATGAAAGTGAAGGTTTACGACACTTCACTTGAGAAGGTTGAGATAGGTGAAAGATCAGAAGCTTATCTACCCAGGGGGGGAAGCAGAGAGAAATGCCGCACGATGGAGGAATTGTGTCGCCGGCTATATTGTGGGATTTAGACCCCATATCCCATCGTTGGAAAGATACTTATCGCAGATCTGGATCTTAAAAGGTTCCATAGAGGTCATGAATCATGGACAAGGTTTCTTCCTTATTAAGTTCTCTAAGGAGTCGGATCTTAATGATGTTCTTGATAATGGAATTTACTTTGTTCGTGGAAAGTCGATGGTCTTGATGAGATGGAAGCCTGGTGATCTGCTCAAGAGGTTCCGTCTAACTGATATGTCGATTTGGGTGCGTATCCATGACCTTCTTTTGGAGCTGTGGGACATGGCTATGTTCTCCAGGATTGGCTCTTATTTAGGGAACCCTCTTCGAGCAGATAAAGCTACCTTTGAACTGAGGAACTTGGAGTTTGCTAGACTTCAGGTTCTTATGCCAGCTTCTTCTGAGTTTCCGGCCAGCTTGGAGGTGGCTAGTGACAAAGGGGTTGTTCATCTGATCAAGTTCGAATATGAATGGAAGCCGATGGTGTGCTCTGTGTGTAAATTGTTTGGTCATAATGACTATACTGGGACGACTACTGTTCCATTGGTGAGAAAGGTTTGGGTGAAGAAGACGACTCCAACAGCAGCTTTTTAGGTGAATGATAAAATGCCTAAGAAGCCTAGTGTTCCTATTCCTAATCCTGTGTCTGTAGAAAAGTGTACAGAAAGTACTGTTGGTGTGCAGTTGATCAGTGTTAATGATGAAGGCGAAGAGGAAGAGTTCCATGTTCCCAAGGATTCATTTGAAGAGATGGTGTCATCTAATTCCGAATAGTCTGAAGAGGATTCCAATGCTAACTCCCAGATTTCAGAGGTAGTGGTGGACTTGTCTACCCCCCCCCCCCCCAGGGCCTGGAGTGTCCAATGAGGAAGCTGATGGGTTTGAAGTGCAGAAGCTTAATAGGAGGAAGAAAGGTAAGGACAAAGGAAGGAAAGCTCATGTTTCTCACGACACTATTCAGGGTGGTGTTTCCCTTGCAAATAAAAATGGAATTTTAAACATAGTACCTGAAGATATCCCTCTTGTGTGTGAGCCTCAAACTAGTGAAGTACTGGGTTCAACTGTTTCCCATGAATGAGTTCAATCTGAGCATTATCTCCTGGAATGTAAGAGGGCTTAATCTGAAAGCCTCTGCAGTCAGGAGTAAAGTAGCTGAGAGTAGGCCTCATATTATTTTGTTAAATGAGACTAAAGTTAGAGAAGGCAAGATGAATAGATTGATGAATAAGTTTTTTCCGGGTTACAGCTGGGTGTCCAATCACTCTTCTCATGTTCTTGGAAGAGTGGTTTTTATGTGGAGATCTGATGTTTGTGTAGTAAGGAAGATTTGGGAATCTGATCAATCTGTCCATGCAGAGGTTCACTATGATAACAAGAGTTTCGGGCTTACTGCTATCTATGGACATAATCCAGATGTTGATAGAGTCTTGTTGTGGAAAGAGATTGAAGCTATTAATTCCTCTATGACTCTGGCATGGGTCATCTTAGGCGATTTTAATGCTGTCAGAAGAACTGATGAAAAGGTGGGGATAGATCCCCCCTCAAAGAAGTCGATGGAGGACTTTAATAGTTGTATGCTTGATTGTGGTTTGTTTGAGCTTTCTCTCAATGGGTCGTCTTTCTCTTGGGACAATCACCAGAGTGGTGTTAATCATGTATCATCTTTGCTGGATAGGATTTTGTATAATGAAGAGTTTCTTGTTCAGTTTCCGGAGTGTAAAGGATCTCTTCTCCCAAATACTATCAGTACCATAAGATCTTGTCGCTTGACATTGGGGAAAGAAGGAAATTGTTCATTCCTTTCAGGTTCATCAATGTGTGGATAGCTAAACCTGGTTATCAAGAAACTGTTAGTTCTAACTTGAATCAAGACACTAGTGGATTTCCTATCTTTAAGGTTTACTCAAAATTTAGAAGGATGAGGTTGGCTCTTTCTAAATGGAATAAAGATTCAGTTGGGAATTTGATTGATGATGCTAAAAGTAAGGAAGCACTGGCTATTGAAGCGCAACTCAAGTTGGATGCAGACCCTTCTAATGTGTTTATTCAGTCTGAGGTATGTGAGAAGAGGAAGGAGGCTGTGCAAGCTAGACTTCATGAAGAGTCCCTGCTTAGGTAGAAGTCGAGGGTGAGGTGGCTGAAGGAAGGGGATTTGAATACCAAATTTTTTTATGCATCTATTAAGGTCAGAAGATACATGAACCACATTAAAGCTTTGCTCATTGATGATACGTTGTGTTTGGATTCTACTGTTATCAAAAATCATATTGTGAGTTACTTCACCAATGTGTTTAATTCTAGTCATGAGGCTGATTTGAATGTGCTAAGTTCGCTTAATTTTCCTAAGATGAATGAAGTGGACAAGATGAGGTTGGACAGGGTTTTCACTGCTCATGAGATTGTTGAGGTTGTCAAGAATCTTGACCCTGATAAGTGCCCAGGTCCGGATGGATTCAATGGAGCTTTTTTTAAAAATAGCTGGAGTATCATTTGCTCTGATGTGGTCCCTGCTATTTTAAACTTCTTTAGTACTGGTAGAATGCTTAGAGAGGCTAACCGTACCTTCATCACCCTCATTCCCAAGAATAAAGACTCAAGAGACTTGAAGAATCTTCATCCTATTGCGCTTTGTAATGTTTTTCTCAAGATTATCACTAAGCTTCTGTCTAACAGGCTACAGTGTGTTCTCCCTTATCTCATAAGTTGGAACCAGTGTGCCTTTGTTAGAGGTAGAAGCATCAAAAATGCGGTGCTCCTTGCTAATGAGCTCGTTCATGATTTCAATAGAAATTCGGGGAAACCCAGAATGTGCATCAATATTGATATATCGAAAGCCTATGATTCTGTTAACTGGGAGTCCATTTTTCTGGTAATGAAGCTCATGAACTTCCCTCACTGTTGTATTGTTTGGATTAAAGAGCTTTTTAACACCATGTCGTATGAGATCTTGCTTAATGGAGAGCCTACTAATTTCTTCACGCCTAGCAATGGAATTCACCAAGGTGACCCCCTGGCTCCCTACATGTTTGTTATTATCATGCAGGTTGTTTCCCTTCTCCTTGTTAAAGAGGAGAATGATGGGAATCTTACCCCTTTGAGAGCTTCCGGGAATTTCTCTGTTTCACATCTGATCTTTGCCGATGATCTGTTGGTTTTTGCGGAAGCTAATTCCAGTAGTGCTTGGGCTATTAGAAAGGTTATTGATTTGCTCTCAAATTCAATTGGTCTCAAGATCAATGCTGATAAAAGCTTGATCATTTACAGCTATGGAGCGGATAAAGATTTGATTGGTAATATTTTGGGGATCAAAGAGGGCTCCCTACCACAAAAGTACCTTGGGGTTCCTTTATTCATAGGAAAGCTTTTGAAAGTTCATTGCAGTCCTCTTGTTGATAAAGTCAAAAGGAGGTTGGAGGGTTGGAAGGTGAGACAACTCTCTATGGCTGGAAGGGTCGAGCTTGTTAGATCTACGTTGAGCACTATGTCTCAGTATTGGTCCTCAGTGTTTCCACTTCCCTGTTCTGTTTGTGATGATATTGATAGACTTTGCAGGGATTTTATCTGGGGTAAGTCTGAGGATAAGAATGTTGTTCACCTTGTCAAGTGGAGCGATGTTGTCAAACTGAAAGCTGATGGCAGTTTGGGTGTTAGAAGCATCAGGGACATTGTGAAAGCCTATGTTCTTTTGAATGGATGGAATCTTGCCAAGAATAAGGAGAGTATCTGGATCAAATGGATCCATGAGAGATACTTACATAAGCACACCTTCTGGTCGGTTCCTATAGCTGATTCCTTTTCTTGGTTGTTTAAGAGAATTTTGGCGGAGAGGGAGATCTTAAGGTCTGTGGTGACCTTTGAGATTGGTAATGGTTTGAATACTTTTGTTTGGAAAGATCCCTGGTTACCTGGTTCAAAATTTCGTGAGGAGGTGTTGGGTAGTCAGAGCATAATTCAGTTGGGTTTTGAATCTAATATGAAAGACAGTGGTTTGATCAGTAATGGTGGTTGGTCTCCTGTGAATTCAAGACTTCATAAGAAGCTGGATGCTCTTCTGAACTCACTTCCTAACCCGAAAGGCACCTGTGATTCTCTGTATTTTGATGGGAAACCTGCTGCTAGCTTCAAAGATTGTTGGACCTTAGCTCGGAAGGTACATGATGTTGGCCCTAAAGCTTATTTCCAGTGGTTATGGAGTCACAGAGTCCCGGGTAGACTGCATACTCTTAGTTGGAAGGTTGGCTATCTCAGACTACCTACCTCCATGTACATCAAACGTTTTGGGATTTCTCTTGCTTCTAGATGTTTTTTGTGCAAGTCTGAGGAAGAGAGAACGGAGCACATTCTTTTTTAATGTTCCTACGCTTCTGAAGTCTGGTTTATTGCTAGTGGAATTTACAATTTCAACAGTCCGAGAAAGTTGGATGATCTGCATGGTCTGAAGGGCAGAACTTTGTTGTTGGTTGCTCTTTCTATTCTGCATGGGGTATGGAATGAGAGGAACCACATGGTGCATAGAGGCAAGGAGAAAGCTGCTGACCTTGTGTGGTCTTCTATCCACAATGATATTATTACTATTCTTGATGGTTCTGTTCTGTAGTTTGTTTTACAGGTTGTTTTTCCTATTTGTTGGGTTTGACACTGTGTATAGTTGGATCTGCCTTTGTCTTCTTTAGTGGTCCTTGTACCCTAAAGAACGCTTCTTACTTGTACATTTACAGAAAATACAAAAATAGCAATAGTTGAGTTGGGTTCACCAAAAAAGACACGTAGGACTCTATTACTAGACACAGATTGCATATCCATGATCCACTAGCTATATATTTTTGTATTGTCAGTTTCAACCACATGAACTCTATCTCATCCTATCCTCCAGCCTAAAAAAATGTGGATCCCACGGGGTGAGTCGAAAGTCCCAACGAGAGATATAAATCTCTGCCAACATCTATTATAAGCATTGATAAGATAAACAACAATTTATACTATTAACAGATAAGCATATTCAGTTAAATGATATAAGCAAGTCAGTTATCATTGTTTAAGAAGTTCAAGGATCTACAACTAAATAGTACATCATCTTATACTTCAAGAAGAAATATGAAAAACACATACAACTATTATAAAATGCTCAGTATAAGAATCACAACAAGGGGGTCATCCAATGTTATTCAAATGTGACCCTAAGAAATAATACTACATGCATGTGTTACATCTTTAATTATTATTGTAACACCCCGATCTCGCATTTACCCACTAATCACGAGATTAGGGCGCGACGAAGGGATAACACACAAGCCAAACCATCCATCACTTTTTAAAACATCTTAAAGACATTAAAAAGATAACCTGATTTAGGTTGTAAACTAAACCAAACAAACTGCAGAAGCATTTCTATTTAAACTGACAGGAGATATAAACAAAGTCTACAGCAAATTACATTGTTCAACATAAAGTAAACATAACAAGTAATTTACATCTCTATACACATTCCACATACACACTCTCTCTCACCCACACCATGTCCCAAGGACCGAGGGGAAAGGACTAAGAGACCTCTAACTAGACTAACTACAAACCTTTTATAACCTTGGCGTTAGGATGAAACGACCCTTCCGATTCCTGATGCTGATGCTGACCTGAAAATATTTGAGTAGAGGGATGAGCCTACTCGCTCAGTGAATAGCATTTCACTTAGCTATCACTAATCAACTCGTCAGGTTTATAATTGAAATAAAACATATATACAGTGCAAGCAGTGCAGTTCTAACGACATAGCAGATTACAGAATATAATCACATTTCTAAGTAACAACAGATAATTTAAACCAAAATAATAGATATAATGATTTGGCACAAAAGTTCGGATATATTAATTTACTGTGATCCTATATGATTACATATTTATATCATTATTATGCCCTAATCATATGCAGTGTACCCTGCATATAAAGATCCGTAGCGAACTACGATCCCACCGTACAAGACTTAGCGACACACCCGGGAAATGCTAAGTCTGACGCCAGCCCTGCTCTGCCACAGGACCCCAGGCTCTCCGGCCTGACTCATAGGCTCTACGGCCTCAAGGCACTACTCTAAGTGCTCTAGACTTCTCCTCTAACCTGAGTACACAGGCGGAGAGTCTCACCGGGTTACCTCTGTGACACAAGCACGGATGATGTTGAATAACCCCCATTTTTTCCTCCAGTGCCATCGTGACACAAGCACGATTGTTGTTAGACACTGCCTCTCTTTCCTCGTGTGTCCATGACACAAGCACGGATGATGTTGCAACACGAGTTTCACCCCTAAGAAGCAGATCTGTCAAAGGGGTTCTACGGTGTTAGGGCACTTAAGTCTATTAACTGACTAACATATAACCATTTAAATAGGAATATCACATTTCATACTTATTTCACATTCTGAACATCACTTGAAAACACATATATATCATTTATCATCCTTAAACATGATTCAGTATCATTTATCCAGTTTCCAAGCTAAATATCCATTTTTAAATCAACAAATACATTGCAACATAACACAGGAAATTTCATCATTTTCATCAAGCATATTACGTATTTCAAGTTCCAATGAACCATATAAATTCACTGATTCAATCCACAATGATCAGATGCTAAACTAAATCATATAACAGCGTCTAGAAGCATTTTATGAAATAAAAAGTCGGGCGACGCCAAACGCTGCCCGACGCCTGATAACGCCTGTTATCAGCATAATTCGCGCACAAAACAGAAAATATTCAAACACCTGAGTTTATTAATGATAAATAAATGAAACCCCACTCACAGCGATTTGGACTGTCCGGATTCGTCCGGAGATGCGTCCAAGGCCTGATTCCGGGCGAAATTGGGTTGTCTTCTTCCTTTGATTAATCTCTATACTGTTCCTGTTCACGGAACAGGAACTTCACGTGTACAGGTTGACGGAGAGGCTCAATTGATGGTTGGATCTGAATAGAAGCTACATCTTCTTGCTTGTATCTCCAAAACGGAGCTCAAAATAGCCTCCTTTATAGCCTTGGCGCCCAAGGTGGCCTAGTTGCTGCTTGAAATTTTTCTACTGCAGGTCGGCGCTGCCCAAGTAGCTAGGTAGGGGCGCCGTCCCTGTGATCTGTTTATAGCTTGCAAGTGACAAGGTAGTGGATGTGTGCTACTCCCTTTCTAGCCATAGAAATCGAGCTTCCTCTTCTTGCTAATCGAGCAGCTCCGTTGGGTGCCGCACCATCGGCCGCCATGGCTAGGCAAGCTGCTGGTTGCGGCTACAGGGGCGCCGCCCTAGATAGAAGGGCACTGTGCCTGGAGCTAGGGTGGAGATAGGAATTGGAAACGTCGTCGTCTGCTGGTTTAAGGTGTTGCGGAGCCGCCCTATTCCACCCATAGTTGCTGGTCACGCCGCAGCTGCGTTGGCCGTCCATGGCTTCTCCTGCGGGTTGAGGCAGGTAGGGGCGCGGCTGGGCAGCACTAGGGTGTGGAGGACGAGGAAGAAAAGAAGGAGAGGAGTGGGCGGAGCTCGATGGTTAGCTGAATCGCCCTGAATCACCACTCCATCGGTTGCCCTAGCTTCAACAGAGGGCGCCGCCTCTCAGCAGAACTATTCTGTTGCTCGTGTGAAAGAGAAGGAGATAAGCCAGAAAAGGAAAACCAAAAAAAAAAGAAAAAGGTTAATAACCTAACAAATGGGAAAATTGCAGAAATAGTCCAAGGAATGTATAAACGCCATAACTATGGCCTCGGAAGTCCAATTCAACTGATTTTTCTTGCCAAACTTCAAGCACAAGGTCTTCTACACTCTCAAGGCACAAAAGCATACTGATTAGACTGTTTCACCTAATCAAAGCTCAAATTGCATCTGTGATTACTTGATTCAACTTAATGAACTTAATAATCAACATTGCTATCATCATTAATTACCTCATATGAGTAAATCTCAACTATTGATTCATGACTTAGCTTATCTTAATTAATCATGTAATTTAATAATATACTCAACACTAATCAAGGTGTTTCACGTTATTCGAGGTATTTATTGACTAACCCTGATATGGGTTGTAACAATTATGTTGTAAGGATTTGAGATGTACCACTCAAATCCAACTGACCCCTGCTAAGTTGAAATCAGTACCATACAAGATCACTAGAAGAGCCGGACTCCATGATCATCACCATCACTACTCAGTCAGCTCGAATCTACAATGCAACGACATATAGTCAAACTGCATAGACAACAACTTATAGCTGCAACTCTATTCCTATAAAGACAACAACTCATAGTCAGAGCTATGGTCCTGTAAAACAACTAGCCTACCTTAGTACATGGCCCAACACTAAAGAATAGGCTCATGCATGGTCGTTCTAAAAGAGGCATTTTATAATTATATGGATGCCTTCACAAACACTGAGGCATGACCGAAGTCATCCTCCGTAACCCAAAATTTAAGGATACAAGAGATACCTCAACTTGCACCCTGCATACTAAAAAATATGCACTCTGAGTTTCTTGTATAAGTTACTCATTTCACCATTCATCTAGATACTGACGCTGAAGATGAATCTATCATACATGGCAACTACATGATTAAGGTTTTACTTTATTAGGTATGCCAATTGGGTGAATTAAGGCTCCATCATACAAGTGGACATACAAAACCCTAATTCAATCTAGCAAGCATAACTGTGAAACAACTTCAGAAGA
This sequence comes from Alisma plantago-aquatica, assembly GCA_963693085.1. Lineage (NCBI taxonomy): Eukaryota > Viridiplantae > Streptophyta > Magnoliopsida > Alismatales > Alismataceae > Alisma > Alisma plantago-aquatica. The sequence continues at coordinate 1,232,969,489 of OY856411.1, read as the reverse complement.
TATAAAACGTATAAAGTGTTAACTTATCACATCATATCAGGGCAACACTGTAATACTATCTTAAACAAGGCCATCAACACCATCACATGTTAACGCCACCATATCAGGCTGATCACTATTATCACATCACTGTGAAGATCAATCCCTTATTACATCACTGGTGGATATAACTTCACACTAGACATTAAGCCTTTACTAGGTCATAAGACCAATTACACTATTCTCATAATTCATTGGTATCACATCATGCCACATAAGCCATATAAGAATCACTTGTTTCCCATCACATATCCATCATAGCAATCATTATCTATGATAATTATATCACCTGTAAGGTCAACATTATATAAATAGAAAGAGAATATTCATTGTCATCTCATCGTGCCTCATCAAGCATATAATCATCACTTGAGTCACATCACATATACACCATAGCTGTCATTAGCTATGATAATCATCATACTTGCAAGGTCATTGTTATTCAAATAGAGAGAAAACATTTCAACATATTAAACACTTTAGGCAATGTAAGCAATACGTCACATGTCCCATCAATTTAGGGTTAGGGATTCATGCTTAACCACATATGGTTCCATGGCATTTTTAATTTACCAATTTATAGTTTCATTACCTCCCACAAGTTTGGAGTGTATTAAGGTTGAGCACTATAGATTATAGCTAAGTGTGCACATTCACATGTTTACAATTCTAGTGCACCTCATCAAGGATCATGACCATCATCTATTATCGTTTAATCATCTTCATAGCATGAACAAGATATGACACTCAATCCTATGTAAGTTAGGATCATACAAGTAGGAGAGAGAAAGTATAATCATATTTTATTCATCCATGAACGTTCTACAAGTATAAAATACCCTAGGATTAGGGTTAGGGTTCACTCATATAGCCATTTAGAGTTTACATCATGATTATAGCACCAAACCCTAATTGAGTCACTTCCCACTTTCTTGGAGCATATTAGGGTTAAGGATCATGATTAGGGTTAACCAAACAATCATTCCCACAACACTATACATGGATCATTACTTGCTTACTCATGCACATGTGTTAACTATATGTTCATGTATGTGTCTCGACCATCCATCACATAGGTATCTAGACCACTCATGAAACAAGTGTCTCAACCACCCATTACATAGGTGTCTTGACCACTCATGAAATAAGTATCTCGACCACCCATCACATAGGTGTCTCGACCACTCATGAAATAAGTGTCTCGACCACCTTCATGCAAGGTGTCTCAACCACCTTCATGCAAGGTGTCTCAAACGCAACATGGATAGGTGTTGCGACCACAACATCATCATATGTCTCAAACTCAAAACATGAAATGTATCAACCTACCATCAACATAATGTTTGACCTACTATCAACAAAGTGTATCGACCATCAATAACACCATGTGCTACCACAACTAGCCATCATGGGTCACAACCAAACTATTGTTATGTTTTGACCATTAACAAAGTGTGTGTCATGACCATGACAAAACCAACTCAAAGGTGTCTAAACAGAAACACAACTCGTGGTCATAACCCAAACACCAAGGGTACATATGTATCGACCAAATTTCAAGCAAGATGTATCGACCTCATCATGCCAAGGTGTCTCGACCCAAAACTATACATGGGTGTCTCGACCCAAGACTAAAACATAAGTGTCTTGACCCAAGACTAAAACATAAGTGTCTTGAACCAAGACTAAAGCATAAGTGTATTGACCCAAGACTAAGACATAAGTGTCTCGACCTCAACTCTAAGGGTGACATATGTGTCGACTGAAACTCAAAGATAATCAATAAGAATACCAAGAGTCACTATGTCCAAAACTTGGGAATCCTGGTCATTGAAACCCTAGAACAAGTCACCATGATGATCATTACTCAAACACTTATGAGAGAGAAGTTGAAATTCAACATATATGAGAAATCATCCATAACTCTATGGACAACATGATGACCGAAACTTAGCAAATGTTTTTAAAACCAAATCTTATGATGCTCAGAGTCATCTTCTCTAGAACACCTTAGAAATCGAGCACATGGATTTAGGGTTTAGAAAGAGAGAAACCTACATAAGAATTCTACAAAGTTGTAACCCTAAATTCATAAGGACCTCATTTACCATCTTAGTCATCATGTTAATAATACTTGTAGGGTGATCACCTCCATCCTCTCTAAACAAATCATGATTGTCGACCATTAACCAAGCATATAAGACTTAAAAATATAGGTCTAATGACAACTAAGGTCAAACGGAAATAAGAACATATAACATCCTCAAACCAGGGATGACTCATAACCAAAATAGTAGGTTATCACTAAGGAATGCTCATCACACACAAAGGGAATATCGTCATACAAAGATGATCATCAACATCTTTTGAGCATGATAGAATTCTATACAATAGAGCCTCATTAAAAGAGGTGATTACTCATGTGTAACACCTATAAAATAGTACTAAAACTCATGTTACACTAAGGTACCTGAGTCCCATTTATAAAGATAGAAATCAATAACCAAGGCCAGAAAAATGTCTATTTTGTATTGGTCTCAAATTTAGAAATCGGGGTTTTGGAAAATAAAAGCAAATTTCATAGGACTATCACTATAGATGAAACCCTAATGTATGATGACACCTTTTAGCATATTAAGATCATACTTGAGAGATATAAAAAGCAAAAAACAAGCATGATTATGGGGCCAAAATAGAATAGGGGAAAGTTATATAACCCACCTTTGTGGTGATCCAAACTCCGATAATAAAAAGCTCCAAGAGAAAGAAAGAAGTCCCAACTTTGCTAAGCACTTCATCCACCAAATCACCTCACACAAGAGGAACACCATGATTAAGAAGTAGCTCAAGAAACCCTAGGCCAGACCAAAAGAAAAAGAGAGAAAGAGAAGGAATCATCCTTTTACTGGGTTCAATATGTCAAAGCATAGTCAATGACCCCTTATGATGAGGAGTTCTTTTCAAATGGCCATCATGGGTGTTATACAGTCCATGACTGAGGAATAAGAAGAAGATTATGGAGGTTTCATGGGAAGAATGTGATCAAGAAAATAGAACCACTTACCAAGTGAAGATTCACCACAAATCACCACCACAAGAGTTGATCTAGCACAAATCCTTATTCAAGCAAGGTTGATCGGCCACCATAGCTTTAGGATCATATATTCTTTTATCCCAAAGGTCCAAGGTCATTTACAATGGAGAGGGGAGAGAGTAGGGCCGAAAAAGAGTGGTTGATAATGAAGAGAAAGGGATATATATATCCAAAGGAGGAGGAAGGTAGGTTTTATGTGAGGTGTCAACATATTAGAACACCAAAGGAACAGTTGTCCATTAATAAGATAGACATGCAACCACTTTATGCATGCATACACGAGACCGTGATATAACTTATGTTGGGTATTGACCTACTTGGGTCCCCAACATGTGGTTTTGGTCACAACACTTCATGGAGGTCGAAACAAGAGCAAAACATCAAGACTAGGCCAAAACAAGATCATCACCATCAAAGAGGTCCAAGCATAAGAAGAAAAACATCTAGGTCGAAACACATCACCCCAAACCATCATGGTAGTAACAAAATCATGTCAAAGAAAGTGTTTCAGTAAAAACACATCCAAGACAGCCCTTAGGTCACTACCTAGGTCGCTAAAATCACCAAGGTTCAACAAGGTTAAAACAAAAGGGTCATCAACATACTAGGCTGAGACATACCACAAGAACAAAAACTTGTCTCGACCCCAAACACATCCATAACCATATAGGTAGAGACAACTTCACCAAGGGAATGTGTTTCAGTCAAAACACTTCCAAAACATACCTTAAGGTCGAGACAAGGGTTGTTATACCCATGCAACACCACTAGGTCGACACCATCCAAACCTAAGAAACCCTAGCATATCATGTGATGCCACCTCACCAATTAAGGTCCCACATGTCACCCCATAGCATCATTCTCTCTCTTATGATGCTAATGCACTAAGGGAACATTCAACATGTGACAAATTGCAATATAACCCCTCAACTCAGGTAAATTACATTTTGGTCTAAAATAAGAAAATATATTTCAAATAGCATTCAAACAGGACCAAACTTGAAACATAAGCTCGTCACATGATAAAAAAAACACCTCAAATTATTAGAGCAAGGTTTTAAATATCTTTTTATACAAATTAAGCACAATTGTAATTAATCTAGGTCAAGGGCCTTACATATGAGGCACTAGATCAATGAAAGCTCTAATATAGACCAAATTTTCCTTGAGCTTGTCAACTGCGGGCCACTATTTTGAGCTCATGAGCAGAGATCAAAGCATGAAAATACCATGATAGTCAAGGAATTATATCAAAATTCTAAAAAATAGCAATAAATGAAGGAAAACTAAATGTAAGCTAATTTGAAAGCAAAATATGAAACCTAAATGCAAACTAACATGACAATGTAATTACAACTAGGACGAGCATGCATACATCAACACCTCCTATGAGAAAAGTTGATGCAAAAAAAGAATGATTTTGATTCAAATGAGATTATACATTCTATGAAATACAAGGAAGCTTAAAATACTAAAACATTATGAAGAGTAAGAAAAATTATGTCATACCCACTTAATCATGTTTTCTACAGACAAATTTTGGACAAGAAGTATGATAGTCTAGATAAAAAATGTTATAAATAATTTTGCATTCCTATGAAACATCAACTAGAGCTTTCCCATAAAATTTTAGACTTTTTGATGCAATAACTTAGTGCATCATCATGTGATGCTAAGAAATAGGATTCCTAGTGCAATAGTATGGGCAAGCTATTGAAAATAAGTGGAAGTACTTACTCATGAAGGCTACTCACCCAAACATCAATGTAAGGCAATTTTTTAGACTTTGCCTCCAGTGTGCTCAAGCTCCCTCCTACTCAGAGGGCAAACATATAAGCTTATAAACTAATCATAGAGCCAGTTATTTCCTTCCGGCGATCTAAGATGGTTCCTCTCAAGTAGGCATGTGATGTTCAAGAAAAGATTGATGCACAAGTGGAAGAGGTTAATATGCCTCGAGTACTTATATAATCTATAAATAATATGTGCATGCAAAACATAATAACATGGCCTCAATGGGGTTTCACGCCACATGAACGATTGGCCTTTATTATACAAATACTTTGAAGGAATCACTCTCCACCTAGGTTGCTTTCTCTAGTATTATGAGATTTTATTTTTTCTTGGCATCTAGATCAACGAGGATCTGCTTTTGCTCATTTGTTTGTTCTCTAGTAACTGTGAAGACTCTACAGAGGAGCAGAAGAGGAGAGGATAAATTTTTAGGAGAATGGTGGTGATGACAAACACCAAAGAGTAAAGGATTTAATTTATGTTCATTTTTTTTCAGCCAACAACAATATTGTATCTAAAAGTTCCATGTGAAAATTTAAGTCATAAATTAAGAAAAGTGTTTATGCATGAATTATTCATCAGTGTTTCTAGGTACACGAGTAACACATGCAAAAAGGAGGCTGCTCAGTAGAATGTACTAGAATAGATACATGACATGTACTTTCACTTAGGGATATAAAATTTTATCTAATACGATAGCACTATCTCTTACATAAATTGATGAGTGGTTCACAATAGAGTTGAATGTCATGTTAATGGATTGTCAAATGTTGGTTCATATTCTTGTAGGGCTACCTATCTGACACTATTGTTTACCTTCTAATGACTGCAATAGCAAATGAAAAATCCATTACATATGCATGGATGTTGGTTACTTATTCTAGTGATAGATGGGCGATTAAAAGTGTGTCATCAGTTTCGATGAAATTTGGTTATTACTAGTCTAAATCATGATTACAATCAGATTGACTTGTCATAAAGACCAGTATGAACCATGGTTACTTAACACCTTGGTTACTTAAATATTGAATCATAGTTACTATGTGCTTGAATCCTAGTTATATAAGTCCAAAATGTTGTCACTACAAGGTTGAATCCTTCATAAGGTCATAATAAATCCAATATTGATAGGCCAATCAATTGCATGTAGATCGTGAATCCTTGATATGGTAAGAATTTTTAAATTTACTTCTTGCATATATAAAAGAATATTATATAGTCAAGATGATTTCAAATGAGAAGGATTACATAAAAAAACATTAACCAACAAAGCATAACTAAAGTATTCATTTTGATGCTAGTATAAGTAACTTGGTCCCTTAATTGTTATGTCTAACATCAATCAATCCGCATATGGAACTCTACTATAAAATCCAGAGTGGGCCATTTTTGGACCAATTCTTGTCAAATGTATATGTTTCACTATTCCATCATCAACATCAAAATGCTCTACATCTACCAACATCATGCTAGATGACATAGCTAGAATTCTCAATTCCAACTATTTGAGGTAGGGACATTTGTGTCTGTGTCGAAGTAGAGCTTCATGTCTCCATAACCCCTTCCCCAAGCTAACTATCATTATCATAAAAAATATCATGATAGGGCATTATGTCAAGATAGAGGAGCCTCCTTAGGGAGAAGTAGATGCATCAGAGGAGATAATGGTCATGATCCCATATTGGAATCGTGTATCACATAGATTTAAATAGGATATTGAATAAAGAAGATTCATATTGGTAGTAGTACAAGAATATTGTTGTGAACTTATGTAATCACACTCAAAATTATAAAAATGGAAAAGTGATGTATGAAAAATGAGACGAATGAAGTTACATTCTTCGTAAGGATCCAAATTCTTGCCCAAATTGAATTGGACGTTCAGTTGTATTTAAAAATGAAGGCTTACTCAATGATGGTTAATATTATAGGAATATACATATTAAAGGAAATATGAGAAAACAAAAATAGGGAAAATGAAATAGAGAAATAGTTTATCAATTTGTGGTGTAGAAAGATGGTGTATGCTACAACATAGATTGTGCATGTAGTTTACATAAATTTCAAAAGGAAGGAAAAGTCTTCTCACTCTACCATTCCTATGGTAAATGAAGTGAATATATGTGTCAATGGCATTGTCATCAATCCAATTAATTCCCTTTAGCGTGATAATCTACCTCCTCCAAAGTTGGATGTATCCAACATAAAACAAATTATATTTTTTGCAACTATGTGCTCAACATTATCCTACATTACACTTAATAACAAATCAATCTAAATGTACAAAATCACACTGTCATGTATGAGTTTCAAGCAATTCTCACACACATCCCCTACATCAGAGAAAGGTTAGACCCTGCAACATGGTGTGACACTCAAGAAGTAATGTGTTACGCTTAAGGCCTCTTTGATCTCTTTATAGAAGAGTTCTTCAATCATGTTTGCCTCCTCTTCTCTGCCAAATTTTGTATACGAGTTGGTAGAGAGGGAAAGTGATTGTTGGTCAACGAAAATAAGAATAGAAATAAGAATGTTCACATGAACAAGTGACAACTACTATGGAAACAAAGCTTGAGCTATGTAGAGTAGAAGCTTGAGTTTTGTAGAGGGTGAAAGGTCTAGGTATAAAATGGAGATCTCATAATGTAACCCATTAGATTCATTAGGTTCTGAATTTCGTGTCTAGGAATGATGTCAATATACTTGATTTTTGTGAGTCTGATCTAGCTCTTATTATCAGTTGCATAGGGTAAATGTAAGGATGTCTATGATTGTTTTTTGAATGCCAAGATGGTATATTTGTGGGCACATCCAATACATATGCTGCCAAAAATGCCCCCTGAGAACAACCATAGTTGGTTAATGGAATAGTGGTTAGTAGTTCAGAAAAAAAGGGAATTGAGATCCAACATATGTTGGTTAGTTGTTGTGCAAAAAGTTGTTTAATTGTTTAAATGAAATGGTTATTATCTACCAAAAGTTTTGTATTAGGCCAACAAAATGTTGTATTTTTGGCCAACAAAAATTGGTCTACTATAACAAAGAAAATTGGTTAGTTGTTTTCATGAATGTTGGATAGTTATTCCTATAAGAGTATGTTATAGATACATAGGAAAGCAGATTAGGTGTACAGAAGAAAGAATGATTAGTTGGCCAGTGGAATGTTGGTGATTCACAATCTAGAGATTTTCATGAAACTCATTTAATTATTCCAAGGTTCTTATCAAATGGTAATATTTCATTAATCCAAACCTCTCAAATACCTAATCCCTTAGTTGATTGTCATCAATTATCACAAGTTGGGATACAACCTTCCTGTTAAACACCTTGATATTCAATAATTGGGACCATTCTTGAAAATTGTTTCCTATAATCCCCCAATTCCAATGTTCCATTATCAACAACAAGGGCATGTCAAAACTTCCCAATGTTAGTCTCCTTCTCAACACCAGACGTCCTAAAAAGTATAGTTCTTACTACCCCCCCCCTAGATAAAACCTCATCAAAAATATTAAATAATTTCTAACATAATCATAACCAGAATTAAATATATCATGCAAGGTATGTTGTTTAGACTGAGATACCTCTAACATTGGTACTCAACTAAAAGATAGACACATTTATTTCCTTCAACATAGGAATCATATAATCCAAGAAATATGAGGAAACATAACTAATAGTTTGTGTAGAATAACTTCAATTTCAATTGTTCTTCAGCCATTGTGAAGTCATAGGCGAGGAGCAATAGAGGATAGGATGAAAAGTATTTAAGATCAATGTTGTAGGAAGATGGGCAACATCAGAGGAGCGGAGGAGACGTAGAGGTAATAATAAAAACAATAATGAAAAACAATAGCTCATATCTACCATTAGGGTTTAAACATCCATGACATACAATATGTGAATATGGAACTACGGCATGTCGTGCATGATAAACTATAGTAGTAAAGAGGGATGAATTCTTCTGGATTGACATGATTGGAAATTTTCTTCCAAAAATAACCCCAAAAATCTGACAAAGGGAGGCTTCCATGCCTCCATCCATATCGCAAATGACCCATATCGTGTTCATAGTGTCATAAGAAAATTACCTCTCTAGACCAAACATGTATCTATCTGCCTCTGTGGTTGAACATGGACCCAACAACTAGTATCACTGTGATAATTGACTATTGGAGTCCACAAACACCAAGTCACCAACATACCAACTTTATAAAGGTAAACATGAGTTTTCTCTTGGATAAATCCCATGCCATATCCATGTCAAAAGGTTTTTCTAAGGATTTGTTTACCATTAACTAAACCCCTCGATTTCAGTAATGTTTTAGTGACCTCTACATGGGTTTTGACCAGCCACATCACCTTATTGTAGTTAATCGTATTAGACCATTTTAGTTTATAGATAGGAATGTTCCTTCCCTACCTCAAGCACAAATTACTCATGCATGGCTTTTCATATTATGCACATAAATTGCATTTTATTTTAGATAAAAATAATTATAATGTGCAAAAGTAACTTATATGAAATACAAAATAACCCTATGACTTCCAATTTTAGAAAATTAACATATTTTATTTAGATATAGTCTAATAAGAAAATAATTGACCATATTACAGTCAAGTCATTTAAAAAATTGAATCAAGTTAAAAAGTGTCTTAAAATTAAAGTATATAATAGTTCTTCTTGAAATTGATCAAAAGAAAGTAAGAAAAAATATAGGAAGATTTCATTTTAGGTTATTCTTTTAGTCTTATATTAATTTTGAATTGACAAATTAAAATAATCTATATTTTAGATGATAATTCTTTTTAGTTATTCACATGTAGCATTACTATTCAATTCCAATAAGTTGTTGCAAAAGAAAAACTAACAATGCAAAAATTGTACTTAAGTTCATGGTTTTCAATATTTAAACTCCTAAACTTGGTCTGGTTAAGCCTTGGAAAACTATCCCATGCTTGCATACTAGTTTTCCAAAATTATAAAAAGTGATCTTCGTCAATGTGCATTAAATATCATTCATATTTCTAATACACTATATGTTTCCAGAATTACTTATGTCCAACATACCAATATATTTAACTAAGTAATAAAAAAACTAAAAGATCATGATCTATTATAATTTTGTATCTTATAATTCATCTCAAAAGTTTGAGATTTTAAATTTGAGGTTCTAGTCTAGGGTACACATTCATAGTGAGGAAGTTCAGAGTTTATCAATGATAGACACTAGAAATGAAGGGGAAGTCATTTTGACTCTGATAGTGCAAAGTGATGAAAACTAGTATCCACCACCATATTTACAAAGAGATGTTAGAAAATCATGAGTGAAATTGGGAAACCTAAAAGATTGGAATGATCTTTGGACAAATTCTTGTGTATGAACCATCTTTACACATGGGAAAGGGTTAAGCACTCCCATTCACCCACCCAAGGGCCCGGGGAAACAAAGAGAAATGTTGGGTCATGCTTCCTTCATTGAAATTTGTTAACATATAAGTTAAACCTACTTTCTATCATCACAAATGATGATAAAACAAAAGTGAAAATTGATAGAAGATGAATATCATCACATTACTAATGACATTGGATCAAACAAGAGGTAAGCTGATATGTAGTACATTATAATTATGATGTGAGATAATGTTACCTATTTAACCATAATAATATATATTACCTCCTCAATCTAGGATTCCTATATGAGACCACTGTACATAGATTCCCTCAACTATGGCACCATGAAGTATTGGGGTGTCTTGTCTTCCGATAAATAAATGGAAAAGGAGTGTTTCCCTTTTTAACACATATTCTTGTGACTTCATTTTAGTCTCTCCTCTCTTTAAGACAACAACCATGGCCCTTAGAAGATGGTTAGATTGCATGTTACCAAGTGCATGGTGGATGAGTAGATCTAGAATGTGCAGTTGATCCTACAGTGGAACTTGATGACATACCTTGTGGATCATGATGCCTTATTTACAACCACATGTCTCTCCTCTTGGAGGTTTTGCACGAACCCCACAATCATGCTATGTTAAGACAAAATTAAGATTGTTGACCACATCATCTTTGATTTTGTATTCTCATAGCCTATATAGATAGAAACATTATAATTTATGGTGTGGGGAACATACTGTTGTTGTTGTTGTCCATCGATGAATACATCAATCAACACACATCAAGAAATGTTATTAGAGGATCCTTTCTATCATGTTTGTGACCATTGTATCCTACTTTGGATTAAAGAAAGAAAAAAAACCAAGGAGGCACATGTGTGAGAGATTGGTTCAAAGGAGATCTTTATTTTTGTGTGAGCCTTCACTTCTAGGGATTCACTTGCGCACCATACATGGCATAGGGAACCACCTCAACCTATTGCAATGATGAAAGCTTTGTAACTTCTCGTTCATTTTCTTAGGGTGCATGGTGCACACAGCTATTGTGTTGACATTTGGTTCTAGCCTTAAGAATGGTCTCTTCCCTGTATTGGGAAAATTTGGCTAGGATTGATTCCTTCATCTAAACAATTAAGCCTTTGGACATTTGGAATAGAACAACACCATCATTCAATTACATCATTGCCCATTATTAATATGTAATCAAGAACAACCATAAATAACGTTCGATCTGTAGCTTCTTGCAATGGTATCATCTCCTTGTCTCACAGTTCCCTATTTAGTCTGCACATAGTATTCAAGTTTACTAATGATGATGCAATCAAGAAATAGAAGTTCTAATTTGCATCCACATAGTCACCATTTGAGGGGAACACATCCCCGTTTGGGGTGCACGATGCGGGTGAGTACAATGATACATAATTTTTAATTTTATGTTATGATTTTAAGACTTCCTCACAACCCTGATAGTGAGTTAAATACCATATATTACTAATGATACCTAAAAATAAAATAAATATAATAAGATATAATAGTAATAGATAGTATTGATATGTTTATAAATTTAATATAGACATTTACATATATAATGTAGCAATAAATTATTGAAACTGTTACGTACAAATAGTTAAATATTTACCAATACATGTAATAGAATACAAAGAATATGTATAAAAAATAATATAACAATAAAAAGTATAACAAACTCATTAAATCAAATCGATACATCTGAAATGTTTACCCCTTATAAGTAGAGCAAGAAATGAGATATCGATTCTCGCCGCATGGGTCTCACTAGCAAATCTCAAAGGTATTGTCATTCTTAATATAATGAAGATACCATGTTTACCCCTGACGTGAGTGCTGTTTTAGTCATTGACTATCGGTACCCTTTTGGAACGAGTCTTGACCGGGTCCGTCATGAGCAACAACAAAAGAGAAATGATCCAGTCGTGTACACGCTCTGGAGTCTGGCCCCCACCTATCCGCGCCTCTGCTACGCGTCACTCAATTTGCACAAATACCAAGTGCGCACGTGCAAATTGCGGATTCAATAACCATGTGTGCTGATTGTGTTATGAGAAGCGCACACGATGACACGCCTCCTCCCTTCTGACCAAAGCTAGGTCAGCTGTCCGCAAATTATTCTTTCAATGCGAGAACATTAAAAAAAACAAGAAACATGCAATTATTTAATATTCAGAGATGGTTTGAAAGCGGGGGCCATTTTGGGCTTCCTAATTATTGATGAAGCCAAGAATCCAACAAGTAGTTCTTTTATGACCATAAAGCCGGCTTCTTGTACTTGGCACGCAACCGGTGGAGGGGCACACATGTCTTGTTGGAAAACCCTGGAGTTCTTTGTAGCTTATGTTCTATGAATGTCATGACGTGGTCAGCAGGTTAGGTTAAACAGTGGAGGGCTTGATACTGATGGAGGAGAAGAACTGTGGAGGGAATATATCCTTGTATTGGCTTACAATTGATCTATAATCTCATCTCTCGTTCTCAAGGTTGACTCTGCAGCAACTACCTTAGATTGACCGGGTAAATAAGAGGTGGCCTGCCATACAACATGGGTGGATGTGTTATAGCACCATTCAACCCAAGGGAGATGGTTGACCCAATCATGGGGCTTTTTTGCACAATAACACCTCAATTTTCATACTTGTTTCTTGACAACTAGCTCATTCTCCGATGTACTTTTTAAGTTGATCCCTGAATTCTTTCCACCAAAATACTTCCTCCATAGATTTTCAAGTAGTTGTAGTCCTTCAACTTTCATGGATCCTCCATTTTCCCTTCTAGTGACCCTCCCCTAGTACCACTAGCCTTCACATACATTAATTGAATGACATCCACCATCTTAATTTTTTTCAGTTCTTGAACAAAGTAGGCAACATTTTGTTGGGAAATGCGGCTACAGAATAGACAGCAGAAATAAAAATTTTAATGTCATATTTTCTATATCTCAGCAGATCGCGTCACCAGTTATATAATAGAAAGGATGATTTTGATGATATACCTGGTCCTGAAATAAGTCCAACAAAATCTCATCGTCGTTCTAGTCATGCAGCACTTCTAGTTACACTAGGACTCCTCTACAGCAGCTCCTGGTCTCCACCACGGAAAATAGACTGGAACAATATCTACAGTAGCTCATGATCTCGCGACGGACTATTGTCTGACGTTGTCCTCCTAGCGACGGGCAAAGGCCACCTCATCTTTATAGTAGTCCACACGGACCACCAAGAACTCTTTTCGTCCTACTAGAACGGACAGAAAAGAGTCGTCCCTCCCATTGGTGTACTAGTCACCAACTTGCTCTCCCACAATTATTCTCCCTTGTTATTTCTTCCGTTATCGGGTAGGACTTGTTAGGGTTCTCTTGATTACAACTACTAAAGAAGATAAACAATTATAAGAGGCAATTGATGCGTCTGAGAAGCCCCCAATACCCCTCTATTTATATGAGGGGTTATGGTTTGGGATCCCAGTCTGTGTGGAAGTGGAAGGGACCAAAATTTCCATGAATTAAATTTCCCTATGACATGTGAAGCGGTCTGTTCAGTGTTGAACCGGTCGGCTGGCACAGTGAGCCAATCGGTTCACTCAGTGAGACGATCATTTCACATATTTTCCAATCACAATTTGAATTGACAATTCATTTCTAATTAATGTCCAACATTCATTCCTTGTACCAATCAAATTGAACAAGTGAAACGATCAACTATTCTCATGAATCGGGAAAATGACCACAAGATTCGATTGGCATGACCGAGCTGATCGGTTCACCAGGTGAACTAGGCATCTCACCAATCTGAGCTGATCAGTTCACCCAATGAGCTGATCAGTTGGTGTCCTGATTCATGCAGAAATCAACCAATTCAAATTCCACTGAACCTGACACACTAACCAGTCAGTCCAACACTTGAACTTGATGGTTCTGAGTCTAGCCAGTTAATTGGTTGTTTAATTGAATACCTAAACATATTCAATAATCAACTTAAACATCACCCATGGATAAACTCTACTTCAAGGTAAATTCCTATGTGTGTGACCCTATATGCCCCATATTACGTTGGCAGTGAATGTCCATAACCATTTATGACATCACAAGCAAAGAGTGGTGCCTAGTCACACATGATTGTTACCTAAGTAAATGGAAAGTTGGAGAACAACTTCAACCTAGAATTTGTTTATGGTGTTACATTGTCTGTATAGTTCCTTTGTCACTGATATCCAGATTGAACTCAAGGCATGGAGCCGTCATCCTCTTCAACATTCAATCTTGTTCCTTGAACCAGAGCACACTATCTGAGATATATGTAAGCTCAATATCACATATTGACTCATATGTGCATGGCCATGCATTTCTCAATCTCGCTTATCAAGAGCACTAGGATACCATACTCCTATAGGAGAGACAAAATAGTCATCCATGTGTGTCACAACATACCCAATCACCACCTTTATAATAATCGTTATTTAGGATTACGATGCATGATGTTAAAGCACATTGAACATCATATGATGAGTGTAATGACTTTAGGTCTATGAACTACAATCACCACCAACACTATGAGAGCTAACTATGACAACCATAGTAATGGTTTCCATGTGTTACTCTCATGGTGGGTCTTCCTGATACATTGTTCTCTAACATGTATTTATGCTTGGTTTGATATCACATATATGACTAATGAGACAACACACTCTTATCTTATGTGTTATTGTTGTCTATCTGCCTTCCACAATAACATCCGACCAGGGACATAATGAGAATGTATATACTCTTAACATCTATATGATCTCATTGTTCAAGTCATGTACTTGAATACGTATATCATTGAGTAATATCATTCTCTAGACATTTATTATGTTATATAATTATCTCATAACTGAATGAAAAACAATAAATTGTAAGTTGCCTTTATTTATTAATCAAATCATTTATATATTATGCCATTACAATCATCATATGATTGGCTCTCTGGCATACATACCAACATACTCCCACTTGTACTTAGAGTCAATCACTCATGAATCTTATCCTAAGTGATCTAACATGACCATTATGCTTCTACTATGAAAGTGCCTTTGTCAAGGGGTCAGCAATATTGTTCTCAGTTGGTACTATACAAATCTTTACATCTCCTCATTGTATGATCTATCGTATGAGATGGATCAGTCTGTGTATATGCTTGGAACATTGATGCTATCTGGGTTCCTTAGCTTGTACAATAGCTCCATTTTTGTCACAATATAGTTCAATTGCATCGTTGATCCTTGAGCAACCCAAGTTCAGAGATGAACTTCTATATCCATACATCCTCCTTTTTTGCATTCGATGCAACAATATACTCGACTTCTATTATAGAATCGACAATTGTCTCTTGCTTGGAACTCTTCCAGCTTACAGCTCTATTGTTTAGGCTTGATTGTGATATGTAATCATCTTTGTCAGTTTAGAAGCTTGCATAAGTGTAACCCTTTATGTAATGACCCCGCCTCCCAGTAACCCCCAATTAAGGGAGATCGAGAGGTCAGAGCCGTTATCCCAAATTTTGGATCAAAGGTTTGACAAATAATCAAAAATAATTATCAAATTCTACCAAACTATACTGAAAGGCTGTAATAATATAAATTTTTTGCATACCTTTTGAAAAATTTGGATTTCTAAACTTCTATCCACATACGGAAACTATTTTAACTAATCCTCCTTGCACTTTAATTCATTTATTCACAATATGCCAATTTACTATTTGTCCTTTTCAATGTTGTACCTAAAATGCCGACAAACAAAATGTCGTTCAGCATAAATTAATATGCCAGTATGTGGGGGAAACAATAATCGTGCAATTAATTTGTAACAATATATTGCAGTCAATTATGATTTAACAAACAACTTTACATTTTAAGCATAACTGCTCAATCCATCCATACCCTAGCCTCTGCGATGTCCCTGCAGTGGACCTGGATGCTACCTTCCTTATGGTAGATCCCCATTAAACCCCTCATGATCCTACCTAACAGGTGAATCAATTTCTAGGGTTGAGTCACATGGTACTACCCATAGGTAGCCCACTCCCTAACTCATGGTGTGCTAAAGAGTCGCATGACACTACACGTGGGTAGCCCAATTTCTAACTCATGATAACCTGATGTCCTACTTAACAAGTAGGCCCTATACTAGGTTACCCTTTTCATCATTTGCAAAGCCACAGAGGAGGACCAGGATCTGAGCCAGTCATGTATATATTTATGGTGATAATCATAGTCACTTTATAGTTTTATGAAACAATAGTCATCCAAGCAGTTATTTTCAGGCAACCGATAAAACCTCCGGGAATCGCCATGAAACTAAAGTGATTAACCATAAATGTAACCACATACCTGATCCAGAGCAACTTGATGTCCAAGCAATAATATTCAAGAACAATCAATCAAGCAATCATCAATATCTTGAAATTAATGCATAACATCCAAGTGTCATTGTTTTATCCAAAACATTCTCAAGATCGACTTAGATTTTACCTTAGGATTTCTAGGCCAACCTTATGCCTTTATTAGGGTTTTAGCCTTCATAATTCTTTTATCAATTTTAATTCCCCTTTTAGATCACATCCCAAATTTCAACATCATATGCACAATTAAAAGTCAATTAAGTCCAATATGACTTTTTTTACATTAAAGCTACCATTTTTATCCTTTTAAGTCATGACACGACCATTAAGGCCAATTATCATCTTTGGCTTCTTTCATATTAACATCTCATAATTTTTTATGATCTAACTCACATATGAACTCTATTTCTCACTAATTCCACATTTATCCATTAGAAAACCCTAATTACCATATTATGGGTATTTATCCATAATTAGAAAATTTTATACTCAAAATAGTGTAGATTCATCATATTTCAGTTTTATTCATGGATTTGAACAATTAAAGCCGTTAAGGGGCATAATTACCAAAGTTAGGGTTTTAAGGCACATTAAAGCATATTCATGTACATGGAACCCTAAATTAATCAA
This sequence comes from Alisma plantago-aquatica, assembly GCA_963693085.1. Lineage (NCBI taxonomy): Eukaryota > Viridiplantae > Streptophyta > Magnoliopsida > Alismatales > Alismataceae > Alisma > Alisma plantago-aquatica. The sequence goes on along the minus strand of OY856411.1, from coordinate 1,232,952,128 downwards.
ATTATGCACAAAGATCATCCCTTTAGATCTAATGTGTCCTTTTATAAACAATAGGTTAAAATCAACTTTAAACATCCATATAACCCTTCCCAATTCATTAATCATCAAAGATTAGGGTTTTTCATTAATTAAACCATTAAAGATAGCATCTTTACATACTTTTTGAATAGCTAGAAGAATTAGGCTTCAATTATATTTTTTTGTATTCCTTACATTTTTATGATCAATTTTCATATATATATATATTGTCTCCATACGACTTACCAATTATTATATACGAATTTCGCTAGATAATTACCTCTGTGCCAATCGCAGAGTACCACCTCGGCATCTGGCTCCTTTTTCCCTTTAATTTGTAACCAACTAGGTGTGGCCCTCTTAGTGGCTTGCTCCAGTGGGGCTGGGGTCCTAAACACTGCCAAAGGACGGTTTTGCCCTTTCCTTTCCACAAACGTCAGGGGCACATACGTCAATTGACCAGGGGCTTCTTCTTCCTCCGATCCTGTGAGCTACGCTCCATAGCTCCAGGCCGCTGTCAACCCAAAGGTTGACTTGGAGCTACACCGCGCCGAAGCGACATCTGATCGTGCAGAGGCCTTCGTCGAACCCCAACGAACTCACACCCACTCCCAATTCCATTGGAGGCGGCATATACGGGAAGGACAGAGAAGAAGTTCTCGCGTCAATTGTAGGGTGGAAAAGGGGGGCTGATACCATCTTAGACTAGGAATTGGTAGCAGAAGGGAAACCAAAGAGTCTGGGAGCACGTGTTCGCGGTGAACTTGTCTCGTAGAGGTGTTCCTATCATATATATAGCTCTAGGCTATGGCCGCTGACAACAACGAGATTTAGGGAAAATCTCAAAGTCCTTCCAAAATAGGAAAAACTTGGTATGAAAATGAACGTTTTCCCCGTACGAATCTATTGGATAGATTTCCAATCTCGCACACCCACTGGATTGCAAGAAAATCGAGTGGAAACTAACAAAAACCAAGCTCATGTTTCCTTTCTGGACCGAGGTAGGTGACGAGCAGCCACCGTCGGATCTCAGATCCAACGGCCCAGATTCCACGCGTCAAAAAAGATATTTCTAATCAAATTGAAAATTCGTGACATTTTAGGATTTCCTTTTCTTTTTAGGGAATTTTGCAAAAATCATATATCCCATACTACATGTCCAATTAATACCAAATTTTAAGGAAAAGTCCATAATGAATTAAACTACGTGTGTGCCAAGTTTGGGACTCAAACTCGAAAGTATGAGAGACTTTCCTTCATATGCAAGTTATTACTTATAAAGACATATTTCATGCATATTTTCTCTCTCCTATTATTTTATTTTACTTATTTGGATTCCTTTTACCATTAGAATCCATGTGGACTCAAAATCCCATCCATGATGATTCCATTATCCATATTTCCACATATTTCTTATATTTTCATCATTATCTCAACTTTCCTTCTTAATAATGCTTTATTTGATTTTATCTCTTTCTTATTGCATTATCTTTGCAACTTGGACTCCTTGGTACCCAAGGAATTCCAAAGCTATGAAATCCACCCATGGAGGTTACTTCCTAGCCTTCTAAAGGCTTCTACCTCTTTCTTTTCTCCTTTTCTTAAATATTCATTTGTTAATTGAATTTCTTTTTTTCTTTTGCTTGTTATTGGGCCCAATTGCCAATAAGGCCCTCAAACAACCAATCAAGGCTATTTACAAACGAAACTCATGCATTCAATTAAATGACATCATCATTTGTTCATATATTTTTTTAATAGGAGAAATTACATTTCTCCCCAAAAGAATATGAAAATTGGGGTTGTAACATTATTCCCCTCTTATAAGAATTTTGTTCTCAAAATTCCATCAAGCAAACAAACAATTCAGGATAAGACTTTTCCATATCCATCATTGGCCCATATATGGCTTTACCTTATCCATGGCGCTTCCAAAGAACCTTTATCATCACATATTCTTTTCTCTGAGTTTCTTTCACATTGGCATCTATAATCTCACAGGTGACTCTAGACATTTCAGCCTCCCTTGGGGCTCACTAGGTTCATTGCTCAGCACATGGCTCGGGTACCTCACATAGTGCTCTAAATTGGACACATGGAACTCATCACACATCACATTATCCAGAGCGGTAAGGCTATACACAAGCATCTCCACCAATCCATCTCAAATGGACCCATGTATCGGGGACTCATCTATCCCAGCTATAGATTAGAGGGGTCGGATTTTCATATCACATATTCTCCCATAGTGAACTACATGTCAGTCTGCTTTGCATCAGCTCACAACTCATGTCATCCCTGGGCTCTCTTTTCCATCCATTGCACGATCAAAGCGACTTCATCTGCACACACTATGGTCCTTTTTTAACCTTCGTGAGGTCCATTTACCAACATCATCTTAATGAAGTGGTGACCGAAACAACCTCCCTTACCGAGCTTCTTATATCCCGATACTGGCTATGGTGTCTATCATCACAACTTTCATAGGACAAGAATTGTCCCCATATATCACCGTAAGCGGGCACACATGCTCTCATCAGACCCTCTAGTCTGGATCATACTAACATCAGTTAGGGGTGATAAGCTGTACCAACATCGAGTTCTTCATGTATCTACTTCCACCTCATGGAAGTGAATCTTTAGGTCATACTCAAGAACCTTTGAACTCGCATCATCGTGTAGTTGAACCATCTCACTTACATGTGGTTCAACCAAATCTGTCTCCCGACAGTATTCTCTCTTTCTTTTAGATCATGTCATCTAGGTAAGGTGATCTACCATAACCCATATTACATCTTGACCTTCCTTGGTCCATGTGAGACTTACCAAAACATTCATAGTTATGAACTCCCATTCCCTCTCGGGGACTCTTTATCCTCTATATCAACTCACTGGGTTACTTGTGTTCGTCCTTCACCTCCTAGCATGCATTGAGAAAAGTCACATGTAACTTCATCTTAGATATCCACAGTACTACTACAACTTACTATTTTATTAGTACCACGGTGTATGATGAACTCAAAATCATGATCTCTTGTATGGCATGATTCCTTAAGGTTGATTCCTCAGAAACCCTAAAACATTCTAGTCGGGGTTTCATCACCTTCTTTCCCATAGAAGCGCATCTGAGGTTCTACAACCATACTTTCATCATGACAAGCCCTAGGCTGGCTAACTAAGCAACCACTAAATCGATCAACGGATCTCGTTACATCTAAGTGTTAACCAAACATATCTCACAAACTTAGGGTTCACTCAACCCCCTCTTCAAGCCTGTACACTAGCTAAACTAGATAGCTTCCTCTCAACAAGAGCATCCATTACCACTTCACATCCTTATGTGTTAGGTAATGTTGGAGACCTATATCTCCATGTATTCCACTTAACATCTCATCTCGGACTTTAGGTCTATCTTCAACAAGAAAACTCAGAGCTCCTCTTCTTGGTTATCAAAATCAATCTTATACAACTTATAAATTCCATACAACTCATGATAAGAACATCCTTATAAGATGACTACCGTAGTTCTCTTGTAGTTTGTAAACCATCCATTCATCGTACACTCCATAAAGGTACGCCATTATCTCTATCCCTATACATTATAGCAACATTTCTGCTCACATCATCTTTATCCTTGGTGTATGGCATGCATGTTGCCCTATCTCTCTGTTGGTATGTATGCCCTGAGAGCCAATCATGGGATGATTGGTGGGATACATTAAGATTGATTTGATAAACATCTAAGGCAAGCTTCCAATTCTTTATGGTTCATTCATATGAGATAGTGATAGAACATATTGAATGTCTAGAGAATGATAATACTCAATGACGTATGCCTTCAGGTTCATGACCTGAATGATGAGATCATACGGATGCTAAGAGTTTGTACATTCTTGTTATGTCCCTAGTCAGATGTCATTGTGGAAGGTAGATAGACAACAATGACACACAAGACTAGATTGTGGTGTTGGTTGATGACAAAATCTCATTAGTCATGATATAGAGATATCAAACCAAACACATAGGTACTTGTTAGAGAACAAGTGTACCGGACAGACCCACCGTGAGTTTGACACATGGAACCATGACATGGTAGTCACAGTCAGTACTCACAGTGATGGTGGTGAGTGTGATTCTTTGACCTAAAATCACTACACTCAACACATGTCATTGGGCACACTTTGACATCATCAAACGCAGTCCTGAAACATGGGTTGTTATAAAGGTGATGATTGGGTGGCTTTGACACATGGGGCTTTTGAGGGGTGAGTGATAGATATGGGATTTGTCCCTCCTGAGGGAGTTTGATATCCAAGGCCACTTGATGAGTAGGATTGAAATAGGCGTGCGCACGCATGTGTGCATCAGTATGTGATATTGATGTCATACATATCTCTTCCAATCTACTCTGAGATCAAGAAAGTGAATGGACGTTGACAGGATGACTGTTCCATGCCTCGAGTTCATTCGAGATATCAGTGACAAAGGAATTATACATTCGCTGTAACACCATTCATGGATTGTAGGATTGAAAGTTGTTCTCCAACTTTCTACTTTCACTTGGGTAGCACTGATGTGTGACTAGGCACCGCTCTTTGCTTGTGAAGTCATAAGTGCTATGTACTTTCACTGCCAATGTGAAATGGACCTGCAGGGTCACACACATAGGACTTAACCTGGAAGAGGAGTTTTGTCCACAAGAAATGTTTATATTGATTACTAAAGGAGTTTAGTAGTTCAATTAAACACTCAATTGATTGATAGCTCAAAATCATAGTGTTCAAGGTGTTGGACAAATTGATTAGAGTATCAGATTGATTGAAATTGCAATTGACTGATTCTGCACAACCTGCACTCCCAACCGATTGTTTCAAGTGTTGAACTGGTCGGCTGAGGTTGCTGAACCGGTCGGCTCAAGTGTTGAGCCGATCGGCTCATGGTCAGAGTGAAACGATCGGTTCAAGTGTTGAAACGATCGGTTCAACTGGTGCAACCGAGCAAGTTGGGAAAGTCAGGTCAGTGAGAATTTTCCTTGCGTTTCACTTGCCCAATTTGATTGGAACAAGGATTGGTATTCGATACCAATTAGAAATAAAAGTTGGAAAGTCAATCGGGAACTGGTCAGGACCATGAACCGACCGGTTCAGAAAGTGAACCGACCGGCTCATGGGTCCCAACCAATCAGTTGAGTGTCAACCGACCGGCTTAGGTTCCCCAACCGACCGTTTCAGTTGTGAAACGATCGGTTCAGGTTGCAAGTTGGTTGTTTTTGGTGGAAAATCTCGAACCCTTCTACTCCTGCTTTAGTCCCGCATTTCCCGGGATGGAGAACCCTGTCCCATGACCCTCATATATATATAGGGGTATTGGGGGCTTCTCAAAGAAGAACTCAGTGCAACCAGTTGCTCTACAAAGTTGTCGTTCTCTCTGGTTTTGGTAACCGAGAGAGAGCCCGAGCAAGTTCTTCCCGCAAAAGGGAGGTGCAACAAGGGAAGGACAACTGCAGTTGCAACTAGAGGCAGGAGATTGTGTTGGCGACTAGTATGTCAACATGAGGGTGCGACTCCTTCCACTTCCTTGTGGGACAAGGAGTGTGGAGTTCTAGGTGGTCCGTGTGGACTACTTCAGAGGCGGGAGGTCACTACCGCTCAGGAGGACAACTGTCATCCGACAGTCTGGTACGAGTAGGAGTCGTCAGTTCCGGTGCGACCAGGAGATGCACAGACACGGTCGAAGACCGGAGTTGAAGACCGCACAAGGCACGAGGTATTGCCGCCGAGCAAGCCTTCGGACAAGGTATGATTCCACAAACCATCATTTCCTATTATATAGACGTTGACGCGTTTCCTCGTGCCGGGTTTGGGGGAGAAAATTTTTGTTTCCGTTGCCTTCTCTGCCTCTCCTAAAACCCAACAGTGGTATCAGAGCCACACCAACTGCTCTATATTTTAGGAATATCGATATGATCAATTTTGGTTTGTCGCCTTTATTTATTGCATGTGATGCGAATAATATTAGCTTTATGCACATCCAATCCTAAATCCACAAATCCCAATTTACATATATGATATGTATTATTAATGCACTCGATACGCTTCACCCTTAAACGAGTTTTGTGGTGGATGTATAGCGTGGTTATGTCCAATAAACCCTATCTGTGATTGGTTGTGTGTGGTTGCTTGCATCTCGGTCTGCGCACCTATCTTCCTTCTCCTATTCCTGATGTAACTCGAAATAATTCGAGATTCTTTCCTACCTTTGCTCCCCCCGAATGTAACTCGGGGTTTCCCTTTTAAGTAATGTAATAATAGGATAGAATTTTTATTTCCTGTTATGTCAAAGAACGGCGGACATCCAGACGACATCTGAGACGATCAGTTCAAGGCGTGAACCGATCAGTTGGCGTTCCAGACGATCGGTTCAAGGAGTGAGACGATCGGTTGATGACCGGTTTGAGGAGCGAGATGAGCAGGTGGTGGCCATGATGAGATGCATGACAACCGGGCAAACCAATCGGTTGGAGGAGCCAGCCGATCGGCTGGTGGCACCTAGACGATCAGGCCAGAATGAGCAAGTCATTCATGTGATGAGTTGATATACTCGGAAGGAAAAGCACAGAGTTCATCTTGTACAGGTTTCATGTGATGTAGACCTAGATGACCGTGATTCCTCTTGGCTCGAGGAATCACATTAGGATGGCCATAATCATAGCTTTTATCGTTTTGCATGTTTTATGTGGGATATAGCATGTATATGATACGTACTATGTATTGTGGTGATTGGATATGTATATGTATATAAAAACCAAATCCCTCATTAAATATTAAGTTTTAGATGCCTTCCAAATGCGACACACGTGAAAAGCTTGATCGACCAAGTATGGGCACGCCCTAGCGTGGTGCACAGTCTATCTCGTGGAAGCGTGAAGGATGAATGTGTAGGTCTGCCCTAGCAGGGTGCATATTCATCGTGTTTACTTTGGGTCAGACTTAACAAGGTGATCTAGATAGGATCTAGCACCTTGAGGCATGGAGATGCTCATGGCAAGGAGTTTCATATGACATCTTATCAAGAGTTGCATATGATGCAATTGGCAAGAGTTGCCTACCTTAGAGATCTATGTTGTGGGTGACAGCCCTAGCTGGTCCATGACTTAGAGGATTTCAGGATCTTGCCCACTAGAAGATTGTACACTGCAATCTTCCGAATTGATGGTGAGGGCTATCAATTTGAACTAAAATAGTGGGAGCGATAATTCATTAAAGGCCTAATTTTTATCGTCAACTTTTCAAATCAATCAAATAAGTCAAAAGAGTTTTGGACTAAAATTGCATATATTTCCTTTTGTTAAAATAAATGGTTAATCAACAATAAATCACTTTATTTGCGATCGGTCTTTGAGACCAACAAATTAAATGGGAATAATTCCATGATTAGTTAGGACGTTGAGAAGTGTTCTCATTTGTAGAGTGAAAGCTCTAAGTCCTAGTTATACCAGAACCAGATAAACTCGATCCCAGCACATCAATGGCTGAAAGTATGCTTATGGAAGCATATCGAGGATGACATTGATGAGGAGTGCTTGATGTTGTGTTCTCTGTACTATGAGTTGCAGAGACAACATGAGACATATGATGTCTTCAAGACACCGTCCTAGTATATCGTGACAGAAGGAAATCCAGTAAGGTATTCACACACTCAATATGATTGGGTATGTGGAAAGACCTGACTAAGAAGGATTCCCTCTGAGCCAAGAGTTGGCTATTGGTATGATACTGCAAATGTTGCGATGATCATACAATTCATGATAAGCTACAACATGAACAGCTTTGACAAGCGTTGACAGAGTTGTTGGACATGTTGAGGATAGTAGAGGCAAAGATGAAGAAAGACAAACCATAATTTTTGATGTGATCAAAGAGAAAGGTAATTCTTAAGGGCAAGGATAAGGGCAAAGCAAAGAAGTGTTCTGATGCTAGCCAGTAATCCAAGCCGTCTTCAGCCTCAAGGCACATGGGGAAAGGGTGTATGAGAGAAATACCCTCTATATCTGGAAGAACAAAAGAAGATGAAGGAGGGGATGGAAATCTCCACCTAAGGTATCATGAAATGAACCACTTCTTTATCTGAGGTATATGATACCAAGATATGGATCTATCATATATGATATGCAAGATCCGCAAAGAAGTGATGGCCTTTGTGAAAGGACGAAGAAAGGAGTACCCATCATTGGAGCAAGTGTTGCTGCCATAGATAGGAGTATCTTTCAGTTTATTTCGGCCTAAAGGGCACGAAATAGAGTTGTGAACTGCTATTTCAATTTGCCAATAGATAGAAACACTTTATTTTTGCATATTGTATGACAATGATGGCCATCAATAAAGTTGATGTTTCAATCTTAAATATATGATCTTTGTGGCAATGTCTTGTTTATCTTGTGATACATGGTATGCATAAGATAAAATGATACCTAAAGTTATTGATAACTCAAACAATCAAATTAGCATCAATCATGAGAAATTCATTTCTAGTTTCCATGTGATGGATAAATCTAGACTCTTTTGGTTAGAGAACCAGTAAGAGGCATGAATATCTTGGACATGATTAATCAATCTTCACTAATGGTAGTGGGAGAATGATTATCCGATTAGGTATAATACATGTGATGTACTTACATACCTATTGGAACAAATGCTAATACTTCAAATGGTGTTTAGAGAAATACCAATATGAATATCTTGAAGTGTTCAAGATTATCATAGATGAAGTGCAAATTTGGTAAAGTGTTAATTCTTGATGAGATCAATGATTGAAATACTTGGACCAAATGTTTGATATCCTTATGAGTAATTATGATAGTGTATCATAGTGAACTCATGATTAAGGCATGGTGATGTCTAAATCAAGAAGGAATCATACTCTAAGGAGTTAGAGGATGATTATCAAATAACTGATTTCTTCTTAATAAAAGAATACCAAGGAGTTGTGAGTTCTTATATCCTTAACAGATACACCTCAATTATCTATGTGATGAGTTGTTCATATGATGGGTCAACTATCTAGATAAATATGAGGAACCAGATTTTGAGTTATGGTTTATGACCATTACATCCTAAATGACATCCATGTGAACCATAAGGTATGACCTTGATGGTAGCACCCATTGGATGAAATCCATAAGTGCAAATGAGTCTTAAGTGTTAAGACACATGGATAACATTTTGAGAAGGATGATGCTTGTTGCAACTTAATGACTAAGACATTTGGCATATGGATACTAAAACTGCATTCCTATGAGGAATAAAACAAGGATGTGTATGTGACACAACCTATAAGGTTTATGAATCCACTAATGCAAATGAAGTCTATAAGTTCCAATGGACTAATCAATGTGATTGATTGAGTACAAGCAACTCAGAATTGGATCTTTACTTTGATGATATAGTCAAAGGGTTTGACTGGTATGTCAAAGATAAAGAAGGGATCTGTGATTTAGTGGGAGCGTATTCACATTCCACATGTTGATGTGAAATGGAAATGTTCTAGAATGGAAATAAAAAAGTGGAAATTATCTTTAAGGAAGATAGAGATGTTTCCTATGTGATAGGAATAGAGATCTATAGAGATAGTTCTCAAAAAACCTCTTGACCTGAAAAGAGAAAGCATACATTGGCAATTTGTACTGAAGGGTTCAGTATGCACAGATTCAGTGGGAGAAAACTTGTCCATGTTACATGGAGTTAGTATCCCAAGGCCAAGTGTTCAATTCTTATGAAGAATGGAAACACTAAGAATAGATATGGATCTATCATGTATGTAATCATCCCATTATCTTGCATGTATCGACATGGCAAGAACAAAAATGCATTCATCATCTTGTATGTAGGACATGACAATATGATGTGCTCATCTTGATAACTCGTATGTGGGACATGACGAGTGGATGTCTGTCTACTTCCAGTAAGGGTTACTGGAAACCATAAGAACTTGATAAGTACTTGAGAAGTACTAGTTCTATGGAGATAAGGAAGAGTTCAATGTAAAGAGTTACATTGATGCGAACTTCCGAAAGGACAGAAAATTAATCGCAAAATATATATAGGATATATAAAAGTGAAAGTTTGTTGATAATTGGAAGTGTTCCAATAAAACCATTTAAAAGGAAATGCCGAGTATCCGTGTGTTAGAGAACATCAGTGGATACTATATGGATCTAGAAGTTCATGAGATGAACTTATAGATATTCCACTCATTGATGACAAGTATGGAATCCTTGATCATGCAATGTGGCTAAAGGTTAGCAAAGGAATACTAGATCACATATTATGGCAACTCCATCTCATACGTGTGACGTACAGCGAAGAGATGGGAGACATGCAATTTATACTGACTTTGGCAAGGCGTTGCCATTACTCACTATGAATGCACTAGAGCACAGTAACATGTGGGACATGTTTGAAGATCACTATGAATATGATTCAAGGGTGATTGGCTCGCAGTGCAAGTGGGAGTCTGTTGGTATGTATGCCATGAGAGCCAATCATGGGATGATTGGTGGGATACATTAAGATTGATTTGATAAACATCTAAGGCAAGCTTCCAATTCTTTCTGGTTTAGTCATATGAGATAGTGATAGAACAGATTGAATGTCTAGAGAATGATAATACTCAATGACGTATGCCTTCAGGTTCATGACCTAAACGATGAGATCATACGGATGCTAAGAGTTTGTACATTCTTGTTATGTCCCTAGTCGGATGTCATTGTGGAAGGTAGATAGACAACAATGACACACAAGACTAGATTGTAGTGTTGGTTGATGAAAGAATCTCATTAGTCATGATATAGAGATATCAAACCAAACACATAGGTACTTGTTAGAGAACAAGTGTACCGGACAGACCCACCGTGAGTTTGACACATGGAACCATGACATGGTAGTCACAGTCAGTACTCACAGTGATGGTGGTGAGTGTGATTCTTTGACCTGAAATCACTACACTCAACACATGTCGTTGGGCACACTTTGACATCATCAAACGCAGTCCTGAAACATGGGTTGTTATAAAGGTGATGATTGGGTGGCTTTGACACATGGGGCTTTTGAGGGGTGAGTGATAGATATGGGATTTTTCCCTCCTGAGGGAGTTTGATATCCAAGGCCACTTGATGAGTAGGATTGAAATAGGCGTGCACACGCATGTGTGAATCAGTATGTGATATTGATGTCATACATATCTCTTCCAATCTACTCCGAGATCAAGAAAGTGAATGAACGTTGACAGGATGACTGTTCCATGCCTCGAGTTCATTCGAGATATCAGTGATAAAGGAATTATACATTCGCTGTAACACCATTCACGGATTGTAGGATTGAAAGTTGTTCTCCAACTTTCTACTTTCACTTGGGTAGCACTGATGTGTGACTAGGCACCGCTCTTTGCTTGTGAAGTCATAAGTGTTATGTACTTTCACTGCCAACGTGAAATGGACCTGCAGGGTCACACACATAGGATTTAACCTGGAAGAGGAGTTTTGTCCACAAGCAATGTTTAGATTGATTACTAAAGGAGTTTAGTAGTTCAATTAAACACTCAAATGATTGATAGCTCAAAATCATAGTGTTCAAGGTGTTGGACAAATTGATTAGAGTATCAGATTGATTGAAATTGCAATTGACTGATTCTGCACAACCTGCACTCCCAATCGATCGTTTCAAGTGTTGAACTGGTCGGCTGAGGTTGCTGAACCGGTCGACTCATGGTCAGAGTGAAATGATCGGTTCAAGTGTTGAAACGATCGGTTCAACTGGTGCAACCGAGCAAGTTGGGAAAGTCAGGTCGGTGAGAATTTTCCTTGTGTTTCACTTGCCCAATTTGATTGGAACAAGGATTGGTATTCGATACCAATTAGAAACAAAAGTTGGAAAGTCAGTCGGGAACTGGTCAAGACCACGAACCGATCGGTTCAGAAAGTGAACCGACCGGCCCATGGGTCCCAACCGATCGGTTGAGTGTCAACCGACTGGCTCAGGTTCCCCAACCGACCGTTTCAGTTGTGAAACGATCGGTTCAGGTTGCGAGTTGGTTGTTTTTGGTGGAAAATCTCGAACCCTTCTACTCCTACTTTAGTCCCGCATTGCCCGGGATGGAGAACCCTATCCCATGACCCTCCTATATATATAGGGGTATTGGGGGCTTCTCAAAGAAGAACTCAGTGCAACCAGTTGCTCTACAAAGTTGTCGTTCTCTCTGGTTTTGGTAACTGAGAGAGAGCCCGAGCAAGTGCTTCCCGCAAAAGGGAGGTGAAGCAAGGGAAGGACAACTACAGTTGCAACTGGAGACAGGAGAGTGTGTTGGCGACTAGTACGTCAACAGGAGGGTGCGACTCCTTCCACTTCCTTGTGGGACAAGGAGTGTGGAGTTCCAGGTGGTCCATGTGGACTACTTCAGAGGTGGGAGGTCACTGCCGCTCAGGAGGACAAATTTCATCCGACAGTCCAGTACGAGTAGGATTCGTCAGTCCCAGTGCGACCAGGAGATGCACAGACACCGTCGAAGACCAGAGTTGAAGACCGCGCAAGGCGCGAGGTATTGTCGTCGAGCAAGCCTCAGGACAAGGTATGATTCCACAAACCATCATTTCCTATTATATAGATGTTAACGCGTTTCCTCGTGCCGGGTTTGGGGGAGAAAATTTTTGTTTCCGCTGCCTTCTCTACCTCCCCTAAAACCCAACACTCTCACCCCCATAATGAGAGGAAATAAGCATTTGGCTGCAGTCCAAATACATAGTTCTTCCTATTCCAAGAGTAGAGATGGTGCATCCCGCATTGCCGGTACACCTTCCAGTCTAGGTTGAAATGCACAACACATGTTCCTACATCATGAACATCTCGATATTAAGGTTACTTCCATGGAAAACTGGTCTCAAACCCACTTGGGTTACCACACAATCCTTGGTCATCTCCTCTAGGTCTGTAGGGTGCCGACACTTTTGGGTCATCCCTCTTCCCTTATGCATCCAGAGAGTGCCCTCCTCACCTGCCCTTTGGGTCCCATGAGTTCATGAAGGTGATCAATCTCCTAACTCATGGCCCTCAGACAATGATAGTTGTTACCTCCCGACCCTATGGTCATGTGAAACTAGGGAATTAGGCAACTCCTACTTTCATCAGACTTATCCCTACCTGACCCTAGGATAGACTTAGGATTCTAATATAGTACATGTCCAACTTAGAACCTTACCCAAGTCTCCATCATCTCTCTCAGCATTCATGGGCTGACTTTCATCCATTCATAGGGGTCATGGCAATTTACCTACCTTGGTCAGGCCCCATACTGGTTACCTCCATGGTAACACATCCACATGCACTCAGAGATGGTTATGTATGGGTCTACATGCTCATTCTCATACTATGCACTTTTCACTTAATTTTCCATTATTCCATGAGACCTCTTAAGGTTACCTCAAACCCAACAATAGTTGATCCATACCCTACAGAAGGGTCCTCTCCCAGGATGGGAGGAAACTATCTCTTGATAGCAACAAAGGTCACAAATGTCCTTATGTCTAGGGTTTACATCAACATGAGCATGCTTAACCCAGTCAAACTACTAAGGCATGTAGCTAACAAGAAGTCTCCTTGTAGGTCCTACTTGTTCTCACTCCTTCATATTGGACCATCATCATACATACATATGTCACCAACCTATAAGTTGGGGGGTTCATCAAACTTATACCTTAAACCAAGGGGTTCCCATTCCTCTAAACATGAGGAGTGTCATGCTCGAATCTATAGAAACTCAAAACTCATCATGAACATCAGGTACACTACTTCCCCCCTTAGGTCTAGGAACGCTAGGTTCACTTCTCTGCAAGAGTTTTCCAACTGCATGCTCAGCTTTCCAACCATGAACCAACTAGGTATGAGGCCTTCCAACTTGATACTATACATTCTCAGGGTCTAAGAAACTCTTCTTCCTATCCTTAGAAGGTGAGGTAGGCACTTACTACTTCCATAGATTGGTTCAAGAAGTCTCTTTCCCTTACTAGGGTTTGGTCCCTTATAAGGCAACCAAGATATCATCAGACTCCAGGGATCATGCACGAGGCAACCACATCCATCCTCCTAGGTCAACCCAATCTCTCAGGGTTCCTTATTTCTTAGAGTCTAAGCTTCCAACCTTCTTGCTTGGGTCTTGCTCTCTCTCTCTAGAGATAACCCTACAACAACCTCACTACTAGAGGTTCTCTCTCTAAGGTGGATCAAACTCACATGCATACACCTATATGGGTGAAACCTATGTTCGCTCAAGATCATCCATAGCTCTTTATGCTTATCTCTTAAGCTCCCCAACATTCCCTTTTTGGCCTAGGTTTCAACCTACTGTCAACACTACTGATGTACTCAAGGTGCATATTATACCATGCTCATATCAGCCCATAGGGTTTCTATATGTTCTTCACTAACCTCATCAATGAAGGAGTTATCCTTCACCCTAACATGTACGACCCTACCAAGGTTGGGTCCCCAAAAGGTACTAGGTCAGTCAACCTCACATGGCTTAAACTATCATAGGGATTCAAAACTTCCATCTCATCATGCCATCTCTCTCTAACCACCACTTTGGGTTAGGGTTAGCATCATCCTCATAAGATGTGCCAGGTCTCTACCTATAATGGAGGTCTCGACCTCCAAGTCTAACTCTCTACTCATCCTCCGGACAAGAAGGTCTAACCTCAGGTCTCTCCTGAGGGCACGACAACACATGTCATGCAACCTAAGCATGCAACTAATCTTTAGTTTATGCTTAAACTATTAAGCTTATATCCATGACATCTTATTTACATGCTTTTAATTAATTTGGTGGAGGATTCCTTAACCTTATTATACATACCCTGACCTCAAGAGGGTGAGGAAGAGAGAGAAAGACCCTAAACCTTAGAATCCTTATCAAAATTAGTGTTGAGAAGGGATGAACAAGATGAGAGAGTCCTACATGTATCTTATTTCGAGTCAGATCCTAAGACACTGGCCAGGCAGTCACACAAATCTGAGAGTCCTCATATTTCGACTAGTGGTGTAGAGGAAAATCTTGCCATCCCCCGGACGTGATCCTTTTCTAGACACCTCTGTCTTTTGGAAAATCCTCTAATAAATCCCTTGGGTTCTACAGAGTTTGTAAAATTTAATAATTATTAAAGATTAGATGAGGAACCAGGGCTCTAATACCAAATGTAACGACCACGCCTCCCGACAACCCCCAATTAAGGGAGACCAAGAGGCCAGAGCCGTTATCCCAAATTCAGGATCAAAGGTTCGACAAAAAATATAATAATTATCAAATTCTACCAAATTATACTGAAAGGCTAATAAACTTTTTGCATACCTTTTGAAAAATTTGGATTTCTAAACTTCTATCCACATACAAAAACTATTTTAACTAATCCTCCTTGCACTTTAATTCATGTATCCACAACGTGCCAATTTACTATTTGTCCTTTTCAATGCTGTACCTAAAATGCCGACAAACAAAACGTCGGTCATCATAAATGAATATGTCAGTATGTGGGGGAAACAATAATCGTGCAATTAATCTGTAACAATATATTGCATTCAATTATGATTTAACAAACAACTTTATGTTTTAAGTATAATTGCTCAATCCATCCATACCCTAGCCTCTGCGTTGTCCCTGCAGTGGACCTGGATGCTACCTTCCTTATGGTAGATCCCCATTAAACCCCTCATGATCCTACCTAACATGTGAATCAATTTCTAGGGTTGAGTCGCATGGCACTACCCATAGGTAGCCCACTCCCTAACACATGGTGTGCTAAAGAGTCTCATGGCACTACATGTGGGTAGCCCAATTTCTAACTCATGATAACCTAATGTCCTACTTAACAAGTAGGCCATGTACTAGGTTACCCTTTTCATCATTAGCAAAGCCACAGAGGAGGACCAGGATCTGAGCCAGTCATGTATATATTTATGGTGATAATCATAGTCACTTTATAGTTGCATGAAATAATAGTCATCCAAGTAGTTATTTTTAGGAAACCGATAAAACCTCTGGGAATCACCATGAAACTAAAGTGATTAACCATAAACGTAACCACATACCTGATCCAGAGCAACTTGATGTCCAAGCAATAATATTCAAGAACAATCAATCAAGCAATCATCAATATCCAGAAATTAATGCATAACATCCAAGTGTCATTGTTTTATCCAAAACATTCTCAAGATCAACTTAGATTCTACCTTAGGATTTCTAGGCCAACCTTATGGTTTTATTAGGGTTTTAGCCTTCATAAAGCTTTTATCATTTTAAAGCCCCTTTTATATCACAAACCCTAATTTCAACAGCATAGACACAATTAAAAGTCAATTACGTCCAATATGCCATTTTTACATTAAAGCTACCATTTTTATCCTTTTAAGTCATGACACGACCATTAAGGCCAATTATCATCTTTAGCTTCTTCCAGATTAACAACTCATAATTCTTTATGATCTAATTCACATATGAACTCTATTTCTCACTAATTCCACATATATCCATTAGAAAACCCTAATTACCATATTATGGGTATTTATCCACAATTAGAAACTTTTATACTCAAAATAGTGTAGATTCATCATATCTCAGTTTTATTCATGGATTTGAACAATTAAAGCCATTAAGGTTCATAATGACCAATGTTAGGGTTTCAAGGCCCATTAAAGCATATTCATGTACATGGAACCCTAAATTAATCAAATTATGCACAAAGATCATCCCTTTAGATCTAATGTGTCCTTTTATAAGCAAAAGGTTAAAATCAACTTTAAACGTCCATATAACCCTTCCCAATTCATTAATCATCAAATATTAGGGTTTTTCATTAATTAAACCATTAAAGATAGCATCTTTACATAATTTTTGAATTTCCAAAATAATTAGGCTTCAATTATATTTTTATTATATTCCTTACATTTTTCTGATCAATTTTCATATATATATATTGTCTCCATGCGATTTACCAATTAATATATACGAATTTCGTGAGATAATTACCTCTGTGCCAATCACAGAGCACCACCTCAACATTTGGCTCCTTTTTCCCTTTAATTTGTAACCAACCAGGTGCGGCCCTCTCAGTGGCTTGCTCCAGCGGGGACGAGGTCCTAAACACCACCAAAGGATGGTTTTGCCCTTTCCTTTCCACAAACGTCGGGGGCACATATGTCAATTGACCCATGACTTCTTCTTCCTCCGATCTCGCGAGCTACGCTCCACAGCTCCAGGCCACAGTCAACCCAAAGGTTGACTTGGAGCTACACCGCGCCAAAGCGACATCTGATCGTGCAGAGGCCTTCGTCGAACCCCAATGAACTCACACCCACTCCCAATTCCATTGGAGGCGGTGTATATGGGAAGGATGGAGAAGGAGTTCTTGCGTCAGTTGCAGGGTGGAAATGGGGTCCGATACCAACTTAGACTAGGAATTGGTAGCAGAGGGGAAACCCCAGAGTGTGGTAGCACGTGTTCGCGGTGAACCTGTCTCACAGAGGGGTTCCTATCATATATATATATCTCTAGGCTATGCCCGCTGGCAGCAATGAGATTTAGGGAAAATCTCAAAGTCCTTCCAAAATAGGCAAAACTTGGTATGAAAATGAACATTTTCCCCGTACGAATCTATTGGAGAGATTTCCAATCTCGCACACCCACTGGATTGCAAGAAAATCAAGTGGGTACTAACAAAACCGAGCTCATGTTTCCTTTCTGGACCGAGGTAGGTGATGAGCAGCCACCGTCAGATCTCAGATCCAACGGCCCAGATTCTACGCGTCAAAAAATGACATTTCTAATCAAATTTAAAATTCATGACATTTAAGGATTTCCATTTCATTTTAGGGAATTTTACAAAACTCATATCTCCCAAACCACATGTCCAATTAATACCAAATTTTAAGGAAAAATCCATAATGAATTAAAATACTTGTATACAAAGTTTGGGACTAAAACTCGAAAGTATGAGAGACTTTCCTTCATATGCAAGTTATTACTTATAAAGACATATTTCATGCATATTTTCTCTCTCATATTCTTTTATTTTACTTAGTTGGATTCCTTTTACCATTAGAAACCATGTGGACTCAAAACCCCATCCATGATGATTCCATTATCCATATTTTCACATATTTCTTATATTTTCATCATTATCTCAACTTTCCTTCTTGATAATGCTTTATTTGATTTTATCTCTTTCTTATTGCATTATCTTTGCAACTTGGACTCCTTGGTACCCAAGGAACCCCAAAGATACGAAATCCACCCTTGGAGGTTACTTCCTAGCCTTCTAGAGGCTTCTACCTCTTTCTTTTCTCCTTTTCTTAAATATTCATTTTTTAATTGAATTTCTTTTTTTCTTTTGCTTGTTATTGGGCCCAATAGCCAATAAGGCCCTCAAACAACCAAGCAAGGCTATTTACAAATGAAATTCATGCATTCAATTAAATGGCATCATTATTTGTTCATAAATTTTTTTAATAGGAGAAATTACATTTCTCCCCAAAAGAATATGAAAATTGGGGTTGTAATACTTTACCACCAACTCTTCCTCTCTGTCGTAGATGAGGAACTGATAATTTATCCTTCTCAAGTACTTAAGGATGTTCTTCACATCAGTCTAGTGAGCATCACCTAGATCTGACTGATATATGTTTGCCATGCTCAAGGCATACGCGACATCAGGATGGCTACACAACATTGCATACATGATTGATCCAACTCCTGATGCATATGGAGTCATACTCATGTGTTCCCTTTCCTCACAAGAACTGGGACTTTAAGCTTTAGAGATGGTAACTCCATGTACCATGGGCAGGTTTCCTCTCTTTGAGCTCTCCATGTTGAACCTCTTGAACACTTTGTCAATGTATGTGCTTTGACTTAGTCCAAGAATCCTTTTATATCTATCTCTATAGATCTTTATCCCCAAAATGTAGGATGATTCTCCAAAGTCATTCATAGAAAATGTATTTCTCGACCATGTATTTACCTTCTCTAAACTAGGGATGTCATTCCCCATCAACAATATGTCATCTTCATACACTATGAGGAATTTCACTATTCTCCCACTTACCATCGTGTACACACAAGGTTCATCTTCATTTTGAATAAAGCCAAACTCTTTGACTTTCTCATTTAAATGAAGATTCCAGCTCTAAGATGCTTGCTTCAATCCATAGATTGACTTTTGTAGCTTACAAACTGTATTTGCATCCTTTGTACTTATAAAACCCTCAAGTTATTTCATGTACACATCATCAAGAAGATTCTCATCAAGGAATGTGGTTTTATCATCCATCTGCCAAATTTCACAGCCATGATAAGATGTAATAGTAAGCATGATCTTGATGGACTTAAATATGGCCACTAGAGAAAAAGTTTCATCATAGTCAACACCTTGAACTTGTCTGAAACCCTTTGCAACCAATCTACCCTAATAAGTTTGTACTTTCCCATCCATGTCGATCTTCTTCTTGAAGACCCACTTGCACCCTATGGTTTTTACCCCTTTAGGTGGATCCCCCGACGTCCAACCTTATTGGTATACATGGATTCCATCTTAGATTTCATGGCCTCAAGCCATTTCTCAGATCTGGTCCCTCGGTAGATTCTAGATAGGTTGTTGGCTCATCATCTATGACCAACTCACCACCTTCCTCAGTCTCAAGATATCCAAATCTCTCATGTTCAAGGTGTGTCCTAGTAGATCTACGAGGTACCTGTATCACTTGAGGAATTTGAGATTCCGCAACACTTTTGATTCTCTTTGTTCCTCTTGTACATCTATTGGTTCAAGGTTTTTTGTTGGTCTCAAACTTCTTTGAGTTCCACTTTCCTCCCACTAATTTCTTTGGAAATAAAATCCATCTCTAGGAATGCAACATCTCTGAAAACAAACACTTTGTTTTCAAATAGGGAATAAAAGTAATATCATTTTTATCTCTTTAGGGTATCCAACAAAATAACATTTATCAGATTTAGGGCCAAGCTTTTCAGGAAATATTTTCCTCATATAAGCTTCACATCCCCAGATATTCATAAAAGACACTTTGGGACGCTTCCCAGTCCATATCTCATATGGTGTCTTTTGAACCGATTTAGATGGTACTTGGTTTAGTGTAAATGTGGTGGTTTCAAGAGTAGAAACCCAGAAGGTACTCGGGAGATCAGCTAAACTCATAATTGATCACACCATATCTAGAAATGTGTGATTCCTTCTTTCTGATACACCATTATGTTGAGGTGTTCCAGGTGGAGTCCATTGAGACACAATCCCATGGGATCTAAGAAGGTCCTCAAACTATTGACTTAAGTATTCTCCACCTCAACCGGAACGAAGTGCCTTTCTACTTTTGCCAAGTTGGTTCTGTACTGCATTCATAAACTCCTTGATCATGTCAAGTGTTTCTGACGTATGTTTCATCAAGTAAACATAATCATATATACTGAAGTCATTGGTGAAGTTAATGAAGTATGGATACCCACATCTAGAAATTGTTCTAAAAGGCCACACACATCAATATGTACGAGTCCTAATATATCACTATCCTTCTCATTGTTACCAGTGAAAGGGGTCTCAGTCATCTTACCCAACAAACAAGATTCACACATCCCCACTGATTCAAAATCAAAAGAGTCCAAATAACCATCTTTATGGAGTCTAGATATGCGATTCTCATTTATGTGCCCTAGACAACATTGCCAAAGGTATATTTATTTTGAGTGGTTGAGTTTTAGTCTTTTGGTATTTATGTTATAAACATCTACCTATAGATTTAGCAAATAAAAACCATAACACATTGGGGCACTGCCATAAAAGATCCCATCTTTAGAAATAGAGCATCGGCCATTCTTAATATGAAATTCATATGCATCCTTGTTCATACAAGATACAAAAATGATGTTTCTATATATGGCAGGTACATTATAGCAATTTACTAATTCTATTACAAGCCTTGTGGGTAGAGATATACTATAGGTTCCAACTATTGTGGGCGCAACTCTTGCGCCATTTGCAACTAGGAGTTCAACCTCACCCTTTCCCAAAGGCCTACTTCTTTTCACATCATGCATATTCGAGCATATGAGAGATATACATATGATATCTAGTACCCATGATGAATAAGTACATAAGTTTATCTCAATAACATATATACCTGAAGTGGAGATTTGTATCCCCATTGTCTTCTTCCTGAATGCCTTCAAGTACAAAGGTTGAGTTCCTCTTGTACTTTTCTTTCTCCTCATCTTGAGTGTTGAAGATCTAGATTTGGGCTTGGACTCAGAACTCTTCACGACCTTGCTTTCATCCTTGGACTTAGCTCTGCTGATCATCATCACGGATTTGTCCTTCTTCATTCTTGCTTCAGCATGTATCAGCATCCCAAGCAAATCTGACATCGGTCTGGCCGTATTATTCACATGATAACATGCAACAAAGTGGCTATATGATTTTGGCAATGATTTTAGAATCATATCCATGACCCACTCTTGTCTCAAAGAGAATCTCAATTCTTCAAGATGATACACATGTCTAATCATATTGAGCACATGATCTTTTATTGAGTTTCCTTTTGTCATTTTACACTCAAAGAGCTCCTTTATGACATTGTTCCTTTCTTACTTCATGAGATCATGGTTCATTTTCTTAATATGTTTCACCGTATCAAGAATCCTCATATCCTCACATAGCTCATGCAACTCATAGTTCATGCAGCTTAGTATAAGGTACTTTATGTCCAAGGCATCATTGGCATGCTTCCAGTAAGCATCCACCTTAGTCCTAAGCGCATCAGGAGCAGGTCTTTCTCACAAGGGTTTATCAAGGGCATAGAGTCAACACTCTTTATTGCAAACTCTTCTCAAAGTTCAAAACTAGTCATGGAAATTTACCATGTCAAGTTTGTCCTTCCTAAGGACTAGTAGCATTACTTATTTGTTCGTCATTTGATTCTACAAGAGAAAATTTGCATTTTTCCAAAAACCCTTTTTGATTTGATTTGATTTGATTTACAAAATTGACGATATTAATTAGGTATTTAATTGATTATTGCTCCCACTATTTTATTTAGATTGATAGCCCTCACATATTAATTTGAAAGATTGTAAGTACAATATTATAGTGGCCTAAGATCCAAAATAATTCAACTATTACTCGGTCAACACCAGGGTCCATAGTCAATTATTAAGGCAGACAACTTTGCCAATTGTATCATATGCAACTCTTAGATAGATGATATGCGCAAGTCCTTTCCATAATCATCTACATGCTTCTAGTCCTTAATCTCATTAAGGATACACAGTAAAGCCCGACCCAAAAGCCAACACAACACAATAGATATGCACCCTGCTTGGATAGAATCTACATATCTACCATCACACTTCCACAAGATGGACGATGCACCATGCTTGGGCGTAACCTATGCTTAGTCGATCAAGCTTTTCATGTATGCTGCTTTTAGAAAGCGTCTAAGACTTAAAATTTAATTTAGGGAGTTTGTATTTATAAATACATATACTTTATACAATTACCACATATATAGTAAGTATCATATACATTCTATATCCCACAACAAAAACATGCAATAAATAAAAAATGATAGTTATGGCCATCCTAATGTAATTCCTTGGATCCACAAGGAATTACCACAACCTAGGGTCTACATCACATGTAGAAACCTATTGTTGATGAATGTTTGTGCTTGCCAATCTGGGTTGATCAGTTCAACCCTTGAACTGATCAACTCATCTTATGGTTGATCGGTTGGTCATCATACCAGTCATCTAGTCTGCGGTTCATCATATGTTGGGTTTCCATCCGATCAATTGGGTCTAACACCCAATCAGTTTGGTTTGTCCTCCTTGGTCCTCTTCAGTTGTCTAGTCGGTCAGCTTGCCTCTGAGACGATTGGTTGGCATGGTCTGAGCGTCTTCTTCTTCATCATAACAAGAATGTAAACTGTCCTACTATTACATAATTATTGAGAAACCTTGAGTTACATTTGAGGGGAGCAAAGGTAGGAGAGAATTAAACTTTTACAATTAGAAGATAAGGTATAGGCTCAATATGGAAATTGAGATGAAATAGGAATAACCATCCACACACAACCATGCACAAACAATTAGGGTTATTGACCATAACAATGTTACACATCCACCATCAAAACTCACTTTTTGGGTGATGCGTGTAAATTGCATATATATATATATATATATATATATATATATATATATATATATATATATATATAGAGAGAGAGAGAGAGAGAGAGAGAGAGAGTCAGGCTAGTGTACACTCGAGTGTACCGGAGGCACCGTACACCTCAGTCTTTTTTAAAGATGCAATAAATTTTTGAAAAATCTAAACCGTTGATCTTCTTAAATATCTTAAGAACATACTATATAATAAATTTTAGCTCATTTGGACACGTATAGGTTGTGCTTCTAAAGGATGCAAAAATCAGGCATTTCAAATTAGTTTTGTGCGTCGATTTTGTAGCCCTTGGATGAGGGACTTACACTCATCCAAATGAGCTCAAATTTTGTATGTGGCCTATTATTATTGTAACCATTAAGATCAATGGATTAGATTTTAGAAAAACATGCTCAAGATAGACAAACACCATTGGGGTGTAAATGTAATCTATACACTCGAGTGTATTCTAGCCTGACTCTCTCTCTCTCTCTCTCTCTCTATATATATATATATATATGTGTGTGTGTGTGTGTGTGTGTGTGTTAGGAAGTGTGTACCTGCCGGTACATATAACTTACGTGTACTGGCCATGAAAATGGCTCATATGGTGCATGTTCGTAAATCCAACAATATATATTGATTCCTCAATCATTACCAAATATCATATAGATCATGAGATATAACAATATTTCATTAAATGGTTTATGTAATTTATACAACTTATCGTTGATTATAAAATATACATATTCTTTCTTAGGATGGTCTAACAATATATGATTGTGGTGATTTTTTATACACATCTTATCTAAGGGGTGAACATCACATCCATAAGGTTAGATTGTTCAATATATTTTTATGATCATCATAAATAAAGATGGGTACATGTAAGCTACATGTACTCAAGTACACAATTCTTTTAGCCATATATATAATATGCAATTTACATTAGTTTGGGGTTATGTGTGGTATTTGTTTGGACAAAATTTATTCACATAATGTGAAAAAATAAATGAGAAAATCATAAATATGATCATATCAATTATCCCAAAATATAGTATATTGACGTTGGCTCTGATACCACTGTATGAAAATATGGCTAAAGAATAGGTAGCGAAAACAAAAAAAAATTCTACCATATTCCTCATTATACCAGCGGATCGTGTCAACAACTACATAATGGAAAGGATGGTTTTGAGGATATACCCTATCCTGCAGTAAGTCCAGTGACATCTCCTCATTGTTGTAGTCATGTAGCACTTCGAATTGCACTGGGACTCATCCGCTATAGCTCTTGGATTCCACCATAGATAATAGACTTGAACGGTGTCTGCAGTGGCTCCTCATCTCACCACGTACTACTAGATGACGTTGTACTCCTAGTGATGCACAAAGGAAACCTTGCCTCTATGGTAGTCCACACAGACCGCCTAGAATTCATGTCATCCTACTAGAGAAGATAGGAAGGAGTCATCCCTCCCATTGGTATACTAGTCACCAACTTTCTCTCCCACAATTGTTCTCCCTTGCTATCCCTCCCTTTATTGTGTATCACTTGCTCAGATTCTCTTGATTACCACAACTAGAGAAGACAAATAGTTGTCAGAGACAATTGATGTGTCTAAGAAGCCGCAAGTACACCTCTATTTATAGGAGGGGTTAGGGTTTGGGTTCCTAGTCTGTGTGGGACTGGAAGGGACCAGAATTTCCATGAATTAATTTGCCTTTGATGGGTGAATCGGTTAGCTGGCATAGTGATCCGATCAGTTCACTCAATGAGCCGATCTTTTCACATGTTTCTCAATCACAATTTGAATTGACAATTAGTTTCCAATTAATGTCTAACATTAGTTCCTTGTGCCAATCAAATTGAACAAGTGAAATGATCAACTATTCTCATGAATTGGGAAAATCACTAGAAGCTTTGGTTGGCATGACTGAGCCGATTAGTTCATCCAGTGAACTGATCGGTTGGTGTCCTAATTCATGCATAATTTAGCCATTTCAATTTCCAATGAACCTGACACCCTAACTAGCCACTCCAACACTTGAACTTGATTGTTATTAGTCCAGTCATTTAACTGGTTGTTTAATTGAATACCTAAACATATTTAGTAATCAACTTAAACATAATCCATAGATAAACTTGTCTTCTAGTTGAATTCCTATGTGTGTGACCATATAGGTTCCATATTATGTTGGAAGTGAATGTCCATAACTAGTTATGACATCACAAGCAAGGAGTAGTGCCTAGTCACACATCATTGATACTCAAGTAAATGGAAAGTTGGAGAACAACTTCAAACTACAATCTACTATGGTGTTACAGTGTTTGTATAGTTCCTTTGTCACTGATATTCAGATTGAACTCAAGGCATGGAGCAGTCATCATCTTCAACATTCAATCTTATTCCTTGAACTAGAGCAAACTGTTCAAGATATATGTAATCTCAATATAATATATTGACTCACATGTGCTCAATATAATATATTGACTCACATGTACATGGCCATGCATTTCTTAGTCTCACTTATCAAGAGGCTTAAGATATCATACTCCTCTAGGAGGGACACATCCCATCTACATCACTTATAGTCACCCCCATGTGTCACAGCGTACCCAATCATGACCTTTATGATAATCCTTATTCAGGATTATGGTGGATGATGTTCAAGTACACCGAACAACATGTGATGAGTGTAGTGACTTTAGGTCCAAGAACTACAATCACCACCAATAATATGAGAGCTAACTATGACTATCATTGTAACAGTTTCTGTGTGTTACTCTCATGGTGGGTCTATCTGATACATTGTTCTCTAACATGTATTTGTGTGCTTGGTTTGATATAACATATCATGACTAATGAGATTTTGTCATAAACCAACACACACTCTAATCTTATGTGTTATTGTTGTCTATCTGTCTTCCACAATAACATCCAACTAGGAACATAATGAGAATGTATATACTCTTAACATCTGATGATCTCATTATTCACGTCATGTACTTGAAGACATATGTCATTGAGTAATATCATTCTCTAGACATTTATTATGTTACATCATTATCTCATAACTGAACAAACCAGAATAAATTGGAATCTTGCCTTTATTTACTAATCAATTCATTTACATATTATTCCATTACAATCATCATATGATTGGCTCTCTCGGCATACATACCAACACATTTAACACATGTGAATCACCTTTCAATCCATGTACAATAATCAATATTCCTTGATGTTAAAACATCAATATTTGAGCATTAAAGTCTTACCACACATGACTTATTTGGAAAAACCATGTCACTCCTAGAACAACATCTCAAATCCCAATTGTATTAGTAGGAAATCTTCTTGCATCACAAAGTTGGAGATCCTAAATTGTACCCTAAGACTTTCCTCTTGATCTAATCTTTTCTCTATTAGCCATTGCTAGTGTATACTCTTGATTTATATTCACCAAAAATGATCCCTTCTTCACAATTTGAGTATCTAAGAAGTGATGAGTACTCCCATGGCCTAATAAAGATATAATCATCATGCCTTGAATCTTGATTCTTACCATCATTATCTAAGGTCTTTCTTATCCTATAAATGCCTACAATGCAATCCTTGGTTCCTCATATGGTTTATTCTACATATAAATGTTAAATACATCTTCATCTTCCTCTAAATCTTTGATTAAAGTGTAGCTTCCCCTTAACTTTGCATTTGTGGTCAGAATTTCATCTTTCAATACAACTAAAGTAAAGATTATTCTATCTTATGAACTTATCTTCTTATCTCAAGAAACTCTAGGGAATAAAATGTGTTATGTCCTCACTCTTCTTCCCATATTTATCTTCATCTCTTCCTTGTGGTTTGAACTTATGTCATTTATCTAGGAAGTTTTCTTCCTAGCTAGAACTAGGAAACTCACCAACCATACTTTTAGGTTTTTTCCCCTTACATGACACCTTATATTCTCTCTTCATCCCACTTACAAGTGTCTCTAACTTAAATGAGTCATACAACCTAGGTAGTCTATTAATCAATGCATACTTATCCTAGTTTTAGACACATTTATTTGTCTAGTTTTGTATCTAGTTTTCCTAATTACCCCTAGAAATAGCTTCAATTAGTTCTTTTTTAGATTTCATGTCAATTTATAGGGATTTTGATACTTTTTTTGACTCCCTTTGTAGGTTTAAAGTTTATCAATCCATACCACCCATACCAGCATGGCCTCGAGGGTCCCGCTACCCTTTAGTAGGCAGGGGTTGTGAGGGGTGTTGGTATGTATGCCCTGAGAGTCAATCATATGATGATTGCAATGGCATAACTTGTAATTAATTTCATTAATAAATAAAGGCAATATTCCAATTTGTTTTGTTTGATTTAGTTATGAGATAATGATGTAACATTATAAATGACTAGAGAATAATATTACTCAATGACGTATGTCTTCATGTACGTGATTGGAGATATGAGATCATACAAATGTTAAGAGTACATACATATTCTCATTATGTCCCTGGTCGGTTCTTATTGTGGAAGGTTGATAGACAACAATAACACAAAAGATCAAAGTGTGATTTGGTTGATGACAGAATCTCATTAGTCATAATATGGCTATATCAAACCAAGCACATAGATACATGTTAGAGAACAGTGTATCAGAGAGATCCACCATGAGACTGACACATGGAAACCATTACCATGGTATTTGTAGTCATCTCTCGCAGTGATGGTGGTGTTTGTGGTTCTTAGACCTACAATCATTGCACTCATCACAAGTCATTCGATATGCTATGACATCATCAAATGAAATCTTGAAACATGGGTTGTTATAAAAGTGATGATTGGGTAACTCTGACACAAGGGGACTGACTATGAGTGATAGATATGGGATTTTTCCCTCCTATGGGAAGTATGATATCCTAGGCCTCTTGTTTAGCGAGATTGAGAAATACATGGCTATGTACATGTGAGTCAAAATGTGATATTGAGCTTACATATATCTTAGACAGTCTACTCTAGTTCAAGAAATAAGATTGAATGTTGAAGAGGGTGGTTGTTCCATGCCTCAAGTTTAACCTGGATATCAAAGACAAAGGAATTAACAAACATTGTAACACCAAGTACATATTGTAGGTTGAAGTTGTTCCCCAACTTTCCATTTACTTGGTTGGAAATGATGTGTAACTAGGCACTGCTCGTTGCTTGTGATGTCATAAGTTGTTATGAACATTCACTGACAACATAATATGGGACCTATAGGGTCACACACATAGATCTTGACCTAGAAGAGGAGTTTAATCTTGAATGATGATTGAATTGATTACTAAAGTGTTTAGGTATTCAATTCACACAACACATCATCTGGATACACTTCCAGATGATCATATCATACTATGATATGACCATTTTGAGTGCCAAACAGTCGACTCAAGTGTTGAGATGATCGTTTGGAGTATTCGGCTGATCAGAACTTGAATTGGCTATGTTCTGCTCAAACTGAGGTGTGAACCAACCATTTCATTCAGTTGAATAGATTAGCTTGGATCAGGTCACCAAGCGACTGTCTGGGTGAGTGAGACGACTATATTGTATGTGTGAGATCGCTCAGCTCTTGGGAAATTTGATTGCATCTAGGAATTAGTGTTGATGTGATATCTTGTATTAATTGTATTCGAATTGCCAAATTCATGTGTGATTAGGAAACTTCGAAATGACCATCTCATAGTATGAGATGACCGTCTAGCATGTTAGATGACCATTTTCATTTTCAGATGACTGTTTCAGTGGTCATATATTGCAAAAATTCAAGATCTTCCTATCCCTTCCACTCCCCCACAAACTGGGAACCCTGACCCAAACCCCTCCTATAAATAGAGGGGTACTGGGGGCTTCCTAGAGGACAACACAGACAATTGAGAATCAGTTGCTCTGACAATTGTCATCTTCTCTAGTTGTGGTAATCAAGATATCCCAAGCAAGTCCTACCTGACTAGGGAAGGATAGCAAGGGAGAGAACAATTGAGGATCGTTGTTGTGGGAGATCAAGTTGGTGACTAGTACGCCAATATGAGGGACAACTCCTTCCTATCCATTCTACAAAGATGATAGGACAGTCCATGTGGACTTCTTTAGAGGCAGGAGTCCTTTTGCGGCTGCTAGGATAGAAATGTCAACTCATAGTCTGTGGCGAGACTGTAGGAGTCGTTATAGAAACTATTAAGTCTGTTATCTGTAGTGAAGACCACGAGATGCACAGACACCGTCCAAGAGAAACTAGTCAATAGTAGTGTATGTACATGGACAAGGAGATGTTGCTAGACTTTTTCTAGGACCAGGTATATCCTTGAAACCATCCTTCTCATCTTATAGTTATTGATACGATCTGCTGGTTTATGGGGAATATGGTAGATAAGATTTTTGTTTCTGCTACCTATTATGTGGCCATATTTCCCTACTAGGGGTACTCTTCTTGTGAGGTGCAGGGAAGAACCCATGCCCAAATGGATGTTGAGCATATTTAGAAGGCAGATCGATCAATAATTCAAGCTCAAACTCGTGGTCAATCTCTTTAATCGACCTCTCAATTGACCACCTACTTTAGCTAGCAACTGAGCTACATGCCAATGCATTCCTATCGATCTCTATTGATCGACATGTAATGATCAAGTTTTTTTTATCGATCACCTCAATCAACCTCCCAGTCAAGATCCATCGATTAACCTACCAATTGAACTCATTTATTAACTTCAATTGACTGAGGACCAACTGTTGATCAAACCCCCATCAATCGAACTGCTAGTAATCAATCTCAATTGATCAAGCTTCATTAATTGACTTCTTCCTATTGAGCTCAATTGATAGATTGCTATTGACTGAGATCCACTAATAAAACGATGCACAAGCTACCATTCAGCAATTGAGATCTACTGATCAACAATTATTAATCAACCTCAAGTGATTAACCTTCATCAATGGGCAGATCCTGTGACCCTTCATTTTTTCTCAGTATGTGTAGTTACTACACATGCCCCATCACATTGCTTGATGGATTTTGGCCTTCCTCTTTCCCTCCTATAGATAGAAGGACATTTCCTCCACTAGTGGGGGAAACATCAAGAGGCTACAAAGATCTCTCCTCAACTCCACCTTGCATCCATCCACAATAAGGTGCAATTGATCGACCTTGAAAGAGGGAGATGGATAAACCTACGTTCCACATTGATCAATCGACCTCAAAAGGGGAAGATTGATCAACCTCTTTCCACCTTAGTTTGAGGGGAAGATTGATCAACCTCTTTCCACCTTAGACGACCTCACTCCACCTCAATCAATCGATCTCGAAAGAAGGAACTTGATCAAACATTGCCAGTTTGCTACTCAATCGACCTCCACTTAGCACCTATCGACCACTGTCATCTTGATCAACCACCTTGATAGAGGCAAATTGTTCGGCCATCCTTCAACAAAAATCAACCTCCATTCCACTATCTAGTTGATTGATGTGCTGCTATGCTATTGTGCTCCTATCCAAACATCCCTAAGCAAGAAGACAAGCATTTTCTCACCATCATTCGCTCATTCATTTTTTTTTTGGATATGTCATTTTGTTCTCTAAACAATATTTATCTTGTTTCTACCATGAGAGTAGGTATTTCTTACACTAGGGTGTGGGGATTAGATCCATTTTCTACTTTTGTTCTTTTGCTAAATCTAAATATATATGAACCTTGTTGCATCTTGAATTAGTTGTTTCATGCTTGTATACTTGTTTGATCAACATGTTTACATGGCTATGATGATCCAGGTATAGAGAACTTTAAACCCATTATCTAGGATGCCAATTGGTTCTTGTTTAACACTTGATGAGAACTTTGAATAGGCGTTTCTCGAGGTGATGGGTATAGGATCTCTACATAATGTGACTTTAAGCCTAGAGTGATATTTGTCTGGTTTAATTCTAATGTCAAAATGGGGATTTACCTAGCCTCAATGTTAATTAAGCATGCTTGTTTGTGATGTAGTGTGAGAGATAATGTAGCTAGTGGTTGTAAAACCCACTAACCCTAGTGTTTCCATCCATCGATAAACTTAGACTTAACTTGGTCCTTTTTCTTCCTGCACTTAGTGTAATTAACAATGAATCACCCATTGTGTTAAATACTCTTCTGAGTTTAAGTAAATCAATTAACCAAAACTTAATAACATTGTCCTTTGGGTTTGATCCTAAACTATAATATGATAAGATCCATTTTATTGGGGGTGAGATTTTTGTGCTATTTGTTTTGGTCAAACTTATGGATTTTACATCCTTGGAAAAATTGTTAGGGGAATAAATTTTGGATCAAATTTTGACATCATTGCCATGGAAAAAAAATCTTGGTTGGTGGTTGAAGCATTGCTCTCTATGGATTTCCAAACCTCACATATAGATCAGCCTCAAATCTATTCCAAGAAGAGAGAGGCAATGTATCATTGATCCAATCGTACCACTACATCACATCTCTAACAAGATAGTAGGAAATAAGCTCAAGATTTTCTTAGCTAGATTCAATATTGAAGAATATAAAAAATGAAAAAAAAAACTATCCTATGGATGGATGTGAGGATCCATAGTAGTTTTCTATCTTGACTTAAAGCTTATTGACTCTAATTTTTCCTAATTTGTGGTTCAAGAACTTCTCTCTAGATCTCTTTTCGAGTGTCCTCCTTGATTCAAATCCAATGTCGAGCTATATTGCCCAAATGTAGAACATACGAGATCAAAGTTTTGGTTGGATTTGGCTTACAAATCTAAAAAGGCTTCCTTTGTGATCCCATCATTCTATAAGTGTCTAAGGTTGACAGTGTGGTTTAACCATATCCAAGATGTAGCACATATCTTCCCTAAACACCCATGTGGTTAGGGTCTTGTTCCATCAGT
Source organism: Alisma plantago-aquatica (assembly GCA_963693085.1). Lineage (NCBI taxonomy): Eukaryota > Viridiplantae > Streptophyta > Magnoliopsida > Alismatales > Alismataceae > Alisma > Alisma plantago-aquatica. Next base: position 1,232,919,922 of record OY856411.1, on the reverse strand, counting down.
TCCATTTTTATGGTTTATCTAATACCAATCCACCACTCCTCAAGTAGTATCTATGCTTATGTGGACTGGAAACTCTTGTGTAGCACTTATGGTTGAAGAAAAATTATATAGGGAAGGATATGGATCTAGAGAGAGGTGAGGAAATGAGGTTGTCTGAAACAACCGTCACTTAAGAGGAAGGATACTATTCTTGTTTTTTGTGAGAAGAGGAAGGATAATGTTCAAGTAAAGATTTTAATATGTTCTATGCTCTCTATAGACAATTGGGTATAATCACCTTGACCCAATCCCAATGTAAACCACATGGAATTAACCTCTTGATCTCAAATTTTGAGCTACCAGGATCAAATGCCTAGCTATATACCATTATTGGCAGCGAACCACCTCAACTAACTAGGAAACTCTTGGTAAGCTCTTCCTATATTCTCAAAATGAGCTCCCCTTTACATCTTAATTATCCCTTACATGTAACACAAATGAACAAGACAAGGTTTAGGATCTATGGTGGGATCAAAGTACGACCATGTTCGCTATGAGACTATATTGAATTTTCTATTCAAATTCACTTGCTGATTTGGCTATATACAAAGAATCTGTACCGACCTATTTCCATAAAAGATGAGTTTACAACAAGGTTTTAGAATGTGTGTGTTTCTATTTTTTGTAAATGCAATGGCTAATTTAGAGGGGGTCACGGTGGGGCACATGCCCTCCCTATTGTTGCAAGTCCAGTTAGTATCTAATCGAATCCTTTCATATGTATTAGTTTGTATACTAAATAACCCACAAAGCTCTTCATGGAAGATATCTCCTTTACCGAGAAAGATCAAATCATAGTAAGGTTTCTGATGTATATCATTGTGAGACTGTTAAGTTGATGGTACTTTATGCGAGAGGGAAGCATTTTTTGATGAGCTTGTCAGACACATGTATAGTGTTTGAAATATATAAACACGTGTTTTTTTTCTAGCAAGCAACATATACAATTGCATTTACAAAAGAAATTGAATAGAAATATGATAGAAACAAAATCTATGATCCCAATATTGGTTGGTAATGTGAAAAAGTGTTCATAAAAAAATAAGCTTAACATATTACAAAGATAAATCAATTCACATTTAGCACAACCAGATTTGTAGTTTGGTGTTTTTTCTTATTCTTCGCATGTGTGGGTGACTGGCATGATTTATGTTGTTGGATATAGAATTAGCTATTATGGGTAAACATGTCTTTCCTGATCTCAAAGATTATGAAAACTAATTGATTTGATTCCATTATAATTATCAACTATTTTTTAATGTGGTTGTTCAAATAGGTCTTGACGTGTTAATGTAAGACGGATCTCTAGACTTGCATACTACAAGGTCCAAATTATTAGCACAAGAACAAGTACATTTTTATTTCCATTTTATATTATGTGTAATACACTATTGGTTGATCAATAGAGATATTTGAGTAAACTACATAATCAGTGAACCATACTACCATCTGTGTTTCAAATCATAGACATAGAGTTTTTAGGTTCAGATTTATTAATGATAGTTGTTTTCCTTCTATTATATTTATCCTAGTAGAACACACGACTTGTTCTCAATAGATTCCTAATCCTTCAAGTTTTATCTCAGCAATGGTTGTGCCTCACCTTCAGGGTGTCTTTGACTTTTCCATTGCTAGAATGAAATGGGATTTTGCATAGTCATATTAGAAACTCTATGCAAATATATATCTCTCATATAGTTCAAAAGTTTTATTTTTTTTGTAATTATCCCACTTTTCATTAATTTATCAATACCTTACCATCATATGGATCTCTTGTTGCAAATTAATGGTGATCTAGAAGCTAATAAGGGCTTCCATAACTAAGTTAGGTCTCACCTAGCTCAAGTGTTCCATATAAGCTTCCAACGACGGCCTTCTTATTGAATGAGCCTTTCATTGTAGTCAGTGTCTTAACATGGCCTTCCTCTTTAGAAAATTCCTAGTGGTCCCAGTTATCAACTTCCACCACACATTAAGAGTATGGACTTATTGGAAACCTTAACTAGCCTAAATTATCTAACATTAAACTAACAAGGTGCGTAGATTTATCAATGCTTCTCTTCCTGGATCGGGAGATCCTTGACTATAGATACAATGAGTTTCAACTAACCTCATCTTTGCCTCAATTTCTAGAAGACTAAAGAGCAAGTATATACATTGGTATTGTGGAAAATAAGATGAGAGGATAATGAGTTGTTCCTTATTTATAGGAATAAAAATCCCCTCCTATATGTAGAAGAGGAGGCAAGTACAAGGAAGAGAACTTAACCCTTATAGGCCAAGACAATTAGGCCCATATTACAAATAAACTAATTACTCTAACACTCTCCCTCAAGTTGGAGCTGGATGAAACACATGTACAACTTGCTAATACATGAAATGGATAAAATAGCCCTTATAGATATCAGTCTTCTCTGACCAGAAATATTCTCCCCTCAAATCTTGCAATACAAGAATTGAAGCACTTTAACAACTCCCCTAAATAAGATAGCATGTAGCATGTAGTATAAGGTCAACTTCCCCTAATGCAGGTAACATTAATGCACAAGCAATAAAAACAGAATAGACACCCCTTGAAATAATTGCCAGACAAATAAAAGTGATCATGAATGCACATAAAAATATATAGTGAGCATCAAAAGTAGTAAATTGTGAGGAATATGTGTAGAAGTTGTGATAAAGTGAGTTTTTACATAATCATTTTCCTTTGTCTAGAATTTCAATATCGCTATACGTTCCTAAATTGTGCTCATGATACTCCTCATTATTCATGTTAAAAATGATGACTCTTTTTTACACCCCTTTTTGACATAAATGAAATTCTAGTTGTGTGATTAGGATGATACAAGTCAGAATAAATTATAGAAATCATATCGATTATTCAATCATATAAAAACATAACCATAGGATGACAACCCTAGTGTGAAGCATCACCCCAAATTTAGTAGCAATAAGACTTACCAACTGAGACATATGAATGATTGAAGAATTTAGCATTTATTTCATTTTTTGATGTTACACGCCTAAGTCATGACGACTAAATGATTAGTGTGTCAGGTAGTCACATTTGAAACTCAGTGTGGGTTCTTTCATTCCCCTTCAAATCTTAGTCATCCAGAGATGTTCTGATGCAAAGGAATTTGTCTCGACCTTCCCATCTCGTGGATGTATAGGCTCTACTTCATGGATGCATAGGCTCTACTACAAGACATCATTTTTGCCCTACTCCCAACGATCTGACCAAGTCCCTCAGATGTGATCCAAGAGTACCAACTCAAATCAACAAGACGATTCCAACAACCCCTACACATGCCCCCTGGACCTCAGATCAGGGAGATCAAGCTCCTACTTCCTTGCACCTATCACTAGAAAAAGACCACCATTAAGGGCTTCTTCACCCTCACCCCCTCACTTTATTTAACCCCTCCACTAGCCTTGCCTACTTCCCTTTATCCTTCATGAAGCTCCTACTTTTTGTAAGGAACTCTTCCTCACCGTCAACACCAACTTGCCCTATGTGAATCCAATATTGCAACACCTTGGGTGATACCCACACACCTAGATCATATCATCTTTCACCTTCATGGTGTCTCAGTGAAGCCTACATACTCATTCCCCAAACCCGTGAGCACATGATACCCATAGCTTCCCCTTCACTGGCCACCTCCTTTACCCCCATGGAAGCGTGTGGGTTATAGAGGGCTCCGTGAGTTGAGATCTTATCTTCAAATGAAGGTTGTCTACTTCAAGGTAGTGGCACTTCCATAAGGCCACGATCTTCCTTTCTCTAGCTTGGGATCCTTTCTGGAGTTGGAGCTAAGATGTTGATCATAAGGGAGGACGGTGGGAGAGAAGGGGTGTTAGTGCAAAGCCAACTAGACCAGTGGTGCCAACCACCATATGCCATGGTAGTGAAGAATTGTGAGTCAACATAAGAAAAGCAAGGAGAAATCCATCACATAGCTCTGAATTGGACCAATTATGGTCCTCCATATCAGCGAGTATTATTCCTTTCTCCTTTTAATTAATAGAATACCTACTATATCAATAAAATCATATTAACTTTTAGGAAGGTCAAAATAGGAAAAATTATATATCAAATTCATCATAAAGATCCATCAAATCAAAATAAAATGTTATCTTGACCTAGATCCATATCATATTCCAAAAATAAAGGCAGAAAGTGTAAATGGTGATTTAATATATTTTTTTCTTCATTTGAAAAGATAGAAAATGATGTATATAATTTTGATATCAATAATACTCAAATCATAAACCCAAAGTGACATCTATGATTTATCCAAATCATGAATCCTTAACTGTGTAATCAATACTGACTAAGCCCTCCAAAAATCCTAATACTAGTCCTTCTCTCTCTTTCTCTCTCTCTCTATCTATCTATCTATCTATCTATCTATCTATCTCTCTCTCTCTTAGTAATGGCCTAAACCCTAACTATGTATGAAACATAAATGTAGTATTGATCTCCTCCATGTCACTAGGAACATAAAATAAATGAATGGGTTGTACCTAATAAATGTTTTATACTCTCTCTCTCTCTCTCTGAATATAAGTTCAGTGCATCCCTATAGCCCTAAGGGTAGGGATCCCCATAGCCGAAGGGGACGGGAGGGCCCAACATAAATGTGCATATATATGAAGTGTTGACGCCATGTAGTAGTAAATTCTAATCAAAAGGCTCGTATAAATAATGGTTTCCAAAGTCTTCACATTATATATTGGTTTCTTTAAGCTTTCCTTTCTTTTTCCAAAGTATTACATGTGCAACCATATTAGTATGTATCTTTTACCTATGTACACAACACCTCATGTGTTGATCTGATATTTCACATATTTTCCTAGATGCAAAAAACTTTTTAATGTAAGGCAAAGTACCTGAAAGTAATAATAAAGGATTTGAAGGATCTAGAGTACTTAGATATTTTCTTCTATATACTAGTTTGATAGTTTTATCTTTCATTTCATTCCCTAGTTGATGTATAGGAAGCAAGTTATATCTATGTACTTTCCTTTTCATACATAATTAGACTCTTCATTATAGATGAATGTAAACTCTCTATTTTCATTTATGAATGATGGTTATTTGTGATATATATACATATATATGATTTCGTGGAATGATCTGGCTTTTGTTGTATATTAGTTGATAATTACAAATCCACTTGTTTTCCCTATTGACATCTTATTGGTTTTAAAAGCACCATACTAATGAAATGTCCTTAAGGAAAGTATGTCAGATTTAGGGTCATCCTAGTTATAGTCCTGGTTCACACATCATATATGCATAAACACATCATTCACCCGATCATGAGTCTATGGTAGTCCTAAGTTAGGGATATTAAGGGAGAAGGTGTCTAACCTAGCTTATATCAGGTCTAGCAAAAGTCATTGAGATACTTTGCTTATCATGCAAGGCTAGCTATGGTAGTGTAAGTCTTACATGGCCTAGACCCTAAGTGTCCTTTTCTTTTGGTCATAGCCAACTCAAGGATTTTTCTCATCTATAAATGTCCCCTCTCGCTTCTCTCTGTCTCTCTCTCTCTCTTCTATTTTAGGAATATTTCACTTCATTTAGAGTCTTAAGGATGATTTTTCCTTATTAAGGTATTATTAGACATCATCCACAAACCATAATACTAAATCTCATGAATGAAATTCATTAAATAAAAGTATGAAATGTGTTCAAAAAAATGAAAATATCTAATCTACTTTATTAAGTTTTAGTTCCAAAAACCCATAACTCAAAGATCTCATAAGAATCTACCTCTAAGGAAGGGAAGGAACCTAAACAACTAGAAATCATGATCCTTAAACCTTGTCCATGGGGAGATGGGAGGAATAGAATAAGATCCTAGTTGACTATATGGAAGCCTTTTCCCTAAAGGAAACTTCGGATGCCACTCATCCAAGAAGGGGTGGTTGTGCTTGACTTTGTCAAACAGGATTATGATACCTTTTGAGGCAAGGACCAACCCAAGGTAGAGGAAAAAGCTAAAGCATGGATCCTATCTATAGAAAATACCTTTGACATCCTAAAAGTCCCTTCTGAGAAGAAACTAAAGTTTGTTGCATACCTACTTAAGGGGGAGTGCAAATTTGGTGGGAAATTTTCTATGGGAATAAGGAGATAGATGTTGACACCTTGGAGTGGGAATCCTTTAAAATCATATTCACTGGTCATTTCATTCCCATAGTTGAGAGGATGAGGAAGGATAGGTTATACACTCAACTTAAGCAAGACAACGTCTTAGTTGTTGACTACACCTAGAAGTTCTGATTTATGGAGCATTATGCACCCATTAGAACTGAGTAGCGTCTCTTGGAGCATTACATTGATTGTTTAGATGACAATTTGAAAACCTAGTCATCTCTTTCCGTCCTAAAACCTTTGATGAACCCCTAGTCATGGCCCTTAAACTAGAAAGATACGAGGGTATGCAAAACCTACTTGCATGGGATATCTAGGGTTAATCACCACCAATGAAGATAAGTTTAGGAAGTCCACCCATGGACATAACAAGTGACCAGGAAAAGGGAGTTTAGGTGAAGGTGGTCATAGAAATAAGCATATTCAACTAAAGTCTTATCAGAACATATGTAAGACATGTGGATGAGACCATGATGGAACATGTCGCTATACCAAGAAAATTTGTTTCAATTGCAAGAAAGCATGCCATTTCATTGTCAAATGTCCTACACCCTTCATCTTTGAAACCCTCTAGTGGGTGATCCACCTCTAAAAGGGCATTGTAAAGAACTGAAACTACCTCTCCACTAAAACATTGAACAATAAAACCTCCAGTCCAAACACACTTCAAAGGTATGCTTAGAGTGGGTGTAAAATTTTCAAATCTTTATTAATGGTATTCAAAACAACCAAAGTATAGCAGCGGAATAAAAACATGACCATATTAAATTTATAAAACAAAATAACATCTTAAACTTACACCATAAGGATCCATGTAGAGGGAATCTAAACCACCTCAAGATTGTCTCCAAGCTTTAACTTTTCAATCTAAGTCCAGGTCAACATGCCTTGTCATCCAAGTCCTCCACCTAGGGTTGGAAGCATACCCCAGCAAGAAGAGAAAACGAAAGATATCAACAAAGGCTGGTATGTGCATACTAAAAAGCAAATTGAGCAATTTATAAATAATAATGGACATCAAAATGAAAGGCTTCCCATGCAAGAGATAAGGACCACCCAAATGGGTATCAAGAGAAACGAATTACAATAAGAATGATACTTGCCATAAAACAACATAAAATATTATGACATATATACATCCACTACCATGGTGGAAAAGAAGCACATATCATCATCACTTGCATGCATGTGAGATAAGAATAGCCCTAGAAAAATATAAACACAAAGGCGGCCAAGTCTCATAAACTTGAAACCTGATAGAGAAAAAAATATTGCCAATCTCTCAAATATATAAAAAAATGGGCCAAGAATCACACATCTTTCCCTGGGTATGAGGTTCCTTGCCATCCCAAAAGAGTAGAAAATATCACATCTGCTCGACAGGAAATAACACATCTACCATAAACAAAACAATTGCAATTACACTACTCTAGTTCTATTGAATCACATAGCATGTAAAATATAGAGGCAAGTAAACAATTTAGTCAAAATTATTCAAGGTTGCCATCACGCAATGGACAACACCAACATATAAACATCCACTTCAAAGTGGGCACATATTAATATAAGAGACCAACATGCACCAAGGCACAATATACACATCAAAACAATATCCAAGTTCATAATAAGCAAGATAGTTCACATGAACCATGATATCAAGAGAACAAACATATGTGTAGGCTAAAGTCAAAAGAATGATATGATAGGTGAGTTGCTCAATATAGATAAATAGGGGATACAACATACCTAAACTTTAGAGTCAAATGATCCAAAGTCACTTATAGGTCCAAGCCTAGGCTTCCAAAGCACCTATTAAACATATAGGTAGATTTTATGTCAATTTCATATCCATTATTTAAACCCTAAAATCGCCTTTTTCATTATTGGTGAATTAGGTTAACAAAACCATACCACATTTTAGTATATGTCACTAGGAGTCCAAAACATATTTAATTATATTTTTTTGACTTATAAATAATTAGTTATGAATTTTACGAGTTATTATCCAATTGGATTAATTCCAAGAAAATCACATATTTTTATCATTGGCTTTAGGTTATCAAACTAGTCCCATTAGACAGCTTACCTTTTTCTGATTCCAATGCATATTTTACTTTGTTTTTAGGAGTTATTGATTAATTACTACTAATTTTACAAAAACTGACCAAACAAAGAATATCAATAATCCAAGTCATCGAAGAGTCCGAGTCTGCGGGTCAACTAGGCTGAGTTGGACCAATCATAAGTGGCCAACCGGTCTGGGACCAACGCCAACAGGGAATAGGACCACAATGTGAGAAAAGAACTCGATATGATGTGAAAAGACCATTTTACCCCTGAGGGGAAAACAAAAGTGTGATAGAAAATGAAGGGCACACCAGACTATTGTCCATCAATCCTTCGATATGAACACAAGAGACCTGCGAGAATGAAAAACAACAGAGAGATGGATACTAGATCAAATCATGTAACTCACACATCCTCTGCCCAAGAGCCCACGCCCAGTGATCTCAGGGGAGCAAACCAAAGTCATAGAGCCAAGAAGCTGAGGAGGCGATGAACCAAACCGAGAAAATGATCAACATGACAGGTTCATATGATTGAAAGGGGGAAAACAAGAACTACCTTGAACGGGGTCAAACTAAGATTGGGAGAAGCTTCATCGGTCCACACCAAACCTGCTTGCATCGATCCTTGTCTGGCAATGACTCGAATCATCAGCTCAGCCTCGCCACCTTCTCCAAAGGTGGCCGAAGTAGGGGAGCCATGCCCAAAGCCTGACAGGGCCAAAATGAGGCAAGAAAGATGGAGCTGGGACCCCAACAGAGGTGAGGGAACCGGTCCTTCGTGGTCTGATGGTCCAAGGCGGTGAGGAGATGAGAAGAAGTGTTATACAGGGGAGGAAACATAGCATAAGGACGACACCAGTAGTTTGGGTATCTTAGGGTATAAATACCCTAGCAATTGGGATCAGTGGGTGCGGGAGAAAAAAGGGAAGGTGTAGGGAAAAGAACCGGAGAAGGAAACAGAGAGAGGAGGGGAGAATTCAGAGAAAAAGAATCAGAGAAGAAACTAACGCATGTTCGTGAGGGAAAGAAAGGGAGCGGAGGAAGGAGAGAGAGCAGATGCCATTGGATCTAGATCCAACGGCTCACATCAGGCCTAAAAATAGCAAAACTGTGTGACAGATTAAATTATAGAAACCATAGTCCAATCATGAATAGGATTAATGTGACATTGCATTCAATTTATTTTTTTCTCTTTCTTCTTTTTAGGGTGCAAACAAATCCCAAATGAGATGAAATTTTGCACAGAGGATAATTAAAGCATGTAGATTCCTAATCTGAAATTAGATTTGCCATTTGGGAACTTTTAATGTGTTAAATAAACCAAATCCTATTTTCTCTTTCCTCATGCATTAATGACATTAGGATTATCCAAATTAGGTGAAACTTCATTCACAAGTTAACTTAAATGTGTTGAATATGAATTTGTCTTTATTTCCAACTTTTGGTGTTATAAATTACATTTATTTATTAATTACACCTTTTAGGTAGTTTCTCTCTCCTAACATATCATTTTATTTCAAGGTTGTCAAATTAAATGAAAATTGAAATGTAGACTTATTTTGATATGTAGATTATGAATTTGGGGTTTGTTTTCACTTTTGAGACTTCCTTATATGAGTTACGTCACTTGGCCCACTAATGGCCCATTAACTTAATTACTTAACCAATTAAGTTATTTATCTTCTTATTACCATCCAAATGAGTTATGTGACATTTTAGATTACATTATTCGTGCATTAGATTATTAGGATCATTCTGACATCAACCTTGTTTGGTCAACCCAAAAGGTCAAAGTTCTAGGGTAGGGTCCAAGATTCGGTATGTTACAACACTCTGCCCCTTAAAAGTATTTCATCCTCGAAATCTAACCATCCATACATCAAACGACCAACTACTCTCCGCCCCGTAAAAAGGTTCAACCTAACAAGTCAAATTGAACAGCTTTTTAGAGCTACCCACAACTCTTCGTTGTGAAAATTTTAACGATTTATATTTCTCATGTATCCAACTATGGAGTCACCATCTAGGGTTGAGTTTTAGGTCCTTCTGTCTCTAACCTATCAACCCTACATGTACAACAAAAGTCATAGGGTAGGTCAACTACACCTTTATATCAATCCTAGTCACAAAAACTAGGGTTAGATTCTAAACAACTAATTCTAGGGTTTCACTTCATTGTGACTTAGTTCAAGAAAACATCGATAAAGCAGAAAAAACTTTTGTACATATAGTAGTATGATGAAAATAATTTTTTTAGATAAGAAACATTGAGAGATGAAAACAAATAATTGGCCAAAATTCAATGTGAAAACCAAGTCACAATTTATCCATATTAAGACTTCTTATCTTGTTGTCTTCTCATAACCTAATTACATCCTCAAGTCAAACCTTATTGCATCAAAATATCATCATAGATCAAATCTAGGGCCAACATCTCACTCAGAGGTAACTTAGCAAAGTCAAGGGTTCTAATGCGGAGATAAAATTGAAATAGTCAGATTCTGACTACCTTGGGCTCTGATACCATGTTGTAAAGAAGTGAAACCACCTCTCCACTAAAAATTTGAACAATACAAACTCCAGTCCAAACACACTTCAAAGGTATGCTTCGAGTGGGTGTAAAATTTTCAAATCTTTATTAATGGTATTCAAAACAACCAAAGTATAGTAGCAGAATAAAAACACGATTGTATTCAATTTATAAAACAAGATAACATCTTAAACTTACACCATATGGATCCATGTAGAGGGAATCTAAACCACCTCAAGATTGTCTCCAAGCTTTAACTTTTCAATCTAAGTTTAGGTCAACATGTCTTGTCATCCAAGTCCTCCACCCAGGGTTGGAAGCATGCCCCAGCAAGAAGAGAAAATGAAAGACATCAACAAAGGCTGGTATGTGCATACTAAAAAGCAAATTGAGCAATTTATAAATAATAAGGGACATCAAAATGAAAGGCTTCCCATGCAAGAGATAAGGACCACCCAAATGGGCATCAAGAGAAACGAATCACAGTAAGAATTAAACTTTCCATAAAACAACATAAAAATATTGTGCCATATATACATACACTACCATGGTGGGAAAAAAAGCACATATCATCATCACATGCATGCATGCGAGATAAGCATAGCCCTAGAACAATATAAACATGAAGGAAGCCAAGTCTCAAAAACTTGAAACCTAATAGAGAAAGGAATACTGCCAATCTCTCAAATATATAAAAAATGGGCCAAGAATCGCACATCTTGCCCTGGGTATGAGGTTCCTTGCCATCCCAAAAGAGTAGGAAATATCACATCTACTCGGCAGGAAATAACACATCTTCCATAAAAAAAACCAATGCAATTACACTACTCTAGTGCTACTGAATCACATAGCATGTAAAATACAGAGGCAAGTAAACAGTTTAGTCAGAATTATTCATGGTTGCCATCACATAATGGACAACACCAACATATAAACATCAACTTCAAAGTGGGCACATATCAATATAAGAGACCAACATGCACCAAGGCACAAGATACACATCAAAAGAATATCCAAGTTCATAATAAACAAGATAGTTCACATGAACCATGATATCAAGAGAATAGACATATGTGTAGGCTAAAGTTAAAAGAATGATAATATAGGTGAGTTGTTAAATATATATAAATAGGGGATACAACATACCTTAACTTCAGAGTCAAACAATCTAAAGTCACTTCTAGGTCCAAGCTTAGGCTTCCAAAGAACCTATTAAACATATAGGTAGATTTTATGTCAATTTCATAGCCATTATTCAAACCCTAAAATTGCCTTTTTCATTATTGGTGAATTAGGTTTCCAAAACCATACCAAAATTTAGTATATGTCATTACGAGTCCAAAACATATTTTATTATATTTTTCTAACTTATAAATAATTAGTTATGAATTTTACAAGTTATTATCCAATTGGATTAATTCCAAGAATATCACATATTTTTATCATTGGCTTTAGGTTATCAAACTAGTACCATTGGACGGCTTTCCTTTTTCTGATTCCAACACATATTTTTCTTTATTTTTATGAGTTATGAATAAATTACTACAAATTTTACAAACAGAATATATGAAAATACATCAATTATGATTACTACCATTTAAAATCTTTTTGTTTGATAAACATATATCAATAGTTTTATTAATCCAATAATATGAGATATAGATTAGCCCAATAGATGGTTGTGACCCACTTCTATATGCTAAGAGAGAGGGGGTAGGAATTGGTGGATTTCCAGTAGAAAAATCATTGTGAACACCCCCGTCGCAATCATCTCAACCGTCGGAAACTTCCTCAAGTCGACTCGGTCACCCAGCCATGAACACCATGTGTCGTCCATGTTGTTGAGGAATAGGCGCCCATCCTCCTCTGCCTTTGATGATGATCTTTAGGGCATTTGTGGCCAGAGCTGGTTGTCCACTCCAAACTACAGGAGTGTGGCACACAGTTTGTGTAGGTTGGCCGATGTTAAAGGAGGTCATCCTCCTCTGAGCTTTATGGAGGTTGGTAGAGGGTCCAACACGGAAGAAGGGTCTCTACAGAAGAAAAGGATGCTACCCCTTCTCTACAGAGTCACAAAGCAAGCAAGCAAGGGAGGAAGTTATCAAGTTGGGTAACTTGCATGCACCACTGGCCCCTCACGACCAAAAGCAGAAAAGGCAGAGAAGTGCATCGTAGTGTGGGGAAAAAGGAAAATTCGGCACCTTTGGAAGTCAGGTCGTCGTGACACACTGCTATTAGGAGAGTTGATTGATGACTTCATCTTCTCTTCCTTCATTCCGAACCCATGCCGACCAAGTAGTCACTCAGAGGCGATTTGGGGCAGAACCAGAAAACTATAGATAGAGGAGTGTTGGGGAAAGGAGGACAAGGAGGAAGAAGATGGCAAGTGGCACAAAAAATACCTACTTAAGGAGGAAGTAGTACCTAGGTATAGGAGCAGTGTGGATCGTCAGAGAGCCATCAAGTGTCGTCATCACTCAGAGTCGGATCATGATTCGCAGTGAGCACGAACACCCCAAAGACCTACGGGGAAGGAGAAAATACAGAGGGTGAAGGAAGAGAGGCAGAGGGAGAAGGAGGAGATAGTGGGGGCGAGATGATGGAGGTGGCGATAGGTGATGGGACTCGGGGGTATCGAGAGGGTCAGGGTTTAAACCCTCACCTCTTTCGCCTTCAACATTCCAAAAATATCATCGAATATGGCATCCTTTGAGACCATCCTGTGTTGAATAGGACAAATCCTAGAAGCCAAACTACCAAAATTCATCAAATACTTCGTAATGTTTCCAAACATCACCGTTGCGACTGTTGCACTTAAAATACCATACTAAATTACAATTCCACCGTGAATTACAGCGTCCAAATGGCCCCTAACTCACACATCCTCTACCCAAGAGTCCACGCCCAGTAATCTCAGGGGAGCAAACCAAAGTCATAAATCCAAGAAGCCGAGGAGGTGATGAACCAAACTGAGAAAACGATCAACACGATAGGTTCATATGATTGAAAGGGGGAAAACAAGAACTACCTTGAATGGGGTCAAACTAAGACAGGGAGAAGATTCATCGGTCCTCACTGAACCTACTCGCACCTAATCCTAGTCTATCGATGACTCAAATCATCATCTCGGCCTCGCCACCTTCTCCAAAGGCGGCTAGAGTAGGGGACCCATGCCCAAAGCCTGACGTGGCCAAACTGAGGAAAGAAAGATGGAGTTGGGACCCCAGCGGAGGTGAGGGAACCGATCCTTCATGGTCTGATGGTCCAAGGAGGCAAGGAGATGAGAAGAAGTGGGAAATAGGGGAGGAAATAGAGCACAAGGGTGGCGCCAGCGGTTTGGGTATCTCGAGGTATAAATACCCTAGCAACTCGGATCAGTGGGTGTGGGAGAAAAAAGGAAGGTGTAGGGAAAAGAAAAGGAGAAGGAAATAGAGAGAGGAGGGAGAATTCAAAGAAAAGAATCGGAGAAGAAACTAACGCTTGTTTGTGAGGGTAAGAAAGGGAGCGGAGGAAGGAGAGAAAGCAGATGTCATTGGATCTAGATCCAACGGCTCACATCAGGCTCGAAAATAGCAAAACTGTGTGACATATTAAATTATGGAAACCATAGTCCAATAATGAATAGGATTAAAGTGCCATTGCATTTAATTTACTTTTTCTCTTTCTTCTTTTTAGGGTGCAAACAAATCCCAAATTAGATGAAATTTTGCATAGAGGATAATTGAAGCATGTAGATTTTGAATATGAAATTAGATTTGCCTTTTGGGAACTTTTAATGTGTTAAATAAACCAAATCCTATTTTCTATTTCCTCATGCATTAATGACATTAGGATTATCCAAATTAGATTAAACTTCATCCACAAGTTAACTTAAGTGTGTTGAATATGAATTTGCCTTTATTTCCAACTTTTGGTGTTATAAATTACATTTATTTATTAATTACACCTTTTAGGTAGTTTTTCTCTCTAACATATCATTTTATTTCAAGGTTGTCCAAATTAAATGAAAATTGACATGTAGACTTATTTTGATATGTAGATTACAAATTTGGTGTTTGTTTTCACTTTTGAGTCTTGCTTATATGAGTTATGCCACTTGGCCAACTAATGACCCATTAACTTAATTACTTAACCAATTAAGTTCTTTATCTTATAATTACCATCCAAATTAGTTATGTGACATTTTAGATTACATTATCCGTGCATTAGACTATTAGCATCATTCTAACATCAACCTTGTTTGGTCAACCCAATAGGTCAAAGTTATAGGGTAGGGTCCAAGATTCGGTATGTTACAGGGATTGCTATGCAAGGGTGTTTGATGTTACTACTGAAGAGGCATCTTGAAATACATTCATATCATGAATTCTGGCATGTATGCTACATTTACACATAAAATATACGTGATATATGCTTGATGTGGCAACTCCTAGTGGAAAAATATGTACTACCTAGTAGAAAACTAACAAATTGCTAATAAAATCCAAATATCATCACATGCCCTTTGAACTTATCCTCTTGGCTATGAAACAATTTGATATCACACTTGGTATAGATTGGATGTGTAAGTATTATACACATATTGATTGTAGGGAGAAGAGGGTACTCGACTCTCTACCTAATTCTAATCATATGGTGATCCCTAGGGAAGTGATTCTATAGTGATGTTATATTTTCCTTACAAAAAGCTAATAAGCACATCTCTACATGTTGTAAAGTCATCCTTGCATTAGTCTTAGAAACCAATCCTAGTATCAGACCCATAGAAAGTATGGAGGTGGTACGTGATTTGCTTGACATATTTTCATAAGAGCTCTTGGATTGCATCTTGGCCGATAAATTGATCTCTCTATAGATCTACTTCCCGGTACCACTCCAATATCTAAGGTCACATATAGGATGGGTACTGTTGAGCTATAAGAGTTAAATAAACATTTGCATGAACTTCTACATAAGGGTTTCATTCATCCCAGTGTTTCCCTTTTGGATGCACATGTTCTCTCTATAAAGAAGAAAGATGGTTCTATTTGCATGTGTATTGAGTATCACATGTTGAACCAAGCTACACTTAAGAATGAGTACCTATTCTCCGCATAAATGACCTCTTTAATCAAATTCATACTTCCCAAGTATTCTATAAAATTGACCTATATTCTACATATCATTAACTCAAAGTAAAAAATAGTGATGTTTCAAAAACTATATTCTAAAGTCGTGATGGGCATTATGAATTCCTAGTGATGCCATTTGGGTTAGACAACACACCTAGCATCTTCATGGATCTTAAGAACAATGTCTTCCAACCCTATATTGATGAGTGTGTGGTTGTTTTCATCGATGATATGTTGAACTAATTTTGATTCTATGAAGAAACATGATGAGCACTTGAGGGAAGTCCTAGAATTCCTTTGAGCTTGGAAGTTCTATGAGAACCTATATAAATGTGAATTCTGGATCGTTAAAGTTATGTTTGATGGTAATGGCATTTCAATGGGCAGTATATATATGTTGATCCTACAAAAGTGCCATGTGTTCTTGACTGTAAACCTCCCTAGAACACCTTTGAAATCTAAAGTTTTCTGGTCTAGTTGGATATTATCATTGCTTCATCCCCAATTTCTCTACATTTGCACATCCTCTCACTAAGCTTACTCGAAAGGATGAGAGTTTTATATGACCATATTCTTATGATTCTAGTTTCCAAGAGCTAAAGCATAAGTTGACATCATAACCTATTCTAACTTTACCCTCTGAAAATGGAGGGTTTGTAATTTTCACTGGTGATTCGAGGAATGGGTTAGGCTATGTTCTAGAGAAAGATAAGAAGGTAGTGGATTTTGCATCTAGGTATCTGAAACCAAATGAACTCAATTATCCAACTTATGATTTAGAATTGACTGCATTGACATATGTTGTCAAAATTTAGAGGTACTACCTGTATGGGTCGACATTTGATATATTCATCGGCCAAAAAGCTTGAAGTATATTCTGACACAGAAAGACATGGACTTACATCAACAGTGATGGTTTGAGTATCTAAGGGACTATGATTTCACTATTACCTACCACTTGGGTAAGGACAATGTAGTTGTTGGTGCCAGTAGTAGGAAAAGGCATCTTTATCTATTCCTGAGTGGAAGGACATGGAGTACTTGGTAGATTGAAAGTCACACTTAATGCATTATTGTAACATCCCTGACTTGGGTTATGAGTCAACCCTAGGTGTTTTGCCTAAATATGTAATTAAATCTTTGTGATTAACTCTGAGCATGTAATTAAGTTCTCGGAAACATATATCTCAGTATTTGCTCCTTTTTATTTAAAGTAGTAGCATTGTTTTGATATACAAGGACCTATGTGTAATTTACCCAGTTAAAAGGGTTAGCTTGCAATTTGCACATGATGAGATGTTCCTCTGATGTTGAGACATCATGAGAAATCTTTTTAGCAAAGTTTGAGGGATTTCCCAAGCTAAGGCACCAAGGTGCAGCTGTGGAAGCAATCCCAGTGCTTGAAACCCTAGTTTGGGGTAAAATGAAATTTACCCAAATTAAGGGATACAAATTGTGAAATATGTCATCTAATGTATCTTTTTAGACTCTTTACATCATTAAGAGAATAAATGATGAGGAAGTCACCTCAATTGAATTATCAAGTTATGAGATATGCCTTGTGATTGAATAATCAGGGTATATGTGCAATATTTCTTTATGTATGTACCTCATTATTAGCTTGCTCTCCTTTACCTTATTTTCCTAAGACCTTAAGAGAAGATTTGTCCTTAGAATAAAGAGGAAGGGACGATCAAGTAAAGAAGGAGGGACCTAGTTGGAATTATGGACAACTTATGAACTAATGTTGAAAATCCTGCCCCATGTATATAAGCTCTCCTTCCCTTAGTTGCAAGGGAACTTACCCTTCGTTTCCTTACTGTTTCATTTCACCAAAGACGACCAAGGACTGCCTTGGAGCTAAGGAGGACGACCAAGGGGTGCAAGGTAGGTTTAAACCCCTCTTCTTGCTTAGTTCCATGGTTAGAACTCGAATTCAAGGTCATCTTCATGGCTAACTCTTGAAACCCTACCTTTCTAGCCGTCTCTTTTCATCCTTCCTTGGAGTTTTCACCTTGGCCAACCTGTAAGAAATCAAGGACGCCATTATAGCTTGGATCTTGAAAGCTTGGAGCTCAAGAAGCAAACTTTAGGCGGGTTTTATAACTCTAAACCCATGCTTTATTATGTACATCTCTATATGCGGTTTGATGATAGCTCTTAGTGCTTCCCTACTTTTCCCTGCTATTTTGCAAGTAAATCCATGGGATATTCGTACTGTTCTTGATCTAGGAGATGAAGGCGTGATTTCCAAGAAATACCCACCGCTTTTCACTTCCTTAAACGGTCTCAAAAGTTTGCTCTCTCGGTCTCAAGACCGCGAGGTGAGCAAACGGTCTCGAGACCGCGACAGGGAAACCGGTCTCCAAGACCGTTTGTCCCCGTTGACCGAGCATGGACCGTATAAGAAATCTGTTGCTAATTATATAGGCTAATTACCCTCAAAATTTGGGAGGCTAACTCCAAAGGAATCGGGAGATATGACCTTTTTAAGTAACAACTTTATTTGAATTTATTCCTGATTTTCAAACGGTCTGAAATTGCCTTTTTGGGCAAACGGTCTCAAGACCGTGTAAGGACGTTGACTAAGCGTTGACCGTATGAGATTACTGTTCAAAATTATGTTAATTAACAACTCACCAAGTTTGATGGTCTAATTCCAAACTGGCTTAGAGTTGAAGGGTGAATACTAGGGCTAACCCTAGATAAAATCAGTACTGAAATTATGGTGACCTAATTAGGGTTTTTAGGGTTGATTGACCTAAACGGTCTCAAGACCGTTTGGGGGTCACCAAACGGTCTCAAGACCGCGAGGGCAATCAACCAAGACTGTTTGTAGGTCTGGGGTCAAGGATAGTTGACCAATTGAAGGTACAATTACACCGAATTACATTGCAATTCAATATTGACATGATCATCAACTCAATGGGTCAGACCTTGATGAATATGCACTAGAATCCAAAATTGGATGGGCAAACGGTCTCAAGACCATTTGGAACTCATCCAAACGGTCTCAAGACCGAGAGGACAATCACGCAAGACCGTTTGAAGGTCTAGGGTTGAGTAATTTGACCACTTGAGGACCCAATTGCAAATAAGTTATCAATTGATCAAAATACTAAATTGGTGACCCAATCATGGTTTAACCTCTATCAAATCACCTTAGATTTTGATGAAATCTTGGGCAAACGGTCTCAAGACCATGTGGGGTCCACCCACATGACCTCAAGACCGTTTGGGCCAAGTTTGAGCCCAATTGGAGCTCAATTGAAGGGTTCAACCTTGTGTTGATGCACATTGTTGAGTATTGATGGGTGAACATTGATAGACCCTAATTGAATCGATTTCAATCCTAATTGGTCAACAATTGAGGGTCAATTGAATGACCAATTGGTTAAGCATAACCTTAATTGACCCAATCCATAGGTGGTCAACATAACTTTGACCTTTTGAGGGCTTCAACATCGGTTAACATCATTGATTGTATCTTTGATTTTGTTGATGGACCAAACGGCTGAGACCATGTGAGCCTCGCGCTCTCAAGACCGTGAGAGGGCTCGCGGTCTCAAGACCGTGAGGGGGCTCACGGTCTCAAGACCGAGAGGAGGCTCGCGGTCTCAAGACCGTGAAGGGCCTCGCGGTCCTGAGGTCAAACTAGCTAAACGGTCTTCATGACCCTCGCGGTCTTAACCTCAATTGGAGTCTTCGCGGTCTTGGATGCATGATGGCTCGCGGTCTTGGATGCATGATGGCTCGCGGTCTTGGATGCATGATGGCTCGCAGTCTTGGATGCATGATGGCTCACTGTCTTGAATGCATGATGGCTCGCGGTCTTGGAGTTAGAAGGAGGCTCGCGGTCTGGGAAAGTCAAAGTGGGCAAACGGTCAACACTTTCAACCGATCTCAACTCAATTGATGATTAATGATTGAAATCAATCAATGTGATTCAAGGTTGACCTCATTCAATCATTTGATCATGTAAATGGTTCAATGTTGCCCAAATCAAACCCTAATGATAATCTAGGATAGTAAGGGGTTATTTGACTAAGGTTTTGACCATAACGATGATCAATGGGGGGAATTACCAAAATACCCCTGAAGGGTCAATTGAGTTATACCTTGCTCAATTCAAATTCTAATTACATGAGAATGATGTTTTTAGTCATAATGACTCTATCCAACTTGATCTAGTCTAATGTTATCATCAACCATTAGTATGATGAAAGAGAGAGTACTCTAGAGAGAGAAAGTACCCTAGAGAGAGAAAGTAACTCTAATCACATAATGGTGATGCTTTTGGCTATGTTAGCCTATGATGACTCAATCTAACCTGTTTTAGAGTGATGTTGACATCACCTAACATTATTATGAGAGAGAAAGTACTTCTAGAGAGAGAAAGTACTTCTAGAGAGAGAAATTACCCTTTTTAAGTGGAAACTCAAGTAAAGCATCTCCAATGCACATAAGTGAGCATAATTAGGGTATGGTCCAACTAGGTGAGGTCATAGAAACCCTAATTATGATAAATGATGAACCTTTAACTAATCCAAGAGAATCAATGAAGATGTTACTCATACATGATGATGTTATGAGTTTAATTCACCTGGATGTGAATAGTAAACCCTAATTCAAGGGTGATGACATGTAATGTGTATAGTAAACCCTAATTCAAGGGTGATGACATGTAATGTGAATAGTAAACCCTAATTCAAGGGTAATGGCATGCTTTTGAGTATTAAACTCTATTTGATTTGAATTAAAGATTTAACTCTCATCACAAGAGTAGGAAGTACATTCCTTATTGTTGTATTACCTTTATCAAATGTATTAACCATGCAGGTTATGATATGAAGGTAACCATATCCAGGTATGGATGTTGATGTTATATTCATTAAAGGCATGATGTTAGCCTTATGAATAAGTAAAGTAATCTGATGCCTTGCCAGTGGCATCCTATGCTGATAATGGGCTATGAGAGCCATGAATACCATCAAGGTCATGCCTTAGAGATGACTTGTGATGAGGATAATGAGAAATAATGATTGATATGAGTTAGGCCTGTTACATTTAGTATTCTTCTTTTATAGCTGCTATGCTACTGTTATTGTTTGAGGAACAATGTATGCTGTTAAAGAATACTGAATGTACCTAACTAATCAAGTATAATGTAGAGCCCTGATTATAGATCCATCATTGTCAGAAATTAAGTGATGGTGAAACAGGTTTTCCTCAGGGAACTCCTGGAGCACATACTTTTGAGTATGTGGGGTACATGGATGTGTAGAACCTTACATCCTAGTGTAGGAAAGTGATGTAGATGTGTAATCCATCCATCCTTCACTATAGTTCCATACCGTATCAGTGGTAGGTAAACATGAAACCTCCTGATGACGAAGAAAGCACAGATATCCGTATCAGTGGTAGGTAAATATGAAACCTCCTGATGACGAAGAGAGTACAGAATGCCACTGTGACTCTAGAATAGCGAAGGACCAGTTTACCCTGGTGAGCTATAGTAGTAGAGACACGAGATGTCCTACAAGTGATCCTCTTACTGACTGAGGAAGGTGAAGGTCATGAGAATCTGGCTCTCTTAATGACCTATGTATGATACTGATGCGGCTTCTCAGCGATCAGTTGGAGTATGAGTGGTAAGCCTCATCTCCACAAGGAATAATGTTGTTTGTAAAACATAATCAACCACGTAGTTTAACTTGTTAGAGATGACTCCAAGTTAGTTGATTGATGTTACATTGCAATAATATTTATATTCTCCATATCTCCTAAATGGTTGAGATCTTGTTATACTTGCAACTGTTATAGAATGCTTTAAAGGCTTTATTGTTTAAGATATTCTTTGATGTTATAATAAAGCTTCTGGCGAAGAGCTATAACTCTCGCTGGGACAATTATGTATAATTGTCTCACCCCGTAGGCTTCAACTTTTTAGGTGGACGTCGGAGACGAAGGAACCATCCTACAGGTGATCAGTCTCAGCAGCAGCATCAGGGGCAGCAGTAATCTCAGGTGGAGATTGTCCTGCCATATGGTGTAGTTAGAGTCAGTCCTATGTGTCCTCTGTACTCTCAGGTCTTGGAGTCTTTTGTATAGTGATCTTGAGATTTTGTATCTTGATGTATATAATTACTCGAGAAGTAATTATCCTGAGATGTAAACAGTTATCTCTCTTTATGAAAGAAGCTTTTATGGATTCAAGCTCTTGTCACGAAAAGTTTTAATTTCCCGTGATTTTTGTCTTCCGCTGATTACCGATTCGCTTCCGCTAAGTTTTAATCGTGTTTATGTTATGGTTTGGAGATCAGAGCCCACAAACTAGTGGTATCAGAGCTCCAGGTTCAGTTGAGTCTACAGAGGCATAGGACTTAGGATGTCGAGTCTACCTTTAGTACTCCTTCCTCATCTAATAGAATCTTCTGCTCCTCAGGAGAAGAAGATACATAAGAATGTCAGAACATCGTGATGAGCACGTGGCAGAGAGTAGTGCTAGTGCACCTCGAGGCGGTGCAAGAGTTCCGAGAATAGAACAACCTGCACCTGAGTCGCCAAGAGAGCCACCCCAGTTTGACCCAGCTGACATGAGTGATCCAGCTGTACAGACGATGTTCGGGCAGTTCATGACTGCCATGACACATATAACCGATAGGATGCCCATTCCTACACCTAGGGCACCTGCCCAGCCTGAAGCACAAGGTATCAGTAAGACATTCGAACGACTTCGTCGTGTCGGAGCTACCGAGTACTTCAGAACTGCCGACCCTGCAGATGCTGACTTATGGTTGACAGAGTTGGAGAAGGCTTTCAGGATTCTTATGATTCCAGAAGCTGAGAAGGTTAGACATGCTGTCTATCTTCTCAAAGGCAGTGCTGGTCACTGGTGGAACATGAAAGAGCAGAAGAGACCTGGAGTAGAGTTCTCATGGGAAGAGTTTCGTCGGGAATTTATCAATAGATATTTTCCAAAGACCTTCCTAGATGAGAAGATCTCTCAGTTTGAGAAACTAAGGCAGGGTATGATGAACATTAGTGAGTATGAAGCTAAGTTCATGGAGTTATTGCGGTTCTGTCCGCACATGGCTGCTACGGATGAGGAAAGAATCAGAAGATTCGAGAAGGGTTTGAATTCTGATATGTCAACAAAAGACAAACCCATAAAAGATATCCACAGTTCCAGGGTTCTTCATCTAGGGATTCCAAGAAACCTAGATTCTCTGCACCTAACCCTCCACCACCCAGATCGAGTTTTCAAACTCAATGGACACCAAGCAGAGGTAGAGGGCGGAGTCAACCGCTTCAAGGGACGACATTCATTTGTTTATTTGGTTTATTTTTTGTTTTGCTCTTTGGCATCTGTGTCAGTTACTGGACCACCCAGACCACAGCAACAGGAGAAGAGTTGCTACAACTGTGGTAAGGTGGGACACTTGATGAAGGATTGTCGTTCTAGGGCTGTCAATGTGACACAAAAACCCCCGAGACAGAATCAACAGGGATCTCAGAATAGACAACATCAAGGAGCAGCTCGAGGACGTGGACAAGCGTCTCAAGCTGGATCATCAACACCACCTCAACACCAGGCGACTGCGAGGTTCTATGCTATGAACCCACCTGAGGCAGTGGTCAATCCCCGGGTAGTGGCAGGTCAGATGAAACTTTTATATTCCGATATGTCTATATCCTGTGATGTATCTGTTCTGATTGATCCGGGTGCTACGCACTCTTTCATCACTCGTGAAGTGATTCGTAACTGCAATGTGACTGTTAGCCATAGAGCAGATAGTTTTTTGTTAGAGACTCCATTGAGTGGGTCTGCCGTTTTGCAGGAGGTATGTTCTCCCTGCATCCTTTTCTTTTCTGACCATTGCATTCAAGTGGATCTTATACCACTTGATATGCAGGGATTTGATATAATCCTTGGGATGGATACCTTAGAAAGGTATCGAGTTGTCTTGGATTGTGAGTCCAAGTTGGCTGTGTTTGCTGATGAAAGCAACACATGGATCTTTCAAGGTGAAAGAAAGATTCTGCCTACCTGTCTTGTATCAGCTATGGTTGCTGATAAGCTGTTGAGGCAAGGATGTTATGCATTCTTAGCCCATGTGGTAGATGTTACCAAGGAAAGTTCCAATCCTGCTGAAGTTCCTATAGTCAGGGAATTCGAGGATGTGTTTCCTGAAGAACTTCCTGGTATACCACCACCTCGGGAGATTGATTTTGAAATCAATCTGATCCCAGATACGAAACCCATAGCTCAAACTCCGTATAGGATGGCGCCTGCCGAGATGGAAGAACTCAAGAAACAGCTTGAAGAGTTACTTGAGAGAGGTTTTATCCGACTGAGTACTTCACCTTGGGGTGCTCCGGTCTTGTTTGTTAAAAAGAAAGATGGGTCAATGTGGTTGTGCATCGACTATAGACAACTCAATAAAGTAACAATAAAGAATAAGTATCCTCTGCCGAGAATTGATGATCTCTTTGACCAGTTGCGTGGTGCAACAGTCTTTTCAAAAATAGACTTGAGGTATGGATATCATCAACTCCGTATTAAAGATAGTGACATATCCAAGTCTGCCTTTAGGACAAGATATGGTCACTATGAGTTCACGGTTATGTCGTTTGGACTAACCAATGCACCAGCTGCATTTATGGAACTCATGAATAGAGTTTTTCGACCTTTCCTTGATCAGTGTGTTGTCGTCTTCATAGATGACATTCTGATCTATAGTAAGGATGCTCAGCAGCATGAGCAGCATCTTCGCCAAGCTTTGACCTTGCTAAGAGAACATAAGATGTACGCTAAGTTTAGCAAGTGTGAGTTCTGGCTGCCAGAGGTATCTTTTCTTGGACATGTGATATCCACCTCGGGAATTCGTGTTGACCCTACAAAGGTAGAAGCTGTTCTACAATGGGAACAACCGAAGACACCGATGGAAATTCAAAGTTTCTTGGGGTTAGCTGGCTATTATCGAAGGTTCATTAAGAACTTTAGTTCTATAGCTTTACCTTTGACCAAGTTAACCCGGAAAGAGGTTCCTTTTTCTTGGAGTGATAAGTGTCAACAATCTTTCCAGCTGCTGAAAGAGAGGTTGACAAGTGCACCTGTGCTAGTACTACCTGAACAAGAAAAAGGATATATAGTTTTCTGTGATGCTTCCAAGAATGGACTTGGATGTGTGTTGATGCAGGATAAACAAGTGATTTCTTTTGCTTCCCGGCAGCTTAAGAAACACGAGGAGAATTATCCAACACACGATCTAGAGTTAGCCGATGTGGTTCATGCTTTGTCCAGATTTTCACAGACCACAAAAACCTTAAGTATATCTTCTCTCAGCATGAGCTCAACATGAGGCAACGTCGCTGGATGGAATTAATCAAGGACTACGATTGTACAATTGATTACCACCCAGGCAAGGCCAATGTTGTTGCAGATGCCTTGAGTAGGAAATCAGCAACATCAACCATGAATAGAGCACAACTAAACTCTTTAATATGCTCTAGAAGAGATATGCTTATCTCTTTAAGGCAAAACAATGTACAGTTGAAGGTGTCATTGTTAACTGGTTTGTTAGCTGAGATGCATATTAAACCTACTCTAAGGGAGCAGATTAAAGAGGCACAGCTAGGTGATGCTGCAGTTCAACATATAAGATCTGAGTATGGAAATGAGAAGCAAGATGGTTTTCATAACTCAGAAGATCAAGTAGCTTGTTATAATGGAAGAATGATAGTGCCAGATGTGGACAACTTGAGAAAGTTAGTCCTGGAAGAAGCCCATTCTTCCATGTATGCTATGCATCCAGGGAGCACCAAGATGTATCGGAATTTGAAAGATCTGTATTGGTGGCCTGGGATGAAGAAGGACGTTGAAGAGTTTGTTCTGAGGTGCCATGTGTGTCAGCAAGTTAAATCTGAACACCAGAAGCCTGCAGGAACAATGCAACCTTTACCCATATCATAGTGGAAATGGGACCATGTGACCATGGACTTTGTTGTTGGCCTACCCAGGACAAGCAAAGGACATGATTCCATTTGGGTAATTGTTGATAGGTTGACTAAGACAGCACATTTCTTACCTGTCAAAACAACCTATTCTGCTGAAAGGTTATCAGAGTTGTATGTTCAAGAGATAGTGCGTTTGCACGGAGTTCCTATCACAATAGTTTCTGACAGAGGTCCTCAGTTTACCAGTCGTTTTTGGGAACAGTTGCACAAAGCCTTAGGCACTAAGCTGAGGTTTAGTACGGCCTTTCACCCACATACTGATGGACAGTCAGAAAGGACCATACAAACCTTAGAAGACCTGTTGCGAGCATGTGTTCTCCAGTTCACCGGAAGTTGGGATCTACACCTAAGCTTGATAGAGTTTGCCTATAACAATAGCTATCAGCATAGTATTGATATGGCACCTTATGAAGCCTTATATGGTAGACGTTGTAGATCACCCTTGTGTTGGTTTGAGACTGGTGAGCATCAGTTGTTAGGTCCTGACCTGGTGCAGCAAACCACGGAAAAGATTCAAGTCATACAACATAAGATTAAGACTGCTCAGGATAGGCAGAAATCTTATGCTGACAAACGTCGTAGACCTTTAGAGTTCCAGGTTGGAGACAGAGTGTATCTTAAGGTCTCACCTTGGAAAGGGGTCCTTCGTTTTGGAAGGAAAGGGAAGTTAGCTCCTAGATATATGGGGCCTTATCCAATCATTGAACGGATTGGAAAGGTAGCATATAAACTAGAGCTTCCCCCAGAATTACAGAGATTACATCCTGTGTTTCACATTTCTATGTTGAAGAAATGTCACCCAGACACCGAGTCAGTTCTACAACCTATGGAGGTAGAATTGAATGATGACATATCCTATGAGGAGGGACCAGTGTCAATCCTTGATAAACGAATTAAAAAGTTAAAGAAGAAGGATATAAGTCTTGTGAAAGTCCTCTGGAGCCATCGTGGTATTGAAGAAGCCACTTGGGAGTTAGAGGATGAGATGAGAAGGAAGTATCCTGCCCTTTTCTCGTAGTATGTTTTATCGATTTCGGGGACGAAATCCTTGTAAGGGGTGGATAATTTGTAACATCCCTGACCTGGGTTATGAGTCAACCCTAGGTGTTTTGCCTAAATATGTAATTAAATCTTTGTGATTAACTCTGAGCATGTAATTAAGTTCTCAGAAACATATATCTCAGTATTTGCTCCTTTTTATTTAAAGTAGTAGCATTGTTTTGATATACAGGGACCTATGTGCAATTTACCCAGTTAAAAGGGTTAGCTTGCAATTTGCACATGATGAGATGTTCCTATGATGTTGAGACATCATGAGAAATCTTTTTAGCAAAGTTTGAGGGATTTCCCAAGCTAAGGCACCAAGGTGCAGCTGTGGAAGCAATCCCGGTGCTTGAAACCCTAGTTTGGGGTAAAATGCAATTTACCCAAATTAAGGGATACAAATTGTGAAATATGTCATCTAATGTATCTTTTTAGACTCTTGCCATCATTAAGAGAAGAAATGATGAGGAAGTCACCTCAATTGAATTATCAAGTTATGAGATATGCCTTGTGATTGAATAATCAGGGTATATGTGCAATATTTCTTTATGTATGTACCTCATTATTAGCTTGCTCTCCTTTACCTTCTTTTCCTAAGACCTTAAGAGAATATTTGTCCTTAGAATAAAGAGAAAGGGACGATCAAGTAAAGAAGGAGGGACCTAGTTGGAATTATGGACAACTTATGAACTAATGTTGAAAATCCTGCCCCATGTATATAAGCTCTCCTTCCCTTAGTTGCAAGGGAACTTACCCTTCGTTTCCTTACTGTTTCATTTCACCAAAGACGACCAAGGACTGCCTTGGAGCTAAGGAGGACGACCAAGGGGTGCAAGGTAGGTTTAAACCCCTCTTCTTGCTTAGTTCCATGGTTAGAACTCGAATTCAAGGTCATCTTCATGGCTAACTCTTGAAACCCTACCTTTCTAGCCGTCTCTTTTCATCCTTCCTTGGATTTTTCACCTTGGCCAACCTGTAAGAACTCAAGGAAGCCATTAGAGCTTGGAGCTTGAAAGCTTGGATCTCAAGAAGCAAGCTTTAGGTGGGTTTTATAACTCTAAACCCATGCTTTATTATGTACATCTCAATATGCGGTTTGATGATAGCTCTTAGTGCTTCCCTACTTTTCCCTGCTATTTTGCAAGTAAATCCATGGGATATTCGTACTGTTCTTGAGCTAGGAGATGAAGGCGTGATTGACAAGAAAAACCCACCGCTTTTCACTTCCTTAAATGGTCTCAAAAGTTTGCTCTCTCGGTCTCAAGACCGCGAGGTGAGCAAACGGTCTCGAGACCGCGACAGGGAAAACGGTCTCCAAGACCGTTTGGCCCCATTGACCGAGCGTGGACCATATAGGAAATATGTTCCTAATTATATAGGCTAATTACCCTCAACATATGGGAGGCTAACTCCAAAGGAATCGGGAGATATGACCTTTTTAAGTAACAACTTTATTTGAATTTATTCCTGATTTTCAAACGGTCTGAAATTGCCTTTTTGGGCAAACGGTCTCAAGACCGTGTAAGTACGTTGACTAAGCGTTGACCGTATGAGATTACTGTTCAAAATTATGTTAATTAACAACTCACCAAGTTTGATGGTCTAATTCCAAACGGGCTAAGAGTTGAAGGGTGAATACTAGGGATAACCCTAGATAAAATCAGTACTGAAATTATGGTGACCTAATTAGGGTTTTTAGGGTTGATTGACCTAAACGGTCTCAAGACCGTTTGGGGGTCACCAAACGGTCTCAAGACCGCGAGGGCAATCAACCAAGACCATTTGGAGGTCTGGGGTCAAGGATAGTTGACCAATTGAAGGTACAATTACACCGAATTACATTGCAATTAAATATTGACATGATCATCAACTCAATGGGTCAGACCTTGATGAATCTGCACTAGAATCCAAAATTGGATGGGCAAACGGTCTCAAGATCATTTGGAACTCATCCAAACGGTCTCAAGACCGAGAGGACAATCTCCCAAGACCGTTTGAAGGTCTAGGGTTGAGTAATTTGACCACTTGAGGACCCAATTGCAAATAAGTTATCAATTGATCAAAATACTGAACTGGTGACCCAATCATGGTTTAACCTCTATCAAATCACCTTAGATTTTGATGAAATCTTGGGCAAACGGTCTCAAGACCATGTGGGGTCCACCCACATGACCTCAAGACCGTTTGGGCCAAGTTTGAGCCCAATTGGAGCTCAATTGAAGGGTTCAACCTTGTGTTGATGCACATTGTTGAGTATTGATGGGTGAACATTGATAGACCCTAATTGAATCGATTTCAATCCTAATTGGTCAACAATTGAGGGTCAATTGAATGACCAATTGGTTAAGCATAACCTTAATTGACCCAATCCATAGGTGGTCAACATAACTTTGACCTTTTGAGGGCTTCAACATCGGTTAACATCATTGATTGTATCTTTGATTTTGTTGATGGACCAAACGGCTGAGACCATGTGAGCCTTGCGGTCTCAAGACCGTGAGAGGGCTCGCGGTCTCAAGACCGTGAGGGGGCTCACGGTCTCAAGACCAAGAGGAGGCTCGCTGTCTCAAGACCACGAAGGGCCTCGCGGTCCTGAGGTCAAACTAGCTAAACGGTCTTCATGACCCTCGCGGTCTTAACCTCAATTGGAGTCTTCGCGGTCTTGGATGCATGATGGCTCGCGGTCTTGGATGCATGATGGCTCGCGGTCTTGGATGCATGATGGCTCGCGGTCTTGGTTGCATGATGGCTCGCGGTCTTGGATGCACGATGGCTCACGGTCTTGAATGCATGATGGCTCGCGGTCTTGGAGTTAGAAGGAGGCTCGCGGTCTGGGAAAGTCAAAGTGGGCAAACGGTCAACACTTTCAACCGATCTCAACTCAATTGATGATTAATGATTGAAATCAATCAATGTGATTCAAGGTTGACCTCATTCAATCATTTGATCATGTAAATGGTTCAATGTTGCCCAAATAAAACCCTAATGATAATCTAGGATAGTAAGGGGTTATTTGACTAAGGTTTTGACCATAATGATGATCAATGGGGGGAATTACCAAAATACCCCTGAAGGGTCAATTGAGTTATACCTTGCTCAATTCAAATTCTAATTACATGAGAATGATGTTTTTAGTCATAATGACTCTATCCAACTTGATCTAGTCTAATGTTATCATCAACCATTAGTATGATGAAAGAGAGAGTACTCTAGAGAGAGAAAGTACCCTAGAGAGAGAAAGTAACTCTAATCACATAATGGTGATGCTTTTGGCTATGTTAGCCTATGATGACTCAATCTAACCTGTTTTAGAGTGATGTTGACATCACCTAACATTATGATGAGAGAGAAAGTACTTCTAGAGAGAGAAAGTACTTCTAGAGAGAGAAAGTACCCTTTTTAAGTGGAAACTCAAGTAAAGCATCTCCAATGCACATAAGTGAGCATAATTAGGGTATGGTCCACCTGGGTGAGGTCATAGAAACCCTAATTATGATAAATGATGAACCTTTAACTAATCCAAGAGCATCAATGAAGATGTTACTCATACATGATGATGTTATGAGTTTAATTCACCTGGATGTGAATAGTAAACCCTAATTCAAGGGTGATGACATGTAATGTGAATAGTAAACCCTAATTCAAGGGTGATGACATGTAATGTGAATAGTAAACCCTAATTCAAGGGTAATGTCATGCTTTTGAGTATTAAACTCTATTTGATTTGAATTAAAGATTTAACTCTCATCACAAGAGTAGGAAGTACATTCCTTATTGTTGTATTACCTTTATCAAATGTATTAACCATGCAGGTTCTGATATGAAGGTAACCATATCCAGGTATGGATGTTGATGTTATATTCATTAAAGGCATGATGTTAGCCTTATGAATAAGTAAAGTAATCTGATGCCTTGCCAGTGGCATCCTATGCTGATAATGGGCTATGAGAGCCATGAATACCATCAAGGTCATGCCTTAGAGATGACTTGTGATGAGGATAATGAGAAATAATGATTGATATGAGTTAGGCCTGTTACATTTAGTATTCTTCTTTTATAGCTACTATGCTATTGTTATTGTTTGAGGAACAATGTATGCTGTTAAAGAATACTGAATGTACCTAACTAATTAAGTATAATGTAGAGCCCTGATTATAGATCCATCATTGTCAGAAATTAAGTGATGGTGAAACAGGTTTTCCTCAGGGAACTCCTGGAGCACATACTTTTGAGTATGTGGGGTACATGGATGTGTAGAACCTTACATCCTAGTGTAGGAAAGTGATGTAGATGTGTAATCCATCCATCCTTCACTATAGTTCCATACCGTATCATTGGTAGGTAAACATGAAACCTCCTCATGACGAAGAAAGCACAGATATCCGTATCAGTGGTAGGTAAATATGAAACCTCCTGATGACGAAGAGAGTACAGAACGCCACTGTGACTCTAGAATAGCGAAGGACCAGTTTACCCTGGTGAGCTATAGTAGTAGAGACACGAGATGTCCTACAAGTGATCCTCTTACTGACTGAGGAAGGTGAAGGTCATGAGAATCCGGCTCTCTTAATGACCTATGTATGATACTGATGTGGCTTCTCAGCGATCAGTTGGAGTATGAGTGGTAAGCCTCATCTCCACAGGGCATAATGTTGTTTGTAAAACATAATCAACCATGTAGTTTAACTTGTTAGAGATGACTCCAAGTTAGTTGATTGATGTTACATTGCAATAATATTTATATTCTCCATATCTCCTAAATGGTTGAGATCTTGTTATACTTGCAACTGTTATAGAATGCTTTAAAGGCTTTATTGTTTAAGATATTCTTTGATGTTATAATAAAGCTTCTGGCGAAGAGTTATAACTCTCGCTGGGACAATTATGTATAATTGTCTCACCCCGTAGGCTTCAACTTTTTAGGTGGACGTCGGAGACGAAGGAACCAGCCTACAGGTGATCAGTCTCAGCAGCAGCATCAGGGGCAGCAGTAATCTCAGGTGGAGATTGTCCTGCCATATGGTGTAGTTAGAGTCAGTCCTATGTGTCCTCTGTACTCTCAGGTCTTGGAGTCTTTTGTATAGTGATCTTGAGATTTTGTATCTTGATGTATATAATTACTCGAGAAGTAATTATCCTGAGATGTAAACAGTTATCTCTCTTTATGAAAGAAGCTTTTATGGATTCAAGCTCTTGTCACGAAAAGTTTTAATTTCCCGTGATTTTTGTCTTCCGCTGATTACCGATTCGCTTCCGCTAAGTTTTAATCATGTTTATGTTATGGTTTGGAGATCAGAGCCCACAATTATCATGTCCACTTCAACAATATTTCTATCATTCTTGGGTTACAATCTGAGTTACTTGAGGCACAAAAGGCAGTCCTGATCTCAAAGCACTCTCCTCTCTCTTATCTAAACATCAAATGCATTTATTTGTGGGTCTTAATGATGGTCTCTGTTATAAACATAGAATGTGGGTTCCTAAGAAGTTAGTCTTGAAGGCTAAAATTATTTGTGAGGTGCACAGGTCAAACTACATAGTTAATACAGACACAACCAAAATGCACAAGGACCTGCAACAACTCTTTTTGTGGAGGAGTATGAAGAGTGAAATTGTTGAGTTTGTGTCAAGATGTCTTACATGCCAGAATATTAAGATAGAACAGTTGAGACTAGGTGGTCTACTACAAGTGTTCAAATCCCAAACTAGAAATTGGAACTCATCACCATGAACTTCATGGTGGGTTTACCTAGGACCAGGAAAAGATATGATGTTACATGGGTTATAGTAGATTGTCTCGTGAAATCAGCTCATTTCTTACCTATGAAGATGATAGTAAAAGTGTCTAATCTTTTAGACCTCTATGTATGGGATATTGTACGCCTACATGGAGTTTTAGAGTCCATTGTTTCAGGTAGGATTCTAAAGTGGAGGCATGTTCAAGAAGAGTTGGGTACAAAATTGGACTTCAACGCAACATATCATCCGCAAAGTGATGGGATGTCAGAGCGTATAGTGCATATTCTAGAGGTTCTATGCTTTCTTGGGAAGGCTCATGGGATCCTTATTTTCCTTTAAATGAGTTTGCATATAATAATATCTATCATACAAGTATTGGGATGCCTCCATATAAAGCTTTCAAGAGCATGCAGATCTCCACTACATTGGGATGATGTAGGGGAAAATACCTTTATGAAATCTAAGGAGATGTAACTTTATATTGATAATATTTTGTTGATAAGGAAAAGAATGAAGCTAGCACAGGATGAGAAGAAGTCTTTTGTATATTATCACTTAAAATAATGATATTTCAAAGAAGGCGATCAAATTTTATGAAACATTAGGCCTATTCGAGACTTGGCCAAGAACAAAGGGAAACTTATCCCTCTCTACATGGGATCCTTTGAATTCTTAGAAAGGATCTTTGAATGTATGTACCATCTTGCTATTCTACCTTAGTACATTGTAATGCACAATGTGTTTCATGTATTAGATATGAAGCCTTATGTCAAAGATGGGAGTCATATTTTGAAGCATGAACCTATAGAGTTGAAATATGATCTATCTTATGTTGAATTCCTACTCAAGGTTCTACATACTAAAGCTAAGGAGCTTCCCAGTAATCGACACATTGATATGGTGAAATTTCTTTGGAGCCACCATGATTAGAGTGATGCTACCTAGGAGCTCCAGCCTAAGTTCGAGCAGAAATATCCACACCTATTTCTAACTCCTTAAATTTTGGGGGAAAATTTATAAAAGGAGGGGACAATATGATAAGGTGAGTGTTTACATAATCATTTTTCTCTCTCTAGAATTTTCAATATCATTATAAGTTCCTAAATTGTGTTCTTGATACTCCTTATTATTCATGTTTAAAAATAATGACTCTTATTGATATACACCTTTTCGAGATAAGAGAAACCCTAGTTGTATGATTAGGGTGATATATGTCAAAATCAATTATAAAAATTGTACTCGTCATATAGAAATCTATGAAATTTAACCATAGGAAGATAATCCTAATATGAATCATCACCCAAATGCAATTGGAGTTACCAATTTAGAGATATGAATAATTGAATAATTGAGCATTTCTTTCTTTCTTTTCATGTTACACACCTAAGTCAAGGTGATCAAATGATTAGAGTGTGACATATTATGTGTCACATTGTGGGCGACACATCCCGCTATCACAAAGAAAATGAGTTTCCACGAGAAAACGTGCGGAACTACCATAAACCACATATTATAAAAAACACGGGTTAATTAAAACTGATTGCGGAACGCATATGAAAGAGAACTATTACATCCAGATCCTCATCCTACAAGAAAACATGTTATATAAATATTCACAATCCTTGATATATGTCCACAACTTATAGGAACCAGTTGTCCTTCCAACACATGAGTTCATCACCTGTTTAAACATATATAACGGCCATATCAGGCCAACAACATGATATACAAAGCTACATTAGTTATACATCGTGAAACAACGTCAAAACACCTCCGAGGACCTGAGAGTACAGGGATGACTCTAGGACTCTACTACAAAACCACCAAAACAACAGCATGTCCATCTCTTGCCTTCTACTGCTCTTCCTCTTGTTGTTCGGCTGAAACCTCACGACCACCACCACATCTAGCGCGATCACCTAAAAAGGTTGTAAACCAAAGTGGTGAGACACGTAGTCCCAGTGAGAAACATAACTCCCTGCCGAAACTATAAAACCTCAGAAGGTTTAAAGCAGATAGTTGGTAAAGACATATAATAAGAGCAACATACTGAGCAAGACTATTATTACCATCAATCTTACCAAGATATTCATGAGGCCTATATCCAGATTTCCTTTATGGAACACGATTGACAAGATAAGCTTTATGAGAACTTATTACAAGATATCAAGATCGTACAAGTAACTGTAAGAGATAACTGGATCATCTACATAAGCAAGGCATCAACCAATGTTCCATGTTTTGCCCTAAGCAATATATACTATTTGACTGGATTACATTTTATTATGCCCTGAGGAAGTGAGTTGTCCCTACTCAAATCCAACCTTTGGATACGAAGCCCAAAACTGGTGCCATACAAGGTCAATGGGAGAGTCGGACTCCATGAACTCACCTCCTCGTAGTCAGTGCATGAAAACCAAAGCAGGACCGTAGTCTCATGCTTATATGGCCTCAGCCTCAGGGTCAGCTCCCCAAGCTACCCATATCTCTAGCTCACCTTGACACATGTGCTAGTATACTTTTGAGCCACAGGCCTGATCACCGTGCTCTTGAGCCATGAACGCATTCATGATCTAACTCATTGAGTCATGGGCTTGTTCACCATGCTCTTTACCATATGGAGTCTACAACTGCAGTTGTACTCTAATCCTCCTATTTTTGGCTAGGGGAAACCCTGCATATTCAACAATATGCGCTCCAGGTAATCCCGCAGGATAAACCTATTTCACCATCACCAAATTCTGACGATGATGGATCTATGGCCACGACAAACTACATGATATGTTCCAGTGTAATTAATTAGTATATTTTAAGTGAGTTGTTGAGGCAACCAAGTTATACAACATCGAGCTACATTATGACAATCACTATCATGGGATCTCAATCCCTCCTCAATAATTGCTACTGCCTCTCAAGGCATCAACATCTTGGGATAGCAATCCCTTATCTCATCATCAGAGGATAACACCTCAACTAGGAACTCAGCATTTATCAGGTCCTCAGACCTATCTCACCATAATGGTGATGCATGTTATCTCATCAACAAGGATTATTATCATTTTGTGCTATTGAAAGCACATTAACCTCATAGCTCTTACCTGGCTATGAATCCATTAATAAACCTACATGGTTAGTATACATACCAATAGAGATAACTTAAATCACTGAACATAGATCTTTATGATTATCATGCTATCATGTTTGGAACAACATCCATGATTATATGAAGTATAAGTTGTATAAATCATATTATTGTTATCAAACCATGAGCATACACTATGCCCTATTATTGTGAACATAACCATGTATCTTATCATAATATGTAGCAACATCTTAGATTCCCAACATACCCCAGTTCACAACCTACCATCATATCCCATTACTAACATAGATGCAGGTTCAAGGTGATTAATCCATTTATTAGAATTTCCGGGTTAAACATAACCTTCACCAAAGATTCCAACTTCCCTCATTATAACCTATCGTCTAGGGTTTTAAAACCCTAAAGCACTTATGTCACCATATCGGCCATCAACACTTCACCGTATCGTGCACTAGAGAGCAACCAACACTGAGTTGTGTCGTGCAGCTTGAACTAGAGGTGTGTATCATGCACAAGCAGCTAGGGTATCATAACTTATCCTATCAACCAAGAACCCCATCGTTACTGGGGTTAGGGTTTCTATCGGCCAACCCTCTCAACAAGGATCATATCGACCAGGAGCATGGTTCCCAAGATACCCTATTGCCCAACCATCAAACCATGTCGTCCAAAGGACCCTCATGTCGGCCAAGGCACTCTATCGCCCAAAGCATCATGTCATCCATGGGCAAGGTGGCCACTAAGGCATCATATCGGTTAACTCAACTTAGGGTGTGTCGTGCAAACACAAACCCCATGCCCGAAACAAGGTTTACCCATCTTGCTCATATCATTCAAGGAAGAGGCTAGGTTGTCACCCACCTATAACAAACAAAACTAAGGCACCACAAGAAGGCCTATCATCCAACTAGGTCAAGTACCTTATATCGGCCACCACTAAGGCCCCTATAAGGGTTTCACCTTGCAAACACCATATCAGGAAACTCAAGACCAAACCATGTCACCTAAAATAGAGATAACTCTCCAGCCACCATGTCAACCAAGGAGACATCCAAAGCAAGGGATCCTCTCAGCCAAAGCATATCATCCAAGGATACTAATAAGGTGAAAGGGGTCATATCGGGCATAAAGCCAATAGGGCTCAACTGAACATATCGGCCAAGCTAAAACCCACAACAGGGTGTATCATGCAAGGGCACAAGAACCTCACCAAGATGGTCATATTCAACCTCAAACTCTTTAGCAACAAACCCTAATTGATCAAGATATTTGTCTCACCTCTCAACAACAAAGTGAGAGGGGTTTTGCAAAACCTCCATCATAAATTGGGCAACATGATGGATCATCTCCAACTTAGGTCATCACTCATCCAAAGGCTCACCTCTCAAATCCATCGTGAGAGGAGGGTGTTGCCCAAGAAACTAGAGCATAGACTCACCTCTCAATGACTAAGGAAGAGAGGGGTTTTTCCTACACC
Source organism: Alisma plantago-aquatica (assembly GCA_963693085.1). Classification (NCBI taxonomy): domain Eukaryota; kingdom Viridiplantae; phylum Streptophyta; class Magnoliopsida; order Alismatales; family Alismataceae; genus Alisma; species Alisma plantago-aquatica. The sequence continues at coordinate 1,232,882,621 of OY856411.1, read as the reverse complement.
ACTAAAGCTCAAACTCACTTCTCAAAACCAAGGAGAGAAAGGGGTATTTCCCCAAAGGAAACCCTAATCTATGGGTTCGGCCAAGTAGGTCCAAAGGTACACAACTATCAACAACATCATCAACAACATGATCACTATATCCATAAGATTAAAGGTACATGCTAGAGCAAGAAACATATCTAACAAAATGCATAGCCGATCATGATCATATATGAACATGCAACATAAAAGAAGGTAGTATAGTTAGGGTTAGAAGTTATGTAACCTGCCTTAAGCAAGCTCCTCAAGCTCCAAAGCTCCAAGCTTTAAGCTCCTTGCTCCAAGGCACACCACCTTCGACCACCTCAAGGAAAGGAACAAAACTCATAGCCACCATGGCCGAAGAGCAAGCAAGAAGGAGAAGGAGATGCTAAGGGGAGAGGGAAGATGCTTACCAAGGAAGCAAGACTCACCTATGGTTCGGCCACCAAGCAAGAGGAAGAAGAAGAGAACTCCTTCAAAGGGATCGACCACCAAGCACACCAAGGGAAGGTGTATCATGCACCAAGGAAGAGGAAGGCAACAAAGAACTAAAGGGATCCTAAGAAAGTGAAAGGGAAGGTATATATAGAAGAGGATGAAGGGGGAACCAAGGCAAGGTGCCGTCCCACTTAGGGACACTTGTCCATGGGCAATGCCACCTTCTCCTCTCACCACATCCACATGTCCAAGGAATTTTCCACATGCAAGCATCAAGCACCAAGTGTCTACAAGGGGGTGACACAAACGATGCTAAGAGTCAAAGATGGTCATAGGTCGATACATCCTCTTGGGTGATACACTCATGCCCGACACAAGACATGGCCGACACACACACTAGGCTGACACAAGCACCCAAACACTCCCTTGCCCGATACAAGGCCCATCAAGGCAAGACAAAGCCCAAACAAGGCAAAACAAGGCCCAAGGCTACTCAAACAACGAGCCCAACCCATCCTCTCAACTCTAGAGGATGCAAGGAGAGAGTGAAACATCTCTCAAGGTGAAAAACTTAATCATCAACCCTAAAACTTGGGTTATTTGCAAGTAGCACCTCCAACTCTCAACAAAGCACAAACAAACCCTAATCACCACTTGAGGTGATTAGCAAGCAACTAAACACCAGGGTTAGGTAAAGCAAACAGGATAAGCCCAAAATGGAGGTCAGAGTCCTTACAAGCCATAAACCTCTACAAAGGGATTTTGTCCATGAAATCCAAAGAGAAAAGTGAGGGGTACTTCCGCCTCATCTCTTCCTCAAGATCCCACATGGCTTCCTCAACACCACGGTGATGCCAAAGAACTTTCACAAGAACCAGGTCCTTCCTTTTTAACCTATTTACTTTTCTGTCAAGGATCATCACTAGACCTTCCTCGTAGGTTACATCTTCATCAAGTTAAACCTCAACTGGCTATATCATTGTCCCTATGTCTAGATGAATTTTCTTCTGCATGTTGACATGGAACACCGGATGTAACCTGTGGCAGCAGCTCTAACTTATAAGCTACCTTGCCAATACGTGATATTACCGGATATGGCCCCATATACCTGGGTGCCAGTTTTCCTTTCCGACCAAACCTCAGCATGCCTTTCCAAGGTGAGACCTTGAGATACACTTTTTCTCCCACCTGGAACTCTAAAGGTCGTCGGTGATTATCTGCGTATGACTTTTTTCTATCCTGTGTCGCTTTCAACTTTTGTTGTATCACTTTGATCTTCTCTGTTGTCTGCTGCACTAACTCAGGACCCAAACGTTGATACTCACTAGACTCATACCAACATAGAGGAGATCTGCGCTTCCTGCCATATAGAGCATCATAAGGAGCCATGTCGATGCTCCGTTGGTAACTATTGTTGTAGGCAAACTCTATCAAAATGAGATGTACATCCCAACTGCCTAAGAATTGTAAAACATAAGCTCAGAGAAGATCCTCAAAAGTCTAAATAGTCCTTTCAGACTGCCCATCTGTTTGTGGGTGGAAAGCAGTAATACACCTCAATTGCGTTCCCAATTCTTTGTGCAGTTGTTCCCAAAAACGACTCATGAATTGAGGACCTCTGTCGGAAACTATCGTTGTTGGTACACTGTGCAAACATACTATCTCATCCACATATATCCGAGCAAGCTTCTCTATTGTATACGTTGTCTTCACGGGTATGAAATGAGCAGACTTTATCAATCTATCCACTATCACCCAAATGGAAACATGATTCCTAGTTGTCCTTGGCAGACCAACTATGAAATCCATGGTTATATGATCCCATTTCCACTGTGGTATTGGCATGTGTTGTAATGTACCTTTCGGCTTCTGATGCTCAACCTTAACTTGCTGGCATATCGCACACCTAGCCACAAACTCGGCTACATCCTTCTTTAAACCAGGCCACCAATACAGATCCTTTAGGTTATGATACATCTTGGTAACTCCTGGATGCATAGCATACATTGATGTGTGTGCTTCCTTGAGCACTAGCTTTCTTAGATTATCAACATTAGGGACCACCATCCTATCATGATAAAAAACCAGTCCATCCTCGGACTCATGGAACCCATCACGCTTATAGCTGCCAAACTCTGATCTGATCGACTGAACCGAAGCATCTGTCTGTTGTGCATCCTTCATCTACTGTCTCAACATAGGCTTTACTTGCATTTGTGCCAACAAGGAGACTTCCATCTGTACATTCATCTGTCGCAAAGAGACAAGCATATCCCACCTATGGCATACCAAAGAACTCAACTGTGCCTTCTTCATGGGAAGAGAAGAAGACTTCCTGCTAAGTGCATTAGCTACCACGTTCTCCTTACGAGGATGATACTCAATGGTGCAATCATAATATTTGATCAACTCCATCCAGCGACGCTATCCCATATTCGGCTCACTCTACGAGAAGATGTACTTCAAGTTCTTATGATCTGTAAAGATCTGACACACTTCCCCATAAAGATAGTGTCTCCAAATCTTTAATGCATGGACCATCGCTGCCAGCTCCAAATCATATGTTGGATAATTCTCCTCATGTTTCTTAAGTTGTCACGAAGCAAAAGAAACCACATGATCCTCCTGCATCAACACACATCCTAGGCCTTTCTTGGAAGCATTATAGAAAACCACATAGCCTTTCCCAGGCTCTGGTAGCACCAACACCAGAGCACTAGTCAGCTTCTCCTTTAAACTTTGGAAAGCTTGCTGACAACAATCATCCCAAACAAAAGGTACATCCTTCCTGGTCAATTTTGTCAATGGCAGCATGATCGCACTGAAATTTCTTATAAACCTCCGGCAGTATCCTGCTAAACCCAAAAAACTACGAACTTCCGTCGGTGTCTTTGGTTGCTCCCAATCCACAACTGACTCCACTTTCTTGGGGTCCACTCTGACTCCTTCTGCAGATATCACATGACCTAAGAAAGTCACTTCTTTCAACCAGAACTTGCACTTACTAAACTTGGCATACAACTGATGTTGGAGTAGAAGAGTCAACACTTGTCGAAGATGATGTTCATGCGCTTGACTGTCCTGACTATAGATCAAGATGCCATCTATAAAAACTACAAAAAACTGATCTAGAAACAGACGGAACACTCTATTCATCAGGTCCATGAAAGTAGTAGGCGCATTGGTTAGCTCAAACGGCATAACCACAAACTCAAAGTGACCATACCTCATCCTAAAAGCTAACTTTGGTATGTACTTATCCTTAATTCTCAATTGATGATATCTAGACTATAGATCGATATTTGAGAACACTGTAGCACCACACAACTGATCGAACATATCGTCTATCCTCGGTAGCGGGTACTTGTTCTTGATCGTAACTATGTTCAATTGCCGGTAATCTATGCACAACCACATCGACCCATCTTTCTTCTTTAGAACATGACCGGAGCACCCCACGGCGATGTGCTCAGTCTGATGAAACATTTATCCAACAACTCCTATAACTGCTTCTTTAGTTCTGCCATCTCGACTGGTGCCATCATGTACGGCGTTTGAGCAACTGTCTGTATCCTAGCACCAGATTGATCTCAAAGTCAATCTCTTGAGGTGGGGGAACACCGGGAAACTCCTTGGGAAACACATCCACAAACTCTCAGACAACATGCACCTCCTCAAGACTAGGACCTTTTGCCTTGGTATCTATAACATGAGCTAGGAATGCCTTACATCCTTGCCGCAGCAACTTCTCTACCACCATCCCTGACACTAAGCATGTCAGAAGAATCTTCCTATCTCCTTAGAAGATCCACCTCTCACCGTCGTCAAAAAACACTACTTGCTTGGAACCACATTCCAACACAACCGTATACTTCTCTAGGGTATCCATCCCAAGGATTATATCGAATCCATGCATATCAAGTGGTATAAGATCCACTTGTACATTGTGTCCCGAAAAAGATAGAACACAAGATGGACACACCTCTCGAAGCATCAATGAACCATCAAAAGGGGTTTCTAGCAACAACCTATCTTTCTTACAACTAATAGGTAAAAGACAATTTTCAAGCATAGTTCGTGCGATAAAAGTGTGCGTAGCACCCGGGTCAACCAGAACAGATATAAAGCAAGAAGAAGACAAATTAGAATGAAATAACTCCATCTAACATGCCACCACTCGCGGGTTGACTATCACCTCCGACTGACTCATAGCATAGAATCGAGTCATTGCTTGTTGTCATCCACATCCTCTACTTCCTTGAGCAGACGATCCCGCTTCTAATGCTTGACCATGTACTCGCCCTCTGCTACTACTGGGTTGTTGTTTATCTGTCCCTTGCTGATTTTGCCTCGGCTGTTGTGTCACTTCAACATCTTTCCTTGGGCAATTTGACCTCAAATGCCCGGTCTGTCCAAAGAGATAGCATGACTTGTCCTCAAATTGTGGCCTAGATGGCCCTGTCACTGATACTGAAGCTGTACTATGAGCTTTGGATGGAGAAAATCCACACCCTCTTCCCTTACTCGGAGCCCACAGAGATGGTGCACGAGAACTCTGCATCGCGGAAGGTGCCAAATACCTTGGCTTCTTGAAGCCCTCATACCTCTATTTTTGAAACTAACCAGACCTTTTCCTAGTCATAGTCTCTCTCTTCTCTCAGACTGACCATTCAATCCTACGGATGGACTCCACAAACATGGAAAACCGCTCTCGATTCTCCAATGCAGCAGTAGGTGTCGACAGCTCAGCACTCAAACCCTTCTCAAACCGTCTGATCCGTTCATCATCTGTCGCCACCATGTGAGGAAAAAACCTCGGCAGCTCCATGAACTTGGCTTCATACTTGGTGACACTCATCTGTCCTTGGCACAGACGCTCAAACTAATTGATCTTCTTGACCAGATACATCTTCGGGAAGTATCCGCTCACAAACTCCCACTGGAAAACATCCCAACAGATCACCTCACCGAGTCGCTTCTCCTCCTCGATGGTCCACCAGTGGCCAGCACTACCCTTCAGAAGGTAGACAGCGTGCTTGACTTTGTCTGCTTCGGGGATGTCAAGGATCCGGAAGGCATTCTCGAAACCTGTCAGCCACATATCTGCATCCACCAGATCAGTCGTTCCAACATAATCTGAAGCTCTAACTCAGTGAAGCTGCTCAAAGGTCTTCCCAATGCCTGATGATTCACCATGGGGAGCCTGTACTCTTGGTGGAGGCACTAGCACTCTTTCCACCATGTGATTCATCATAGCCATTAAATGCCCCATAAGGTGTTGATAGGAATGGCTTTAAAGAATGGCTGGGTCAAGTTGGGGACCTCAGGTACCCGATCTTCATGTGCCTGCACTCTTTCTCCATCAACTGATTCAGCATCGCTGCTCTCGGCAGCATGTTCTTCATGTCTTCCAGACATCTTTAAGCTTTATCTTCCATTGAGGGCAGAAGGTTATTGTAAGAAAATCTAGAAAACTCACAAAAACAGACACAACCTAGTCCTAGATCCCTGTAGACTCAGTGAACCTAGAGCTCTGATACCAAAAACTTATGGGCGACACATCCCTCTATCACACAGATAATGAGATGCCACGTGAAAACGTGCGGAACTACCATAAACGACATATTATCAAATACACGGGTTAATTAAAACTGATTGTGGAAAGCATATGAAAGAGAACTATTACATCCAGATCCTCATCCTGCAAGAAAATATGTTATATAAATATTCACAATCCTTGATATATGTCCACAGCTTATAGGAACTAGCTGTCCTACCAACACATGAGTTCATCACCTTTTTAAACATACATAATGGCCATATCAGGCCAGTAGTAGGATATACATAGCTACATCAGCTATACATTGTGAAACGTCGTCAAAACACCTCTGAGGACCTGAGAGTATAGGGATGACTCTAGGACTCTACTACAAAACCACCAAAATAGCAGCATGTCCATCTCTTGCCTTCTACTGCTCTTCCTCTTACTGCTCGGCCGCAACCTCATGACCACCACCACGTCTAGCGTGATCACCTAAAAAGGTTGTAAACCAATGGGGTGAGACAAACAGTCCCAACGAGAAACATACATCCCCTCCGAAACTATAAAACCTCAGAAGGTTTAAAGCAGATAAAGTAGATAGCTGGTAAATACATATAATAAGAGAAACATATTGAGCAAGACTATTATAACCATCAATCTTACCAAGATATTCATGAGGCCTATATCCAGATTTCCTTTATAGAACATGATTGACAAGATAAGCTTTATGAGAACTTATCACAAGATATCAAGATCGTACAAGTAACTGTAAGAGATAATTGGATCATCTACATAAGAAAGGCCTCAACCAATGTTCCATGTTTTGCCGTAAGCAGTATATACTATTCAGTTGGATTACGTTTTATTATGCCCTGAGGAAGTGAGTTGTCCCTGCTCAAATCCAACCTTCGGCTGCAAAGCCCAAAACTAGTGCCATACAAGGTCAATGGGAGAGCCAGACTCCATGACTTCACCTCCTCGTGGTCAGTGCACGAAAACTAAAGCAGGACCACAGTCTCATGCTTATATGGCCTCGGCCTCAGGGTTAGCTCCGCAAGCTACCCATATCTCTAGCTCACCTTGACACATGTGCTAGTATACTTTTGAGCCACGGGCCTGATCACCGTGCTCTTGAGCCATGAACGCATTCATGCTCTAACTCATTGAGTCATGGGCATGTTCACCATGCTCTTTACCATACAGAGTCTACAACCGCAGTTGTACTCTAATCCTCCTATTTTTGGCAAGGAGAGACCCCGCATATTCAACAATATGCGCTCCAGGTAATCCCGCAGGATAAACCTATTTCACCATCACCAAATTCTGACGATGATGGATCTATGGCCAGGCAAAACTACATGATATGTTCCACTATAATTAATTAAAATATTTTAAGTGAGTTGTTGAGGCAACCAAGTTATACATCATCGAGCTACATTATCACTATCACTATCATGGGATCTCAATCCCTCCTCAATAATTGCTACTGCCTCTCAAGGCATCAACATCCTGGGATAGAAATCCCTTATCTCATCATTAGAGGATAACACCTCAACTAGGCACTCAGCCTTTATCAGGTCCTCAGACCTATCTCATCATACTGGTGATGCATGTTATCTCATCAACAAGGATTATTATCATTTAGTGCTATTCAAAGCACATATGCCTCATAGCTCTTACCTGGCTATGAATCCATTAATAAACCTGCATGGTTAGTATACATATCAAGAGAGATTACTTAAATCACTGAACATAGATCTTTATGATTATAATGCTATCATGTTTGGAACAATATCCATGATTATATGAAGCATAAGCTATATCAATTATATTATTGTTATCAAACCATGAGCATACACTATGCCCTATTCTTGTGAACATAACCATGTATTTTATCATCATATGTAGCAGCTTCTTAGATTCCCAACATACCTTGGTTCACTACCTACCATCATATCCCATTACTAACATAGATGTGGGTTCAAGGTGATTAATCCATTTATTAGAATTTACGGGTTAAATATAACATTCACCAAAGATTCCAACTTCCCTCATTATAGCTTATTGGCTAGTGTTTTCAAACCCTAAAGAACTTATGTCACCATATCGACCATCAACACTTCACCCTATCGTGCACTAGAGAGAAAATAGCACTGAGTTGTGTCGTGCAGCTTGAACTAGAGGTGTGTATTATGCACAAGCAGCTAGGGTATCATAACTTATCCTATCGACCAAGAACTCTATCATTACTAGGGTTAGGGTTTCTATCAGCCAACCCTCTCAACAAGGATCATATCGACCAGGAGCATGGCGCCCAAGACACCCTATCGCCCAACCATCAAACCATGTCATCAAAGGGACCCTCATGTTGGCCAAGGCAATCTATCGACCAAAGCATCATGTCGTCCATGGGCAAGGTGGCCACTAAGGCATCATATCGGCTAACTCAACTTAGGGTGTGTCGTGCAAACACAAACCCCATGCCCGACACAAAGTTTACCCATCTTTCTCATAACGTTCAAGGAAGAGGCTAGGGTGTCGCCCACCTATAACAAACAATACTAAGGCACAACAAGAAGGCCTATCATCCAACTAGGTCAAGCACCTTATATCGGCCACCACTAAGACCCTATTAGGGTTTCACCATACAAACACCATATTGGGAAACTCAAGACCAAACCATGTCGCCCAAAATAGAGATAACTCACCAGCCACCATGTCGACCAAGGGGACATCCATAGCAAGGGATCATCTCAGCCAAAGCATATCATCCAATGATACTAACAAGGTGAAAGGGGTCATATCGGGCACAAAGCCAATAGGGCTCAACTGAACATATCGGCCAAGCTAAAACCCCACAACAGGGTGTATCGTGCAAGGGCACAAGAACCTCACCAAGATGGTCATCTTCAACCTCAAACTCTTTAGCAACAAACCCTAATTGATCAAGATAGTTGGCTCACCTCTCAATAACCAACTGAGAGGGGTTTTGCACAAACTCCATCACAAATCGGGCAACATGATGGATCATCTCCAACTTTGTTCATCACTCATCCAAAGGTTCACCTCTCAAACCCATGGTGAGAGGAGGGTGTTGCCCAAGCAACTAGAGTATAGACTCACCTCTCAATGACTAAGGAAGAGAGGTTTTTTTCCTACACCACTAGAGCTCAAACTCACTTCTCAAAACCAAGGAGAGAAAGGGGTATTGCCCCAAAGGAAACCCTAATCTATGGGTTCGTCCAACTAGGTCCAAAGGTACACAAATATCAACAACATCATCAATAACATGATCACTATATCCATAAGATTAAAGGTACATGCTATAGCAAGAAACATATCTAACAACATGCATGGCCGATCATGATCATATATGAACATGCAACATAAAAGAAGGTAGTATAGTTAGGGTTAGAAGTTATGTAACCTACCTTAAGCAAGCTCCTCAAGCTCCAAAGATCCAAGCTTTAAGCTCCTTGCTCCAAGGCACACCACCTTCGGCCACCTCAAGGAAAGGAACAAAACTCATAACCACCATGGCCGAAGAGCAAGCAATAAGGAGAAGGAGATGCTAAGGGGATAGGGAAGATGCTTACCAAGGAAGCAAGACTCACCTATGGTTCGGCCACCAAGCTAGAGGAAGAAGAAGAGAACTCCTTCAAAGGGATAGGCCATCAAGCACACCAAGGGAAGGTGTATCGTGCACCAAGGAAGAGGGAGGCAACAAAGAACTAAAGGGATCCTAAGCAAGTGAAAGGGAAGGTATATATAGAAGAGGATGAAGGGGGAACCAAGGCAAGGTGTCATCCCACTTAGGGACACTTGTCCATGGGAAATTCCACCTTCTCCTCTCACCACATCCACATGTCCAAGGCATTTTCCACATGCAAGCATCAAGCACCAAGTGTCTATAAGGGGGTGACATAAACGATGCTAAGAGTCAAAGATGGTCATAGGTTGATACATCCTCTTGGGCGATACACTCATGCCCGACACAAGCCATGGTCGACACACACACTAGGCTGACACAAGGACCCAAACACTCCCTTGCCCGATACAAGGCTCATCAAGGCAAGACAAAGCCCAAACAAGGCAAAAGAAGGCCCAAGTCTACTCAAGCAACGACCCAACCCATCCTCTCAACTCTAGAGGATGCAAGGAGAAAGAGAAACATCTCTCAAGGTGACAAACTTGCTCATCAATCCTAAAACTTGGGTTATTTGCAAGTAGCACCTCCAACTCTCAACAAAGCACAAACAAACCCTAATCACCACTTGAGGTGATTAGCAAGCAACTAAACACCAGGGTTAGGCAAAGCAAATAGGATAAGCCCAAAACAAAGGTCAGGGTCCTTATACACATGGTCGCATTTGGGATTGGGAGTGAGTGTTATTCATGCCCTTTTAAATATTAGTCATCAACAACATATAGGATGTGAAGGACTTTGTCTCCACCCTCTACATATCACGACTGTAGCAATTCTGCTACAAGGCAGTGTGTCACAGCCTAATCCCAACAATTTGACTAAGTCCCTCAAGTCTAAGACTATAGGATGGACTCCACTCACTGAGATGAGTAAAAAAAAAACCCATGCTTGCTCCCTAGACCCCAAATTAGGAAGATTAAGCTCCCTCTTCATCGCACTTCTCACTGGTGGCAGACCATCATTTAGGGGTTCTTCACCCTTGACTACTCATATATATGTTTCACCCCTATACTAGACTTTCCTACTTCCCTTTAGCCTTCCCCAAGCTCTATTTTTCCATGTGGAACTCCTTCCCACCTCCAATACCAAGTTCCTCTCAATGAGTCTAAGGTAGCAGCACCTCGAGTGACACCTCGTACCTATCTTAGTTCATCCTTCAACTTTCACGGTGTCTTAGAGAAGCCTACCAACTCATCCCCCAAGTCTGTGAGAAATTGTGACCCATAGCTTCCCATTTTCCGACCACCTCCTTCACCCCCATAGTAGCTTGCAGGTTAAATAGGGAGCTACTAGGTGCGATATTGTTGTCTAATTGAGGGTTTCCTAATAAATGTTAGTAGAACCTCCATACAACCATGATCTTCCTTCCTCTGGTCTGGGATCCTCTCTAGAGTTGGATCCAAGTTGTTTACTGTAAGGAAGGAGGGTGGGAGAGAGAGAATTCCACGTGGTGCCAGCTAGACCAATGACACCAACCACAAGGTGTCATCTTAGGGAGGGATCATGAGTCAGCTTAAGAAAGGCAAGGAAAGGAATCCTCCACATAGCTCTGACTTGGACCAATCATGGTTCTCCATATTAGTGATATTATTCCTTTCTCCTTTTGATTAATAACATATTAATTCTTATGAAGGCTAGAAATAGGAAAAACTATATATCAGTTTCATCAAAAAATCCATAGAATCCAAATAAATTCTATCTTGACCTAGATACAACTCTAACTCCAAAAAATTGGCATAACACATAAATTACCATTTACTTAACTTTTCTTGATTTGAAATGATATAAAATGGTATATATGATCTTATATCACTAATATTCAAACCATAAACCCTTAGTGACATCTATACTTTATCCAAATCATGAAACCCTAAATATGCAATCAATAATTACCTAAAATCTCCAAAAATAATATTATTTGCCCTCTCTCTCTTAGTAATGAATATAGGTAAATAGTTAAGTGATTACTTATACCCTAGATCTACCCACTTACAATTAGATCCCATAGACATGTTAACTCTAATCCAACACTAGGGTACATATAATAGTCCTAGTCAATCCCAAAGCCGTAATCTTGGATATTATGGGCACATCATAACAATGGAGTCTCAACTTCTTTTCACGGTAATACATTACATCGCATCAGTAGATCCTTTTTTAAATTCAAGATCTAATTAATTGGGTATGTGGGATTACCTAAGTATATGATTAGTTTTCCTTGTGTGAAACCTAAATAGGATGTATTGCTTGTTCCTAATTGAGATTATTGCTTGTATGAAATATACATGTAGTATTGATCTTTGCCATGTTACTAAGAAAATAAAATAAATGGATGTTTTGTATCTACTAAGTGTTTTATACTCTCTCTCTATCTATCTATCTGAATATAAGGTCATCACTCCCCCATAACCCTAGGGCATAAGTCCTTAGAGCCCAAGGGGTGTGGAGGCCCCAACATAGATGTTATATATATGAAGTGGTGACACAAGTAGTACATTCTCATCAAAAGGACAATCTAAAATAATCGTTTCCCTGATTTTCACATTAAATAATGTTTTTTCTTTACTATTTCTTTTCTTTTCTCAAATTATTTACATATGCAAGCTTTAAGTGTGTAAATATTTTAACCACATACACAACTCCTTTTTTCTAGATCTCATGTTTCATGTATTTTCTACTTGCAAAAAGCTCTTAATGTGAAGAAAAGTATCAATAGTCAATAATTAAGGATTTGGAAGATCTAGAGTAGTTTATATGTTTCCATTATATACTAATTAAAAAAATTTATCTTTCATTTCTTTACCTAGTTGATGTATAGGATGTAAGTTGTTCCTAAGTACATCCCTTTTCTATATAATTATATTCTTCATTTCAAATAAATGTGAACTCTATCTTTTCACGTAGGTATAATGGTTGTGTGTGTGAAATATATATAATGTTGTAGATTGATCCACATTCTGATGTATATTAGTTGATAACCAAAATCCACTATTTTCCTTATTGACATCTTATTGGTATGAATGCACACCTACCAATAAATGTCCTTAAGGAGAGTATGTTGGATTTGTGGTCACGACCGAAGTCATCTGAGTCTCCATTGTTGTCAAGGTAGTGTTGAGTAAGAATTCATTTATTTGTAAATGGGCCTAATTGTCTTGGCCCATCAGGATTAATTTTATGATCAATGCTCTAAAACCATGTAGAAAATAAGATGAGAGACTAACAAGCTTTTTTTTCTTATTGATAGATGGAAAACTCTCCTCCTATATATAGAAGAGGAGGAAAGTACAAGGAAGCCATCTTAACCCTAACAGGCCAAAACAGTTGAGCCAATATTACAAATAAACTAATTACTCTAGCAAGCAAGAATCCCAAATTATTCCATGAGGAAGAATGTTGTTGATGGAAGGAGTTTGTATTCAAAGTTGAATCTATGGAATGATAGAATACTAGTTATGTATCAAGAGTAATTTAAACAGAGACATATTTTTTCTTATTACTATAGATAAACCTCTCTAGGGTTTTAGTACCACAAAATTTACATCTTTTTTTAGATCTCTAAGACCATATTTTTTGACAGGTTAGATTTTTATTTGTAGGAATATCCTTTTTTACTACATATGTTGTTATAACTAATATTTTCTCATCCTTTTGGTGGTCCAAGTTCTCATGTACACCTTATGTTGCTCTATAGACCAATCTATTTTGACAGAATCTTAGTATAGAACAATATACTAGCAATTCACTGCAAGAGGTGTATCTCGGAGGAAACAAGCTATTCTTGTATCTCTACAAGTTGACCATGCACATGATTTTCTACTTGTTGTTCCTATTTATCGATTTGGTTTTATCTATGTCTCTTATTTTATATAGAGCTATCTTTTGATATTGAATCATGATTCCTTTGTACCCTAGTGATGAACGCTTCCTTCTCTATAACCTTACAAATCTTGACATCTTTTTTTATCATGCTATGCATTGCCTCTCATGATCTAGTTATAAGTTTCACCATGATTTTTTCCATTATACTCTCTTTGACCTTGTCTCCCACATTGGGTTAAAGATACTAAAGGAATCCCATGTTTCCTTCCTTAGAAAATGGTATGATGGTCTTCACTCTCAATAATCTGATGATATCTTGTTATTTGATTGGATAGATGGAATGTCGACATGTGTTGACCTAATCAGAGTTTCTCCCTTGACATGCATCCTTTCAAATAAATCTAGATAAGGTTATGCCACCTCTAGATACATGACATAAAGAGATCATAAGCACAAAGTAGCTTGTGAAGAAAATTGTCATCATTTTTTGTCTTGCACCTTTGATACCTTTGGGGTTCTTTCTGACAACATAGTTTCTCTTCTTTGACACCTTAAACATATAAGGGATATGAATCTTATGGTGCATTCATCTTTTTATTTAAGATCCATAGGTTTCTCCTTCTAGAAAGGATTAGTAGCTCAATTTGTTGCTTGTGCTTCTGTGAAGGCATTTAGGTAATTTCATTACAGATTTTCATTATGTATAATAAAGACACCAATTTATGTTATAGTTAAATCATAGAAAATATAACATAGTGAAACATAAGCATAAAAATAGTTTTAGTTAATTAGTCCAACTATCTTGTGCAACAAAAAGAGATTTCAGACAAAAGACACGTGTTAAGACTTAAAAATGAAGAACTAAGACTTAAGTGATCCCTTTGACATGAGTAATGAAGCACATCGACGATTGATCTTAATTCCATTTAATTTCTCTATTGAACACATAATAAAGAGCTTGTCTAGGAAGTTAGATAAGTAATATGGGACTAACACTACACACAGAAACTCTTCACAACACCTTCTATACACAACTACTATTTTGGGTACTTGTGTGGTAATTCCTGAATAAGTTAAATTATAAAGTGTTCCATCAATAAAACAACCATATTATGACTTCAATAGTGGTACCTTCTAGTTTGTAAAATTGCCTAAGTTGTCAAATATAACCATTATAAGAACTAGTTGAGCATATGCCTTGCAACTTTGATGTAAAGGTGTCATTGGCATAACACTATAAAGGTTGTCACAGTAATTGTAGGCATTGGTGTATTAATGACCATGAATTCATTTGTTTTATCATGATTGATGTGATAACTACCAATTTCTCAATTCTAACCTCTTAATATCAATTACCAAATTGGGCATATGATATGATGTACATGTAACAAAATATACTAAGACTTCATCACATTTGAATAACCTTTCCTCACTAACTTGCATTAGTGAAATTCTCATGTTTACATGGGTCTACAAATTCCAAATAGTTACATTTAACTTTATTTCCTATAATTCACATTACTATTTGTTCTCAATGCATTGAACCTAGCTTTTGGAATTTTCATTTGTTTTGATTGGCTTGATACTATATATGAACAAGAGACTAATTCTAGCCCCATGTCCCATTAGATTTATCAACTAGGGATAAACATAGTCCCTTACAAACCACCTTTGTTATCTTTTCTTACATAAAGTCAATAAATATGATCACAAATGATACTATATATGAATAAGAGATTGGTCGGAGTTTCATGCACAGATGCACAACACACAATTCAGCCTCAAAGGATGGATGGAGGAGATGCAGAGGTTTATTTATTGGAATTGCATATGACCATGATCCCACTAATATTAATAATACAAATTACATTATTGTCAGAGTTCTTAACTATCTACTTGGCATCCTGATGTGTGCATTTTTATATACTTTTTGCTCACTTTTGCACACAAACTCGGTCCATTTTGCTCTCCATTTGGCCTATAATCATACTTAATTTGTCACCTTTTTAGATGTTTTACTTGTTGCGTGATTCTGATCACAGGTATAGGTAAAGATGATGAAATGGGTCTAATCCAACCCAAATCTAACCTTCATTGGATTCCCTGATGATTTGCATTTGATCTAGAGGAGTTCTTGAAGATTCAGAGTAAGACATGGCGTGTGTTATTTTATACACGACATGTATCTTTCTAGAAAGGGCAATTATCAATGATAAAGAAGAAGACACGACATGTGGTATTTTCCACATGGTGTTTAAGCTTACAGAAACTTTTATCCCCCAGTTGTTGAGAAAAAGACACCATGTGTTTGTGCTAGAACACAGAGTGTCTGCCCATTCACAAACTTTATTTCAAAATTTTGCCAACTCACACTATGTGTGTTTATTCACACATGGTGTGTGCCATACGCCTAGGTAAAATTTAGGTTGAAGCTACATGGCATGTCCTTCAACGACACGTCATCTATTCTTTGCGAAGAGCAGTCTCACTTGATAGTTACACTAAGTGACACGACATGTCTTCTAAAAGATACGTCATGTCTTTGTCAGTTTCTATAGAATTTGAAAAGAACCACCCTTCATTTTAAAGATAGAACCATCCATATGAGTCATTTATCTCTCTTTATTTGAAACACTTTACAACCATAGAGAGTTGCATATCAAGAGGAGGGAAATTTTGGGGAGGAAGAAGAGGTTTCTTGAGAAAAAACCTCTATTCTTCACCATTTCTTATCCAAAAGGTTCAGCAGAGCTTCTCTACTCATCTAAGATTCTTGGGAGGGAAGATAGTCTGAGTATGTGGGATCCAACTTATAAAACACGAGATCAACAAATGCGGAAGCGATTAACTAGCAGCGGAATTATTAAAAATCACTAAAAATTAAAACTTTTTGTAAAGAGATCTTCAATCGGTAAAACACTTTCATAAAGAAACATGATAAGTTATTTACAAACTGATCCATCATTACATCTCTATAATAATCACATCTCGAGGGTTACAAACATCAATTGCCCTGTTAACTGTACAAGGCAAGATACAAAATCTCGAGGCATTAAGCCAAAAATCTCAGATCTACTTTAAACATCTACAGACTCCTAGGACCTGAGAGTACAAAGACGACACATAGGACATGCTATCTACAAGACTTGACAGATAGTGTCTCCACCTGAGGATCACTACTTTCCCTGATGTTGCTGTTGCTGCTGTTGTTGCTCACCCACTGATGGGTTCCTTCATCCTCGGCGTCTACCTAAAAAGTCAAATCCCACGGGGGTGAGACAATTGAATAATTGTCCCAGTGAGAGTTATAACTCTCTGCCAGAAGCTTTTTTATTGCAATTAGAGGAATAATACTGAGCAGTGGAATTATAATATTCAACAGCATGCAATTCAATAAATAAACTAAGTAGAGCGGTATTCTCTATGCAATCATTTCAATATAACTTGATTGGATGACAAGACATTTAATCAATAAGGAATATGAAGAACATGTAAACTAGTTATTCAACTAGAACATAATAAACAATGTATCATCAATCATTCTTTCTCGTAGTCCAACCTAAGCAATTATGCTATACGGCTGATTACATTTTACAAACATATTTAGGCCCTGAGGAGATGAGTTACACCTCTCATACTCCAACTGACCATTACGAAATCGCAATCGGTACCATACATAGGTCATCAGAAGAGTCGGATTCCTATGACCTCATCCTCCTCAGTCAGTATGAGGAACAACATGCAGGACATCTTGTGTCTCTACCATAATAGCTTTCTAGGGTATTCTGGCAACTTCACTATTAGAGTTATAGTGGCATGTTGTACTCTCTTCGCCATCGAGGGATTTCTTGTTTATCTCTCATCGATGCGGTATCAATCAACATCATCAGGAGATTAATGATACATCATCCTGGCATAAACATATAATGAAGGATTGAGAGATTAAATGAACATCTCACATCAAATCCTACATTAGGACGTAAGGATATTCGCATCCATAACCCCCACATACTCAAAAGTATGCCCTCCAGGAATTCCCTTCGGAAAACCTATTTCACCATCATTTAACTTCTGACAATGATGGATCTATGGTCAGGGCTCTACATGATATCATTATACTTGATTATTTAGGTACATTGTGGCATTCTTTTAGCATCAGGCATGTTTTCAAACATAAACCAATAAGACAATTTCTATAAAGAAAGAGTACTAACTGTATCAAGTTCATATCACATTTGTTAACATTGGGATATCAATCCCTAACCATTTCATCATTGTGATTCAAGAATATGGGTATTCAAACCCTTTGATTATCAAAACACTTGTTACCAAGTAACATATTGTCATTAAGTCATTTTAACAGTATGACCTTGATTGTAACAATGTAGATATTTATCATGGCTATCACAGCCTATCAATCTCAAATGTTACCTCTTACTGGGCAAGATAGCATATCATTACTTTTAAAGCTTATAAAGTACTTTCAATGAATATGACATCATAACCCTTACCTGGCTATGATCACTTCTTGATAAAGACCTGCATGGTTAACACAATTGATAACATGCACATTGTATCTATATCAGCACAATATAAGTTCTTTTCAAATTAAATATAGAACACCATGGCCATGCTATCTTGCACGGTCATGCTACATAAGTTCACCACGACCGTGTCACATTACCACAACTGGTTTCTAGGGTTAGAGTTTCCCTATTCAATTCAATTAGGGTTATTCAACCCCTTTAACTTACAAAGGCATAATGATAACTCATTTCTTACTTAAGTATAGAGTTCCATGTTTAAGAGCATAACCCAAAATTAGGGTTTACTATTCATGCCATCACAT
The DNA here is from genome assembly GCA_963693085.1 of Alisma plantago-aquatica. Taxonomy (NCBI): domain Eukaryota; kingdom Viridiplantae; phylum Streptophyta; class Magnoliopsida; order Alismatales; family Alismataceae; genus Alisma; species Alisma plantago-aquatica. The sequence continues at coordinate 1,232,864,243 of OY856411.1, read as the reverse complement.
TACCCTAGGTTAGGGTTTACTATTCACATTTCATCACATTACCCTAAATTAGGGTTGACTATTCATTTTATAATGAATTAAGATCATACTATCATCATTTATGAGGATTACTTCCATTAATGCCCTCAAATTAGGTTAAGATTCTTTAACCATCACAGTTAGGGTTTGCATGATCTCACTATGATGGATCATACCCTAATTAGGTATATTCATATATATATTGGAAGTTCATTATTGATCATCTGTCATATAAGAAGTCTTCTCTCTCCTCTTTCTATTATATGTTTACATCAATCTTGATTAGATTAAGTCAAATCAACCTTGACAACATAAGTTATGTCATCACCATTATGGTCATTAGGGTATACTTGATCAAGGGGTATTAGTATCACTATCCCATCAAGGATACTTTGGTAGTGTTCACCACTTGATCATGACATGAATTAATCAACTAATTACTTGGTCCCTTAATCACTTTAGATATCTTTGAGGTTTAGGTTAATCAACCACTAAACCATCTTGACCACTAAGGCATCAAACGTTCTTGACCTTTTTAGACTCCAAACGGTCTTGCACTCCAAACCCCCAAACGGTCTTGGATGGACCTTGAAACCGTTTGGTGGTGTTGACCGTTTGGTCCCTTTGACTTTTTTTTTAAACCGTTTGATAAAGTACACACTCAAGACCGTTTGCCCAAGATGGGGTGAAGACCGTTTGGTCTTGTTGACCGTTTGGCCAACTTTGACTTTGAAACCGCATGGGCAAAATTGATCTTGCAACCGCATGAGCACCAAACGGTTTGGGATCGTTTGGTCCCAAACGGTCTTGAGACCATTTTGAAAAACAATAGAGGGGGGGTGAATAGAGTTTTTAAATAATTTTAACAATTTATTGAACTCAAAACAACCACAATTGAAATTAGAAGAAGGAGACAGGTGTTTAGAGTGGTTCCAACTTTAGCAACTACTAAAGTTGTCAGTCCACTACCCGGTTGCTTACCCAACCGGGATTTTGAAAGTATTTATTTTATTACCTTCCCAAGGATTTATACAAAATACAATACTTTCCTTTACACCCTTTGAACAGCCTTCACTTGAAGTAGGTGCACCAAGTTTGAGGTAGCCTTCTTAAAGTAACTCCAAGCTCCCCCTTGAAGTAGCCTTCCTCTCTAGAAGTAACCTCCCGTTGCACCAGCCTTCTGAAGTAGCTCAAAGTCACCTTCTTCACCAAGAAGAACTCCACCCTCTCCAATCAGCAGCCTCCAACCTAGGAGTAGCAAGGAGAGTACAAACGGTAAAAGAGAACAAGAAAGAAAAAGGAAATTACAACTTATCCTTTGTAGCCCAAGGCTTGATTTGCCTAGATCAAGCGTATAGATCTCCTAACCAAGTGTGTGGACTTGTGATTGCAGTGGGTAGGAGATACTAGCCTATAGGACACGAATTATGAGCTAAGGAATGAAATGGCCAATTGTCACAATGCTCAAATTGCTCACAAACAGATTGCTTCAAAGTATGCTCAAGGATTTCTCAAGTGTAGCAAGTGTGTTTGAGTGTCCTATGGCTTGTCCTATTTATAGGAATGGCCTAAGGATGCTTAAGGACGTTCTAGACAACTTCTAGGGGTTTCTAAGTGCTTAACTAGCCGTTAGGTACAAAGTTGTTGCTTTAACAACGGCTAATTAATTAATTCTGCAGTTGCTGTCAGAGACCGTCTCGGTCGAGGAATGGTCGACCGAGACACCTACTCGGTCGAACTTTTGTCGACCGACAGGCACTCTGGAACAAGTGATTTGCAACGTCTTTCTCCAACTGCCAACTAACTTGTCTGTTGTGTCTAACGGCTACTTTTGATCTTTCTCGGTCGAGAAGATTGTCGACCGAGAGTGTCTCGGTCGAGGAGTTTGTCGACCGAGATTGATCCTGTTTCAATGTTTCAATTTAGGCACTAATTATATGTATGAGTGTGCATATGTGATCCTATTTGAAGGGGATGACTTATCTAACTGTGGTGTTTAGCTAGGGAGAATCTAATGCTTGATTTACATGCAATCTAAGTACTTGTACATTATATATTTGTACAAGTTTTTACAAAGCAATTACATTGCATGAAAACATAAACATGTAAGCATATGGATTTCCCTAGTTGCTTTGTCATCCACCTTAATCCTGCACACTCAAGTAGCTCGTTAGATCAATAAGAATGAAATGTTTGTCATAATCAAAACAAAGGGATTTATAGATGTCCATTTAGCCAACAATCTCCCCCTTTTTGAAGATGACAAACATTTCCAAAAATATAAATAAAGGAAATATGAACCATATGAGTTTCATACCTGAAATTTACCTTTGTAGCCATCTTTGATTTTTGCAAGTGACTGCTGGACAAGATTTATGAAACTCATTTTAATTTTATGTTTGTGATTATATTATTTCTCCCCCTTTGTCATTTCAAAAAGATATCCAATATAATCATGTAGTATGACTTTGTGTCTTCCTTTTTAAGCTTTGCTCCCCCTTAAAGAGATATCCAATTAAAATCAAGGGATTTTTATTGTCAAGATTAGCCACAATTTGTTTCTCAATCATTTGCAAAGGATGTTAAGCCTTGAAATGATATGAGTTTCTTTTAAGTTTATGGCCTATGTGTATTGATTTCTCACCCATTTTACAAGGGATGTTAAGCCTTAAAAATGAAATGAGAATCCTTTAGTTTTAGAGTGCATAAAAATGTCTCTTAACTAAATGCATGGGATGTTAAGCCCTGATTTGTTTAGAGAGTCCCTTTAAGAACAAGATATATCACTTTTATGAAATTCATAGATTTCTTCATAACCAAGAGTAAGAATACTAAGGTCGTAACAAGCTCCAAATGATGTTTTACAATGTTTTTGTAAGCTTTTTAATCAAATAATTAAATTTGTTTCTATGAGCTCCCCCTTAATCTTATAATATGCTCCCCTTTAGATAGATATCCCAAGGTATAAGTGCTTTGCAATAGATGTTAATTTATCCATAACTTTAAGTTTTAGATATTTGCAAAGATTTTCATCCTTTTTGATTTATTTGTATTTATTACTCCCCTTATTTTGTATGCTCTACAATAGTCTCATAATCCAAATTCAAATGATGCCAAAAAAATCCATTATAAAGATAACTAATTTTAAGCATGAAAAGATAGCCAAATCATGTAAAGATAACCCATTTATTACAATTTTGCAAAGATTCCATTACAACTAATACAACTCCACATCTCACTGGAAAGACTTAAGAATTACATCAACATCAGGGTCTTTCCCAATAAAAGGCTCAGCTCCATAATACTGGACCAATGTTTGCCACTCTAGAGCACCTGTCTTGGTTAAGGCATATGCCTCCAAGAAGGTTGGAACACGATCAAATCGGAAATGAGCAGCAATATCTTGTAGTTGCATTGATGAAAACTGAGTATGCGTGAGATCAGTAGATGGTGGAGGTGGAGGTTGATAGTAGTTGTAAGATGGGTTATATGGATTGAGCATGCCAGGATTTAAAGAGTAGGGATATTCATCTGGTTGGTTTGGAGAAAGAGTTTGCATTCTTTGGTTTAGATAAGTCATGGCATGATGGTTATAATCTAATTGTTTACTAAGATGATATTGTGATCCAGCAACATAGGTTAGAGTGTTTTGGATGGGGTCATAGGGTAGGCTGGTAGGAGGAGGTGGAGGTGGTATATCTTGTGTAGATGTTTCTCCTTCTACCCTAGCCCTCTTATGACCGAAATCAATCCCCATTTTTTCTACAATATTCTTACTTATTTTTTGTGTTCTACGCTCCCATGTATATCCCATATCCTCAAGTTGGGTCTTAAGGAAATGTTGAGTAATTTGGCATACAAAATCAGCATATGGAGGATTGCCAGAAAACTCAAGCATGTTTTTAAGAATGATGCGGATAAAATTTGTGGGAATACGTTGGATAATGGCATATATTAGACACATACGAAAAATAGGAACTTCAGACTTATTGGCTCTAGGATGTATGTTTGTTGAAACAATAAGGTTTACAATCCTAGCAGCTGGTTTGAGATTTATAGCATAGTATGTGCCTCTATCTTCGTGACAGGTTGTATTGGATTGAAAAATGGTCCTTTTGATGTCACTAAGACTAATGGTATGGTCATCTTGGGTAAATTGATTAAGTGGGTTTCCAGAGGTAAGGTCAAGGGTGTCTTGATATTCATCTATGTCAATATCTAGCATGTCAAGAATATCCCCTTCAGTAAATCGGAAGCTATTCCCATTGACCATAGTATAGAAGAAGATGGTTTCATTTTCAGAGTGGGAGATGAGGTTAGCATAGAATTCATTCACTACCTTGATGGAATAGGAAGGGAAAGAAGGGTTGATGAATTCTTTTAACTTTTGCACCTCGAAGAGGTCCTCCAAGTCGACGATGTTGAGGAAGTCCATAACTTCAACTGGTCGTCGTGGGAGAGGAGCTTTTGAGGAGAGCCGTAGGTACCGATCACCAGCATCGCCGTCGACGAAGGCAATGTCGTTGATGATCGTCAATGGTGGAGTAGCCTCCCTTTGTTTCCTGCCAGCGACTTTCTTCTTTCCACGAGTAGAGGATGATGCCATTGTATTACTTGAAGGTGGAGAAGAAGCAAGGAAGTCTTGGGGATGAGGATGCTAAAGATTTGCACAAGAATTCACTAGGAAGAGCCTATGGAAACAAGAATAAGAAGGTGTGAAGAAATGACCCGTTTTTTCTCCTTTTATAGCAATCCAGTGACCGGGTCGGTCGACAATTTGTCGACCGAGCGTCCGCAACAGTCATATTCCAGACGCGCCACTTCAGCCGTCCAACGGTCGACTTGCAACGGTCGGCCGTTAACGGTAACGGTCGGATTGCAACGGTCATTTTCCAACGGCTCTTTCTCGGTCGAGCAATCGTCGACCGACACTGTCTCGGTCAAACAATTGTCGACCGGAAGTGTACCCGATGCTAGGTTTGTCTAGATTCTGTCGGTCGAGAGAGGTGGGCAGACCGAGAGGTTTTCGGTCGAAGATTTGTCGACCGACAGACTTACTGGGTATGAATTTTTAAGCTTATTTTTAATGCAAATGATACCATGATTGACTGAATTTGTAGAGCATATATATTATCTAAGGGAGTAATATTTTTGTTTTATTATTGACAATATTGGAACAATTTTTGTGATCATAAATTGATTTTGCTTTTAATCACAATAAAATGATATTCAAATAATTATTTTGTCAAAACTTATTTTAGGTCGATTTTGACTACGACCATAGCGCCCCTTGGTCAAATTTCATTTTAACCAAGAGGCAGATTTGCAGATTTTTCAACTTGAACATTATGAAGTATAATATCTGCATAAGATTTGATTAAGTATTAAGTTGAAGCATAATACTTAATATGAAAACATTTGTCCTTTTTAAAATATAGGCTTTGCTGTAATAATATGAATATCAAATTTCACATCGTTTAGTATACTCATAAAATTCTTTACTGAAGGCATACTAAATATCAATTGAAAAACACTAAATATCTCAAGTCTTTTTGAGAGATTTTATCTTATGTGTTGCAAGCATAACATATTACCAATAAAGAATTTGCTTGCCTATCATGGATCCATGTAGACAATTATCTATCAAGCTAATCTCAGTACCAAATGGTGAAAGCATATCCATGATGTAATAATCACAGTAAATAATCACATGATTTTAATCACATGATTTCTATATGGATAGACCAGAAAATAAGGAAATTATGTGAATAATGATAAAAAAAATTTTAAGCATAATTTGGCTTAAATCATTTAGGGAATAAACTAAGATTAATTTAAATTTGTATGGATGATTTCCAAAATAAATATCCAATCATTAATCATGAATAGATAGCACTTTCATCAATTTCTAAGAAATTTAGCAATTTTTGCAACAGACTGGAAATCATGCTCGGTCGACTATTTCTCGACCGACAGTGTCTCGGTCGAAAGTCTCTCGACCGACAATATTTCTGAAACTGTTAATTGCTTCCAAATAAAACATAACTATGCAAGTTAAATATTTAGATACTTAAATTTATTGGTTATCCCATTATGTTGAGTTGAGATAGACGTAGAAATATGCAACTAAGGTCCTTGGTCATATCTCAACTTGATTCTGTTTATTTAGTTTGGAGGTTTTGGAACCCAAACTAACTCGACATCTTTTCTCTTGTAAGGGCATGAAAAAGAATAGTGACCAAGGCGCAAACAATAGTGACAGCATATTGAGTCAACCTCATATCTTTTTCTATGATTGTGTTCTGTGTTGTCCTTGGGTGAAGATGTTCCTTTAGGTACATATATAGATTGATGGGTTTGTGACTTTCTCCAACTAGGTTGTTGATAGGATTTCCCTTTAGGCTTGTAACCTAGTCCTCTTCTCCCAATTTGATGATAGGAATTATCTAAGATTTGATCAAGAATGCCATTATTATTTAAATTACTAACTTTTTTTTGTAACTTGGCAATCTCTTCCATTCTCTTCTTGATATCTAGTTTTGCTTGATCTAGATTAGATGACAATGAATTTCTTTCTTTGACAATAGAATCATAATCTAGATGGTTGCATAAATGGGTTGTTTTTTAAGATCATTTAATTGATTTTGCAAATTATTCTTCTCTAAAGAAAGTAGATTACAATTTGCCTCTATAGATTTTATCTCAATATCATGATCTTCAATGATCTTTTTAAGATCTTCGTTTTCAGATGTAATAGCAAGGAGCTTAGCATGTAATTCATCATTTGCTTTATTTGATTTCTTTAATTTCTTCTTGCATTCAACATATTTAATATGTGTTTCTTCAAGGCTAGCAACTAGTTCTTCTTTAGATAAATCAAAAAGACTTACCTCTTCTTCTTCTTCCTCGCTAGTTGTAGCAATGAGACAGTCTTTGTTCTCATCTTCTTTCTTTGATCTCCATGGGCATTTAGTTGTTGTGTGGCTTGTTCCTAAGCACCAATTGCAACATGTTGTAGTTTTGTCCAAGCAGCACCTTTTGTTGTGATTGTAATCACCATTACCCTCCATTCTTCAAGACCTGGTTAGGGTTCCTTGAAGCCCGCTCTAATACCAATTGAAAAACACTAGAGGGGGGGTGAATAGAGTTTTTAAATAATTTTAACAATTTATTGAACTCAAAACAACCACAATTGAAATTAGAAGAAGGAGACAGGTGTTTAGAGTGGTTCCAACTTTAGCAACTACTAAAGTTGTCAGTCCACTACCCGGTTGCTTACCCAACCGGGATTTTGAAAGTATTTATTTTATTACCTTCCCAAGGATTTATACAAAATACAATACTTTCCTTTACACCCTTTGAACAACCTTCACTTGAAGTAGGTGCACCAACTTTGAGGTAGCTTTCTTGAAGTAACTCCAAGCCCCCCCTTGAAGTAGCCTTCCTCTCTAGAAGTAACCTCCCGTTGCACCAGCCTTCTGAAGTAGCTCAAAGTCACCTTCTTCACCAAGAAGAACTCCACCCTCTCCAATCAGCAGCCTCCAACCTAGGAGTAGCAAGGAGAGTACAAACGGTAAAAGAGAACAAGAAAGAAAAAGGAAATTACAACTTATCCTTTGTAGCCCAAGGCTTGATTTGCCTAGATCAAGCGTATAGATCTCCTAACCAAGTGTGTGGACTTGTGATTGCAGTGGGTAGGAGATACTAGCCTATAGGACACGAATTATGAGCTAAGGAATGAAATGGCCAATTGTCACAATGCTCAAATTGCTCACAAACAGATTGCTTCAAAGTATGCTCAAGGATTTCTCAAGTGTAGCAAGTGTGTTTGAGTGTCCTATGGCTTGTCCTATTTATAGGAATGGCCTAAGGATGCTTAAGGACGTTCTAGACAACTTCTAGGGTTTCTAAGTGCTTAACTAGCCGTTAGGTACAAAGTTGTTGCTTTAACAAAGGCTAATTAATTAATTCTGCAGTTGCTGTCAGAGACCGTCTCGGTCGAGGAATGGTCGACCGAGACACCTACTCGGTCGAACTTTTGTCGACCGACAGGCACTCTGGAACAAGTGATTTGCAACGTCTTTCTCCAACTGCCAACTAACTTGTCTGTTGTGTCTAACGGCTACTTTTGATCTTTCTCGGTCGAGAAGATTGTCGACCGAGAGTGTCTCGGTCGAGGAGTTTGTCGACCGAGATTGATCTTGTTTCAATGTTTCAATTTAGGCACTAATTATATGTATGAGTGTGCATATGTGATCCTATTTGAAGGGGATGACTTATCTAACTGTGGTGTTTAGATAGGGAGAATCTAACGCTTGATTTACATGCAATCTAAGTACTTGTACATTATATATTTGTACAAGTTTTTACAAAGCAATTACATTGCATGAAAATATAAACATGTAAGCATATGGATTTCCCTAGTTGCTTTGTCATCCACCTTAATCCTGCACACTCAAGTAGCTCGTTAGATCAATAAGAATGAAATGTTTGTCATAATCAAAACAAAGGGATTTATAGATGTCCATTTAGCCAACACGTTTGGACTCAAACTACCTCAAAACCGCATGGACCAAAAAGTGTCTCAATCACTTCAGTTGAGTTAGGGTTTCCAAGGTTGAACCCCTCAATCGTTCATGCACTTGATAACCACTTATCAATTGAGTCAATTAGGTCAACCCTCTACTACTTTGACACTCGATTTACCCTCAATTGATCACCAATTAGGGCTTGGATCAATTGAATTAGGGTTTGGAATCGATTACCCTTCAACACTTCTCAACATGAGTCTAATTGACATTGAAACCAGGGAACCATCAATCAATTTGGTCATGACCTGACCCTAAACGGTCTTGGGATCATTTGGATGACCTCCAAATGGTCTTGAGACCGTTTGCTCAAGTCAACATCAAAAACTAACTCAACCTAATTAAGGTTTGGCTCAAAAGATTGATCACTAGGTCAATAATTAATTGTACTTCCACTTATTGTCTTTGAATTTTTAACCACTTAACCATAGTCAACCCTAGACCTCCAAACGGTCTTGGGTGACCCCCAAACGGTCTTGGGATCGTTTGGACATCCTCCAAACGGTCTTGAGACCGTTTTCCCATTATGTCATCAAAAGCCTAGTCATTTACATAAGGTTTGAACCCTAGATTTGGTCACCAAATCAACACTTAATCATTTATTAACTTGTTATCATTGGACCCTTAATTGGTCAACCCCACTTAACCCTAGATCTCCAAACGGTCTTGGGTGATCACCAAATGGTCTTGAGACCGTTTGGTTGATTCCCAAATGGTTTTGAAACCGATTGGGCCACTCAACCCAAACTTCAACATGATTGTATAATTGAAATTAGCAACTAACCCGATTAGGGTTTAAGTGACTAATGTGCCTTCAATTGGTGATTCTCTTGGAATTAGTTGATGAGTTTTGGTAGGTGATTAGTCCACATTATTCACAAAAGACATCAAAATGGTCAACGCCTAGTCAACGCATCCAAACGGTCTTGGACCGTTTGCTTTCATGCGGTTTGGTTGAAACCGTTTGCTTTCAAACGGTTTGAACCATTTGCTCTCAAACGGTTTGGGAAACCGTTTGAGCAAGGGGTTAGAGACCGTTTGCTAAAGTTTCTTTTTGGATAAACATTGGTATTAACGTCATCATCTTCTACCTCAAGAACAGGGGCTGTTCTTCACGGAAATAAGAACAAGAACACACCAAGGTGTCTAAAGAAGAAGAATAAGCAACGATTCTAGGAAAGAAGAAGATGTAAAAGCAAAGCTTAAGGGTTAGAGTTATAAAACCTACATTAAGATATAATCTAGAGCTCCAAGCCTCGTAGCTTTAATGATGGATGAAGCTCCAAAGGTTGTCCAAGGTCCGTTCTTCAAGATTTGGATGGAGAAGATGGCTAGAAAGAAGAGTTGTGTAAGGAAAACTACTAAACCAACCTTGTATTAGAGTTTCCACCATGAATTCGATCTAGGTGATGATCCATACTTACCAACTTAGCTTGGTAGTCTTCCTCTGATCCACAGCTTCCTCTTGGTTGGTACAAAGCAAGAATATGAGTAGAAAGAACTAAAGGAACGATCCTTTGCTTTGTGTAAAAAGGATGCTTATATATTTTATGGGTATTTTCAAAGCAAAGAAAAAGATAGCTATTTCTTTTATCTCTTAAACCCATCCACTCATGCTTGCTCCACCCTTGGCCACGTTTCTTCCTCCTTTTCACATGAAAAACCTCTCTCTTATCCAAGGTTAAAGGAAAAGAAACCAAACACTTTACTAAGTTGCATATATAAAAGGGCCATTTTGCTTAAAACTTGGTTATTTAAATATTAAGGTTATCTTTCTTACTTGATCATTTAAATTAGGTGCCCCTCTCAATTTCTTTGCTCAAATATATGCCAAGAAACATGAGAGATACTCCAGAGGATACATTTTACATATTGGACCCTAGGTTTTGGGTAATTTGCACTCTACACCAAAACTAGGTTTTAAAGCACAAGGATTGCTTTACAAGCTATATGTTGGTGCTCAAACTTGTGGAATCCATACCACCACATCATATTCACTCTTATGATGTCTCAACATCAGAGGAACATCTTAACATGTGCAATTTTCAAGTTAACCCCTCTAATTGGGTAATTTGCACTTTAGTCCATATTAATAAAACAATATTGCAACATTGTACAAAAAGGACTGAAATTGAAATATATGTTCCTCAGAAGCTTTAATTACATTTCAAAGGATAAACACAAGCATCTAATCACTTATTTAAATAAAACACCTAGGGTTAGTACATAACCTAGGTCATGGATGTTACAATTTATCCACCCCTTACAAGGATTTCGTCCCCGAAATCAATAAAACATATTAAGAGAAAAGAGCAGAGTATTTCTTTCTCATCTCTTCCTCTAGTTCCCACGTGGCTTCCTCATCACCACGGTGATTCCAGAGGACTTTCACAAGACTTATATCTTTCTTTTTTAGTTGTTTAATTCTTTTATCAAGGATCGATACAGGTCCTTCTTCATAAGTAACATCATCATTCAATTCTACTTCCATAGGTTGCAGAACTGATATTGTATCGGGGTGACATTTCCTTAACATGGAAATGTGGAACACAGGGTGTAACTTCTGTAACTCTGGTGGTAATTCTATCTTATAAGCTACTCTTCCTATCCGTTCAATGATTGGATAAGGCCCCATAAACCTATGACCTAACTTTCCTTTCCTTCTGAATTTTAGAACTCCTTTCCAAGGTGAGACTTTGAGGTATACTCTGTCTCCAACCTGGAATTCTAAAGGTCTATGATGCTTATCAGCATAAGATTTTTGCCTATCTTGTGCAGTCTTCAACTGTTGTTGTATTATCCTAATCTTCTCAGTGGTTTGCTGCACAATATCATGACCTAACAGTTGATATTCACCGGTTTCATACCAACATAGGGGTGATCTACAATGTCTACCATACAAAGCTTCATAAGGTGCCATGTCAATGCTATGTTGATAGCTGTTATTGTAGGCAAACTCTATCAAGCTTAGGTGCAGATCCAAACTCCCTGTAAACTGAAGAACACATGCTCTCAGCAAGTCCTCCAAGGTCTGTATTGTCACGCCCCAATCTCACATTAACCACAAACCACGAGATTAAGACATGACAGGATGGGATTTACTCATAAGCCAACCACTCTTTACTTTTTAAAAACCTTTTAAAGACATTAATAAGATAATTTGATTTATGCTATAAGATGAAACTAAACAAACTGCGGAAGCATCTTTATAATCTGACTAGCAATATAAACAGAGTCTACAGCATATTACATTGTTCGACATAACATAAATCATAACAGATAATTTACATCTTTATACACATTCTCTCTCTCTCACTCACACCTTGTTCCAAAGATCGAGGGGAAAGGACTAAGAGACCTTTAACTACTAACTACATGTTCCTTCTACAGACTAGGCGTTAGGATAAAACGATCCTTCAGATTTCCTGCTGCTGTTGATAACCTGAAAATGTTTTGAGTAGAGGTATGAGCCTACTCGCTCAGTGAATAGAATTTCACTTAGCTATCACTAAACAACTCATCAGGATTATGAACTGAAAATAAACATATATGCAGAACTAAGCAAGACAATTCTAACAACATAGCAGATACAGATAATAATCACATTTCTAAGCATCAACAGATAATTCAGGTAATTTAACAGTTATATAAATTTACTGTGATCCTATATGATTATTTATTTATATTATTATGCCCTAAATATATGCAGTGTACTCTGCATATAAAGATCCGCAACAAGTCCATGCTACGGTTCCACCGTACAAGACTTAGCGACACACCCGGGGAGTGCTAAGTCTGACTACTCTTCCTGGTCTGCACAGGACACAGGCTCCTTGGCCTCCTCGCACAACCACGTGTGCTCTCGACTTCTCCTTAAACCTGAGTACACCGGCGGAGAGTCACAGGGTTACCTTCGCGACACAAGCATGAATGGTGTTAGATAACCATGTTTTCTGTTGATATCACAGTGCCATTGTGACACAAGCACAATTGTTGTTAGACACTGCCCTTTTCTCTTTCCTCGTTTGTCCGCGACACAAGCACGGATGATGTTGCAACACGAGTTTCACCCCAAAGTTGCAGACCCGTCTAAGGGGTTCTACGGTGTTAGGGCATCTAGGTCTATACTTGATTAAACAATAAACAAATAAACAGGAAAATTACATTTCATGCATTTTGCACAATCTAAACATCACCAAAAAGCTCATATATATATATTTATCATAATTAAACATGATTCAGAATCATTTATCCAGTTTCAATGCTAAACATCTATATTTGAAATCAGTTAATACATTGCAACAATAATACAGGAAATTTCATCATTTCACTAAGCATATCAGGTATTTCAAGTTCCAATGAAACTAACATACTCTATTGTCTGCACTACACAGTTTAGAAGTTATACTAACTGATACAGAAACAATTTAACATTTAAATTGAGTTAAATAATGATTACTAAATGAACTACTACTCACTTTCTGGAACTCGGCCGACCAAACTGGGAACTCGGTCGATCGGCTGACAACTCGGCCGATCCACCCGCAACTCGGCCGATCCAAACCCTGGTCGATTTCCTATAAAGGGAAACTCGGCCGAATCATGCCCAATTCAGCCGATCAAAACACTGATCGTCAATTCTAATAAAGGAACTCGGCCGAATCATACGCAATTCGGCCGAACAGTGTACAGACTAAAAACAAAAAGAACCTGTTGCAATGGAACAGTGCACGCACACACGTCTAGGTTGGGATCAAGCTCAGCTGGTGCTAATATTTGGCTATTGGTTGCGGATTTGTGGTCTGGACCTCAAGGTGGATTCGTTGGCGTCAATATCACCTTTTCCTGGAGATTTGCGCGCCCAAGAGCTCCTGGTTCGAGCCTGCTGCAAGTAGCAGTTGCTTCCTACGTATAGGTTGAAGAAAGGACTCGGCCAGGCGCCGAATCGAGGGCTAGGGCTTCAGATTTTTGCTTAGGCCTCTTGGCCGAACTCCATGGCGTCGTTTTTGTGTGCTGACTGCGCCCGAAGGGGCGCCTAGCTACTTCTGTAGCTACTGGCCGCCGGCCGCCGAAGCTGCTAGGGCCGCAGGTGGCTGGAAGTGCCGCTAGGGCGGGCTAGAGGAAGAAGAAAGGAAGGGGAAGGTGGCGCCCTGGCTGGTCGGAGGTGAAGGGTTCGAGAAAATCGCCCCTTAATCGTCCCTGCTCTCCCTTTCTCTGCAGGTCGCGCGCTACAGTGCGCCGACCCTCCGTGTTGTATCGGGTGAACGAAGAAGAAGAGATAAGGGTCAGATTCGCGGAGGGGGCCGGAGTGCAATTTTTCCAGCAAAAACCAAAAATTACAACTAGGTCCCTAGACACTCAAATGCTCATATCTTTTAACTCGGAAGTCGGTTTCGAGTGATTTTTCTTGCAACGGTTTAAGCACGGAATTCTCTATAATCCTCAAAGTGCAAAACATGCTAAAAGGACTATTTTACTGGATCAAAGCTCTAATTACAACTGTGATTGCTTGATTCAACTTAATGTACTAAATAACCAACATTGACATTATTAATTGCCTCAGGTGATTCAATCTTAGCTATTAATTCGCATCTTAGCTTATCTTGATTATCCATGATGTTTAATTTGCTACTCAACCCTAATTGAGGTGTTTTACGTAATTCGAGGTGTTTATTAGTTAATCATGGAGTGGGTCGTAACAACCTTTTCCCCTTAAAAGAATTTCGCCCCGAAATTCCTAAAAGGGAAAGGAAACATGTTACTCCTTTCTGACTCGTATTCCTTCGTAGCTCCCTCTGGGTTAAGATTTCTCCACAAAATTATTACTAATGGTATCTCACAATTCGTGAGTTCCTTGATCCTCTGATCAACCATCTGCATAGGTCCCTTAACCTAGGACACATCTGATCTGATTCCAGATCGACCCAAAAAACATTGTCTTTCCAGAACTGTTATAGCAATATCTCACTTTATGGTAATTACCAAGAAATTATTATACTATACATGCAGACAAACTAAAATTCTTAAATAAACAGAATGCATGTCTATTTGGTACTAAAATTAAATCATGCAATTTAACTGTTAAACATCATCACATCTCATAATGAAAATTGATATCAAAATACTTGATTCATCGTACACCCTATCCTTAGGGTTTCATTTGCATTGTTCATTCATCACATGCCAACACCCTACTCTTAGGGTTATCTCATTCACTAATCACATGGCAACACCCTACTCTTAGGGTTTCCATTATCTCAGCTGTTTGATTGCAATTCAAATCACAATACGGTATCATTCTGGAACTGGCAGAGCAGTATATTTCAAAATCATTGTAATTACTGAGTAATCTTTATATCATGCATGCAGACAGATTAAAAATTCATAAATGTTCCAAACTCAAATCAATTTTGGCACATACATACTGAATTTTATGTAATTGAACCTCTTATTATACCAATAAGTGTAATTTACTTTGCCTATAAAAAACCATCTGTAATATTTATCAATTATCTGAAATTTCTCGAAGTACGTGCATATTAACCAAATTCCTGGTTTATGCACCACATAACTCAATTAAGAGTCATTTACGTATTATATCACAATTATTTAATAGTACTTGAGAGTTTCTGATAATATCTCATAGAAATGTGCCAATTCATGTAAATGTCAGGTCACACACATTAATCATAACAGGAAGCATGCAATTAGGTTTATTTACATATTTTAATGCTATCTTGCTATCATGAGATCATGCATCTAATGATTTACCAAATCTGTGTTTTCTGGGTTCATTCTCAAACCGTACCATTATCAGTTGTGTACTTCTAAACTCAATATGATATGATTGAAACTGGATTATCAAGCAACCTAATTATCTTATTCATGTATATCTTAGTCAAGTCTCGAGACATCAAAGGTCGACTTAATATGAAGAAAGTGAGCAGACTAAATTAGTCTATCCACAATTATTCATATCGAGTCACAACCTCTAGGTGTCCTGGGTAATCTTACCACAAAATCCATTGTGATAAATTCCCATTCTCATTTAGACAAAGAAAAGATTACAAGGTAGCTATAGATTTCTAGGGTTTAGTCTGAATCTACTGGTATACACTACCTTTAACCACATACTTAACTAAATCCTTCTGCACGTCTGACCACTTGTTCCAACTACTTAAGATTCATATACATCTTAGTGTTTCCTAAAAGCATAGCATACATCAATACATACACTTCTATAAAAATTCTTTTCTTCCAGACTTTTCCCCTTAAAAGAATTTTACACTATCTCGAGGTACACACAACATGTCATGCTAATACAACATCTTATCATCTAAAAACTTAAACTCTAGTCTCTTTTCCTCCTATCATGTCATGCATAGTCTGGTTTAACTTACTATCACCCTAATGTAGTTCCTTGATCTGATCATAAAAGGTAAGCTTAACTTACATCTGTACAATCAAATCACTCTGTACCGTCATCCCTCAGTCTAAGTCCAACTTCCGTATTTCTACTAACAGGTCTCTATTGAAACCTGCCATAGAGAATGCATTAACTGTTGAACTTGACTTTCTGCTGGAAACATCAACCACCACATTCTCTTTACCAGGGTGATAATCTATTGTCACATCATAAGGATAGTGACACCATGTCTTTAAAACATGAACTACATCAACTATCTTTAAATCATAATCGGGTAATACTCCGCTTTCTATGTTACTTACTTATTGTTACATTTTAGGTTTATGTCTTACTCATTCCTCTAAATCATTTCATGTTGTTCATGTACCGATCAGATTATCTACTTCAAAACCCTAGATCACTATCAAAGCCAGTTTACTTTCCATAGAACAAATCTCAAGGTCTTATTTAAGAAAGATACTGGTATACAAGGTTACATCACTAATGATATCCTTTAAACTACTACAACTTTAATCATTCTAGGGTTTTGGTCTATATCAGTAACATAGCTTTATTGTGTGTATGGGTGATCGATTATATGAATCAAATTGAGTTGCTTGGGTCAATAACATGTTAACCTGATGCGATGATTTTGAGTCGCATTTATAGACCGATTTCATATGTGTTTTGTGCCTTAATTACTCATTTTCATGGATATTATTGCATAATTCACTTTATTTGGTCTTTGCCATCATTTTATATCAAATCCCCTTTATTTCATTATTTTAAGCATTATTGATCATCTTATCATAAATCGTGTGGATTTATTTGGTCTTGTTGTGCAATTTCAGGAAAACAAGTATCTACATCCGTCGATACCATCGACGGATGTCGATACCATCGACCAAGCCACAGGTTGTCAGCCGAGAAGAGCAATACAGAGTCGATACCATCGACACCCAAGTCGATGGCATCGAGATGTCTACAGGCTGCTGGCGAGGATGAAGTCAATACCATCGACGCAAGTCGATGCCATCGACACAAGGAGAGCTACAGCGTCGCTAAACGACAACAACCGACGCTAAAGGAGTCGATACCATCGACACCCAAGTCGATGGTATCGAGATCACCACAGGCGCCCAGAATAAAAGAAAGGAAAGCTGCCGCTAATCCGCTGGGTCGATACCATCGACCCGCGTCGATGGTATCGACGCCGGCAGATATGTGTTGGATTTGTTTTGATTTCGATCGGACGGCTGTTGTTATTTGACGACCTAATTAGGGACTTATACCTAATGACGGCCGCCGAGAGGTCATGATTATCTCATTTTTAGATTGCACGAGTGCCGAGGAGGAGAAAAAGGAGAACGGAGGCCGAGAAGCTCGTCCCGGGTGATTCGGACGCTGCCGAAGACAATTTCCACCACCGACAGGCGGGGAAAGCTTGTGTTCTACGCCAAGGATCCACCGGTTCTTCTCCGTTCAGGGGTTTTCCCATCTATTTCACGTTTTTCTTATGAATTCCCCAATTTCTACCATGTATTCGTGTAAGATGAACATGAGAGGCTAAAACCCTCAATCTTTAGGACCGGGAGTAGCCCGGGGATACATTGTATGATGATTTGATATTGATAATTCATATTTTTCTCTCATATCCGTGGTATAAATTCGTTTTCTCTATTGCTATTGTTATGCTTGATCACCATAATAATAAATTAATGCCCTTAATCACTTCGACAGAAGGATTAACGGTTGAAAAGAAACGAATTCTACATTAATTAATAAAACCCTTGACAAAGGAGTTGTAAAATTAATGGTGGGAACTGAGGGACCGATCTTAATGCGCTTAGTTTAGGGGAATGATTACTATGACGATGGAATCAACCTAAATCTAAGTAGTGGATTACACCACGACAGTGGGTAATGCTCATTACAGGCCACTACCCGGATAGAGAGAGAAGTGTGAGGAATTATATGAAATCTAATACAATGTTGACCCGCGGTGAAACCGCCATCCTAAAGATATCCCTTTTAATTGATTAAATTAACCTTTAATCGATTGTTTTCTTTGTTTGATTTTTATTTTCTTTTAATTTGAACAACAAAACCCTACTTTGTTAATCGGTCTAGCTGATTGCGATTAGTTAGTAGAAGTCTCCAATAATTCACGTATCCCTGAGTTCGACTCGGGCCTCACAAGGCCTATATTACTCGACGCGTATACTTGCGTTTAAGCGCGTAGTAAAATACACGTCAAGTTTTTGGCACCGTTGTCGGGGATACGGCGAATTATTGGCACTTTGAGTGCTAAGAGCGGCCATTCTAGGCCACATTTTTTTTATTAATTTTAAAACAATTTTAAAAATTCCTTTATTTCTCTATAATTGTGTTAACTCGTTCAAAGCATTGTACTGAACCCCTATTTCCATATTTCAGGTACTTTGCATGGTGCACACACGTAGTCGAGACTACGTGAATCGCACACCTGAGGTTCCATCTGCGGGACCAGAGGACGAGGACTACTACGAGGAGAAACACCACAGGGATATACATTCTGAATCTGAGCCAGAACAAGAAGAAGTAATGGCTGAAGCACAGACAATATGGGAGAAGATCAAGGAGTCTTCTTCCTCTGCATCAAAGGGGCCTATAAAGAAACAGGGGCTAAACATACCTACATACAAGATCGACCCAGCACTGATTAACTTGGTCAAATCCAATGCATTTCACGGACTGAAAAATGAAGATCCAGTGGCACACATTAGTCAGTTTGTGGAGAACTGCGATATGGTGAAGATCGATCGCTTTCCGCAGGATGTGCTCTATCTCAAGTTATTCCCCAGTTCCTTGGCGGGAGTAGCAAGAGAGTGGCTCCACAACCTCGACGACGAGTTTGTTGAGTCATGGGATCACATGGTAGAGGTTTTCTTCGAGAGGTTCTTCCCTCCTGAGAAGACCAATGATATGATCCGGAAGATTCATAATTTCACCCAACAGGCGGGTGAAACCTATTCTGAGACTTGGGAGCGATTTCAAGTCATGTTGAGGAGATGTCCACATCATGGACTGGACAAGGAAACCCAAGTGAAGATCTTCTACTTTGCTCTCTCTGAGCATGATAGAAGCAATTTGGACTCGGCCGGTTCAGGATTTTTCTTGAACAACACGGATACAAGATGCTGGGAGATATTAAAGAACATGGCTCGGAAACAGTCATGGGGCGACAGAGGTGCAGTAGAACATGTCAAGGCTGCCGGCGAATCCAGAATAGTGAGAGAGCTGAATGATAAGTTAGATCTTCTAGCCAAGAAGGTGTTAACTAAGGAGGATGCATCTGATGATGGGGAGGCCCAAGTGAAATTCATGCAACAACAGGGATATAGAAACAATGACTATTCATGGAGAAAGGATAAAAAGTTTTCTTGGAAGGATCCGAATAACTTTCTACAAGATCCGGATGCAAAGCCACAACCGAGAGCTGAAGATAAAAATACTGAATTGCTAAGCCAAATGGTCCAGCAAAATCAAGAGATGATGGCCATGTTTGGAAAACAACTGCAATCTCAAGGTGATATTCTAACCAAATTTGGGCAGACGCTGCAAAGCCATGGAGCGCAAATGCGGGCATTGGAGACCACCGTGGCACAGATTTCAAGTGAGGTGGCGGCTATCAAGCACGCCAATCAACAGAAACCAGCCGAGAACGCGAATGTGGTTCAAGCGCACCATCAGGTCAAATACATTTCTGTGGTGAGTAATGAAGAAGAATCTTAGGTGCAAGAAGTTGCAGAGGAAAGGAGAATGACGTTCAATGTGAATGCAACACCGGCAATACCATTTCCATGCACGTACTATGAACTGCCGGGTGGAAACCCTTTCTTCAGAAAATCTGATAGAGTTGTGAAAACTGTATCTCCACCTGGGCAAAAAGAGGAAGTGCAAGTTTGTGCACATGCGGAGACAAAGAAGGTGGAAGAGGAACAACAACAAGCTGCTACTAATGAGGATGACTTGCAAAAGCACACGTCCGAGATAGTGAGTGAAGCAAGCTTAGGGGAGGTACCCCCGAAAGACTCATATGTGCCTCCTCACAAGCGTGTCAATGCGGCAGATGTGTCAAATCGGGACAATCCAAAGCCGAAGAAGGAGCACCGACACTATAGGAAATTCTTGGAAATATTCCGCAAGCTGCATATCAACATTCCGCTGGTGGAGATGATTGAGAAAGTGCCCGCCTACGGGAGGTTCATTAAAGAGATCATCAACAAGAAGAGGCGGATAAATGATGATGAACTTTATTGGTTGAATGAGACGGTGAGCTCGATGATTCATGGGAGTTCACCAAGGAAGAGAGAGGACCCAGGAGGTTTTTACATTCCGTGTTCAATAGGTGGTCAACATGTTTCTAGAGCGCAATGTGATTCTGGCGCTAGTATCAATCTCATGCCTTTGGCTACTTTTCAGAAGCTAGGGTTAAAAGAGATCAAGAAGTTGGCTGCGACAATTGAATTGGCAGATGGGTCGACAGTGAGACCCTATGGAGTATGTGAAGATGTGCTAGTTAAGGTTGACAAATTCGTATTCCCGGTGGACTTTGTCGTCATGGACATGCCACCACTCCAAAGCTGCGAAATTCTCCTAGGAAGACCGTTTCAAGCAACGGCAGATGTTGTTACTGCCTTAGGCAGAGGGACTTTGTCCTTGGGTATTGGAGGAGATCGTGTTGAATTCAAATTACCGAATGATCCTCTAAGTGCAGTTCCCAAGGTGAAAAGAAGATGACAATCGTCACACCGTCTAGCCTAAGACGCTAAAGAAGGGCGCTTGTTGGGAGGCAACCCAACCATTGGTACATTAGGATAGTTTAATGTTAGGTGTAGTTTGCTTTTATTTTGTTTACTTTTTAGTTTAAAAATGATACCTTGATCCGTTTGTTAAATGTGCAGGAACAGGCAGTGTCGATACCATCGACACATTAGTCGATGGTATCGACATGGGTTCAGGTTGACACCAGCAGAAATCGCACTGCGTCGATACCATCGACGGCCCCGTCGATGGCATCGACATGGTCACAGGCAGGTCGCAATAAAAGTGTCGATGGTATTGACACCTCAGTCGATACCATCGAGATATCTGGAGATATTCAGACGAATTTTGCTCAGTCAACTCGATACCATCGACGGTTTCGTCGATGGTATCGACATCATCACAGGTTGAATGCAATAAAAGGAGGTGTCGCAATAAAAGCAAGTCGATACCATCGACACCCGTCGATGGCATCGACGGACATGTCACCGATCCGCATGAAGACATCGACGACGATCGCAACAACCACGTCAGTGATCCGGGTGCTGCGTCGATACCATCGACTTATGTCGATGGTATCGACCCGTCAGCGATCCGGGTTTCTCGATCCAGCCAACGTCAGCCGTCGATACCAGCGACAGATGCGGCTACCCGCGAGACATGTCGATACCATCGACCCGCGTCGATGGTATCGACGGGTCAACAGGGGCGCCGATCAAGTCTATTTAAGGGGACTTGCAACGTCATATGACATCACACCCTCAGAGCAAGTATCTCCCATTGCGCCGAGCACTCCCCCGAGCCCTCTACACCTGCGGAGAAGCGTCATCGAGCGAAGATCTTCACCGAGCGGAGAATTTCTCTCCATCTTCACCGAGCTCTTTTCTCCCAATCTCATTCTTCTCGCAATCATGGTGCATACGGGCGGAGCATCTTCATCAAGCGCGCACCCCAGGGAGATCGAGGAGTTTGTTCCTCCTCCAACCGCTTCCATCTCTCGTCCACGCCTCATTCATGCCAACATGGATGTAAGGAAGGTATACGAGGAGATAATGAAGCGGAAGTTCGAGGCCACCCGGTATGTGGACCGGGGAATGATCAGGGACCTGGGATTCGAGGCCGACTTGGCCTATGTGTTGGCCGGGCAAGCGCGGCACACCGGTCGCATATATGAGATGGACTGTCATGCGGATGGGCAGCCGTTCTTTGGCGAATGGCCCACATACAAGGAACTGGTGGCCGAGTTCATGGCATCTCTTGATATCTGCGTCGTACCAAATGACGTGGTGCCATCGGACCAGACGTGGATCCAGGGAAGGGTGTCCTTCCGACTCTTCAACAACAATTACAACATCACGTTGAAGCAGTTCAACGCCATCTTCAACTGGAACCACAGCCGCCACGATCACCGACGCCCTGACGCCCGCACCGACTACGACAAAATCTTCGCCGAGCTAGTTACAGTGCCGACAGGGAAGACCGTGAGCTACCACAATGCCACGGTAGCTGATTTTGAGCACCCGTTCGTCCGGGTATTGCATAGGATGCTTAGCTTGACCTTTTTCGGGCGGAGCGATCTTGCTTTGAGCAAGTTTTAGGAGAGCGACTTGTTCTTTCTGTACGCCCTCCTGAAACGTCAAGAGTGCAACTGGGGAGCATTCTGGTTACAGCGCGTCATGGCGGTGAAGCGGAGCACAAGGAAGGCTCCAATTCATTTTGGTGGTTTGGTCACCGGGTTGGCGCTTTACTTGGGGCTGAACTTTCAGTCCATGACTCCGATTTCTACGCGGAGTAAGGTGAACGTGCAACACTTGCACCGTTCAAACCTCATTCTTATCCAGGACGGGTTGGCGTACGGTCATTGCCACGTCAACCAAGCTTACCAGGAGGCATCCCTGCCGGACGACGTCTTCCACATCGAGGGCAAGCAGCATTTCCGATGGCCCATCATAGCCATCGAGTCCTCGGAAGAAGAAGGCGGAGGTGAAGACCAAGAAGGCGAGGCCGAGGAAGACGAGGAGGCTTTCACACCTCTTCGAGCACGCGTGGCACCACGAAAGCGTCCTAGGATGCACCCGGGTGCATCTTCATCATCTCAGCCCCCGCCGCCATCACCACAGCAAGAGCAGCCAGCTGCGGATCCCTACTCCATGCAAGGGATGTATACCATGCTGCAGGACATCTAGCAGACGCAGCACCAGCATATGACTTTGTATACCGGCATCCATGAGACAACGGGCCGGTTGCTTGATAATCAAAGGGCTATGTTCGAGAACGAGCGGCTCATCCTCGCCAACCAAGAACAAATGCACAACCGGTTGCAGCAGATAGAGACGCAGTAGGAGCCCTTCTTCGACCACTACTGGAGTCGAGACTACTTTGGAGGTTATCCACAGCCTCTGCCGAGGACCCAATATGATCCAAGCTTCCAGGGGGAGTACCCGTCTTGGGATCCTACGGCACCACAATACCCACCACCGCCTCCGCAAGATTGATCAGGGTATCACTGTTCCACCCTTAAGTTGGTTTTTGACTATGAGGCCATAGTCGGATTCAAGCTTAGGGGGGTGGCTGGAACAGCTCTATCTTTTATCTTTTCTTTAGTTGTTTTTAGTTTCTGCTTTGTTATTTGTTTTTGCAATTTTAAGTTTTTATTTAGGATCCACATCTATCTAGTGTAATTGTGGATGTCGTAAAAATTGTCATCTTGCTGTTTTCATGGGGAAATTAAGGGAATTGAAAATTTTTTCTGTGTCATTTGGATAGCTTTACTTGGTTGTCCTTGGGGAACTTGTTCTATGAAAATGATTGATTATGTCAACTTTGAAGCAATATGTCATACCCACACCCCCATTGACTCATGAAAAGTGGATAGTAACGGTTGTTTGAGCCTAACCTAATCAAATGGTAATGAGACCTTAATCAGATGTAAGAGAAAGAACCCTTTAAACTACTACACATGTCAATAAGGAGGGACACATAATTTTCTTTTAAGGTTCAGTCACTTAATCTTGTGATCATTCCACCCCATTTCCTATAATCCACCCAAGAATTGGAAGTAAAGTGCAGTTTCAATTTCTTTTGCGTGCATGGCATGTAGATAGGTTTTGCATTGTTATTTTCATGTTTTTGCATAGAATAATGAAAAAAAATATATAGTGATACATGCATATTACCCTTAGGTGCATGTCATGTAGTTGCACTCACAATTTCATGATTTTCATGCATAAGCACACCATGTATCTCAGTTTTCCTAAATAGGTGATCTAATTTGTTCCATACCCTCGAAATAAGGCAAAGATCTCCAATTGGAAAGAAAATGGCCTTATACATGTATCTCTAAACAATTATGGATATATGGGAAAAGAAAAAAAAAAGAAAAAAAATTCTGGAAACATGAAAAAAAAAGGGAGAGTTGGAAAGAAAAGGAATAAGAGGGAGAAAGGAATGATATCACTTGTATAACAGGGGAATTGAGTACATGATTTGGCTTGAGTAGATTTCTATCTCATTGTGAGGTAGAAGGTTAGTGCATGCATCATTCCACCCACTTTTAGGCAGTAGGGCATTCTTAATGTGCATTTGCATCATTTAGGGCATTGTGTTATATGCATACTGAAACTGTGTAATACTTCCATATTCTCCCATGAACCACCCATTCCATCCACCCGTTGCTCGAATTGGTAGGCCACCGTGATATTCTCCTCACTCATGTGTATAAGGAGGACGGCTTCCATGTAGATGGTAGTTAGGGCGAGCAACGTAGTTTAGGTGATCACAAGATGCACCATGGCTGAATCGGCGAACTCTATTATGTTAACTGCCCTATGTGATAGTGTTCATCGGTTTGAAGGATAATTTCTTTTATTGATGGTTATTGTCGCCTATAGGGTAATTACTGTTCTGTGATTAGGGTAGGCCGGTTTGAGAACGTCCAGTGGGAGTCATTTGTGATGTGGGTTGGTATTTTGATTGTTAGTTGACATTTGCAATTCTATTCTAAGGATTAGTTGCTCGAGGGCGAGCAATGTTTAAGCTTAGGGGAGTTTGATGCGATGATTTTGAGTCGCATTTATAGACCGATTTCATATGTGTTTTGTGCCTTAATTACTCATTTTCATGGATATTATTGCATAATTCACTTTATTTGGTCTTTGCCATCATTTTATATCAAATCCCCTTTATTTCATTATTTTAAGCATTATTGATCATCTTATCATAAATCGTGTGGATTTATTTGGTCTTGTTGTGCAATTTCAGGAAAACAAGTATCTACATCCGTCGATACCATCGACGGATGTCGATACCATCGACCAAGCCACAGGTTGTCAGCCGAGAAGAGCAATACAGAGTCGATACCATCGACACCCAAGTCGATGGCATCGAGATGTCTACAGGCTGCTGGCGAGGATGAAGTCGATACCATCGACGCAAGTCGATGCCATCGACACAAGGAGAGCTACAGCGTCGCTAAACGACAACAACCGACGCTAAAGGAGTCGATACCATCGACACCCAAGTCGATGGTATCGAGATCACCACAGGCGCCCAGAATAAAAGAAAGGAAAGCTGCCGCTAATCCGCTGGGTCGATACCATCGACGCCGGCAGATATGCGTTGGATTTGTTTTGATTTCGATCGGACGGCTGTTGTTATTTGACGACCTAATTAGGGACTTATACCTAATGACGGCCGCCGAGAGGTCATGATTATCTCATTTTTAGATTGCACGAGTGCCGAGGAGGAGAAAAAGGAGAACGGAGGCCGAGAAGCTCGTCCCGGGTGATTCGGACGCTGCCGAAGACAATTTCCACCACCGACAGGCGGGGAAAGCTTGTGTTCTACGCCAAGGATCCACCGGTTCTTCTCCGTTCAGGGGTTTTCCCATCTATTTCACGTTTTTCTTATGAATTCCCCAATTTCTACCATGTATTCGTGTAAGATGAACATGAGAGGCTAAAACCCTCAATCTTTAGGACCGGGAGTAGCCCGGGGATACATTGTATGATGATTTGATATTGATAATTCATATTTTTCTCTCATATCCGTGGTATAAATTCGTTTTCTCTATTGCTATTGTTATGCTTGATCACCATAATAATAAATTAATGCCCTTAATCACTTCGACAGAAGGATTAACGGTTGAAAAGAAACGAATTCTACATTAATTAATAAAACCCTTGACAAAGGAGTTGTAAAATTAATGGTGGGAACTGAGGGACCGATCTTAATGCGCTTAGTTTAGGGGAATGATTACTATGACGATGGAATCAACCTAAATCTAAGTAGTGGATTACACCACGACAGTGGGTAATGCTCATTACAGGCCACTACCCGGATAGAGAGAGAAGTGTGAGGAATTATATGAAATCTAATACAATGTTGACCCGCGGTGAAACCGCCATCCTAAAGATATCCCTTTTAATTGATTAAATTAACCTTTAATCGATTGTTTTCTTTGTTTGATTTTTATTTTCTTTTAATTTGAACAACAAAACCCTACTTTGTTAATCGGTCTAGCTGATTGCGATTAGTTAGTAGAAGTCTCCAATAATTCACGTATCCCTGAGTTCGACTCGGGCCTCACAAGGCCTATATTACTCGACGCGTATACTTGCGTTTAAGCGCGTAGTAAAATACACGTCATAACCCAATACTCAACTTTAATTACATTAGCTGAAAATTCAGTTTTCACAATAGTTTCTGTAATTCGTTTATTAAACAGCTAACAGAAGCTCCAAAAATTCTGAAAATTTTATATGTTGTGCCTAATAAAGCTTTAGACCTACAGTAAAAATTTCAGGTCATTTCAAGTTACCAATAATTAATTAAAAATCGAACAGTGCACTGCTATATTGCAGTCTGCAGCAGGTTCGGCTGAGTTACAAACTCGGCCGACACCCTTTTTGTAGAGGTCAAAAGTCATCTAAAAATTACTCCAATTTTACAGAGTGTCTAAAATTGTGTTGTTCAAGCACAGTTAAAATTTGAGATCAATTGGATATACCAATAAAAAGATAAAATTCAATTACCACACTACTATATTATTCAGAAAATGTGATCGGTCGAGTTTGAAACTCGGCCGATTAACAAGTCAGAACATTATTCAAAATTTTGATATTCTCCAATGTTGTTTATATTACATATATCCAAATCATATCCAAAATTGAACTAAATCAGAGTTACACATAAAATACTAAAAATCATTTAGTGAGACATTCTATTTATCAAATTCTGTATTCCTATGTCATTAAAATCCTAATTTGGGCCAATTAGGGTCTATGCATCTCAAACCCTAATTCTCAAGATTAAAGAACACATTAGACTTCTTATCATAGTTAAATCATCCTAGTGTATATACATTTTCACTAGGTTATAGGTCTAAATCATCCAGAGTCTATTCTTATTTTACTGTTAATAGGAGTCATTAGATCTTAGTAACGCATCCTGCCAGCCGGACCAGGCCGAACCTGTAGTCCTGAAGCCAAGAGCTACTCGAGATTAATCAACCCCTATTAACCTTAAACATGTGGAAAGAATATCCACTTAGGGCAACTTACTTATACATGATTTCGGATCTACTTTAATACAAAGGAAACAAACATTAAACAATTCGCTTCATGTCACAATAATACAAAAGAATCATACTTATTGTACAACTGGAAGTCTAAATTCATGCATATAAGAGCATTTCTAGTGATCTTTAAATCAGATAAACAATAATAGACAAGAGTTGAATCGCATCTTATATGTAATCTCTTATTTCTACATTAATTTCTTATCTCTGAACCCTAAGATTTCTAGGGTTTTCTCTCAAGCCTATCCTTCCTCTGCATACCTAGCCAGGGCATCCAGAGAAGAACAGACAGAGTAGCTTGATACTGGTCAATCTAAGTATTCAGACACCTGGCCAGGGTATCTAAACACTCAGACCTTCCAGAGCTAAAACACATCATTCATTATTTGTCTTACTTATAACCTTATCTTTTGACCCTAATGATTCCTAACGACTCATCTTAAGCTCATTACTTGATTCTCGTGACCACATCCTCTTCCTGCTATCTGCAATAGTATAACAGAACACTTCCTGTTAGAAAATTACAGATAGAAGAAAGACACCTAAACCTTAATCCTATTGGTCTCTTATCGTCCCCTGACCTTGAGTAACTACGTACTCAAACCAAAGCTCTGATACCAAAAATTATCACGCCCCAATCTCACATTAACCACAAACCACGAGATTAAGACATGACAGGATGGGATTTACTCATAAGCCAACCACTCTTTACTTTTTAAAAACCTTTTAAAGACATTAATAAGATAATCTGATTTATGCTATAAGATGAAACTAAACAAACTGCGGAAGCATCTTTATAATCTGACTAGCAATATAAACAGAGTCTACAGCATATTACATTGTTCGACATAACATAAAGCATAACAGATAATTTACATCTTTATACACATTCTCTCTCTCACTCACACCTTGTTCCAAAGATCGAGGGGAAAGGACTAAGAGACCTTTAACTACTAACTACATGTTCCTTCTACAGACTAGGCGTTAGGATAAAACGATCCTTCAGATTTCCTGCTGCTGTTGATAACCTGAAAATGTTTTGAGTAGAGGTATGAGCCTACTCGCTCAGTGAATAGCATTTCACTTAGCTATCACTAAACAACTCATCAGGATTATGAACTGAAAATAAACATATATGCAGAACTAAGCAAGACAATTCTAACAACATAGCAGATACAGATAATAATCACATTTCTAAGCATCAACAGATAATTCAGGTAATTTAACAGTTATATAAATTTACTGTGATCCTATATGATTATTTATTTATATTATTATGCCCTAAATATATGCAGTGTACTCTGCATATAAAGATCCGCAACAAGTCCATGCTACGGTCCCACCGTACAAGACTTAGCGACACACCCGGGGAGTGCTAAGTCTGACTACTCGTCCTGGTCTGCACAGGACAAAGGCTCCTCGGCCTCCTCGCACAACCACGTGTGCTCTCGACTTCTCCTTAAACCTGAGTACACCGGCGGAGAGTCACAGGGTTACCTTCGCGACACAAGCACGAATGGTGTTAGATAACTGTGTTTTCTGTTGATATCGCAGTGCCATTGTGACACAAGCACAATTGTTGTTAGACACTGCCCTTTTCTCTTTCCTCATTTGTCCGCGACACAAGCACGGATGATGTTGCAACACGAGTTTCACCCCAAAGTTACAGACCCGTCTAAGGGGTTCTACGGTGTTAGGGCATCTAGGTCTATACTTGATTAAACAATAAACAAATAAATAG
This sequence comes from Alisma plantago-aquatica, assembly GCA_963693085.1. Classification (NCBI taxonomy): domain Eukaryota; kingdom Viridiplantae; phylum Streptophyta; class Magnoliopsida; order Alismatales; family Alismataceae; genus Alisma; species Alisma plantago-aquatica. The sequence continues at coordinate 1,232,835,108 of OY856411.1, read as the reverse complement.
GAAAATTACATTTCATGCATTTTGCACAATCTAAACATCACCAAAAAGCTCATATATATATATATTTATCATAATTAAACATGATTCAGAATCATTTATCCAGTTTCAATGCTAAACATCTATATTTGAAATCAGTTAATACATTGCAACAATAATACAGGAAATTTCATCATTTCACTAAGCATATCAGGTATTTCAAGTTCCAATGAAACTAACATACTCTATTGTCTGCACTACACAGTTTAGAAGTTATACTAACTGATACAGAAACAATTTAACATTTAAATTGAGTTAAATAATGATTACTAAATGAACTACTACTCACTTTCTGGAACTCGGCCGACCAAACTGGGAACTCAGCCGATCGGCTGACAACTCGGTCGATCCACCCGCAACTCGGCCGATCCAAACCCTGGTCGATTTCCTATAAAGGGAAACTCGGCCGAATCATGCCCAATTCGGCCGATCAAAACACTGATCGTCAATTCTAATAAAGGAACTCGGCCGAATCATACGCAATTCGGCCGAACAGTGTACAGACTAAAAACTAAAACGAACCTGTTACAATGGAACAGTGCACGCACACACGTCTAGGTTGGGATCAAGCTCAGCTGGTGCTAATATTTGGCTATTGGTTGCGGATTTGTGGTCTGGACCTCAAGGTGGATTCGTTGGCGTCAATATCACCTTTTCCTGGAGATTTGCGCGCCCAAGAGCTCCTGGTTCGAGCCTGCTGCAAGTAGCAGTTGCTTCCTACGTATAGGTTGAAGAAAGGACTCGGCCAGGCGCCGAATCGAGGGCTAGGGCTTCGGATTTTTGCTTAGGCCTCTTGGCCGAACTCCATGGCGTCGTTTTTGTGTGCTGGCTGCGCCCGAAGGGGCGCCTAGCTACTTCTGTAGCTACTGGCCGCCGGCCGCCGAAGCTGCTAGGGCCGCAGGTGGCTGGAAGTGCCGCTAGGGCGGGCTAGAGGAAGAAGAAAGGAAGGGGAAGGTGGCGCCCTGGCTGGTCGGAGGTGAAGGGTGCGAGAAAATCGCCCCTTAATCGTCCCTGCTCTCCCTTTCTCTGCAGGTCGCGCGCTACAGTGCGCCGACCCTCCCTGTTGTATCGGGTGAACGAAGAAGAAGAGATAAGGGTCAGATTCGCGGAGGGGGCCGGAGTGCAATTTTCCCAGCAAAAACCAAAAATTACAACTAGGTCCCTAGACACTCAAATGCTCATATCTTTTAACTCGGAAGTCGGTTTCGAGTGATTTTTCTTGCAACGGTTTAAGCACGGAATTCTCTATAATCCTCGAAGTACAAAACATGCTAAAAGGACTATTTTACTGGATCAAAGCTCTAATTACAACTGTGATTGCTTGATTCAACTTAATGTACTAAATAACCAACATTGACATTATTAATTGCCTCAGGTGATTCAATCTTAGCTATTAATTCGCATATTAGCTTATCTTGATTATCCATGATGTTTAATTTGCTACTCAACCCTAATTGAGGTGTTTTACGTAATTCGAGGTGTTTATTAGTTAATCATGGAGTGGGTCGTAACATGTATAGTCCTTTCTGACTGTCCATCAGTCTGAGGGTGAAAGGCTGTACTAAACATTAACTGTGTGCCTAAGGCTTTATGAAGTCGCTCCCAAAAATGACTCATAAACTGGGGACCTCTGTCAGAAACAATGGTAACTGGGACTCCATGCAGCCGTACTATCTCATTGACATATAACTGTGCTAACTTCTCAGTAGAATAGGTTGTTATGACAGGCAAGAAATGTGTTATCTTCGTCAACCTATCAACTATTACCCAAACGGAATCATGACCTTTGCTTGTCCTGGGTAGGCCAACAACAAAGTCCATGGTTATATGATCCCACTTCCACTGTGGTATGGGTAAAGGTTGCATTGTTCCTGCAGGCTTCTGGTGTTCATCTTTAACTTGCTGACACACAGGACACCGCATAACAAACTCGGCAACGTCTTTCTTCAAACCAGGCCACCAATACATATCTTTCAATTTTCGATACATCTTGGTGCTTCCTGGATGTATAGCATACATTGAAGAATGAGCTTCTTCTAGGACTAACTTCCTCAAGTTACCCACATCTGGTACTATCATTCTACCATGATAACAAGCTACATGATCATCTGAGTCATGGAAACCATCTCGTTTCTCGCTACCATACTCCGATTTATTCAGTTGAACTACAACATCGACTTGCTGTGCCTCCTTGATCTGTTGTCTCAGGGTAGGTTTTATGTGTATCTCAGCTAACAACCCGGATAACAATGATACTTTTAACTGTACATTGTCTTGCCTTAAGGAGATAAGCATATCTCTCCTTGAGCACACTAAGGAATTCAGCTGTGCTTTATCTAGGGCTAGTGTTGCTGATTTCCTATTCAAAGCATCATCAACTACATTGGCCTTCCCTGGATGGTAATAAATTGTACAATCATAGTCTTTAATTAACTCCATCCAGCGTCGTTGCCTCATGTTAAGCTCATGCTGAGAAAAGATATACTTAAGGTTCTTATGATCCGTGAAAATCTGGAATGTTTCTCCATAAAGTTAATGTCTCCAGATCTTCAAGGCATGAACCACAGTATCTAGTTCTAGATCGTGTGTTAGATAATTCTCCTCGTGTTTCTTAAGCTGTCGAGAAGTAATATAAATCACTTGTTTATCCTACTTTAACACACATCCTTGTCCATTCTTAGAGGCATCATAGAAAACTATATAGCCTTTTCCTTGTTCAGGTAACACAAGCACAAGTGCACTTGTCAACCTCTCCTTAAACAACTGAAACGATTGTTGACACTTATCACTCCAGGTAAAAGGAACATCCTTCCTTGTCAACTTAGTCAAGGGTAAGGCTATAGAACTGAAGTTCTTAATGAACCTTCGGTAATAGCCTCCCAACCCTAAGAAACTATGGATCTCTATCAGTGTCTTTGGCTGCTCCCATTGTAGGACATATTCTACCTTTTTAGGGTCAACACGAATACCCGAGGCAGATATTACATGTCCAAGGAAAGAAACTTCTGGTAACCAGAACTCACACTTGTAAACTTAGTGTATAGCTTATGCTTTCTTAGCAAAGTAAGAGTCTGACGAAGATGTTGCTCATGCTGCTGAGAATCTCTACTATAAATCAGGATGTCATCTATAAAGACAACAACACACTGATCGAGAAAAGGTCAGAAGATTCTATTCATGAGTTCCATAAATGCAGCTGGTGCATTTGTTATTCCAAACGACATAACTGTGAACTCATAGTGACCATACCTTGTCCTAAAGGCAGATTTTGGTATGTCACCATCTTTAATACGCAGTTGGTGATATCCTGACCTCAAGTCTATCTTTGAGAAGACGGTTGCACCACGCAACTGGTCAAAGAGATCATCAATCCTCAGCAGAGGATACTTATTCTTTATTGTTACTTTATTTAACTGTCTATAATCAATGCACAATCGCATTGAATCATCTTTCTTTTTAACAAAGAGGACCGGAGCACCCCAAGGTGAAGTACTCGGTCAGATGAAACCTTTCTTAAGAAACTCTTGTAGTTGTTTCTTGAGTTCTTCCATCTCAGCAGGTGCCATCCTATATGGTGTTTGTGCTATTGGTTGCGTGTCCGGAACTAGATTAATTTCAAAATCTATTTCGCGGGGCGGTGGTACACCTAGAAGTTCTTCAAGAAATACATCTACAAATTCCCTGACTATAGGAACTTCAGCAGGGTTAGGACTCTCCATGGTAGTATCTACCACATGGGCCAAGAATGCATAACATCCTTGCCTCATCAGCTTCTCAGCAACCATAGCTGACACAAAACAGGTGGGTAGAATCTTTCTCTCTCCTTGAAAGATCCATGTGTCACTATCATCAGCGAACACAGCTTGCTTGGACTCACAATCCAAGACAACCTTATACCTTTCTAAGGTATCCATCCCAAGGATTATATCAAATCCATGCATCTCAAGTGGTATAAGATCCACTTGAATGTGATGTTCAAAAAAGAAGAGAATGTATGGAGAACATACCTCCTGCAACACAGCAGATCCCCTCAACGGAGTTTTTGCAACAAACTATCTGCTCTATGACTTATAGTCAAGTTGCAGTCAAGAATCACTCTTCCAGTGATAAACGAGTGTGTAGCACCCGGATCAATTAAAACGGATACAACGCAAGATGTAGACATATCAGAATATAACAATTCCATCTGACTTGCCACAACCCGAGGGTCGATCACTACATCAGGTGGATTCATCGCATAAAATCTCGTCGTTGCCTGTGGTTGATTCGGTGCTCGATGACCTGGTGCCGATGATCCAGCTTGGGGCACTTGTCCACGTCCTCTAGTGTTACCTAGAAACTGTCGCCTTTGAGATCCTTACTGACTTTGCCTCTGGGGTTGAGTTACACTCGCTTCTCTGGCTCTGCAATCCTTCATCAGATGCCCCATCTTTCCACATATATAACAACTTTTGTTTAGTTGTTGTGGTCTGGGTGGTCCTGTAACTGACATAGATGTTGAACTACGAGCTCCTTCTAGCGCTAAGCTTCGTCCTCTACCCCTATTTGACGTCCACTGCATCTGGGTACTGAATCTAGGTGGTGGTGAAGGCGCAGAAAACCTAGGTTTCTTAAAATCATTAGATGAGGATCCTTGGAACTGGGGATACATCCTCTTATTCTTGGTTTGTGTCTTCTCTGACACAGACTTCTCTATCCTCCTAACCGATTCCACAAAGGTAGAAAACCTTTCTCTGTTCTCCAGAGTAGACACAGGGGTGGTCAACTCAGCATTTAACCCTTTCTCAAAACGTCTAATCCTTTCTTCATCTGTAGCTGCCATGTGCGGACAGAACCACAACAGCTCCATGAACTTAGCCTCGTATTCGCTAATGTTCATAGGTCCCTGTCTTAACCTCTCAAACTAAGAGATTTTCTCATCCAGAAATGTCTTAAGGAAATATCTGTTGATAAATTCCCATCGGAAGACTTCCCATGCAATCTCCATACCTGGCCTTTTCTATTCTTCCATGGTCCACCAGTGACCAGCACTCCCCTTGAGAATATATACAACATGTCTAACCTTCTCAGCTTCTGGGATGTTCAGGATTCTAAAGGCTTTCTCTAGTTCAGTTAACCACAAGTCAGCATCTACTGGGTCAGCTGTTCCAGCATACTCTGTGGCTCCAACTTGGCGAAGTCATTCAAACATCTTGTCGATTCCTTGTCCTTCAGGATGGGTAGGTGCCCTAGGTGCAGGTATAGGCATCCTATCAGTCATATGTGTCATGGAAGTCATAAGCTTCCCAAACATGGCTTGAACGGATGGGTTCCCCATGTCAGTTGGATTGAACTAGGGTGGTTCAGGCACAGGTTCTTCTCTTTCTTGGTCTCTTGCACCTCCTCTAGGTGCAGCCACACTACTCTCTACAACATGTTCCTCGTGTGGTCCAGACATCTTTAGTTTTCTCTTCTCCTCCTGATGAGTAGAAGACACTATCCGACATACTGGAAAACACTAGAACATACGCAACTACCTAAGTCCTATATCTCTATAGACTCAGCGAACCTAGAGCTCTGATACCACTAATTGTGGGATCCAACTTATAAAACACGAGATCAACAAATGCAGAAGCGATTAACTAGCAGCGGAATTATTAAAAATCACTAAAAATTAAAACTTTTTGAAAAGAGATCTTCAATCGGTAAAACTCTTTCATAAATAAACATGCAAAGTTATTTACAAACTTATCCATCATTACATCTCTGTAATAATCACATCTCAAGGGTTACAAACATCAATTGCCCTGTTAACTGTACAAGGCAAGATATAAAATCTCGAGGCATTAAGCCAAAAATCTCAGATCTACTTTAAACATCTACTGACTCCTAGGACCTGAGAGTACAAAGACGACACATAGGACATGCTATCTATAAGACTTGACAGACAGTGTCTCCACCTGAGGATCACTGCTGTCCCTGATGTTGCTGCTGCTGCTGTTGTTGCTCACCCACTGATGGGTTCCTTCGTCCTCGGCATCTACCTAAAAAGTCGAATCCCACGGGGGTGAGACAATTGAATAATTGTCCCAGTGAGAGTTATAAGTCTCCGCCATAAGCTTTTTTATTGCAATTAGAGGAATAATACTGAGAAGTGGAATTATAATATTCAACAACAGGCAATTCAGTAAATAAACTAAGTAGAGCAATATTCTCTATGCAATCATTTCAATATAACTTGATTGGATGACAAGACATTTAATCAATAAGGAATATGAAGAACATGTAAACTAGTTATTCAACTAGAACATAATAAACAATGCATCATCAATCATTATTTCTCGTAGTCCAACCTAAGCAATTATGCTATACGACTGATTACATTTTACAAACATATTTATGCCCTGAGGAGATGAGTTACACCTCTCATACTCCAACTGACCATTACGAAATCACAATCGGTACCATACATAGGTCATCAGAAGAGATGGATTCCTATGACCTCATCCTCCTCAGTCAGTATGAGGAAAAACATGGAGGACATCTTGTGTCTCTGCCATAATAGCTTTCCAGGGTATTCTGGCAACTTTGCTATTAGAGTTACAGTGGCATGATGTACTCTCTTCGCCATCGAGGGATTTCTTGTTTATCTCTCATCGATGCAGTATCAATCAACATCATTGGGATATTAGTGATACATCATCCCGGCATAAACATATAATGAAGGATTGAGATATTAAATGAACATCTCACATCAAATCCTACATTAGGACGTAAGGATATTCGCGTCCATAACCCCCACATACTCAAAAGTATACCCTCCAGGAATTCCCTTAGGAAAACCTGTTTCACCATCATTTAACTTCTGACAATGATGGATCTATGGTCAGGGCTCTACATGATATCATTATACTTGATTATTTAGGTACATTGTGGCATTCTTTTAGCATCAGGCATGTTTTCAAACATAAACCAATAAGACAATTGCTATAAAGAAAGAGTACTAACTGTATCAAGTTCATATCACATTTGTTAACATTGGGATATCAATCCCTAACCATTTCATCATTGTGATTCAAGAATATGGGTATTCAAACCCTTTGATTATCAAAACACTTGTTACCAAGTAACATATTGTCATTAAGTCATTTTAACAGTATGACCTTGATTGTAACAATGCAGATATTTCTCATGGCTATCACAGCCTATCAATCTCATATGTTACCTCTTACTGGGCAACATGGCATATCATTACTTTTAAAGCTTATAAAGTACTTTCAATGAATATGACATCATAACCCTTACCTGGCTATGATCACTTCTTGATAAAGACCTGCATGGTTAACACAATTGATAACATGCACATTGTATCTATATCAGCACAATATAAGTTCTTTTCAAATTAAATATAGAACACCACGGCCGTGCTATCTTGCACGGTCGTGCTACATAAGTTCACCACGACCGTGTCACATTACCGCAGCTGGTTTCTAGGGTTAGAGTTTCCCTATTCAATTCAATTAGGGTTATTCAACCCCTTTAACTTACAAAGGCATAATGATAACTCATTTCTTACTTAAGTATAGAGTTCCATGTTTAAGAGCATAACCCAAAATTAGGGTTTACTATTCATGCCATCACATTACCCTAGGTTAGGGTTTACTATTCACATTTCATCACATTACCCTAGATTAGGGTTGACTATTCATTTTATAATGAATTAAGATCATCCTATCATCATGTATGAGGATTACTTCTATTAATGCCCTCAAATTAGGTTAAGATTCTTTAACCATCACAGTTAGGGTTTGCATGATCTCACTATGATGGATCATACCCTAATTAGGTATATTCATATATATATATTAGAAGTTCATTATTGATCATCTATCATATAAGAAGTCTTCTCTCTCCTCTTTCTATTAGATGATGTTTACATCAATCTTGATTAGATTAAGTCAAATCAACCTTGACAACATAAGTTATGTCATCACCATTATGGTTATTAGGGTTTACTTGATCAAGGGGTATTAGTCTCACTATCCCATCAAGGTTACTTTGGTAGTGTTCACCACTTGATCATGACATGCATTAATCAACTAATTACTTGGTCCCTTAATCACTTTAGATATCTTTGAGGTTTTGGTTAATCAACCACTAAACCATCTTGACCACTAAGGCATCAAACGTTCTTGACCTTTTTAGACTCCAAATGGTCTTGCACTGCAAACCCCCAAACGGTCTTGGATAGACCTTGAAACCGTTTGGTGGTGTTGACCGTTTGGTCCCTTTGACTTTTTTTTAAACCGTTTGATAAAGTGCACACTCAAGACCATTTTCCCAAGATGGGGTGAAGACCGTTTGGTCTTATTGACCGTTTGGCCAACTTTGACTTTGAAACCACATGGGAAAAGTTGATCTTGAAACCACATGAGCACCAAACGGTATGGGATCGTTTGGTCCCAAACGGTCTTGAGACCGTTTGGACTCAAACCACCTCAAAACTGCATGGACCAAAAAGTGTCTCAATCACTTCAGTTGAGTTAGGGTTTCCAAGGTTGAACCCCTCAATCGTTCATGCACTTGATAGCCACTTATCAATTGAGTCAATTAGGTCAACCATCTACTGATTTGACACTCAATTGACCCTCAATTGATCACCAATTAGGGCTTGGATCAATTGAATTAGGGTTTGGAATCGATTACCCTTCAACACTTCTCAACATGAGTCTAATTGACATTGAAACCATGAAACCATCAATCAATTTGGTCATGACCTGACCCCAAACGGTCTTGGGATCATTTGTATGACCTCCAAACAGTCTTGAGACCGTTTTATCAAGTCAACATCAAAAACTAACTCAACCTAATTAAGGTTTGGCTCAAAAGATTGATCACTAGGTCAATAATTAATTATACTTCCACTTATTGTCTTTGAATTTTTAACCACTTAACCATAGTCAACCCTGGTCCTCCAAACGGTCTTGGGTGACCCCCAAATGGTCTTGGGATCATCTAGACATCCTCCAAACGGTCTTCAGACCGTTTTCCCATTATGTCATAAAAAACCTAGTCATTTACTTAAGGTTTGAACCCTAGGTTTGGTCACCAAATCAACACTTAATCATTTATCAACTTGTTATCATTGGACCCTTAATTGGTCAACCCCACTTAACCCTAGATCTCCAAATGGTCTTGGGTGATCACCAAACGGTCTTGAGACCGTTTGGTTGATTCCCAAATGGTTTTGAAACCGTTTGGGCCACTCAACCCAAACTTCAACATGATTGTATAATTGAAATCAGCAACTAACCCGATTAGGGTTTAGGTGACTAATGTGCCTTCAATTGGTGATTCTCTTGGAATTAGTTGATGATTTTTGTTAGGTTATTAGTCCACATTATTCACAACAGACCTCCAAATGGTCAATGCCTGGTCAACGCATCCAAACGGTCTTGGACCGTTTGCTTTCATGTGGTTTGGTTGAAACTGTTTGCTTTCAAACGGTTTGGGAAACCGTTTGAGCACAAGGGGTAAGAGACCGTTTGCTAAAGTTTCTTTTTGGATAAACATTGTTATTAATGTCATCATATTCTACCTCAAGAACAGGGGCTGTTCTTCACAGAAATAAGAACAAGAACACACCAAGGTGTCTAAAGAAGAAGAATAAACAACGATTCTAGGAAAGAAGAAGATGCAAAAGCAAACCTTAAGGGTTAGAGTTATAAAACCAGCCTTAAGATCTGATCTAGAGCTCCAAGATTCGTAGCTTTAATGGTGGATGAAGCTCCAAAGGTTGTCCAAGGTCTGTTCTTCAAGATTTGGATGGAGAAGATGGCTAGAAAGAAGAGTTGTGTAAGGAAAACTAATAAACCAACCTTGTATTAGAGTTTCCACCATGAATTCGAGCTAGGTGATGATCCATACTTGCCAACTTAGCTTGGTCATCTTCCTATGTTCTAGAGCTTCCTATTGGTCGGTCCAAAGCAAGAAGATGAGGAGAAAGAACTAAAGGAACGATCCTTTGCTTTGTGTAAAAAGGATGCTTATATATTTTATGGGTATTTTCAAACCAAATAAAAAGATAGCTATTTCTTTTATTTCTTAAACCCATCCACTCATGCTTGCTCCACCCTTGGCCACATTTATTCCTCATTTTCACATGAAAACCCTCTCTCTTATCCAAGGTTAAAGCAAAAGAAACCAAACACTTTACTAAGTTGCATATATAAAAGGGCTATTTTGCTTAAAACTTGGTTATTTAAATATTAAGGTTATCTTTCTTACTTGATCAATCAAATGAGGCACCCCTCTCAATTTCTTTGCTCAACTCTATGCCAACAAACATGAGAGATACTCCAGAGGATACATTTTACATATTGGACCCTAGGTTTTGGGTAATTTGCACTCTACACCAAAACTAGGTTTTAAAGCACAAGGATTGCTTTACAAGCTGTATCTTGGTGCTCAAACTTGTGGAATCCATACCACCACATCATATTCACTCTTATGATGTCTCAACATCATAGAAACATCTTAACATGTGCAATTTTCAAGTTAACCCCTCTAATTGGGTAATTTGCACTTTAGTCCATATTAATAAAACAATATTGCAACATTGTACAAAAAGGACTGAAATTTAAATATATGTTCCTAAAAAGCTTTAATTACATTTCAAAGGATAAACACAAGCATATAATCACTTAGTTAAGCAAAACACCTAGGGTTATTACATAACCTAGGTCAGGGATGTTACAATTTATCCACCCCTTACAAGGATTTCGTCCCCGAAATCAACAAAACATATTAAGAGAAAAGAGTAGGGTATTTCCTTCTCATCTCTTCCTCTAGTTCCCACATGGCTTCCTCAACACCACGGTGATTCCAGAGGACTTTCACAAGACTTATATCTTTCTTTTTCAGTTGTTTAATTCTTTTATCAAGGATCGATACATGTCCTTCTTCATAAGTAACATCATCATTCAATTCTACTTCCATAGGTTGCATAACTGATTATGTATCAGGGTGACATTTCCTTAACATGGAAATGTGGAACACAGGGTGTAACTTCTATAACTCTGGTGGTAATTCTAGCTTATAAGCTACTCTTCCTATCCGTTCAATGATTGGATAAGGCCCCATAAACCAAGGAGCTAACTTTCCTTTCCTTCCGAATCTCAGAACTCCTTTCCAAGGTGAGACTTTGAGGTATACTCTCTCTCCAACCTAGAATTCTAAAGGTCTACGACACTTATCAGCATAAGATTTCTGCCTATCCTGTGCAGTCTTCAACTGTTGTTGTATTATCCTAATCTTCTCAGTGGTTTGTTGTACAAGATCAGGACCTAACAGTTGATATTCACCAGTTTCATATCAACATAGGGGTGATCTACAACGTCTACCATACAAAGCTTCATAAGGTGCCATGTCAATGCTATGTTGATAGTTGTTATTGTAGGCAAACTTTATTAAGCTTAGGTGTAGATCCCAACTCCCTGTAAACTGAATAACACATGCTCTCAGCAAGTCCTCCAAGGTTTGTATAGTCCTTTCTGACTGTCCATCAGTCTGAGGATGAAAGGTTTTACTAAACCTTAAATGTGTGCCTAAGGCTTTATGAAGTCGCTCCCAAAAATGACTCGTAAACTGGGGACCTCTGTCAGAAACAATGGTAACTGGGACTCCATGCAGCCGTACTATCTCATTGACATATAATTGTGCTAACTGCTCAGCAGAATAGGTTGTTTTGACAGGCAAGAAATGTGTTGTCTTCGTCAACCTATCAACTATTACCCAAATGGAATCATGACCTTTGCTTGTCCTGGGTAGGCCAACAACAAAGTCCATGGTTATATGATCCCACTTCCACTGTGGTATGGGTAAAGGTTGCATTGTTCCTGTAGGATTCTGGTGTTCAGCTTTAACTTGCTGACACACAGGACACCGCATAACAAACTCGGCAATGTCTTTCTTCAAACCAGGCTACCAATACATATCTTTCAAGTTTTGATACATCTTGGTGCTTCCTGGATGTATAGCATACATTGAAGAATGAGCTTCTTCTAGGACTAACTTCCACAAGTTACCCACATCTAGTACTATCATTCTACCATGATAACAAGCTACATGATCATTTGAGTCATGGAAACCATCTCATTTCTCGCTACCATACTCCGATCTAATCAGTTGAACTACAACATCGACTTGCTTTGCCTGCTTGATCTGTTGTCTCAGGGTAGGTTTTATGTGTATCTCAGCTAACAACCCAGCTAACAATGATACTTTTAACTATACATTGTCTTGCCTTAAGGAGATAAGCATATCTCTCCTTGAGCACACTAAGGAATTCAGCTGCGCTTTATCTAGGGCTAGTGTTGCTGATTTCCTATTCAAAGTATCAGCAACTACATTGGCCTTCCCTGGATGGTAATCAATTGTACAATCATAGTCTTTAATTAACTCCATCCAGCGGCGTTGCCTCATGTTAAGCTCATGCTGAGAAAAGATATACTTAAGGTTCTTATGATCCGTGAAAATCTGGAATGTTTCTCCATAAAGTTAATGTCTCCAGATCTTCAAGGCATGAACCATAGCAGCTAGTTCTAGATCGTGTGTCGGATAATTCTCCTCGTGTTTCTTAAGCTGTCGAGAAGCAAAAGAAATCACTTATTTATCCTACATTAACACACATCCTAGTCCATTCTTAGAGGCATCACATAAAACTATATAGCCTTTTCCTTATTCAGGTAACACAAGAACATGTGCACTTGTCAACCTCTCCTTCAACAACTGAATCAATTGTTGACACTTATCACTCCAGGTAAAAGGAACATCCTTCCTTGTCAACTTAGTCAAGGGTAAGGCTATAGAACTGAAGTTCTTAATGAACCTTCGGTAATAGCCTGCCAACCCTAAGAAACTATGGATCTCTGTCGGTGTCTTTGGTTGCTCCCATTGTAGGACAAATTCTACCTTTTTAGGGTCAACACGAATACTCGAGGCAGATATTACATGTCCAAGGAAAGAAACTTCTGGTAACCAAAACTCGCACTTGCTAAACTTAGCGTATAGCTTATGCTTTCTTAGCAATGTAAGAGTCTGACGAAGATGCTGCTCATGCTGCTGAGCATCTCTACTATAAATCAGGATGTCATCTATAAAGACAACAACACACTGATCGAGAAAAGGTCAGAAGATTCTATTCATGAGTTCCATAAATGCAGCTGGTGCATTTGTTAGTCCAAACGACTTAACTGTGAACTCATAGTGACCATACCTTGTCCTAAAGGCAGATTTTGGTATGTACCATCTTTAATACGCATTTGGTGATATCCTGACCTCAAGTCTATCTTTGAGAAGACGGTTGCACCACGCAACTAGTCAAAGAGATCATCAATCCTCGGTAGAGGATACTTATTCTTTATTGTTACTTTATTTAACTGTCTATAATCAATGCACAATCACATTGAATCATCTTTCTTTTTAACAAAGAGGACAGGAGCACCCCAAGGTGAAGTACTCGGTCGGATGAAACCTTTCTTAAGCAACTCTTGTAGTTGTTTCTTGAGTTCTGCCATTTCAGCAGGCGCCATCCTATATGGTGTTTGTGCTATTGGTTGCGTGTCCGGAACTAGATTAATTTCAAAATCTATTTCTCGGGGCGGTGGTACACCTGGAAGTTCTTCAGGAAATACATCTACAAATTCCCTGACTATAGGAACTTCAGCAGGGTTAGGACTCTCTATGGTAGTATCTACCACATGGGCCAAGAATGCATAACATCCTTGCCTCATCAGCTTCTCAGCAACCATAGTTGACACAAGACAGGTGGGTTAGGACTCTGTATGGTAGTATCTACCACATGGGCCAAGAATGCATAACATCCTTGCCTCATCAGCTTCTCAGCCACCATAGTTGACACAAGACAGGTGGGTAGAATCTTTCTCTTTCCTTGAAAGATCCATGTGTCACTATCATCAGCGAACACAACTTGCTTGGACTCACAATCCAAGACAACCTTATACCTTTCTAAGGTATCCATCCCAAGGATTATATCAAATCCATGCATCTCAAGTGGTATAAGATCCACTTGAATGTGATGTTCAAAAAAGAAGAGAATGTAGGGAGAACATACCTCCTGCAACATAGCAGATCCCCTCAACAGAGTTTCTAGCAACAAACTATCTGCTCTATGACTTATAGTCAAGTTGCAGTCAAGAATCACTCTTCCAGTGATAAACGAGTGCGTAGCACCCGGATCAATTAAAACGGATACAACACAAGATGTAGACATATCAGAATATAACAATTCCATATGACTTGCCACAACCTGAGGGTTGATCACTGCATCAGGTGGATTCATCGCATAAAATCTCGCCGTTGCCTATGGTTGATTCGGTGCTCGATGACCTGGTGCCAATGATCCAGCTTGGGGCGCTTGTCCACGTCCTCTAGTGTTACCTAGAAACTGTCGCCTTTGAGATCCTTGCTGACTTTGCCTCTGGGGTTGAGTTACACTCGCTTCTCTGGCTCTGCAATCCTTCATCAGATGCCCCATCTTTCCACATATATAACAACTTTGTTCAGTTGTTGTGGTCTGGGTGGTCCTGTAACTGACATAGATGTTGAACTACGAGCTCCTTCTAGTGGTAAGCTTCGTCCTCTACCCCTATTTGATGTCCACTGCATCTGGGTACTGAATCTAGGTGGTGGTGCAGGTGCAGAAAACCTAGGTTTCTTAAAATATTTAGATGAGGATCCTTGGAACTGGGGATACATCCTCTTATTCTTGGTTTGTCTCTTCTCTGACACAGACTTCTCTATCCTCCTGACCGATTCCAAAAAGGTAGCAAACCTTTCTCTGTTCTCCAGAGTAGACACAGGGGTGGTCAACTCAGCGTTTAACCCTTTCTCAAAACGTCTAATCCTTTCTTCATCTGTAGCTGCCATGTGCGGACAGAACCACAACAGCTCCATGAACTTAGCCTCGTATTCGCTAATGTTCATAGGTCCCTGTCTTAACCTCTCAAACTAAGAGATTTTCTTATCCAGAAACGTCTTAGGGAAATATCTGTTGATAAATTCCCATTGGAAGACTTCCCATGCAATCTCCATACCTGGCCTTTTCTATTCTTCCATGGTCCACCAGTGACCAACACTCCCCTTGAGAAGATATATAGCATGTCTAACCTTCTCAGCTTCTGGGATGTTCAAGATTCTAAAGGCTTTCTCTAGTTCAGTTAACCACAAGTCAGCATCTGTTGGGTCAGCTGTTCCAGCATACTCTGTGGCTCCAACTCGGCGAAGTCATTCAAACATCTTGTCGATTCCTTGTCCTTCAGGATGGGTAGGTGCCCTAGGTGCAGGTATAGGCATCCTATCAGTCATATGTGTCATGGAAGTCATAAGCTTCCCAAACATGGCTTGAACGGATGGGTTCCCCATGCCAGTTGGATTGAACTAGGGTGGTTCAGGCACAGGTTCTTCTCTTTCTTGGTCTCTTGCACCTCCTCTAGGTGCAACCACACTACTCTCTACAACATGTTCCTCGTGTGGTCCAGACATCTTTAGTTTTCTCTTCTCCTCCTGATGAGTAGAAGACACTATCCGACATACTAGAAAACACTAGAACATACCCAACTACCTAAGTCCTATATCTCTGTAGACTCAGCGAACCTAGAGCTCTGATACCACTAATTGTGGGATCCAACTTATAAAACACGAGATCAACAAATGCGGAAGCGATTAACTAGCAGTGGAATTATTAAAAATCACTAAAAATTAAAACTTTTTGTAAAGAGATCTTCAATCGGTAAAAATCTTTCATAAATAAACATGCAAAGTTATTTACAAACTTATCCATCATTACATCTCTGTAATAATCACATCTCAAGGGTTACAAACATCAATTGCCCTGTTAACTGTACAAGGCAAGATACAAAATCTCGAGGCATTAAGCCAAAAATCTCAGATCTACTTTAAACATCTACTGACTCCTAGGACCTGAGAGTACAAAGACGACACATAGGACATGCTATCTATAAGACTTGACAGACAGTGTCTCCACCTGAGGATCACTGCTGTCCCTGATGTTGCTGCTGCTGCTGTTGTTGCTCACCCATTGATGGGTTCCTTCATCCTCGGCATCTACCTAAAAAGTCGAATCCCACGGGGGTGAGACAATTGAATAATTGTCCCAGTGAGAGTTATAAGTGTCTGCCAGAAGCTTTGTTATTGCAATTAGAGGAATAATACTGAGCAGTGGAATTATAATATTCAACAACAGGCATTTCAGTAAATAAACTAAGTAGAGCAATATTCTCTATGCAATCATTTCAATATAACTTGATTGGATGACAAGACATTTAATCAATAAGGAATATGAAGAACATGTAAACTAGTTATTCAACTAGAACATAATAAACAATGTATCATCAATCATTGTTTCTCGTAGTCCAACCTAAGCAATTATGCTATACGGCTGATTACATTTTACAAACATATTTATGCCCTGAGGAGATGAGTTACACCTCTCATACTCCAACCGACCATTACGAAATCGCAATCGGTTCCATACATAGGTCATCAGAAGAGATGGATTCCTATGACCTCATCCTCCTCAGTCAGTATGAGGAACAACATGCATGACATCTTGTGTCTCTGCCATAATAGATTTCCAGGGTATTCTGGCAACTTCGTTATTAGAGTTACAGTGGCATGATGTACTCTCTTCACCATCAAGGGATTTCTTGTTTATCTCTCATCGATGCAGTATAAATCAACATCATCGGGAGATTAGTGATACATCATCCCATCATAAACATATAATGAAGGATTGAGATATTAAATGAACATCTCACATCAAATCCTACATTAAGACGTAAGGATATTCGCATCCATAACCCCCACATACTCAAAAGTATGCCCTCCAGGAATTCCCTTAGGAAAACCTATTTCACCATCATTTAACTTTTGACAATGATGGATCTATGGTCATGGCTCTACATGATATCATTATACTTGATTATTTAGGTACATTGTGGCATTCTTTTAGCATCAGGCATGTTTTCAAACATAAACCAATAAGACAATTGATATAAAGAAAGAGTACTAATTGTATCAAGTTCATATCACATTTGTTAACATTGGGATATCAATCCCTAACCATTTCATCATTGTGATTCAAGAATATGGGTATTCAAACCCTTTGATTATCAAAACACTTGTTACCAAGTAACATATTGTCATTAAGTCATTTTAACAGTATGACCTTGATTGTAACAATGCAGATATTTCTCATGGCTATCACAGCCTATCGATCTCATATGTTACCTCTTACTGGGCAACATAGCATATCATTACTTTTAAAGCTTATAAAGTACTTTCAATGAATATGATATCATAACCTTTACCTGGCTATGATCACTTCTTGATAAAGACCTACATGGTTAACACAATTGATAACATGCACATTGTATCTATATCAGCACAATATAAGTTCTTTTCAAATTAAATATAGAACACCACGGCCGTGCTATCTTGCACGGTCGTGATACATAAGTTCACCACTACCGTGTCACATTACCACGGCTGGTTTCTAGGGTTAGAGTTTCCCTATTCAATTCAATTAGGGTTATTCAACCCCTTTAACTTACAAAGGCATAATGATAACTCATTTCTTACTTAAGTATAGAGTTCCATGTTTAAGAGCATAACCCAAAATTAGGGTTTACTATTCATGCCATCACATTACCCTAGGTTAGGGTTTACTATTCACATTTCGTCACATTACCCTAGATTAGGGTTGACTATTCATTTTATAATGAATTAAGATCATACTATCATCATGTATGAGGATTATTTCCATTAATGCCCTCAAATTAGGTTAAGATTCTTTAACCATCACAGTTAGGGTTTGCATGATCTCACTATGATGGATCATACCCTAATTAGGTATATTCATATATATATTGGAAGTTCATTATTGATCATCTATCATATAAGAAGTCTTCTCTCTCCTCTTTCTATTAGATGATGTTTACATCAATCTTGATTAGATTAAGTCAAATCAACCTTGACAACATAAGTTATGTCATTACCATTATGGTCATTAGGGTTTACTTGATCAAGGGGTATTAGTCTCACTATCCCATCAAGGTTACTTTGGTAGTGTTCACCACTTGATCATGACATGCATTAATCAACTAATTACTTGGTCCCTTAATCACTTTAGATATCTTTGAGGTTTATGTTAAACAACCACTAAACCTTCTTGACCACTAAGGCATCAAACATTCTTGACCTTTTTAGACTCCAAACGGTCTTGCACTCCAAACCCCCAAACGGTCTTGGATGGACCTTGAAACTATTTGGTGGTGTTGACCGTTTGGTCCCTTTGACTTCTTTTTTTAAACCGTTTGATAAAGTGCACACTCAAGACCGTTTGGTCTTGTTGACCGTTTGGCCAACTTTGACTTTGAAACCACATGGGAAAAATTGATATTGAAACTGCATGAGAACCAAACGGTTTGGGATCGTTTGGTCCCAAACGGTCTTGAGACCATTTGGACTCAAACCACCTCAAAACCGCATGGACCAAAAAGTGCCTCAATCACTTCAGTTGAGTTAGGGTTTCCAAGGTTGAACCCCTCAATCGTTCATGCACTTGATAGCCACTTATCAATTGAGTCAATTAGGTCAACCCTCTACTGATTTGACACTCAATTGACCCCCAATTGATCACCAATTAGGGCTTGGATCAATTGAATTAGGGTTTGGAATCGATTACCCTTCAACACTTCTCAACATGAGTCTAATTGGCATTGAAACCATGGAACCATCAGTCAATTTGGTCATGACCTGACCCCAAACGGTCTTGGGATCATTTGTATGACCTCCAAACGGTCTTGAGACCGTTTTCTCAAGTCAACATCAAAAACTAACTCAACCTAATTAAGGTTTGGCTCAAAAGATTGATCACTGGGTCAATAATAATTGTACTTCCACTTATTGTCTTTGAATTTTTAACCACTTAACTATAGTCAACCCTAGACCTCCAAATGGTCTTGGGTGACCCCCAAATGGTCTTGGGATCATCTGGACATCCTCCAAACGGTCTTGAGACCGTTTTCCCATTATGTCATCAAAAACCTAGTCATTTACTTAAGGTTTGAACCCTAGGTTTGGTCACCAAATCAGCACTTAATCATTTATCAACTTGTTATCATTGGACCCTTAATTGGTCAACCCCACTTAACCCTAGATCTCCAAATGGTCTTGGGTGATCACCAAACGGTCTTGAGACCGTTTGGTTGATTCCCAAATGGGTTTGAAATCGTTTGGGCCACTCAACCCAAACTTCAACATGATTGTATAATTGAAATCAGCAACTAAACCGATTAGAGTTTAGGTGACTAATGTGCCTTCAATTGGTGATTCTCTTGGAATTAGTTGATGATTTTTGGTAGGTGATTAGTCCACATTATTCACAACAGACCTCCAAATGGTCAATTCCTGGTCAACGCATCCAAACGGTCTTGGACCGTTTGCTTTCATGCGGTTTGGTTGAAACTGTTTGCTTTCAAACGGTTTGGGAAACCGTTTGATAAAGGGGTTAGAGACCGTTTGCTAAAGTTGCTTTTTGGATAAAAATCGGTATTAACGTCATCATATTCTACCTCAAGAACAGGGCTGTTCTTCACAGAAATAAGAACAAGAACACACCAAGGTGTCTAAAGAAGAAGAATAAGCAACGATTCTAGGAAAGAAGAAGATGCAAAAGCAAAGCTTAAGGGTTAGAGTTATAAAACCCGCCTTAAGATCTGATCTAGAGCTCCAAGATTCGTAGCTTTAATGGTGGATGAAGCTCCAAAGGTTGTCCAAGGTCCGTGGAGAAGATGGCTAGAAAGAAGAGTTGTGTAAGGAAAACTACTAAACCAACCTTGTATTAGAGTTTCCACCATGAATTCGAGCTAGGTGATGATCCATACTTACCAACTTAGCTTGGTCGTCTTCCTATGTTCTAGAGCTTCCTATTAGTTGGTCCAAAGCAAGAATATGAGGAGAAAGAACTAAAGGAATGATCCTTTGCTTTGTGTAAAAAGGATGCTTATATATTTTATGGGTATTTTCAAAGCAAAGAAAAAGATAGCTATTTCTTTTATTTCTTAAACCCATCCACTCATGCTTGCTCCACCCTTGGCCACGTTTCTTCCTCCTTTTCACATGCAAAACCTCTCTCTTATCCAAGGTTAAAGGAAAATAAACCAAACACTTTACTAAGTTGCATATAGAAAAAGGGCCATTTTGCTTAAAACTTGGTTATTTAAATATTAAGGTTATCTTTCTTACTTGATCATTCAAATGAGGCGCCCCTCTCAATTTATTTGCTCAACTCTATGATAAGAAACATGAGAGATACTACATAGGATACATTTTACATATTGGACCCTAGGTTTTGGGTAATTTGCACTCTACACCAAAACTAGGTTTTAAAGCACAAGGATTGCTTTACAAGTTGTATCTTGGTGCTCAAACTTGTGGAATCCATACCACCACATCATATTCACTCTTATGATGTCTCAACATCATAGGAACATCTTAACATGTGCAATTTGCAAGTTAACCCCTCTAATTGGGTAATTTGCACTTTAGTCCATATTAATAAAACAATATTGCAACATTGTACAAAAAGGACTGAAATTGAAATATATGTTCCTCAGAAGCTTTAATTACATTTCAAAGGATAAACAAAAGAATCTAATCACTTAGTTAAGCAAAACACATAGGGTTAGTACATAACCTAGGTCAGGGATGTTACAATTTATCCACCCCTTACAAGGATTTCGTCCCCAAAATCAACAAAACATATTAAGAGAAAAGAGCAGGGTATTTCCTTCTCATCTCTTCCTCTAGTTCCCACATGGCTTCCTCAACACAACGGTGATTCCAGAGGACTTTCACAAGACTTATATCTTTCTTTTTCAGTTGTTTAATTCTTTTATCAAGGATCGATACTGGTCCTTCTTCATAAGTAACATCATCATTCAATTCTACTTCCATAGGTTGCAGAACTGATTCTGTATCAGGGTGACATCTCCTTAACATGGAAATGTGGAACACAGGGTGTAACTTCTATAACTCTGGTGGTAATTCTAGCTTATAAGCTACTCTTCCTATCCGTTCAATGATTGGATAAGGCCCCATAAACCTAGGAGCTAACTTTCCTTTCCTTCCGAATCTCAGAACTCCTTTCCAAGGTGAGACTTTGAGGTATACTCTGTCTCCAACCTGGAATTCTAAAGGTCTATGACGCTTATCAGCATAAGATTCCTGCCTATCCTGTGCAGTCTTCAACTGTTGTTGTATTATCCTAATCTTCTCAGTGGTTTGCTGCACAAGATGAGGACCTAACAGTTGATATTCACCGGTTTCATACCAACATAGGGGTGATCTACAATGTCTACCATACAAAGCTTCATAAGGTTCCATGCCAATGCAATGTTGATAGCTGTTATTGTAGGCAAACTCTATCAAGCTTAGGTGCAGATCCCAACTCCCTGTAAACTGAAGAACACATGCTCTCAGCAAGTCCTCCAAGGTCTGTATAGTCCTTTCTGACTGTCCATCAGTCTGAGGATGAAAGGCTGTACTAAACCTTAACTGTGTGCCTAAGGCTTTATGAAGTCGCTCCCAAAAATGACTTATAAACTGGGGACCTCTGTCAGAAACAATGGTAACTGGGACTCCATGCAACCGTACTATCTCATTGACATATAACTGTGCTAACTTCTCAGCAGAATAGGTTGTTTTGACAGGCAAGAAATGTGTTGTCTTCGTCAACCTATCAACTATTACCCAAATGGAATCATGACCTTTACTTGTCCTGGGTAGGCCAACAACAAAGTCCATGGTTATATGATCCCACTTCCACTGTGGTATGGGTAAAGGTTGCATTGTTCCTGCAGGCTTCTGGTGTTCAGCTTTAATTTGCTGACACACAGGACACCGCATAACAAACTCGGCAACGTCTTTCTTCAAACCAGGCCATTAATACATATCTTTCAAGTTTTGATACATCTTGGAGCTTCCTGGATGTATAGCATAATTGAAGAATGAGCTTCTTCTAGGACTAACTTCCTCAAGTTACCCACATCTGGTACTATCATTCTACCATGATAACAAGCTACATGATCATCTGAGTCATGGAAACCATCTCGTTTCTCGCTACCATACTCCGATCTAATCAGTTGAACTACAGCATTGACTTGCTGTGCCTCCTTGATCTGTTGTCTACGGGTAGGTTTTATGTGTATCTCAGCTAACAACCCGGCTAACAATGATACTTTTAACTGTACATTGTCTTGCCTTAAGGAGATAAGCATATCTCTCCTTGAGCACACTGAGGAATTCAGATGTGCTTTATCTAGGGCTAGTGTTGCTGATTTTCTATTCAAAGCATCAGCAACTACATTGGCCTTCCCTGGATGGTAATCAATTGTACAATCATAGTCTTTAATTAACTCCATCCAGCGGCGTTGCCTCATGTTAAGCTCATGCTGAGAAAAGATATACTTAAGATTCTTATGATCTGTGAAAATCTGGAATGCTTCTCCATAAAGATAATGTCTCCAGATCTTCAAGGTATGAACCACAGCAGCTAGTTCTAGATCATGTGTCGAATAATTCTCCTCATGTTTCTTAAGATGTCAAGAAGCAAAAGAAATCACTTGTTTATCCTACATTAACACACATCCTAGTCCATTCTTAGAGGCATCACAGAAAACTATATAGCCTTTTCCTTGTTCAGGTAACACAAGCACAGGTGTACTTGTCAACCTCTCCTTCAACAACTGAAATGATTGTTGACACTTATCACTCCGGGTAAAAGGAACATCCTTCCTTGTCAACTTAGTCAAGGGTAAGGCTATAGAACTGAAGTTCTTAATGAACCTTCGGTAATACCCTTCCAACCCTAAGAAACTATGGATCTCTGTCGGTGTCTTTGGTTGCTCCCATTGTAGGACAGATTCTACCTTTTTAGGGTCAACACGAATACCCGAGGCAGATATTACATGTCCAAGGAAAGAAACTTATGGTAACCAAAACTCGCACTTGCTAAACTTAGCGTATAGCTTATGCTTTCTTAGCAAAGTATGAGTCTGACGAAAATGCTGCTCACGCTGCTGAGCATCTCTACTATAAATTAGGATGTCATCTATAAAGACAACAACACACTGATCGAGAAAAGGTCAGAAGATTCTATTCATGAGTTCCATAAATGCAGCTGGTGCATTTGTTAGTCCAAACGACATAACTGTGAACTCATAGTGACCATACCTTGTCCTAAAGGCAGATTTTGGTATGTCACCATATTTAATACGCAGTTGGTGATATCCTGACCTCAAGTCTATCTTTGAGAAGACGGTTGCACCACGCAACTGGTCAAAGAGATCATCAATCCTCGGCAGAGGATACTTATTCTTTATTGTTACTTTATTTAACTGTCTATAATCAATGCACAATCATATTGAATCATCTTTATTTTTAACAAAGAGGACTGGAGCACCCCAAGGTGAAGTACTCGGTCAGATGAAACCTTTCTTAAGCAACTCTTGTAGTTGTTTCTTGAGTTCTGCCATCTCAGCAGGCGCCATCCTATACAGTGTTTGTGCTATTGGTTGTGTGTCCGAAACTAGATTAATTTCAAAATCTTTTTCTCAGGGCGGTGGTACACCTGGAAGTTCTTCAGGAAATACATCTACAAATTCCTTGACTATAGGAACTTCAGCAGGGTTAGGACTCTCCATGGTAGTATCTACCACATGGGCTAAGAATGCATAACATCCTTGCCTCATTAGCTTCTCAGCAACCATAGCTGACACAAGACAGGTGGGTAGAATCTTTCTCTCTCCTTGAAAGATCCATGTGTCACTATCATCAGTGAACACAACTTTCTTGGACTCACAATCCAAGACAACCTTATACCTTTATAAGGTATCCATCCCAAGGATTATATTAAATCCATACATCTCAAGTGGTGTAAGATCCACTTTAATGCGATGTTTAGAAAAGAAGAGAATGCAGGGAGAACATACCTCCTGCAACACAACAGATCCCCTCAATGGAGTTTCTAGCAACAAACTATCTGCTCTATGACTTATAGTCAAGTTGCATTCAAGAATCACTCTTCCAGTGATAAATGAGTGCGTAGCACCCGGATCAATTAAAACGGATACAACGCAAGATGTAGACATATCAGAATATAACAATTCCATCTGACTTGCCACAACCCAAGGGTTGATCACTGCATCAGGTGGATTCATCACATAAAATCTCATTGTTGCCTGTGGTGGATTCGGTGCTCGATGACCTGGTGCTGATGATCCAGCTTGGGGCGCTTGTCCACGTCCTCTAGTGTTACCTAGAAACTGTCTCCTTTGAGATCCTTGCTGACTTTGCCTCTGGGGTTGAGTTACACTTGCTTCTCTGGCTCTACAATCCTTCATCAGATGCCCCATCTTTCCACATATATAACAACTTTTGTTCAGTTGTTGTGGTCTGGGTGGTCCTGTAACTGACATAGATGTTGAACTACGAGCTCCTTCTAGCGGTAAGCTTCGTCCTCTACCCCTATTTGATGTCCACTGCGTCTGGGTACTGAATCTAGGTGGTGGTGTAGGTGCAGAAAACCTAGGTTTCTTAAAATCTTTAGATGAGGATCCTTGGAACTAGGGATACATCCTCTTGTTCTTGGTTTGTCTCTTCTCTGACACAGACTTCTCTATCCTCCTGACCGATTCCACTAATTTGTTAGAGTAAAAGGTGTTAACTAGTAAGCAAGACTAGATCACTCACTACTATTTCATCATTCCACCGTCATTCATATCATATCTTATCTTCCATTATTTGTTAAGTGTTCTCACTATTTGTGCATTTGTACGACTATATGCGGAGATCCAAGTGTGGTCTTCAACCATTAGTGTTTCTAGACCCAGAGATTGAACACACTCTTAGCAGTCTTAGACAAGCAAGAAGGAGTGAAGACTCTCCAAACTTGGGAGACTCACAACCATCATCACCACATTCTTCACCACCATCTTCATCGGACAACCAACAACCAATCATGGAAGAAACTGTCCTCTAAAGGACTTTGTCATTCCAACTACAATCAACATCCATGGGGCTATCAACAGTCCACAAATCGAAGCAAACAACTTCTCCATCAGTGTGATAATCATGTAAATGATTCAACAAAACTGCTTTTGGGGGGATACCATGGATGACCCCAACCTTCATGTAGCTGAGTTTCTGCAATATCTGAGAACGTTCAAGATTAATGACATTGTTCCTAATGGTATACGCATACTATTGTTTCCTTTCTTTTGAGGGACAGAGCCAAGGCATGGCTCTCTTCACTTCCCAGGAACTCCATTAATATCTAGGATGAACTACTTAAAGCATTCTTAGCCAAGTACTTCCCACCCAGCAAGACGAATCAGTTGAGGAGTCAATTGACCAATTTCACTCAACGAGATGGAGAGAGTATGTATGATTCATGGGAGAGGTTCAAAGACCTTCAAGATATTTTTCCTCACCATGATCTTAGCAACTGGATGCTTCTACAAATGTTCTATAATGGGCTTTATTATAACACTAGGATGTATATAGATGTTGCAGCCAATGGAACTCTGATGAACAAGTCTTAAAGGAAGGCCGATGCTATCATAGAAAGCATTGCAATCAACCATTGCCAATGGAGTACTAAAAGGAGCAATCATCAACTCTCATCTTTTGTTTCTTCTGGGAAGCAAGCAGGCTGAAGTTGTCGATCTAATTTCTAAAATATTAGATGCCCTTACTCAAAAGTTTGAAAGGTTGACTACTCAACCAACTCAACCTGTGAATCTTATTTTTGATGAAAACTAGGCTTTGGGGAAGGTAGCTTCTCCTAGCTACCCTTTTTGATTCCCTTCAAAGGAGACTATAGAGCAATGCAATATGGTAGGAAACTATGGGAACAAGCAACTCTACAATCCATATTCCAACTCCTACAACCCAGGTTGGAGAGACCATCCCAACTTTTCCTATCGCAATAACAACACTCAAAATCCACAACCACTTTAGAATAATAAACCATAACCTATTGGGAATAGACAATCTACAAGAAAAAATCCTCTAGGGTTTAATTACAACAACTGAAATCCCAATCAACTCTAGCCATACTCAAAAATTAGTCTTGAGTCACTCCTAAAGAACTTTGTCTCATGTCAGATCAAGCAGAATGAAGAATTTCACCAATAGGGATAGCTGATGAAAGACACCATCCAACAAATTTCTGACAAGGTGGATGGCATAGCTACACACATAAAGATTTTGGAGAATCAATTTTCTCAACAAGCCCTTGCAAATCAACAAAATCCTCTAGGATCTCTTCCAAGCCAGCTTGAATTGAACCTCAAAGATAAAGGAAAGTTTATTGCATCCAGCTCCTTCGGAGCACACAAAAGAATAAGAAGATTGAAGACCTCACTCCAGACTTAAAATGAAGGACATTCTGGGATTTGACCCCACAATTAGGATAGATTTCTTTATTTACATTTTATCAAGAACTTTTTCATTCCCAAAATAAATTTTCCATGGATGGATGTAATAACTTAGACCCTCATAAACATATATCATTATTATTTTAGGTGTTGAAAGACAGAAAACCAAGTTCTAAAGAAATTCAATAGAACCTGGCATGTGTGACACAGCACACAACGTGTCCCCACTCACAAGAAACCAATTCTAGAAAATCTACAAAAAAAAACACAGAGTGCCCATTTTTAGACACGGTGCATCCTCATTTCAGAAGCAAGTTTTCGTGAAATTACATGGCATGTCTTTATTTGAACACATTGTGTCTCCATCAACTTGAAGAAGTCATGAAGTTCATTGGAAAATCACACGGCATGTCTAAATTCAAATACAGCGTATCAGTAGGTTCATTAGCATGCTAAATTCTTTTGGAAACTTACACGTCGTGTCATAATTCAGACACACCATGTCGTTATTAGTTTGGGAACTTCAGGGAATTTGCGGGAAAGTCACACATCATATATAAATTAGCAGACAACGTGTACCACATATGAAGACTCCTCCTAGAAACTCACATGTCGTGTCTTAATTCAAACATAGTGTGTCCTCATCAAGCAAAGATAAAAAAAGGGATGGTTGAAATGTGCATTGGAACACGCCATATTCTCCAAAGAACACACCATGTTTACAACTCAGAAATAGGGTTTTAAGCCCTAATATCCAACCACCAGCCTCATTTCATTCCTTTTTCTCAGTTGTGTGTGAACTCCTTCCCAACTGTGTGCTCGACAGATACCTCCTCCAAGTGTTGCGTCCATGCATCCTTCTCGTCCAGTCACATCGTTAGTGTCTCCTCTACAAGCCATCGTCATCCCTTAAGGAAGCAATAGCATCACACAAACCACCTCTCCACTACCATTCCAAATCACTGTCACTTCCTCTAGCTTTCCGCCGCCAGTTGTGCGATGAGAGCAAGCCAAATCTGACGCTCCTCGAAAACCGCCTTCTCCAAGCATGCTTGCACTAGATTGGGAGTAAAATATCATCATTCACTCTGCCACCTGGCGCCAATGTTGATGCCATTGTCTCCATCCAAGCCACTACTAGTGCCAGATCGACCCTCTCCTCTGTGCAAGCCGTTGTCATGATCTTCTCCATGCACTGATGCATAGTCGACATCTAGCTATGCCTCCATGGACCATGCCATTATCTGTCATCTTCTTCTTCCCCATCAACTCTACTCGTAGTTGTGAGCTCTGGTAGTAAGACCAGCCACTGACATTGAGCTCCAATTCACCCTATCCATGCCATCAGCTTGTCTCTAAATCCACTCTCCTTCAAGACACAGACCATCACCACCAGTGGTGATGTTCTCTCTTTCTTTTCCTATCGGTCGGTTGCTCCCTAGTGGTGAGGTTACTTATCTCTTTCTATGCCTACTGGCCAATTGCTCTAGACACGTCCTAGTCGAAGCAAGATACACTGTGAAGAATAGTTCATCATCAGCCTCAGAAATGCCCAAATCACATTGAAAACATTGTGTAGTTCTCAGAACATTGTATGTCAGTACGTTCATTTTCTTCGAGCTCGACACCCAGAAGACATGTTGTGTGCCGCAAAAGACGTGTCGTGTCTCTGAGGCCACAAGAAAAATCTCTACTCCAATGACACAGATCAAGCAGGCATCCAAATGCCGATGGGGAGAGAGATCTTCCTCAACTCCAAACTATGTCTCCACCACTCAGTTCAGAGTCATAGAGGTGGAAGATCCCACATATCAACTTTTGATCTCTCATAGGGTCTTCCCTACACTCTTCGCATGTGAACAGACTATGGAGGCACTGGGGTTCAAGGATGAGGTGATGGGACTTATAGAGGAGTTGGGACTCAAATACACATATTGTACTGACAACAATACCTACCTGAGGCTAACCTATGAGTTTTTTACTATGCTTAAATTTGAGGATGACCCAAGGAAGCATCATGAGCCCTACTCTATTATTCATTTTCGTCTTTTGGGTCAAAGTTATAGGATAACATTCAAGTAGGTCTATGAGGCATTTCAATGCCATTACGGGGGTGGGTTACCTTATCCTCCACAATTTGCCAATGATGAGTTGTGGAGTCAAATTATAGATGAGACAATCCATGAAGCTAAGAAGGCTAGAGCAACCAACATCCATAATCCCATTTTTTGTTTATGTTAACAACTTCTTAGCACATGCTTTTTTCCAAGAAGGAAATGCAGGGAGTTTGTGGGAAGTTGGACCTCTTCTTTTTGTGGGCAATGGTAAACAACTACAAAATCAGTGATGATATTCATTCTTACCAGATTCTTTGATATCAAGCAGATCAAGAAGAGGAAATCAGGTGACATCATGTGCGGGGGTTTGATTACCCATATTTCCCCCATGGTGGTTGATATTACAAGTCTAGAGGTTGCACCTGGAAAGAACATGGTTGACATTCAGTCACTTATTTCTTCTGGTTTACTGGTTTGGGTTGCCGATGATAACACCAAATTTAGACAATATTTTGATCATGACCAATACATTGATCTTCCTGATTTGGAAGTAGTGACTCTGACAAGCAAGGACAAATGGAAGTGGGATATTTCTGATTCTAGTGAGCATGAGGAAGCCTCCATAGCCCCCCCACTGTAGTAGCTACACCACCACCTTCCTCCACCAACATGCAAACAGACTACAACTAGACCATGCCTGATGTCCAACATCTATACAGTTATGTCTAGCAAAGGTTTGACCAGCAGGACAGACACTGAGATCTTATGAGTCAGCATTATTATATCATGCACGGCATGCTCAAATATATGGACATGTGGCACATTTCTCAGGGCCACCATTGCCACCTCAGGCAGAGTCCACCCCTTGAGAGTTGATCCCTATGGATCTTCCTGATGATGCTGATCTTTTGTGCCAGCACTTTCCATCTGGCAATGTGGGCATTGTCCCATCTCTTTGATTATATTCATCATGGTGGGTACCTAGTTTCTACCAATGTAAGTTTGATTGATGTGGTGAGGACACTGTAGAATTTCAAGCTTAAGGGGGAGCAATTGGTCGTAGTGTATTTTTATTTCCCTTTTATCATCTTTTTCTTAGTTTTTTCTTTGGTGTCTTATGGAAAATCTAGTATGATATGATACCTATCTTTTGTAAGTGGATCGGACCCCTTATATGTTGAACTGAATGTCCTCTCATTCTTGAGAAATATCATTTGTTGAAATTGTAAAAGACATGCATTAATCAAATGAAACTTTATGGCCACCAACATGTGTTTAATTTTAGGTTTATGTTTTTAGTCTGAACATTCATCTTTCACATCCTTGATTTCCTAATACATTTAGTGGTTTCAGTTTTTGTGAACTAATCAAATTTACAATATCATTTAGAAAACTTGATGCCCTTGTCAAGTTCTTAGTGCCTTTTCAACAACTCTTTCAGTGAATTTTTTTTGAAACAAATGAATGGAATCCAGCTAATGTTGCAATTTAGTTAACTTTCCTAGGCCTTGGGGAAAACAAGTGGAATCAACTCATATCAATTTTTCTTTTGGCTCACTACACCTTCATTACCCATGAAAAATGGTTAAACCACCCACACATGGTACTAGCCTAGTGTAAGTCTGATTTGGCCATGACAGTTAGTGTTATGTCAAAAAAGAGGGTAAAAATACCCCAAATGGCACTCCAAATGTGTGTAATCCTATATTAGCAGCCAAGTTTAGAAACCCATAATCCATTGTCATATATTATAATAAAACAAGGAGAGAAAGCTAAATTTGTTAAACTTAACTAAGATCCCATCATTTGCATCCTTAATAACTGAGAGTTTTGGTTTCAGACTCAGTAATTGTTTGGTTTGGTCATCCAAGCTCCATTTGGTGTTGCCTAATTGATCGATTCATTTAAATTGTTACCACCCTTACTGAACTAAAATTTTCTTTCTTGGGTGTTTAAGATGAATTAATGGATATGAGTATAAACCTCTTGATTATAGTTGGTTCAGTCACATATACATCTTTCATTTCATTTGATCTATGTATCAACTTGACAATTCTTCATTTGTGTTTCTATACTCTTTTTTCTTGAGGACAAGCAATAGTTCAAGCTTAGGGGGATTTGATGTGTGCATTATATATATATATATATATATATATATATATATATATTGCTCATTTTATGCATACAAACTCAGTCCATTTTTCTCTCCATTTGGCCTCTAATCATACTTAATTTGTCACCCTTTTAGATATTTTATTTGTTGCATGATTCTTATCACATGTACATGTAAAGATGATGAAATGGGCTAATCCAAGACAAATCTGATCTTAGTTGGATTCCCTGATGATCTGCATTTGATCTAGAGGAGTTCTTGAATATTTAGAGTAAGACATGGCGTGTGTTATTTTACACACGACATGTATCTTTCCAGAAAGGGTGATCCTCAATGATAAGGAAGAAGACACGACGTGTGGAATTTCCACACGGTGTGTAAGATTATAGAAACTTTCGTCCCCATCTATAGAGAAAAAGACATGATGTGTTTGTGTTAAAACATGGTGTTTCTGTGCGTTCAAAAGCTTCATTTCAAAGTTATGCCAACTCACACAATGTGTGTTTATTTGCACATGGTGTATGCCATCCACCCAGGTCGAATTTAGGTTGTAGCTACATGGTGTGTCTTTCAGCAACACGCCATGCACTCTTCACAGAGAGCTATCTCACTCAACAATTACACTAAGCGACCCGGTGTGTCTTCCAAAAGATATGGCATGTCTTTGTTAGTTTCAGCATAATTTGAAAAGAGTCGCCCCTCATTTTAAAGATGGGACCAGCCATATGGGGAGGTTATATCTCATCATTTGAAACACTTTACAATCAGGTGACGTATATTTTACTATGCGCTAAAAACGCAAGTATACGCGTCGAGTAGTACAAGCCTTGTGAGGCCCGAGTCGAACACAGGGATACTCGGAATTGTCGGAGACTCCTACTAACTATTTGCAATCAGCTAAGTCGTATAACAAATTGGGGTTTGTTGTCAAAATTAAAAGAAAATAAAAATGAAACAAAGCAAACAATCGATTAAAGGTTAATTTAATCAATTCAAAAAGGTATGTTTATCGATTAATGTATGTTTCGTCTCTTTTCAACCGTTAATCCTCCTGTCGAAGTGATTAAGGGCATTAGGTTATTATTATGGTGATCAAGCATAACAATATATGGAGAAAACGAAACTATACCACGGATTTAAGAGAGAAAATATGAATTATTAATATAAAACTGTCATACAATGCATTCCCGGTCCTAAAGATGGAGGGGATTAGCCCCGCATGTTCATCTCACACAAGTACACGGTAGAAATAGGGGAAATCATATGAAAAACGTGAATTGAATGGGAAAACTCCTGAACGGAGAAGAACCGATGGATCCTTTGCGTAGAACACGAGCTTTCCCGCCTCTCGGTGGTGAAATCCATCTTTGGCAGCGTCCGGATCGACAAGTATGAACTTCTGGCCTCCGTTCTCCTTTCTCCCGCTCCTCGACACTTGTGCAATGGCTAATACCAATCCTCCTCTGTCTGGGTGGTCGTCATTAGGTATAAGTCCCTAATTAGGTCGTTAATTAACTCCAGTCGTCCGATTGAAATCAATCTGAATCCAACGCATATCTAACGGCGTCGATACCATCGACGCGAGTCGATGGTATCGACCCGCTACAGTAGCGGCTGGATGCAAATCCTTCCTTTATCGCACCCTTCATCATCTCGATACCATCGACGCGGGTCGATGGTATCGACTTCCTTTTTGGCGTCGGTTCTGTCGTTTTGCGACGCTGTAGCCTCCATGTGTCGATGGTATCGACTTCCGTCGATTCTATCGACTGCTTCTTCGCCAGCAACCTGAAGGTGTCTCGATACCATCGACATCAGTTTCAATGGTATCGACTCTTTGCTGCTCCTTTCGACTGGCAACCTGCGGTCTTGTCGATGGTATCGACGGAAGTAAATACTTGTTTTTCCTAAAATTCAAAGACAAGATCTAATAAATCCACACAAATAATAATAATGTGATAATTAATGCTCAAAATGATAAAACTAAGGGGGTTTGACATAAAATGATGGCAAAGACCAAAATGGATGAATTATGCGATATTAACCATAGAAATGACTAATTAAAGCATAAACCACATATAAAATAGGTCTATAAATGCGACTCAAAATCATCGCATCAAACTCCCCTAAGCTTGAACGTTGCTTTCCCTCGAGCAACTAATCCTTAGAATAGAATTGCAAATGTCAACTGAAAAACAACACACCAACCCAACATCCCATATGACTCCCACTGAACATTCACAAACTGGCCTTTCCTAACCACAGAACAGTAATTACCCTAAAGGCGACAGTAATCATCAATAAAAGAAATTAACCTCCAAACCGATGAACACTATCACATAAAGTAGTTAACATAATAAAATTCTCCGATTCAGCATTGGTGCATCTTGTGATCGCCTATACTACGTTGCTCGCCCTAACTACCATCTACATGGAAGCAATTCTCCTGATATTCATTAGTGAGGAGAAATTCACGGTGGCCTACCAATCCGAGCAACGGGTGGATGAAAATGGGTGGCTCATGGAAGAAAATGGAAGTATTGTACAGTTTCAACATGCATAATACAAAAATGTCCTATATGATGCAAATACACATTAGAAATGCCCTAATGCCTAAAATTGGGTGAAATGATGCATGCACTAACCATCCGCCTCAAAATGAGATGGATATCTAGTCAAACTACATCATGTACTCAATTATTATGAAATACAAGTGATATCATGTTCCTTTCTCCTTCTTATTTCACGTTCTTCTAATTTTTTTTTTCTTTCTTTATATATTGCAGATTTTCAGCTTTTTTTTTCCAGCCCACATATCCATAATTGCTTAAAGATAATTTTATTGGGCTATTTTCTTCATACTCAGAAATTTTTGTACTATTTAGAAGGTATGGAACAATTTAATTCACCATTGGGAAAAATTGAGATACATGATATACTTTATGCATGATAATCATGAATGCGACTACATGGCATGCACCTAAAGGTAATGTGCATGAATCACTAATTTTTTTTTCTTTTTATGCAAACATATGGAAAATACCAATGCAAGTCCTATCTAAATGCTATGCACACAAAAGGAATTAAAACTGCACTTTACTTCCAATTCTGAGGTGGATTATGGAAAAATGAACTGGAACGATCACAAGACTAGATGACTGAACCTTAGAAAGATATTATGTGTCCCTCCTTACTGACCTGTGTAGTAGTTCAGAGGGTTCTCTCTCTTACATCCAATTAAGGTCTCATTACCATTTGGTTAGGTTAGGCTCAACAACCATTTTCGTCCACTTTCATGAATCATTAGGAGTACATGTATGAAATGTTGTTTTAAAGTTGACATAATCAATCATTTTCACAGGATGTGTTCCCAAGGTCAAAACAAAACAAGCTATCCAAAGACACAAACTTTTCAAATTTCCTTTGAATTCCCCATGCACTAACAGCAAGATGACACAATTTATGACATCCACAATTACACTAGATAGCATGTGGATCCTATAAAAGCTAAAGATGCAAGAAACAAATAACAATGCTAAAAACTAAAAACAATAAAAGATAGAGTTGTTCCAACTACCCCCCTAAGCTTGAATTCGACTATGGCCTCATAGTAAAAAACAAACACAAAGATTGGAACAGAGATACCAGATCATTCTTGTGGAGGCGGAGGTGGGTACTGTGGAGCCGTAGGATCCCAAGACGGATACCCCCCCGGGAAGCTCGGATCATAATGGGTGCTCGGCGGAGGCTGTGGATAGCCTCCAAAGTAACTCTGACTCCAGTAGTGGTCGTAGAAGGGCTCCTGCTGCATCTCCATCCGTTGCAACCGATTGTGTATCTGCTGTTGGTTGTCGAGGAGGAGACGTTCATTCTCGAACATTGCCCTTTGGTTGTCAAGTATCCGGTTCGTAGTGTCCTGAATACCGGTATACATCGCTCGATGCTGCTGCTGTGTCTGATGGATGTCCTGCAGCATCGTGCACATGCCTTGCATGGAGTAGGCATCCTCGCTCGGCTGCGAGGGCTGTGGTGATGGCAGCGGAGGCTATGATGATGAAGACGCACCCGGATGCATCCGAGGACGCTTCTGGGGTGCTACTCGTGCTCGAAGAGGTGTAAAGGCCTCTTCTTCCTCCTCAGCCTCGTCGTCCTGTCCGTTGTCGCCGCCTTCTTCATCATCGGAGTCGATGGCTATGATCGGCCATCTGAAATGCTGTGCGCCCTCGATGTGGAAGATGGGATCTGGCAGAGCACACTCCTGGTAAGTGTGGTTGACGTGGCAGTGCGCGTACGCCAAACCATCCCGTAGAAGAATAAGGTTTGAATGGTGCAGATGTTGCACGTTCACCTTACTCCTCGTGGAAAGCAACGTCATGGTGGAGAAGTTGAGCCCGAGGTAGTGCGCCAACTTGGTGATGAGCCCGCCGAAATGAATCGGAGCCTTCCTCGTACTCCTCTTAACCGCCAGAACTCGCTGCAGGAAAAACGCACCCAGTTGCATTGTTGTCGCTTCAGGAGCATGTAGAGAAAGAAGAGATCGGTCTCCTGAAATTTGCTCATCGCCAGATCGCTACGAGCAAAGAATGTGAAACTCAACATCCGTTGTAGGACCCGGACAAATGGGTGCTCGAAATCCGCTACCGCAACATTGTGGTAGCTCACTGTCTTTCCCGCCGGCACTGTCACTAGCTCGGCAAAAATTTTGTCATAATCGGTGCGGGCGTCCGGTCGGCGGTGATCGTGTTGGGAGTGGTTCCAGTTGAAGATGCTGTTGAACTGCCTAAGAGTGATGTTGTAGTCGATGTTGAACAGCCGGATTGACACCCGGCCCTTGATCCACTCACGATCAGTAGCAACTACATCGTTGGGCACGACGCAGACATCAAGGGACGCCATGAATTCCGCCACCAACTCTTTATAGGTGGGCCACTCGCCGAAGAATGGTTGACCATCCGCATGGTACTCCAGCTCGTCTGGCCTTCTGCTGGTGTGGCGTGCTTGACCCTTCAGCACATAGGCCAAGTTGGCCTCGAATCCAAGATCGCAGATCATATCCCGGTCCACATACCGGGTAGGCTCTATCTTCCGCTTCAAGATCTCTTCATAGATCTTCTTCACCTCCATGGATGGGTGAACCAGGTGCGGACGTGATACTGACGCTGTAGGGGGTGGCACGAACTCCATGATATCCATAGGATTCACGCGGGAGGATGATGCTCCGACGACGTGCACCATTGTTTCGAGAGAAACAGGATTAGAAAGAGAGAGCTCGGTGCAGAATGGAGATATGAATCTCCGCTCGGTGACGATCGTCGCTCGGTGATGCTGGTCTTCGCTCTTGGATGGCTCAGGGGAGTGCTCGGCGCAAAGGGAGGAGACCACTCTGAAGGTGTGACGTCAATTGACGTATTGGTTCTCCTTAAATAGACTTGGCTGCCGTCACTGTTGGCCCGTCGATAC
Source organism: Alisma plantago-aquatica (assembly GCA_963693085.1). Classification (NCBI taxonomy): domain Eukaryota; kingdom Viridiplantae; phylum Streptophyta; class Magnoliopsida; order Alismatales; family Alismataceae; genus Alisma; species Alisma plantago-aquatica. The sequence continues at coordinate 1,232,798,920 of OY856411.1, read as the reverse complement.
CATTGATGCGGGTCGATGGTATCGACACGTCTCGATGCTATCTGCCCCCCTCGCGAGTATCAACGGCTGACGATTGCTTGATCTTGTAACCCGGATCGCTCTTGAGTCGATACCATCGACTCTGGTCGATGGTATCGACGCTGCACCCGGATCGATGACGTGGACGCCGCGATCGCCGTCGATTTCTTTGTGCGGATCGGTGACATGGATGGTCGATACCATCGACAGGTGTCGATAGTATCGACATGGCTTCATTGCGACACCGCCACGTGCACTTCAACTTGTAAAGATGTCGATACCATCGACGAGGCCGTCGATGGTATCGAGTTGACTGAGACAAATCAATCTAAACTTCTCCAGAGATCTCGATGGTATCGACGCCTGTGTCGATACCATCGACTGTTGTTGGGCGACCTGCCTGTAGGTGTGTTGATACCATCGACGCGACCGTCGATAGTATTGACTCAGAATGAACTCTGCAGTTGTCAACCTGAACCTATGTCGATACCATCGACCAGTGTGTCGATGGTATCGACTCTGCCTCAGCCTGCACAATGAACAAACAGATCAAGGTATCTTCTTTATACTAAAAATTGAACCAAAAATAAAGCAACCTACGATTATAATTAAACTATCCTAATGTACCGATGGTTGGGTTGCCTCCCAACAAGCGCCCTTATTTAACGTCTTAGGCTAGACGGTATGAATCTCATCATCTTTTCACTTTGGGGACTGCGCTTAGAGGATCATGTGGTAACTTGAATTCAACTCGATCTCCTCCAATTCCCAAGGACAAAGTACCTCTCCCTAAGGCAGTCACGACGTCCGCCGTTGCTTGAAACGGTCTTCCTAGAAGAATTTCACAGCTTTGGAGCGGTGGCATATCAATGACAACAAAATCCACCGGGAATATGAATCTATCCACTTTGACGAGAACATCCTCACACACTCCAAATGGTCTCACGATAGACCCATCCGCTAATTCAATTGTTGCGGCCGACTTCTTTATTTCTTTTAACCCAAGTTTTTGAAATGTCGCCAGAGGCATGAGATTTATGCTAGCGCCGGAATCACATTGCGGTTTAGGAAAATGTCGACCACCTATTGAGCACGGAATGTAGAAACCTCCTGGGTCTTTTCTCTTCTTTGGCGAACTCCCGTGAATCATAGAGCTCACCATCTCATTCATCCTACAAATATCACTGTCTTTTATCCGCCTCTTCTTATTGACGATTTCCTTGATGAACCTCCCATAGGCGGGCACCTTCTCAATCATCTCCACTAATGGAATATTGATGTGGAGTTTTTGGAATATTTCCAAGAATTTCCTAAAATGACGATGCTCTTTCTTTGACTTAGGATTGTCCAGTTTTGAAACATCTGCTGCATCAACACGCCTGTGGGGCGGCACATATGAGCTTTTCGGGGTTAACTCCCCTAAGCTTGCTTCAATCACTCCCTCTGACGTGGGCTTTGGCGAGACATCATCAACAGTAATAGCTTGTTGTGGTTCCTCTCTCGCATTAGATACTGCCACACGTGCACAAACAACCTTCAATTGTTCTTCTTGCTTAGATGGAGATGCAATATTCATAAATCACTGTGATTTTCTGAAGAAAGGGTTTCCACCCGCCAGTCCATAGTAAGTGCGTGGGTACGGTATCGCTGGTGTCGCATGCGTATTAAAAGTCATTTTTCTTTCCTCTTTAGATTCTTGCACCTGAGATTCCTCCTCATTGCTTACCACAGACATATACTTGACTTGATGGTGTTCTTGGGCCCCGTTTGAATTCTCGGCCGGTTTCTGTTGATTGGCGTGCTTGATGGCCGCCACTTCATTAGAAATCTGTGCCACGGTGGTTTCTAATGCCCGCATTTGTGCTCCATGGCTTTGCAACATCTGCCCAAACTTGGTTAGGATATCACCTTGAGATTGCAATTGCTTACCAAACATAGCCATCATTTCCTGATTCTGCTGAACCATTTGACTAAGTAGTTCAGTGTTCTTGTCCTCCGCTCTAGGTTGTGGCTTGGCATCTGGATCCTGCAGAAAATTATTCGGATCCTTCCATGAGAACTTTTTATCTCTTCTCCATGCATAGTCATTATTTCTGTAGCCCTGTTGTTGCATGAATTTGACTTGGGCTTCCTCTTCCTCAGATGCATCATCCTTAGCTAGCAGCTTCTTGGCTAGAAGATCCAACTTGTCGTTCAGCTCTCTCATTGCCTTTGATTCACTGGTGACTCGTGCTTGCTCAACTGGGCCTCTCTCTCTTTTCTCCCGCTCCTCGGCACTTGTACAATGGCTAATATTGATCCTCCTCTGTCTGGGCGGCCGTCATTAGGTATAAGTCCCTAATTAGGTCGTTAATTAACTCCAGCCGTCCGATTGAAATCAATCTGAATCCAACGCATATCTGACGGCGTCGATACCATCGACGCGAGTCGATGGTATCGACCCGCTACAGTAGCGGCTGGCTGCAAATCCTTCCTTTATCGCGCCCTTCATCATCTCGATACCATCGACGCGGGTCGATGGTATCGACTTCCTTTTTGGCGTCGGTTCTGTCGTTTTGCGACGCTGTAGCCTCCATGTGTCGATGGTATCGACTTCCGTCAATACTATCGACTGCTTCTTCGCCAGCAACCTGAAGGTGTCTCGATACCATCGACATCAGCGTCGATGGTATCGACTCTTTGCTGCTCCTTTCGGCTGGCAACCTGCGGTCTTGTCGATGGTATCGACTTCTGTCGATGGTATCGACGGAAGTAAATACTTATTTTTCCTAAAATTCAATGACAAGATCTAATAAATCCACACAAATAATAATAATGTGATAATTAATGCTCAAAATGATAAAACTAAGGGGATTTGACATAAAATGATGGCAAAGACCAAAATGGATGAATTATGCGATATTAACCATAGAAATGACTAATTAAAGCATAAACCACATATAAAACAGGTCTATAAATGTGACTCAAAATCATCGCATCAAACTCCCCTAAGCTTGAACGTTGCTTGCCCTCGAGCAACTAATCCTTAGAATAGAATTGCAAATGTCAACTGAAAAACAACACACCAACCCAACATCCCATATGACTCCCACTGAACATTCACAAACTGGCCTTTCCTAACCACAGAACGGTAATTACCCTAAAGGCGACAGTAATCATCAATAAAAGAAATTAACCTCCAAACCGATGAACAATATCACATAAAGCAGTTAACATAATAAAATTCTCCGATTCAGCATTGGTGCATCTTGTGATCGCCTATACTACGTTGCTCGCCCTAACTACCATCTACATGGAAGCAGTTCTCCTGATATTCATTAGTGAGGAGAAATTCACGGTGGCCTACCAATCTGAGCAACGGGTGGATGAAAATGGGTGGCTCATGGAAGAAAATGGAAGTATTGTACAGTTTCAACATGCATAATACAAAAATGTCCTATATGATGCAAATGCACATTAGAAATGCCCTAATGCCTAAAATTGGGTGAAATGATGCATGCACTAACCATCCGCCTCAAAATGAGATGGATATCTAGTCAAACTACATCATGTACTCAATTATTCTGAAATACAAGTGATATCATGTTCCTTTCTCCTTCTTATTTCACGTTCTTCTAAATTCTTTTTTTTTCTTTCTTTATATATTGCAGATTTTCAGCTTTTTTTTTCCAGCCCACATATCCATAATTGCTTAAAGATAATTTTATTGGGCTATTTTCTTCATACTCAGAAATTTTTGTACTATTTAGAAGGTATGGAACAATTTAATTCACCATTGGGAAAAATTGAGATACATGATATACTTTATGCATGATAATCATGAATGCGACTACATGGCATGCACCTAAAGGTAATGTGCATGAATCACTAATTTTTTTTTTCTTTTCATGCAAACATATGGAAAATACCAATGCAAGTCCTATCTAAATGCTATGCACACAAAAGGAATTAAAACTGCACTTTACTTCCAATTCTGAGGTGGATTATGGAAAAATGAACTGGAACGATCACAAGACTAGATGACTGAACCTTAGAAAGATATTATGTGTCCCTCCTTACTGACCTATGTAGTAGTTCAGAGGGTTCTCTCTCTTACATCCAATTAAGGTCTCATTACCATTTGGTTAGGTTAGGCTCAACAACCATTTCCGTCCACTTTCATGAATCATTAGGAGTACAGGTATGAAATGTTGTTTTAAAGTTGACATAATCAATCATTTTCACAGGATGTGTTCCCAAGGTCAAAACAAAACAAGCTATCCAAAGACACAAACTTTTCAAATTTTCTTTGAATTCCCCATGCACTAACAACAAGATGACACAATTTATGACATCCACAATTACACTAGATAGCATGTGGATCCTATAAAAGCTAAAGATGCAAGAAACAAATAACAATGCTAAAAACTAAAAACAATAAAAGATACAAAAACTTGACGTTCAGTTCTTTAACTACTTTGGATTCACCTGCGACTCTAACCTGCTCCACAGCACCTCTGTCACCCCATGACTGTTTCCTAGCCATGTTCTTTAATATCTCCCAGCACCTATCATCTGTATTGTTCAAAAAGAATCCTGATCCGGCTGAATCCAAATTACTCCTATCGTTCTCGGAGAGAGCAAAATAGAAGATTTTCACTTGTGTTTCCTTATCCAGCCCATGATGTGGGCATCTCCTCAGCATGACCTGAAATCTTTCCCAGGTCTCTGAATATGTCTCACCGGCCTGTTGGGTGAAATTGTGAATCTTCCGGATCATGTCGTTAGTCTTCTCAGGAGGGAAGAACCTCTCAAAGAAGACCTCCACCATATTGTCCCAAGACTCCACGAACTCATCGTCTAGATTATGTAGCCACTCTCTTGCTGCTCCTGCCAAGGAACTTGGGAAAAGCTTGAGATATAATGACTCTTGTGGAAACCTGTCTATTTTTACCATGTCGCAATTTTCAACGAACTGGCTGATGTGTGCAACAAGATCCTCATTCTTCAACCCATGAAACGCATTTGATTTCACCAAATTAATCAATGCTGGATCGATCTTATATGTCGATATGTTGATCGCCTGCTTCTTTATAGGCCCCTTTGAAGCTGATGAGGAAGAAGCTTTGATCTTCTCCCATATGGTCTGTGGCTCGGCCATGTCTTCTGGTTCAGATTCAGAATCTATTTCTTCTTGGTACTTGTGCTCAGAATGCTCCTCGTCCTCAGGTCCCAGAAACGGAACCTCGGGTGTGCGATTGTCGTAGTCTGTACTACGTGTATGCACCATACACAGTACCTGAAATAAGAAAATTCGAGTTCAGTACTATGCTTAGACGAGTATAACAATTATAGTGCAATGTAAAAATATTTGAATTTGAATGAAAATTAAAAAGAAATTTGTGGCCTAGAGTGGCCGCTCGTAGCACTCGAAGTGCCAACAATTTCGCCGTATCCCCGGCAACGTCGCCAAAAACTTGACGTGTATTTTACTACGCGCTAAAAACGCAAGTATACGCGTCGAGTAGTACAGGCCTTGTGAGGCCCGAGTTGAACACAGGGATACTCGGAATTGTCGGAGACTCCTACTAACTATTTGCGATCAGCTAAGCCGTATAACAAATTGGGGTTTGTTGTCAAAATTAAAAGAAAATAAAAATGAAACAAAGCAAACAATCGATTAAAGGTTAATTTAATCAATTCAAAAAGGTATCTTTAGGATTGCGGTTTCACCGCGGGTTATCATTGTATTAGATTTCATATAATTCCTCAATCTTCTCTCTCTATTCGGGTAGTGGCCTGAAAACAGAATTACCCATTGTCGTGGTGTAATTCACTACTTAGGTTTAGGTCGATTCCACTGTCGTAGTAATCTATCCCCTAAACTAAGTGCATTATGAACGATCTCTCAGTCTCCACCATTAATTCTACACCTCCTTTGTCAAGGGATTTATCGATTAATGTATGTTTCATCTCTTTTCAACCGTTAATCCTCCTGTCGAAGTGATTAAGGGCATTAGGTTATTATTATGGTGATCAAGCATAACAATATATGGAGAAAACGAAACTATACCACAGATTTAAGAGAGAAAATATGAATTATTAATATAAAACTGTCATACAATGCATTCCCGGTCCTAAAGATGGAGGGGATTAGCCCCGCATGTTCATCTCACACAAGTACATGGTAGAAATAGGGGAAATCATATGAAAAATCTGAATTGAATGGGAAAACCCCTGAACGGAGAAGAACCAATGGATCCTTTGCGTAGAACACGAGCTTTCCCGCCTCTCGGTGGTGAAATCTGTCTTCGGCAGCGTCCGGATCGACAGGTATGAACTTCTGGCCTCCGTTCTCCTTTCTCCCGCTCCTCGGCACTTGTGTAATGGCTAATACCGATCCTCCTCTGTCTGGGCGGCCGTCATTAGGTATAAGTCCCTAATTAGGTCGTTAATTAACTCCAGCCGTCCGATTGAAATCAATCTGAATCCAACACATATCTGACGGCGTCGATACCATCGACGCGAGTCGATGGTATCGACCCGCTACAGTAGCGGCTGGCTGCAAATCCTTCCTTTATCACGCCCTTCATCATCTCGATACCATCGACGTGGGTCGATGGTATCGACTTCCTTTTTGGCGTCGGTTCTATCGTTTTGCGACGCTGTAGCCTCCATGTGTCGATGGTATCGACTTCCGTCGATACTATCGACTGCTTCTTCGCCAGCAACCTGAAGGTGTCTCGATACCATCGACATCAGCGTCGATGGTATCGACTCTTTGCTGCTCCTTTCGGCTGGCAACCTGCGGTCTTGTCGATGGTATCGACTTCTGTCGATGGTATCGACGGAAGTAAATACTTGTTTTTCCTAAAATTCAAAGACAAGATCTAATAAATCCACACAAATAATAATAATGTGATAATTAATGCTCAAAATGATAAAACTAAGGGGATTTGACATAAAATGATGGCAAAGACCAAAATGGATGAATTATGCGATATTAACCATAGAAATGACTAATTAAAGCATAAACCACATATAAAACAGGTCTATAAATGCGACTCAAAATCATCGCATCATCAGGGAGAGTTGTAGAGCAAGAGGAGGGTGATTTTGGGGAGGAAGAAGAGGTTTCTTGGAAAAGAACCTCCATTCTTTACCATTTTATCTCCAAAAGGTATAGTAGAGCTTCTCTACTCGTCTAAGCTTCTTGGAAGAGAAGATAGTCTAAGTAGGAGAAGCTACAAGAGTGTAATACCATCCTCCAATCTGAGTTTTACTTCACTTGACTTCACTCTTTGGTTCCCTTTGCTCTTTTTTCTCTTTAATCATGCAAAACTCTGAAATTTGTGCCTTGTACTTGTGTTTCTTCATAATGTATGAGTAGAACCCTTTTTCTTGGGCATGGGAGAGTAGATCTCTTTCTATTACTCATGTGAACTCAGATATCTTAACTAATGTTAGTTGATTTGCTTCTCTAAGAGTTTCTATGGTGGTCATTGCTTGTATGTTTGTTTGGCCATCAAATCTACATGTTTTATGCTTCTTTGTATGATTTGGGAAGGTTTATAGAGAAGTAGGGAGTAGTTCTCTTGGAAATAAATCCATGACCACAGAAGTGGCTTGGATACATTGAGGATCTAAGGTTACAGTTTGAGTTTTGATGTAGACATGGGAGTGTTATGTTAAAAATGAGAACCATCTCATATCATTGGGAGGTGTATGATGAGGCAACCTCATTTGCAAGTTATTTGACATGTTAATTTTATAGTTGTATATGATGTAATGGTATGGACGTGAAGTCTTATATCCAAGATCTCCTAAATTTGATCTAAATCCTCTTTATTTAGTTCCTTCCCTCTTTTGGTTGCTAGTTAGTAGATCGCAACCAAATTTAACTTTTGTAAATCGTTTTAGATTGTTGAACCATAACACGCTTGCGCCTAACAATTCCTTACTCCTTGGATGGCCTCAATAATACTACACGCACCTATATACTTGCGGGGTAGTGTTTGAGTTTACAAATATTAAAACTTGCGCACATAGCTAACACATCCATATGCTCTTCAAGAGAACATGACATTTCCATGGTGAAACTTAAGGGAAGAAGATTCATTTATATACAATGTACATTATCGATATTCTCTTAGTGGGGTCTATATAGATCACTTGTATATATACTTAACTTTTAGAAAGAAAACATAAGAGTTACGTGTGCATAGATCATAGTATCTAATTAAAATTTGATAATCTTTGGGTGCCTCAACTGAGACACATGAACTCCACTCTCATTCTTATACAAAATCAATGTATAGTAAAACATCTCTATTTGTTAGTGTAGAAATATTTAAAGGGAATCATATACATATAAATTCACAATCATGTCTTTCATATTTGACTTTTGATACAAAAAGTACTTCATCTAATCTCATAAGAAATCAAGCAAATTGATATAGACTACAAGCATAAAATTGAAAAAAAAAACATTTATTAGCAAAAGATTCACCTTGTCGGTAAAAGTAATGTTGTACAACTGAGATGTCTCAGGTGCAAGATGCCCAAGTGATGAGACCGATAAATCATCAATTAAAAAAAACCATTGATCTTTTTTTAATACCACGACATCAAAAATTAATGTTGTTTGTTATGTTATTTAGAACCAAATAATGACTTAAAAATCTTAAGACTTAGGAATCATTCCTGAAGGCCACAAAATCCTATTATTATTACATATAACTTTTTCATAAAGGCAGTCCATGCATTAAGATGCTCTTTAAATTCATTTGGTAGATAGTGATAAAATATGCAGATCCAATGGGCTAAGAATTAAATTTATGTTCACTGTTATAATAAGAGAATAGGTATTAAAACAAATCATCATATTTTGTGTGTACTCCTTGAAAACTGAGTTGAACTTGAACTTAATTTTAGCTCTGTGTCATTATTATTTCTTTTTAAGACCCATATACATCAATATATATACTATAAGTCATGATGAACTCAACTGATTCTCTAATCCTGTTAAAAATTAGTGATTTAATGTTATATTTAGAAACTTCCTTCCATTACTTTTCCTTAGATTAAGCCATTATGTCATACAAATTGTAGGTGATGAAAATAGTTACATAGTGTATGGATATATTAACTCTTTTACTTTTATTGATTTGAATTTTCCTTAAATTTAACATATGAAGAAATGAACTCTTCTATGTCTAGACCACATTTATCAGATTTTACACTTGATCCCCAACATAATCAATAGGCTATGAATCTTAAAAAGCACACTATTGACACTATTTTTTTTTAGGATGAATTTGATTTTATGGGGATATCGTTGGGTTTGAGCAGTGGAAAATTAACCTAAAATTCATTTTATAAATTCTTGAACCAACAAAAGGTATCCTAACCATCTATCCAGTTAAGCATATTTAGATTATATGTTATTCAGGCTAGAGATGTCCAATGTTGTAAGTAGAATCAATGATTGAGTAGTATGTGAATCTAATCTACTCGTGAATTAAAGAACCACATTAGAAAATTAGTTTGACTTCTTCTGTTGTCATCAATAGTCCTTTGTTCGGTATGGCTTTTTCCATTCATGAATGCTCATTAGATGTATACATAAGTAGGATGTGTATCATAATTTTTTCAAACTCACAAATACCATGGTTATTTCTACTAAATGTTAGGACCCATGACACCTTACCGAGATCCACATTTCTACGAAAGATCTAAACTTGTATAACAACAAGGAAAATCATGTTTTAAATTTTGTGTTCAACGCCAATCACCTCATATCAAATTGATGTCTCTAACATTACAATATCCACTAGGTGTGGGCATAGTCTATTTGGCTAGATTTACCACTAAAATTACAAACGAAAGCATACATATAGGTTTATGAAAATTTCAAACTGAACAAATAGTTAACTAGTCAAAAAATGATCCAAACCAAATTGTTAAAATGTACTTTGATTTGCTTTAGTTTGGTTTTAAACTGTAATCTAAATAAAATTATAAAGTTTTTTCTATAACTTAATAAAAATCTGACAATTTTTCATAATATCTACCAATCCAGTTAACATGATTAATGAACTTCCAAATATATATTTTTAGCCATTTAATATGTATATAAATATATATATATATATATATATATATATATATATAAACTATTTGTTGGCATAGTCCAGCTGACATCAAAGGGGTATCCATGCATCTTACCACATACTTTATTTTTTATTAAATCTTATTATTCTTGCATTAGTTGTACATCATAACATACACTTCTTATTATTGTATAACTAAGTTCAAATGGGTATTTTTATTATATAAGTTTGTATATTATCAAAAATGTAGAAATACTTATCAGTTCATTTTGGTTTGGTAAAACTATACCCTCAAACTAAACTAAACTGAACCATAGTTTTCTAGTATCAAAGAATTTTGAGCCAAACCAAACAATTTACCCTCCTAAAACTAAACCAAACCGGTCTGTTAGGTTCGATTTAGTTGATTTTGATTGTAAAGAGTGGAACCCAAGAGAGGATTCACTCTTTACTTAAATGAGGAATAAATCCATTCAATCCAAACATATTTATTTGCATAAATGGAAAAAATGGAATTTTAACTTTTCAAGTATGATATATCAAACAAAGTCTTTAAGTAGTAGTGGACAAAATTAACTATTATGACACCATCCACATTACATAGTTCCTCTCCTCAAGGGTGGTGTCACAAAGAATAAAAGTGCATACAATTCATAACTACAACCACTACAAAGGCAACACATCCATCCCAACCTATCCTTCAAAGTCCATAATTCAAGGTCCTCTAGAAAAACCATTCTCTATAACACCTGAACCTGAGTGGTTTGGGAACGACACCCAGAAAGGGGGGAATGAAAGTATGTATCAGTCACAACTAAGTATGTGCATAATAAAACATTTATATATTTTAGATCGGGTGAGTACAACAAAGGAGTTTCCCATTAAAGAGGTGACCATTAGTAAGTAGGTAAGTTCAATAAAATTAAACAAGTGAATGAGGCACTTGTAATAAAAGAAGTGAGAGATTATACAAAATTTTACAACCACAATATCACAAAGTAAAATAAATGCATGTAGATAAAGTATACTAAAGGTAGATAATGTTTGGCCGAGACATCATTAGATCTTAGGCCAAAGATTGGGTGGAAAGGTGCACCATAGGTGAAAACACACGTCCTTGTATATACAGAAGGTGGAAGACGCACCCCGAGATCAAAAAACACGTTCTATGGTTATAAATAAGTATCTACATTAGTTATCTTAGTCTAATATGAAATGCAAAATATGTAGGCAAGACATATTTCTATTAATCACATCAATAAGATCAATTTATATGGAAGGAGAGATTACAAACACAATATAGCACGAATAAGCAAATTTTCAAAATATTGCAAGTCATTGTACATTGAAAAACATGGATTTGCAATAAGAAGTAGTAATATCAAAGAGATGCCTCATTATAGAAAATTTTGTGTCAAAGTAATATAGATAGAGATTGAGTATACCTAATTTTCACATTCAAAGATTAATTTAATGGATATACTTGGTCCCCAAAGTCAAGTATTCATCATAGGAACATATTATAAATGTCAATCAAACCAAAGTGAACATGTGTATATATTCCTAGTATATATATCTTCTAATTCTGATCACATAATGGTAAGTGAACATATGATCTATTATATATTTATTCTGGTTCTAATATCCATCTCTAGTCGCTAAGTCTATGTATGACTAGGTTGGATATATGTGTGGATAATAATATGCATTGCTCCAGTATAGATCTTGAAATGTTATCCACTCCCTAAGACCCATATGATATCAAATTTTCCATAGTGTCATGTTTTTCATGCATAGTAATGTGTAAACACAATTTATTATGTATTTCATGAATATTTCATTAATACAAGTACACATTACATGGATACATTGTAATAAATTTCAATGTAGTCTAAACCAACATGCCATTAATACTTATTTTTATAAATTATACTTCTTAAGTATTTTTTCCTATCATATTCCATTTCATTCAACATAGATCAGCCTAGATAGATGTGTTTCTTAAACCCATATGCATTTCTAATTATCATCAAATATATCAATATGTGAATTTGGGGGGTTGATTCTCAACAAGCTATTTAGTATTTTGGATGTAGCTCTTAACAATTACCTAAACTGCAAATTATATCTAAATATTGATACTGCAACATGCCACAAACTATTATGATAATTATTAGGGTAATAAATCAATCTTGCAGATAATTCCAATAAGTAAATGTTATATATTTAACCCCAATATGAAACAAATATACTTGATATGGATATTTTATTACAAAATACACCAACATACATATCATACAACAATTATTATTAAATAATTTTCCATATAAAAAGGATCATTACTATAACCAAGTCTTATATGTTAAAACTTTGAATTCTACCTAATCTATTGGCTTTAGTATATCAATATTAAGAATGTAAGTCTATCTAAATTGTAGACTTCCTAGTTTTAGAACTAGTATATTGGGTAGTTATGTATATTGATGTAATGCCACAATACGTAATGAATTGACTTATCTGAGTTGTTAGTGTGATCCAAATTTATATATGAACATTTAGATTATCCTTCCAATATATATCTAACTCAAAATTATCTAATTTACTAAGTTATTGGGAATTGAAATGTAGGAAGGAAGAGTTTACTGACTTGTGGAGTGGTGATACATCTCATATCATTTGAAAGACAAGGGTGGCTAGCATTCTTCATCTATATTCCCTAGGCTCGAATAGGAATGACCCTGAGTCAGCGGCAGACTTGATACGATCAACATGGTTTTGCAATTTTTTGACTGGATTCACATTTGCACTCAGATTGCAGGGTTGCTCTTCATGTATAAGGAGGAGGTTTCTTCATTCCTCTAGTCTCTTGACCCAGACAAAGATGAATCAAGAGACACTTGGGTTTTCTCTATAGTTCACAAGTTCTAGGTGTGGAAAACCATGGGGACAAGACTAGATCTGGATCTCTAGGCTAACATAGACTTGTCAACTATTTTATGATTTGCAGAGATCCTTTGATTGGTTTGGTAGAATATGCTAGGTTTCAACCACAGAGGAACTAGAAAGATTACATCAAGTTCTACTTATTTTGAACTGGTGGTGGTGGGATTGATGATAGAGGATCGAGTGGAGATTACAAGGTCAAGGTCTCTAGTGGTAAAGTGTTGGAGAGACCTATCATATGATAGTGCATATCTTCGGGTGGTAGGGTGTAGGACGTTGTCACAAAAGGGGGTAGGCGTGGGTAAAGGCAGAGAAGGTGAAGGGCGTGATGGGGGGACTAGGTCAAGGAGAAGGAGAGAAGGAAGGTAGGAATGCTAGGGTGGTTGGGTCATTCTCTATATGCCTGTTAGATGTAGGGCCAAGAGGAGAAGACAATAGCTAGGTTTCATGGGGTTATGGAGAGGCATGAGAAAATGGAGAAGAAGAAATAGGAGAGGGGGATATAAAGGAAGAGGAAGAGGGTGGTGGATGGCAGTCAGTCTGGCCAACTGGCCATTGAGTCTTCCACACTGAGCATAAGGTACGTGTGGGTGGGAGACATATATGAGGGATTGAAAATGTTTACGGAGAGAAGAAAGAAATAGACAATGGCAAGTTAATGTAATAATTACATATACTTTATGCACGTTGAAGTCAAGATTTTCAATCAATTAAATTGATGGCCAATGGAGTTTGATTGATATAAAAATTGATGTGTAGTCTAATTAAAGTGTGGGGATTCCAATTTTAATATTAATTTCACCCTTTATAAGTGTTTATCATTTTATTCATTACTTTTTTAAGCACTCAATTAATTTACTTAATGCAGTTCTTAATCAATTTGATACATTATTTTGTATTCTTATATTCCTTTAATGAAATTGGCTTAAAATGATTCTAGAGTCCCAAGCTAGTGTTAGAACTAAATAATTGGTGAATTGGTATAATTAACCTCCGATCAAACTATTAAGTAATTATTGTTTTTTTTAATTCTTTGTTAATTAATTTATTATTAAACTTTAAATAAAATGATATTTCTTAAATATAATCTTTTTGGGTTTTAAAACATTAATTACCTAATTTAAAGAAAAATGATTTAATACTAAAATGACTAAAAATGTGTCCAATTAGGGACAAGGTTGATCTATATACCCAGATTCGAATATGTTACATTTATGGTTTGGTTTGGTTTAATTTGGTTTTGTGCCTAGCCCTAATACCCACACTAGGCAATAATGGATGCGTGCATCACCACACCATTTTGAAAGTAGTTTCTCGATCCACACCTCCATCACCACACCATTATGAGTTTCCCAATCCATACCCAAAGTGGTGGTTTCACCTTTCCATATACATCTCCCGTTAGCAATACGTCTACATGCAATGAATGTGTATGGGGTTTTGCAAAAATAATATATGTATGTAACTCTATGTGATGATTTTCTAAATTTTGATTATATATATTGAGTAGTTTTACACACAAATTTATGTTTAGGGAGAGATGTGAGTGAGCATTTGTAACCTAGTAGGATAGGGTATTGATTCACTTAAAACCATTATGAAATCCATTAAATAAATTCTTCAATTTATTACCAAAAATATCACTATACACGTATGTTTGTTTTATGAAATGATTTATTTAGAATTATATTGAATCAAACTAATATTCTATTTCAATCAAGTCATATTGAATGACCGTATATGATTTTGTTAAGTTTAAAATGAAATTGTTATGCACATCATATTACATAAGTATCAAATAGCATGTAGTCATGCAACATTCTATCCAAGTGATATTTTAGTTAGTGATCAATATAAAATTACATGTAACCATGGTTACCATGAATTACAAACTTCTGTATCATATTTCCATATTGAACACAAGGCATGGACACATCATCCATTCTCATGATTCAATCTATATTCGTACTTTTAGAAGTAGACCATTAAAGACACCTAAATCAGACAAAAATTAATATCAACATACATATTCTTGCATATGCACATCATAATCTCACTCAAGGAGTGGACATGGATATCATATAAAGTCAATATTATGGGAAAATAGTCATCCAATGATAACTCTTAAAAAACAAAATATGATTTTATATTCATTCAATGACGGTGTTGGATAAAGCATGCTCATGCAATCAATAAGCATTGGATCTTAGGAAATACACACCAAAATATGCATTCTCAAAGAATTTATAATGACAAAATTGTAAAATTCTATTGATATATATATAGTAGATGCATTCATAGTTAATCAACATATATCCTAGAAATATGGTAGTTATTGTTTTGGATATCAGTTTCTTTCTCTTGTACAACGGTAAAGTACTTTTAAGACAACCCTGATAAATTTATATATTTGAGATTCGTCTTTTGACCTGTAAATATTAAAAAGGAAAAAAAATCAATGTTTATGGAAAAATCTATTCGGTGCAAGAGAACTTGTTTTTAGATCTTTCCTTGTATGTAAATAGGTCACTCTTAACTATGTATAAGATATTTAATCATGTTGACTAGGGATCGAATATTTTCATTCAACTACGGTGAATAAAAAATTCTTACCTCATGAATAATAAATATACAATAAAATTTGAGGTGCACCATCATCCCTATTAGAATTTAATTTTGTAAATACCCTACCATTTTATTTTTATCTTAGTTCTTATAATTTTGAGAAGTAACTCATGCTTCAAAATTACTTTTCAGTAAGTAAATGTAACACTTCATTATATTATCGTCAGTGGATATAATGCATTATACTTATTGTCCCTACTCATATCATACTATAGAAGTCACAAATACTAACATGCAACAAATCAATTATATACGTTTGTCTACTATTTTCTTCATTTGTTTCACTTGGATACATATTTCTATTAGGGGTACATATAGAACATTATTATTAATGTGGAACATAAATAGCATGAACTAAATTTTCACACAATACATTAAACAATTCAATATAGAACACGTGTATTAATGAATGAAAATATAGTAAATAGGTCCTACATCTCACATATTTAGTCATTTTCATAGAATACCACGAATAAGTAGGTGTTCCCAATGACTATATTAATTTTTCAATTTAATCTCAAATACGTCTTACTAAAATCAGACCATTTTAGATATTGTGATGAATGACAAGTCTAGTTGTACATGGAGTCAGAATTTCTATAGAAGGAAAAATTAAGCCTACATGACATTTTCCCTTGAACTTGATAGTCCAATTATTGCTAAAACTCACCATCTCGTCAGTGTTCGCCTTGTAACGCACAAAATCAAGACTCGTTAGTGAATTCACACATTAGCCCCATAATCGATGATCCAATAATGTGGTTAGAAAATGGACATAATTTCATGTTTAGACATTGATACACGTCATGAGTGATTGAAGTAGTTGGATTGTTTTTGATATGTGATTTCTTAGTGGTCAGATGATTTTTGGGTTTCTTTGAGGAAACTTCCTTAGTTATTGTACAAATACCAAAATTCCAAAATGGTTTCTTTTGAGTTTCTTCATTATCTTGGCTATTTTATATGTAGGTCATAGTTTATCTCCAATTATTAGCAATGCTTTTTGTGTTGAAACCACTAGATTCACTTTTGTGTTGCATTTAAGTCACATCATTTCTTTCTTTATTTTGTGGTTTCTCATTCAGTCTACATGACCTTCTCCCTTAACCGCAAGTCCAACAATGGCCCAAAGTAGCATCCTTGTTAGTGTTAGCATGGTAATACACAGATAGAGTCTTGTTAGTAATTGTGCACATTATCCCCAACAATCCAATACAATGATTTTAAACGCATATAGTTTCATGTTTATATATAGGAGGCTAATCATTATATTTCATTAGAGAAATCCTATCCTATACATAGGAGAAGAGGGAAGTGTCCGGACTAAGATAACAACCTAATGGGCCAAAAAACATAGGCCAATGTAGTAACTACATAATAAGACCAAAAACTAAATAACTCACAACACTCCCCCTCGAGCTGAGCTTCTAAGGATCCCAAGTTAGCTTGCAAATAGATAGATAGATTAATACAAAATAAAAGGATAAACCAAACCCATGCTAGAAAAATTGTTCCCCTCAATATTAGGTCAGTTTATGGTTAAATAATCCTCTTTATTCCTGAAATTAGTTAGGGTAACTAATTCAAACTCAACCAAAATATAATCATATACTTATTGATGTGTCTAGATATCGATATTGCTTTTGATACTCAATTTGAGCGTCAAAATACCTTAAGTCGATTATTGTTCTTTCAACTTCCACAAACTATAATAAATCATAAGAACTCATCTTGTTGCCATTATCATATCTTTCTATTATACATGACCCTTCCATGTTTGAAGTCAATCAAACATATATTTTTGAGAAATCAACAAAACCATATTTATTAATTATCTTCAATATACTAAATTATTTTCTATTGCATTTAATTGTAAATGTATCTAAAATCTATGGGAACCAATTTAATGTCTCATCATATCAAAATAATCCTAAACCATCTCTAAACTTCATACTTTAATAATATGAACCCTATTATATGTAATTTTTGTACAATCCTCATTTTCTAACTTTTCTTTAAAGTACATATTTTAAACAAGACCTGAGCCAAGGTCCTTCTTACAAAATTTTTGGGATGTTACACTTTGTTCCACATTAGTTTTTGACAATGTTGTCAGGGAGTCAATTGTTTTTGCTAATCAACCTTTATCAATTTTAGTTGATTGTGTAAGTCTGTAGGATTAACTTTCTACATCTATTTAGTCTCGTGTTTCATACCAAATATAGTGGAACTAATCTCCTTTTATTTTTGTTTAGTAAGAATCATGCATGATGCATACTGAGTCTAGTTGGGACTCATTCTTAGAGATCTTTGTTAACCCCAAGGTTGTGTTAACCGGTAGGTGACCGCAAGCAAGAAGGATATAGCACAACAGAGCCAAATTAGTTTTCACTTGTCCAACAATTGAGAAGGTATTTCCTGACTACACATCCATTTATTCTAATGAGGCATCAAGTTAGGCAATTGTGAGATTAGTTCTAGATGCCATTTTCTTCAAGTTAGACACAAGTGTAGTAGACATTATGTAACAGAAGTTGTTTTCTAGCTTGCCCAATGAAGATGTGAATTTTCATCTGGACAAATTCCTATAGTTATGTGACACTATGAATATCAATGGGGAGGAAGATGAAGATCTAACTATTCCCCTTTGCATCATGATCTCAAGCCAAACCTAGACTCTTGACATGGAAAAATGATCTATGACTTAATAATAGCTTTTCTACAAAAAAAATATTCCCAGTAAGAACTTCAAGATTCTTAGGAAGATCTTCAGATTTGAGCAATAGTCTGAAGAGACATTGTCTTATGCATGGGAGAGGTAGAAAGAGCTTTTTCATTGGTGTCTACATGATAATCTGTCATAATGGACACAGTTGAGCATATTTTATGGACGTTTATCCCATGATACTACCTCCTCTGTTGATGCAGCACCAGAAGGAGTTTTTTGACTAAGAATGTAAGTGAAGGCAAGAAATTGATTGAGACCATTTTTGTGAACCAAACTTCTAAGGGCATGGACCTTGGAAGTGGGAATGACACAGAAGCGTTTTCTTCTCTCAATGCAAAGCTAGACAAGCTCACCAAGAAACTCAATGCCACAAGTGTCAATTGGGTATAACATGTGATAGTTTGTAACTTCTGCAATGCCCCACACCACAATGCAAATTGTAGTTTTTTTTGCAATAGAATTGAGTGAGGATCGGGTTAATTTCATTAGATAACACCTAAGAAATAACCTTTTCTCAAACTCTTACAATTTGGGGTGGAGAAACCACTCAAACTTCATTTAAGAGAACAATGACCAAAATCAACAGTGCCATGACATCCCACCAGTGACAATTCAAAAAAATGACCGACTTGAAGGCACTCTTTCCAAATTCATGAAAGAGGCATTGACCCTCATGTGAAACAAAGCGGTCTCAATCAAAGGGCTTAAAATCAAATAGGAGCCTCTAGCTTTGGATATTCATGGGCTTAAAAGCAATGAAGGATATATTCCTACCAACATCGAGGTGAACTATGGGAAGCATGTGAATTCAATCCACATAAACCACTTAAATCAAGATGACAAGGAGGATGGACCAACGAAGTATCCCATGCAAGTGATACTACTAGAGGTGTTTCACACGATGTTCCAATAGTATATAGACCCATCACTTGAAAATTGCAAGACGAGTGCCATAAAAGATGAGCTAGAAGACACAAATACAACCCATGTATGCCTTTTCATTTGAGGAACAAGATGGTGCAACCAACTACACAACCTATTCATGTCACCACTCTTGAGGAGGAGATGAAGGACCAACCTACACCAAAATTCACTATCCAAGGGAGTCATAATGATGAAGGAGAGGAGGGTTAACTTCAAGAGATATATAGTTCTTTCACGCAGCCTAAGTTCCATAACATTAGCCAATCCTCCTCCCAAAACCGTAGGACCAAGAGATTTCTACATCTCAATCGACATAGATGGAATGGATTTCTCTATGATGTTATGTGATAAAGGTGCTACTTTGAACATTATGCCACTAATGATATCTTCCCAACCAATTTTAAATGCGTCTGAGAAAGTGAAAATCAATTTTTAGGAAGCAGACCATTCTAGGGCAAGCTCAATAGTTGTGGTTAAAAATGTTTTGATGAAGGTTGATATGTACCAGTGAAATTGTAATTGTAGAAGACAAGGATTGAACCCCAACAGACATTATCCTAAGATGTCATTTCCTAGAGAGTGTCAAAGCATTGATTGATGTGGAAAGAAGTGAACTTATAAAGAAGATCTATGAGAAGAAAATCACCATTTCTTTGAAGAATCCAGACCCATGTGGCCCAACACTTAAGATGGGAGCGAGAATAGAAATGGACAATCTTGATTAAAATTGTCTTGATCAAAATGTTTTTTGAGCCCAGTTGAAGAAGAAGAGTTTTATCCGGGTGAGGAACATCAAACCCGGGAGCTTGTGGGAGGTAGCCCACATTTTGCATTCTGTTTAGATTGTTTATTATTTATTTCCAATTAAATAATTCCATTTTGTGCAAATGAATATGAGAGAGTCAAAACTCTTTCCTTATGTTTGCACAAAATGATTATTGATTTTGATTTGATACTAACAATTTAATGCAAATGATATGATGAAATGAAAGTAGAAAATCCTTGTTTCACAACATGCAATCTATAGAACACACCATGCACATGTTCATAAAAAACAAGACAAAATATGAAATTTCCCAACAAGACCTTCCAATCATGTGGAACGACATTCATCTATATATATCATAAAAAAAATATTCTTATACTAAGAAGCCTCACAACGTGCACGGTCAGCAATACATCATGCTAATTGGTGGACTGAAAGATCAACCTTTGACATTGTGCATGACGTGCACAAATGATGCATGGTGTGCCACGAAATTCACATATTTTGGCAATCTAGGCGCACGTCGTGCACCTGATCCAGATGTGCACAAAGGTCAGAGTTCCAAAAAATTAAAGGGTGAAAGTGTCGACTATAATAGAACATTGGGGTCCTAGGCTGAGCGCATCCCCCTAA
Organism: Alisma plantago-aquatica; assembly: GCA_963693085.1. Lineage (NCBI taxonomy): Eukaryota > Viridiplantae > Streptophyta > Magnoliopsida > Alismatales > Alismataceae > Alisma > Alisma plantago-aquatica. The sequence goes on along the minus strand of OY856411.1, from coordinate 1,232,778,192 downwards.
AGAACTAGATGTCACCTTCAATTCCAAAATGCTTCCAACAAGAAGACATTTTCTGCACCTAACCTTCTACCCACATTGCCAATCCCTGTCGATTCTATACAAGGAAAAATAGCAATCACTTCTCCAGCTACAAAGGCACACAAGGATCCCCTTACCCATCCTCAACACTCTTTTGGTCCTTCATTGCATTGTTTTGTATCCAACAATCACTGGAAGTCTTTTTTGTGACCTTGATGTCGTGAAGCATGATATGCAGCCTCATAGTGCATGACATACATGGTTCGAATAAGATGACATTTATTGGGTTTGTGTGCAACATGTAGTTTTAGGTGAACATCGTACACCACCTCAATACATATATAACTTCATCAATCCAAACTCATATGCCTTTCCATCTCCACAACGGTAATGCTTCTAAGAGGCAAGATGCCATGAGGAGAGCCATCTCGGACCCAAGAGTTCAAATTTGATTTGAGGTGGAGGGGGAGGGAGGTGAAGAAGAAGAAGATGGGAAAGACTCATATGTAATTACCCCTTTCAACATTCAATCTGAGGAAGATCTTGAGCGCTTGCAAAAGCTAGTGTCTCCTACTACCACGCCGCCTGTTTCATCTACAATGAAACATTAGAGGAATTTGAATTGACCAATGAGGTCATACCCATATTGTAGAAAATATCCATTCTTCCCATTATCTCCAAGGGTAATACTCACCCTTACCACAATATTATTCTCAAAGTGTTGAAGACCTTCAATAGTGTGATAATAAACGACATTAGGTGATTACTTTCCATATCAATGACTGGGTGTTTTATGGCAAAGAACATGTTTTCTCATAAACTAGGGTTGACCATGAAGGCAGTTCAAGACTCAAGCCATATTTTCATTATCAAAAGTTTTGCTCCAATATCACTGATGATGAAACCAATGAGCCCTCAACATCTAAGGCGACCCACATCCACATTGCTCTTACATCCTCCATTGTGTTTTCTAAAACAATATCTTTTGGGAGAAGGAGATGCAGTGGGTAGTTGGAAATGTAATGTGTAGTTTCTTGAGATGAGTTGTATTTTTTATTTTGTGTGATACACAATAGATGTATCAATGTGGGGGGTTATATGATTGCTAAGTTTTTCAGGGTGATTGTAAGTAAGAGGTTGAAGGGAGATATTCCCATCGGGGTTCTCCAAGAAGATGAGAGGCTCAAGGTGGTACTCAAACCGCCACCCTTAAGGGCAATGCCATGGTTGATACATGCCTTCTAGTAGCATCCATTATTCTAATGAACCACAAGTACTATGTTGGCATACACGAGAATCTTGAGGACTCCTACTCCCTACCTTGTCCAAATTAGGTCCTATTGTGTGACCTAAGGAACCTCAAATGGCAGTCTTAGCAACAGTAATAGGGCACAAATGGAGTTGAACCTTTCTCAGCACTACTTGCTCTACCTACACTGTCGTCCATCAGGACTCAGACAGAGTATTACCTAGTCCACCCTAATTGGAAATAGATTTAAATGTTCATGTCATCCTCCTTCCAGTACCAATCAGTGATGTTGGACCACGGGGATCATAGATCCAGGCCCTAGGTAGTTAGTACTAGGATATGTCCTCTATCCTTAGTCGAATGGAGGCTTGGAACATCAACCAACAACACTAACCCAAGATGTATGTTCCTCTGCCCGACCTCAACAACAAGACAACCTATCATTGGCCCCACTATCCCGTACATCAACTAGGGTTTTTTGACCCTGACGCCCCACAATGAGCATTCAGTTGTGGCTTGCACAATCTTTTTCTTGTAGTGTGCACACTATTTATAATAAGCATGAGGTGGGGTGGAAATTATACTTTCTTTTCTATTGTATGTTGTAAAATTTAATTTCATTTATAATGCATGCATGCCTTCCTATCATGTTCGTGTAGCATCTTTTCTCTTTGTTCTAGTTTGCATCATGTTTGAACCTTTTCATCATGTATTTTGTTTGTTGTTAATTCTTTCATTTAGTATAAGAATATTTATTTTTGTTATTTGATAGTGTAATTTCAACTTTGTTTGTAGCAAAAAATGCAAAATATTTGAAAAACTTTAAAAATATTTCATAAAATGATCATATAATTTCATAGTTGAACTAGTTCATAACTTTATTCCATTACATATACCATGATCTTCACTACTTTTTTGAGATAATGATGAGATAAGCATGATGCATTATGAAATTTAAAAAAATGAACTGGTCAACCTAAAATTATTGTAATGCTGCAATTGATTCAAGGACTCGAATGATGAAAATGACTATTATTGTCTTCTCTTGAAATAAGGAGTCAAACCTCCCTATTATCATCTTGAATCAACTAATCTATAGTGATTCATTAGCATATTTGAGGACTATACCACTTAGAGACAATCATCTCTAGCAACAAATCATATCTATTTTCATTCAATTGATGAATAGACTGCAATATGCCAACTTCATATGCTAACCTACCTTAAAACACTGATCTAGTTGTGATGAGTAGGTGTTTTTTCAAAAATCTAGAACAACGATTAGATAAACTTGGAAAAGATGTAATAAAAGCATGTGCCACCTAGTTTAAAATATTGATTTGGTCTTGACGGTTGGGCACTTGAGTTAAATTGAAAAAGGGTGTCAATGTTCTCCAAATATGAAATGCAAGAACTCTTTCACATAAAAATAGATTGGTGAAATTGAGATGAAATGAAGACTACCTAGGTGGTAATCTTTTGGTTGTTGTTTGGGGTTTTGGTGAAATTGATATGAAATGAATACTACCTAGATGGGAGTCTTTTGGCTATTTTTTGGGGTTAAACCTTTTAGTATGGTGGATTTCTGAGGATAGGGTTATCTTTTGGCTATTTGTCTCATTTGAAAAGAACCATACCTTAAATAATATAAATTTTCATTCATGTCAGCAATCCAGAGGACACTCAACTCTAAAAGATGTTGAAAGGAAGAATAAGAAGTATTTGGAGGTAGATTTCTCTCTATTCAAGTTTGGGAATCTTCAAGTGCATCTCCATTGTCAAGGATGATTTGTCTACAAGTTTTGTATTTCATTTCTTTATTCTTTCACTCTATTTTTCCTCTTTGCTCCATGAAGCTTATTATGTCCAAACATATTTGTGCATCACTAACCAGTATGAAGTAGATTTCCTTACATTTGGTGCCTAAATGGTACCTATTTGTCATGTGATGAACATTAGTTTGAATTTCATGAATCGTATCTCTTGTTTCTCTAATTCTTGTTAGTCATTTATAGGGCTATAAATGGTAGGGTATTACCCATTTACCCACTACCAATACCCCATAGGGTAGGGTAAGGGTAAATTTTTTTTTTTACCAATCACTTGTTTGCCCATTACCAATTTTACCTGCACATAAATAGGATAGGGTAAAGGGAGAAGCTTTACCCTACCCACTACACCCATTTACCCAGTACTATAAGGTTGCATTTATGATTTTAGGCTCTAATACATATAATAATTCCTACTAAAAATCCCCCAACAAGTCTACATTACTTTCCTAATTTGCACTACTATTTGATTTGAGAAACTTTATTAAACTAATGGAAGCATGTCTGAATTGTTATAATCATATATTAAAAGAAAAAAGAATCCCTCAATAAAAATAATATACGAAAAGGCTCAGATCTTGTTTGTAACAATTAATATTAGGTTAAATATTAGTATTTTTAGTTTATATCAGTAGAAACTTGATTATTGTTATTGTCTAAAATTAGTTTGATTGTCTTAAGTTTGATATAGGGAATATCATATATTTATCTTCATGTTGTCTTACCCATTTCCCTTATCCTACCCAATTACCCTGCCGGTAAATGGGTGTGGGTACGAGTAGGGTAAATACTTTCAAGGAAAGGGTAATTACCCTACCCTTTTCCCGCAACTCAGATGTGGGTAAGGATAAGGGTAAGGGTAAGCCTTTACCCTACCCTACCCATTTTACAACCCTAGTTGTTTATGAGAATTGATGGCCACAAACTACTCAGTCCCCAAATTTATATATTGAGGGAGATATTGGTTTACTGGAGGGCATGTGGAGCACTAGTTTAAAATGAAAGTGAATTAAGATTCATGCATGTTATAGTCTCCTTATTTGTTCAACAATGGTGGATCTGTGATTTTCATTGGAGCAATCTGGGAGAGATTACTATCTTGTGCTAGAATAGCGAGTTGAAAGATGAGTAATCTAGCTACCTAAGTGATTATTAGGTGATATCATATGTAGTAATATAGTATGAAGTGTAGATAAGATAGAGTGCCAATTTGATTTATGTAATTGTTCATCATGTGATTACTAAGTGTTTAGGCACCAAATGCATTTGTTTGAGTTTATATTTGGAAATATAAGTTGTGACAATCTTAACTTAAATTAGGATTTTGTAAATCAACCAATTTTCTCATTTTATTGCATGCTTGATTAGAACTATTTAGTATTGAATTGTATGGTTCCCCCTTGTGGATTCAACCCAATGTTATGCTATTTTTGACCCGTTCTATTCCGGATGGTAGACTGTGCATTGGTTTTATTATTGATATGATATCTTGTGCCATGTTTCACTCCCACACACCGAACTCAACCTCCAACTAGTTATCAATCCTACTACTACTCTAGAATGAGCACATTTAACTATAGAGTATCTATTGACGGGAGACCTAAAAAGGAGGTGCATCTTGCTGAATGTGATCAGTCCAATCATTTTCTTTTAGGATCATTCAATTAGATGCCTCAAATCATGAGATGTTATTGTCTCCCCACTTAGATTATTGGTGTCTTTGTCATGGCTCGACTATATGCCTTCATAATATTTTCCTCGTTTCACTTTGGTCCCAAAATATGCACACCCACCTTTCATTCATGAATACCATGCAAGGATTGCCTCCATCTACGTAGATAACCCTTTCCAACATGTTTGGACTACACAACTCAAGATTGGAGAGTTACATGCCCACGTGTGCTCCATCTACCATAGTGAAACTAGCTATGATACCATTTGTAACGTCCAAGCCCGCATACCCATGCTCTTATAGAGTTTTGGGAATGTAGTTTGTCCACATAGACCAAAACCAGTCTCAATTGCACACTTTGCCTCACTCACGCATAGTCTAAGTTCAAATTACCAACAGATTACTCATCCTAGTATTACTCCATACCTATCATGCTTGATTATGGAGAACCTATTGATGGATTACCTAAAAATAAGACACATCTTTTATTCAAGTAGCTCATCATTAGGTACTCTTAGTTAAGAATGCTCAGATTCGTGCAGTACTATGATGGGTGACATGTTGAAAAAGCTTTTTTGAGCTATACATGAATGAGAACGAAGAGTGTAGCCAAGACAATGTTGGTTTGTGATGTTGGTCATCATTTCCAAGACTTATAAGAGCCATGGGTCGTGGGCCCAGACTTTACACAGTTGTTCTTCGCATTGATCTATGTGTTCTTAGATTTTTTTTATGCATAGATTGCCTTCAAAGAGTACCTAAGGTTCCAACATTTCTATATATACTAGATAGAGGTAGCGAAGGTGGTTAGTCAATTCCAACTAAAACAACATGTCATAATGTTTCTACCAAGTCTCCATCCAGAAGTCTTGTGTGAATATTGTTTGGCTAACGCATTCCAAATGGTTCTAAGCAATAAGATTTTTAGAGTCTGCAACACTAAATTACTATGGAAGTTGCAACAATTTGCATTAATTTTGAAGGGGCACCATTTGCTAAGACTTAAATATCAAACTATTATGTGGTGTACTAATCTAGAAATAAATTATTGGTATGGCCTAGATGAAGAGGCATATGTGGGATGGAATTTTCATCTTCTCAATCACCTTCTATCTCATAAGTGAAATCCTCTTGGATGGAATACTCGATTAATATGATAGGTAAGCAGCGAAGCAATGATCCCCTTTTAGATGCAAATGTCTACTACCTAGGAGAGGTTCAATGAGTAGTAAGTACATAGAAATAGAGAATGTCGTGCGAAATATGGGTCCACAAAAAATCCTAGGGCAAACAATACAGTCATTGTTCCAAAACAATATTCTCCAAATCATGAAGATTATGTATAGTATAATGAAATCAATTTCAAATTTTGTATAAGCGATGTATTTTGTCCTTCAAAGTAATATTTAACCCATCTATGGTAAACTAGATAACCTTAATATTATAAATAACATATCACTATCCAAACTACCAACCTTGAAAAATCAGGGTTACTTGTGTTTATAAATTTAATTTGAGGAAGACAAACATAATAGAAATGATCACTAACATGGATGCAATATAACTTTTTGCGAGTGCATCATTTTGGTCTTCCATATAAATGATGTCCACTCTTCCACAATCTTGTAAACACAAGAATTTGTTCTTAGATTCGAGATTGTGTTCTTGTTCACATTAGTCTCATGTTGAACTTATGGTGAGCTACCAACAATTTTCAAGTAAGTTGAACACAATATATCGTTTAAGACTTTGACTAGTTAATTAATACCTAAAATGTAATCGATATACTCCAAACATTCAAGATTCTTTAAAGGAAAATGAACTTTAAAATATCACCACATATCATCATGTGTTGGGGATTCTTGTTTGCCATGTTGTTGAACAAGTATCATGTCTAAGGAGAATGCTTGTTTGCCATGTTGTTGGACAAGTGGCACTTATAAATTTTAAAATGAGAATGCTACACCTGAGTTTTCTAAAATCATTTATGGTTCCATAGTTAAGTGCAACTAAACCTCGGGGGCTTGCATGGAAAGGATCCGAGCATTATTGCATCAAAGAGGTGATGTGCATGGCATCACCTTGTTTTGTCTTCGACGACTTCACTCTCCATTTTTGGTCCTCATGTGGATGGAACGACATACAAACCCCATGAACAGCAAACATTGTATTCATTCTTAACCATTAGGGATCTATATATATCTCACTCCAAAAGCATCGGGATCGAAGCAATGAGCACATTTGTTGCCAATTCATGGTCTAGCATGTACAGTGTGAAAACTTCATTTCTAGCTTTATATTTTGCTTCTCCTCAACAGAATTTTTTTTTACCACATCGCATCCTAATCATTGGGATTCACTCAACCTCATTACTTAATAGTATCATTTGAAGATACATCATTAAAATGTCATTGAGGAGCGCATCATAGAATTGTCATTGCAGAACATTATATCTATTTCAAATCTTACTAATGTCTAATTTTTAAGAAGAAAAGAAAAACCTTTCTTCTGTCAGTTAGACACATGTTTCACTTCTTGAAGATAACAAAGCATTCGGTTGCTTTACAAGTACCAACTTTTTCGGAAAGAAATCAAAACCTTTTTTGTTAGTTTGGCACATGTTTCACTTCTTAAAGAACTACAATAAAGCATTAGGTTATTCTACAAGACTCGTTTCTCTCCTTTGTTCCTATCTTACGGGATTCGTAGGTATTTAAACCATGGTGTCATTACAGAAGCTCATTGTTAGGAGCTTTCCATAATGTTCTTTGCGTGTTTGTAGATTTGAGGATACCAGTTAGGCCTTAAATTTTATGAAAACCCTCTAACACGGAACACGATACAAGCAAAAACAATATACACAACCAAGAGACTCTGATGTGCACATATGTAGATTTTGGCATCGACATGACTATCGAGCAGCTATTGTAAGAGTGCACCGTCATATCACCAATACAATATACGAGTGTATTGCACGTATCGAGATTCAAGAAACAGTAGTCGGATTATGTTCGCAATCATTGCTACAACATCACGCTAAAAGTATTAATGTGAGCTTACATAGATGTCGCTTATAACAGATGACAGGATTGACCCTACCAAAAACGGAATATATCATGTGGAGTAAGTACTCATTTCAATATTTATCACGATCGCACTGCCCTGCAATATAGTTAGCATAAACAACCCCAGCGAAAATTGTACAGCAGGGAGTTCCTAACTACCAGGCAACACGATAGAGTGCACGCATAGATGCAATATAACTTTCTGCTAGTGCATTATTTTGGTTTCCAGAATCTTGTAAACGCAATAATTTGCTCTTAGATTCGAGATTGTTTCCTTGTTCACATTGGTCTCATGTTGGGAGTTATGGTGAGATACCAACAATTTTCAAGTAAGTTGAACACAAGTTATCATTTAAGACTTTGACTAGTAAATTAATACCTAAAATGTAATCGATATACACCAAACATTCAAAATTCTTTCAAGGAAAATAAACTTTAAAATATCACCACATATCATCATGTGTTGGGGTTGCTTGTTTGCCATGTTGTTGAACAAGTGTCATGTCTAAGGAGAACGCTTGTTTGCCATGTTGTTGGACAAGTGGGACTTATAAAGTTTAAAATGAGAATGCTACTCATGAGTTTTCTGAAAATTATTTATGGTTCCATAGTTAAGTGCAACTAAATCTCGGGGGCTTGCATGGAAAGGATCCAAGCATTACTTCATCAAAAAGGTGATGTCTATGACATCACCTTGTTTTGTTGTCTTCGACAGCTTCACTTTCCATTTTTGGTCTTCATGTGGATGGAGCGACGTACAAACCCCATTAACAACAAACATTGTATTCATTCTTAACCATTTGGCTTCTATATATATTCTCACTCCAAAAGCATCGGGGTCGAAGCAATTAGCACATCTGTTGCCAATTCATGGTCTAGCATGTACGGTGTGAAAACTTCATTTCTAGCTTTATATTTTGCTTCTCCTCAACAGAAATTTCTTTTTACCACATTGCATCCTAATCATTGGGATTCACTCCACCTCATTACTTAATAGTATCATTTGAAGATACATCATTAAAATGGCATTGATGAGTGCATCATAGAATTGTCATTGGAGAACATCCATTTTAAATCTCACTAATGCCTAATTTTTAGGAAGAAAAGAAAAGCCTTCAGTCTGTCGGTTAAGACACATGTTTCACTTCTTGAAGATAACAAAGCATTAGGTTGCTTTACAAGAACCAACTTTTTAGGAAAGAAATCAAAACATGTTTCGCTAGTTTGGCACGTGTTTTACTTCTTAAAGAACTATAATAAAGCATTAGGTTATTCTACAAGACTCGTTTCTCTCCTTTGTTTCTATCTAATGGAATTCACAGGTTTTTAAACCATGGTGTCATTACAGAAGCTCATTGTTAGGAGCTTTCCATAATGTTCCTTGCGTGTTTGTAGATTTGAGGATACCAACTGGGCCTTAAGCTTTATGGAAATCCTCTAACACGGAACACAATACAAGTAACAACAACATACACGAGCAAGAGACTCTGATCTTGGTGCGTGCACATATGTAGATTTTTGCATCAACATGACAATCGAGCAGCTATTGTAAGGGGCCGTTTGGGTGAGGTAGTTCGCGGCAGTATTGTATTTAATTCCTGTGTTTCAACTACCTGATAGGTAACTGCGTTGTTTGGATAGTTGTATGTGTTTTTGTCGATTGTCGTAGTCCAAATGCGGTATTCTCTGCCTGTTTATTTGACGGGCCTCTAAAAGTTCGCCAAAATCGGCGAGATTCAGAATCCACCCAGCCACTTTTCCGCCCCGACTCCCCCGATCGCTCCGAAGGAACCCTCTCTTCTCCTCTCCCGGTCCCCTCTCTTGAACCCTCTGTTCTCCTCCCTCGGTCGTTTCCTCTCCCCCCGACGGTATCCTCCCCCGTCCTTCTTCCTCCATGTCAATTCTCCTCCCCAAGAACCCTACCCAAATACCCCCTCAACCCTTCCGAACCCACCCTGATAACTCTTTTCTCCCCAAAAACCCTACCTCGAAACTCCTTTCTCTCTGCCCGTCTCTCCGCCTCCCCACCTCGGTCTGTCATCCTCCTACCTCATCTGTACTCCTATCACCTTGTGTCTCCTCTTTCGTGTTGGGATTTTGCGAGCGACCCTACCGTGCTTCCAGATCCGGCTTTGACACCGTGCTGGTTCAGTGGAAGACCAGCGATCCTCTTCATCCAGATGTGGTGCCGCTTTCAGGAAGAAGAAGCACTGCTCCGGTGAAAGGTTCCTGAGAGGGTGCGTTAAAGTTCGGGTTTTCCAGAAACCGCAGTAGTGGAGACGAAACGGACATTACGATCTGATCTACCATTTCACCTTCCTCAATTTTTTTTTCATTGTTTGTAGTCTCTCCGTCGTTCTGGATTATGGGCTCCTGCCATGTCTTCGCAAGAGGATATGAGGAAGATGCAGTAGCTACCTTACCATCCTCTCCAGGTTGCTTTGTTGCTCCCTCTGTTCCCGCAGTCCTCTTCCTCGCAGCTCAATCTCATCAGGAAAGGGGCGTCTTTTCCCTTTCTGATCTCACGCGTGTGTCGATTTCTTTTTCTATTGCAGGTCGTTGCAATTGCTATCCAAACATAGCGATTAGGAATTGCGGGATTCAACAGTTAGGTAGTGAAGACCACATCACTCTTTAACTACTGCAGTAGTGACGATGACGCCACCCAAACGGCCCCTAAAGCTTTTCTCAAGGCGTGGAATAGAAAAGTCACTCCATCATAGAGTGGACAAGTCGGTACTTGTCAGGTAGCTCAGCTGGTTAAGTCTTTTGTTTGTAAAGCGCAGGTTGTAGGATCGATTTTTAACGGCCTTAGTCGAACCGTCTTAGGCTGGTTGCTATGTGGCATCATTACCGAGGAGGAATTTCCCAAATCATAGAGTGGACAAGTCAAGCGCTCGACTTTCGGGTCGTCGTCCGTACTAGGACAATATGAATTGGATGACAGCTTACAATAGTGTGCCTGCCTGATCCATAATTGACTGGCTGTGGCCCTTGGAATGAGCGGTGTTGCTTCCACTTATGTGCATGGTTTCATTGCAGCTTATTGAGCACATGGAAGCTGTTGTCTCTGTGGCCTCCTACTTCGCCCTGATCGTCCCCTTCTTCATCAACAGAATTCCCATGAGCCTAACCCAATCCGACCGTTCCTTCTACTACGACACATGCGCTCCGTCCACCTGCGGCAACTTGACAATCACCTTCCCCTTTTCCTCCTCCGATCCACTGTGCGGACTCCCCGGTTACGAGGTGACATGCGTCGGTGGGAGGAACCCTCGGTTAACGGCCAAGGACTGGGGGTACGCGATACAGGCCATATACCAAGAGAGCATCGTCCTGGTCACCGACACGGTCCTCGTCGACAGCCTGTCGTCCGGCGACTGCGACTCCATCGGGGCTCACTCCCTTCCCATCTCGTGGGGCTACCACCTGACAAATTGGTCCGGTGGCGTCGGCCTAACCGTTTACTCTTGCCCCAAGGCCAGGACCCTGCATCTCGCCGCGCCGCCGGATGCCTTCGCCAGCTACAACTCGTGCAGAGGAAACAACACCCTGATCTACAACAACAAAACGGTCGTCGACCAACGGTTCAACCCGGATAAGCACATAGATCCCGGTCCCGACTGGTCCTCCGTATGCAACCGTACCTCTCTGCCTATCATGATCTCCAGTTTCCAAAAAAGGAAAGGCTTCGTCGACATCATTAGTGGTGGTTTTTTGCTCCAATGGCCGAAGCAGCTGCAGCAAGAGTGCGAGACCTGCGAGAAACTGGATGGCCGCTGTGTCTTCAACGACACCACCGAGCGGATTCTGTGCTTCTGCAGCGACGGGAGCAGGAACTGTACGCTCTCCGGCAGCTCCACCAGGTATACCTCTCGATATAGTATTTGTTCTCTTTATGGATAACGCGCTAAGCAGGTATTATACAAATAAATTAATCTAACACGCATAATTTCTAAAAAAAGCAGATCGGCTGGAAAAAAACATAACTCGACAAAATTGCACGAATAACAATAAATATTAATTATTATTTAAAAAAATAGTAGACTGAACCTGGTTTTTGAAAAAATTGCATACACCACTTGAAGCAAACTGTTCAAATTATCAAAGTATTAGAATAACTACATTCACATCGTATTTTCAAAAAAAAAAACTACATTCACATCGTATATCCAATAAATTTTTTTTGCCTCCATCATTGGGAAGAAAGAATGCACTTGGCATGATTACATCAAGAAAGTTACTATAACAAAAAAAACCTGACTTTCTTTAAAAAAATCAAAATAAATATTTACATTTGTGGCACTATCTCATCAAAAGGCAACAACAACTTCCTCAAACCAATGTTGGGTCAAAATGAGATTTTTTTACCAATCTTGGTCCAAAATTGAGTGTATCTATCACTATATACCAAACATGTTGACACCCAGTAACATTAAGAACATATCTATATATGTGGCTTTGAAACTTCTTTGCTCAAGTAGACAAACCATGTTAAATGTATCATCAATGGGATAGGTATAAGTCATAAGATACCATACCCTACAAACTTCCTTAGAATGCCTCACATCCAACCATGTATACAATGGCCTTTAGGTGACAAATACATTGTTAAGGGAGTTTTTTTTTGGGACATCAAGTGTCCACCCAAACTCCACATTTTTTAATTCGTTAGTTGGATACAAAAATATCTGTTTAGGATCAAAATTTCTAAAAAGAGATTTTAAAGGGATTTATCTTTACCTACTCGATATGTAGTCATCCCAGGTAGTGTATCCTCAACCCTCAAGTGAATATTTCTCCTCAACACTTCTTCATCACACAGGATGATGATGGGTCCAATCTGGTGGGCCTCATTAACTTTGAGAATGATGTAGAGTGGGTCTCCCCAAGAGACGACTAACGTGACCTAAATCCATTAAACATGGTTTAAACCCATCAAACAATGATTAGACTAACCATTCACTATTAGTTCCTAACTAAATTCATCCTTGATTTTTTCTTTTCTAAATTAATAGAACTAATAAAACACAATAACTTAACATATAACATCTGATTTAACCATAAGCATCATGAGTTCACAATTGAATTTTACCCCGTATGTCATAATCGATTGAAAGAAATGAGTTTTGGCTTTAATATACACCATTTGGAAGTTATTATAAAATTTATTCTTAATTCTCACTCTCATATTCCTAATACCAGACAAAGGATGCATCTAACTAAACTAGCTATTCCTCTCGAGACCTCAGTTGATTTGCTCTTGATGGAAACTTACTTCTGACTCCTCCTGTTGAGATAAAATGTACATAAAAGATATTTCATAAGAATTTGTGAGCTATAGTCTTGACACGTAGAAAATCATCAAGAAGGCATACAAATTTATTTATATTGTTAATAGAATTTAATACAAAAGAATATTAGAAAGGCAGTTGAAATTTATAAATCATGAAACATGGCAAGAGTTCTGACAATAGTTGCTTTAAGTAAATAAATAAATCCATTCCCTTCTTTTATTTCTTTAATTATGCATTGACCCACATCATGTGTACCACATCACCTGAAAGTATCACAACAAGCTATAATCTCACTGTATAAGACTTAATCTAACACCTAGACCCACTGTCCAAGGCTCTAGTAGAATTTCAGGAATGACGATTGGCCCCACAGACCACCAGTAGCCTTAACTTTGTGATTTGCCCTCACTCACACACAAGTCAGGATATTCTTTAGTGATGGTCTCCCTGAAAAGGAGGTGCACCTTGCTGGTATGGGTAGTCCAATCATTCCTCTTAAGATCATTTTATCTAAGACCTCAAATCCTGGGACGTTACACTTAAAGTAGACCTGAGACTCTAAGTCTACTAAACTAGATTCCCGGTCTATAATAAAGCTCACCATGTCTGGCATCGACAACTAAATACCTGGTCGGATAAACTAAAATCCTCTGAACATGAGAACTTAGATGGAGATTCAAATCAATTATACTGATTATTTGTACCAGTGGTTCCACAAAGACTGACATGCTGAGCAATACCTAAACTAATTGAACTACTCTAGATACCATTGTTATATCTAGTTAATGTTGAGTACCTTACAAATGTAAGGAGATAGTCTTCTTTAGGCTTAGTCCCTTGTTCCTCTATGGTACACTCCGGCTACCTCATCCTAGACTCTTCCAATTAGTAGGTATGTTTCCTCCTTCATGGTGCAAACCTCTGTGATGGATCCTACGGTGTTCAGGGCATTTGATGTCTAATTGATTCTTTAGTTTCAAAAATAGAATTACTACGATATTGTTCTTAGTTTGACTTTGTATTTAAGGATTCTATTTTTACTTTGTGAACATTAAACTTATTCTAAATCAATGGAATCAATAATGTAATCTACGTGAACTGATAAATTGAGCATTCTATTAATAACTAGAATGAAATATTCTTTGGACTTCATAAGTATATAACTAAAAACAATAATCAACTATATCATAGATTCACAACATGATTCATTATTGTAGAAATTAGGGCAAGCCTAGAGTCCTAGTGCCTATAATTATACCATTAAGGGTGTGTTTGAAAACACTATGACTTCTATCACAGAAGCACCGTATCTAGCTAACTTGATGCATGATTTTGAGGTGATGGGAATTTTGTGAGATTTATCGCTTGAAACCACTCAATTTTATAGAAAATAAGAGTGGTAGTTCATTGTTGTTTTAGTAGAATCAATTAGATAGCTACCCATAATTACAGAGAGTGGACTATCGTTGCACAGGCGCTTCTCAACTCATTCCCATATGGAACATAAGATTCACCATGGTCTCATAGCAAACTATTCTATAGATGAAAGCAACTAATAAGCATCACAAAATATACTAAAATAATAAATAGCTTAACTAGTAACTCATATTTTTTTCTCAATAATAGAAAGCAATGATCACCATGCAAACAGTACATGTTCCTTATAAATAGGCTTAATTTTTATACAATCAAGGTTTAAATGTGATTTTACCCTCATGTGGATCAGATCCCAGCTTGTTGATCTCGAATATAAGCTTAGTATGCCCAAAGTCTGACCTACTCAACTTGGTTTTGAGATAAAAGCTTTGAAAACACCATCTAAAGGTCTAATGTAGGCATGCAGTCCAAACGGTGCAAACGAGATGAAGAAAATGAAGAGAGGAGGTGAAGTAGAGCCTTTGGCGAGTCCTCCAGTAAATTCCAAGAAAGGGGAAGAGAAAAGTAGAAGGAATTCATTGTTAACTATACAATGAGAAAACCTTTATTAGATGTTCTAAAATAATTACAATGCACTCTCTTTTATAGGACAAGAGAGTAAGGGAGAAATAGTACTAGGCAATATGGGATAAAAGAAAAGCTAAAGACAAGTCTAAAGCACATAACAAATCACACAACACACCGTAATGCATAAAAAAATACATAACACAAGATAATGGATAAAGCGTATATACTTACATAACATAAGATAATGCATAAAGCATATATACTATTACTCCCCCCAAGCTGGAGTATAGATGTCAACAATGCCGAGCTTGTCCACCAGTGTAGCAAAATGAGTCTTGGGAACAATCTTGGTAAAGATGTCAGAAATTTGATCCTCGGTCCTAAGATATGGAGTGCATATGGGTTTAGAGAGAAAAAAATTGCATACAAAGTGGATGATGTTAGTCCCAATTAGTAGTCTCTATTACGGGTGCATATTTCTCCATTCTATACACCATTCTAGGTTCATATTCCCTAGTCTATAGGTTGTAATTTTGGGATTTCCACCCCCTTGGCTAGGGTCTTTGGGGTACTTCTGGTGCTCTGTTATCTTTTTGTGTGGTTTGATTGTGTCTTGCATAACTCCTTAAGTATAGTTTGCAGCCATGGTTATGACTTCATAATATATGGACTAGTTTTATCAAAAGGCTAGATGCGCATTTGGTTTCAGGTGAGAAGAGATTAGACTTACAGTGTGAAAAAAGTGGGTGGACATCGATGGATGGGTTGGGAAAGTGGAATACCACAATGTTTAGAGGGAATATAAGGAAAATCTTGAAATCTTAGAAAGTGGGTAGATAAGGAAAAAAAATTGGGGATTGGGTAATGCGTCAAGTTATGAATGGGAAAGATATAAAGTATCCCATGACACCCTTGCAATATTGTAAATCCTAATGAGCTCAGTTTTTTTTTTTGAGAATATGGCTTATATGTGTGAGATGACATGATAAGAAACCACATGTAAATTAGTGTTTAGATTAAACAAATTTGTATGGGTGATCATTATCCTTAGGTGCTCATGTACTTGCACCACTTGAGTGATAGAAGGTTGAGGATAGAGAGGTAGTAAGAATAACAAGAATTAAGTTTGCAAAAAAGAGATTAGAAATAACAATATCATAATAACAATAATCAATACTAGGTGCTCATATCATCACACTACTGGGGGAATGGAAGGGGAGAAGGAAGTATATACATGGTTATTAGTACCAAACTATCTTAATTTAATGTCTAAAGAGGTAGAGTTGGACCTATCCTCTCTTTTCTCTGTGGATTTTATAGATAGGACATGATAGATATAGGTGTTAAAATCTCAAAAGTGTGGCCTCTCTCTAATGGGAGTTAGCCTCTTGGTGGAAGCCTTTTTAATATCTCTCACTAGGTTTTAGTCTTTTCATGCTCTCTAGAAATCCCATCACCATAAATATAGTGTTTGGGGGTTATGTAGGGTCAAGACTCGAGAGGGGATCCCAAAAGGAGGTTGGAGGCATTAAACGGGCACCCATCCTCTACAGTTTTGTAGACACATTTAGAACATGGTATGGATGACTTAGTTTAAATGGAGAGTGTGGGATACATTTTAATCATGACCCCCTTATGAGATCTTTGAGGCATTTATAGAACTTAGTCATGTTGATTTGGTCAAAATGAGAAGTGCATGAGCATGGGGGTTTTTATATAGAGACACGGTGTTTGGTGGCCCTAGAATGGGTGGAATAGGTGGGGAACATACTAGTGGATGTCTAGGACGACTTTCACCCCTATGGGCACATTGGCCAAGTTACATTTCATGAACTTGAATTGAAAGTCTTGTCCTAGGTGTTAGGTAGGTTATAGAACTATCACAAGTCAGGGAGTCAGTAACAATGTCCAAGAAAGTTAGTCTATGGAATGAACAATTATTAGTTGAACGTTCAATTTGGTTAATAGACTTCCCACTCGTGGAAATTTAATTTTTTAATTTTAAAAATAGTCTCTAATCATGAGAGACATAGAGTGAGCTTCCTCTTATTTATCAAGTGACTATTACTCACAATGATTGAATTACATTTTGATATTTTACTAGAGATCTACTTAGAATTCTCATGGTAAATTAGATATGTAGATTATCAAATTAAATAATCTATTTTCATCTCCTGGCATCCCTCACGACATTACTCACATAGCTAAGATGCTCGTACTACTTTCTTTGCTTCTAAGGTTATTATTAGTGCCTTATGAATAGATTATGTGATTGTATTACACCCTTAGTTGATCATTAAATGTATTATATTTTGAAAGATTGTTTGCATGTCTACATCTAGTTCTTCCTCTATTTAGATTGGCAATTTTCAAGATTCCATTTGTCCAACAGTCTGATCAAGCAGACTCAAAAATAAAAACCTAAAAAATCTCTTCTAAAGTCGAGGTGAGGCATGGTCGATAAACCAACTTATGATAAGAGTTGAAGTATTGATAACTAGAAAACATTCATTTTTGTTCACGGATGTCAACTTGAAGACACATGATATAGGATGGCGTCTAAGAATAATTATACTCATGGAAGGTATATATATAGTTCATGCAACTATAAGTTTCTTGTGCTGGTAGTACTTTGATATTCACACACATTGAAGAAAATTTGGAGTAACATGCTCGCTTTCTGCAAGGATTTGACTTCTTGCCAAAACAAGGCTTGAAGTAGTTTTTTTTATAAAATAAGGCTTTAAAATCAAGTTGCTCATTTTACAGAGGCTTGCCAAGGTTCCAACTAGAGCCAAGAGGCTAAATCCTAAGGTTTTCGGGGGCATATTCTAGGCTTTTGGAGCCAGAAGAGCTCAAATGGGCCTTCAAAAATGGTTTAAAACACACACAAAAGTAAGGGAATTTGGGCTTGGTGTGGTCTGACTGACTATCCTATGAGTGGGGCACATGTCCTATGTGACGACCACTATCAGACAGCCAAATTGCACAGTAATTACACAGAATAACCATTAGCAGCGGATTAACAAAAATCACTAAAAATTAAAACCATTTTGCAAAGAGATCCATTACCAGGAAACTCCTAAAGAAATAACCAAAGCAATATATACATCATGGTTCACATTGTACATACATTGTACCATATGATCTCGAGGATAGCATATACCAGTTGCTTTGCCCAAACATATACATAAGCAACATAAAACCTCAATGCATATAAGCCGAAATCTCAAATCATTTATAAAACCATTACGTACTAACTCCCAAGGACCTGAGAGTACAGAGATGACACATAGGACTTTTATCTGCAAGACACGACAGACAACACACTCAACCTGAGCTATTATTGTTGTTCCTATTGATGTTGTCCTCTCACGGCAGTACAGTCTTTACCTCCTCGTTTGCATCCACCTAAAAATGTTGGGACCAATGGGTGAGACAAAAGTCCCAGCGAGAGATATAACTCTCTTCCAATAACATTATTATCACAGGTAAACAGTAAAAACTAAGCAAAGGATCTTTTATATTAATAATAAAGATTAATCACTATTTATAAATAGAACAAAGCAATATCATCTTTTAAAGCAATGCAACTATATATGATAGAGTAATAAATCATCTATTCACTTTATAAGAAATACGAAGAACACAGATAACATCAATCCATTTAAGATGTATAAAAGCAGTGAAACATCAACCAATGATTCTATATTCAATCCTTAAGCAAATATGCTACACAAATGATTACAAATTTACAATCACACTTATGCCCTGAGGAGATGAGGTATACTGCTCATGCTCCAACCCACCACCGCTTAGTCAAAATCGGTACCATACAAGGTCAAAGGAAGAGACGACTTCCAAGACCTCACCTGTCTCAGTTAGTACGAGACCACTAGGAGTGACATCACATGTCAAACTGCAATTAGCTTTCCAGGGTATAGTGGCATCTTTGCTATAGAGTTACAACCACAACATGCACTCTCTTCAGGGAGATCACACAGTAACCTTGGAGTATTCTCTTTGAGAAGATCACACAACAACCCCAGTATATGATGATGAGGGAAATATCACACAACAATCCCTATTTGGACGTAAGGATATTCTCTCCCATTACCCCCACATATTCAAAAATATGCTCTCTGAGTTAAACTCGTTTCACCATTCAATAAATATTGATAATGAATGGATCTATGGCCAGGGAAAATACATGATAAGGTTCCACTTGATTAATTAGGTGCATTACAATGTCTTTTAGCATCAACCAAGTTACAAGCATAAATTATAACAGATGCTACAAAGAAAGGTGTAATACATTTATCAAGTACTTTCATAATCTTTGGAACACATTGAATACAAAACACTTGGGATCTCATCTCCTTATCACATTTCTGGGGATTCTCATCCCTTAACATGATCATCATCATGATTGCTAGATCTGGGTATTCAAACCCTTAGTTCATCACTGAACATTGTCATCTCTTATCAGGTAATTATTACCTCTAGGTCCTAAGACCCATGTATACATTATACTTGTTGCACAAGTATTTCACATGTCTCACATGGACCATTTAATCTGTATCATATGAAACATCATAGCTCATACCTGGCTATAATCATCATCTCATGATACCTACATGGTTAGTATTTCATGATAAAAACAATATCAAGTTCATATCATCACCATGCAATAGAAGAGAAATACAACCTTCCTATTATTAGGGTTAATGTTTCCCTTTTTAGCCGATTAGGGTTTCAAGTTCATATTATCAAGAATCAAAACCCTAATTCATAGATCCACACATATTAGGAGCATACATTGATATCATAAGTATTCAATCATACTTATTTATTCTCATCATTCATCATTAAATGATTATCACACAAAGTATGAGTTTCTCTCTCATCCTCACTAGGATATTGATTACATCATACTTTTATTAAGTAGGGTCAACCCTTTTCTCAAGGTACATTGGCCTACACTTATCAAAATACATTAAACTCTTTACATTTTAATGTATCATTTGACATAACACACTTCATGTGTTACTCAATCAAGTATATCAGATTTGAGGTGCTTACCTCCATATTGGTTTTGAGGTGCTTCCACCATATTGGGCAAGAGGTGTGTGCTTACCACCATATCATCCAAAAGGTGTGTGCTTATCACCATATCATCTAAGAGGTGTGTTCTTATCACCATGTTGGGCAAGAGGTGTGTGCTTATCACCATATCGGGTAAGAGGTGTGTGCTTATCACCATATCGGCCAAGAGGTTTTTGCTACCACCATATCGGGCAAGAAGTGTGTGCTTTCACCATTTTGGGCAAGAGGTGTGTGCTTCCACCATATCGGGAAAAGGGTGTGTGCTTCCACCATATCGGGAAAGAGGTGTGTGCTTTCACCATATCAAGCAAGAGGTGTGTCTGTGTGTCACTTATATCGGGTTACTCAAGTGTTGGGTTTTGCATATCGGGTTAGAACCTTATACTCATACCTTTTCAAACCTTCAAAGTATAAACCTACCATGTGTTGAATGATAGCCTAGACAACTGGTTAGTCCTTTTTCAACCAACCCAAATGTACAAAATGATAGGGGTGGTGGGTTCCAAGGTATAACAAATTTCATATTACCTTCTTGGATTTCATTGCCATATCGGGTTAGAGGTGCTTCAACCTGATATCGGTTTGTGACATGATGATGTCATCATCATCAAGCTCTAGAATTTCTTCCCATACTGTTCTAGTTCATGTACAATAGTCCGATGCAACTATTAGAACTCATAGATTCATCAGTTATTCAAGAAAAATTGAAATTGAAAGTAGATCAACAAGTATAACATGATTGAAGGTGAATAATAACATGATTGGGTTCAAGTTATGTAACCCACCTCAAGAACAACTTCAAAGCTCC
This sequence comes from Alisma plantago-aquatica, assembly GCA_963693085.1. NCBI lineage: Eukaryota > Viridiplantae > Streptophyta > Magnoliopsida > Alismatales > Alismataceae > Alisma > Alisma plantago-aquatica. The sequence continues at coordinate 1,232,757,204 of OY856411.1, read as the reverse complement.
AAGATCCAAAGCTTCATGTTCCCAAGGTTGAAGATGAACTTATCAAAGATCCAAGACTTGTTCACAACTCCTCTATATGCAAAGAATCACCATATATAAGAACTTGGTGAAGAAGAAAAGAAAGGAAGAATCACAACCCGAGAATCATGCTTCAACCAAGGTTGAAGATGACCATAGCTTCACCTTAAGCTTAAGGCTCGAGCTCCTCCTTTCTCCTCAACTAATATGCATGATATCTAAGAGAAAGAGAGTTGTAGGATTTGAAAAGTTTCACTAGTAGGTGAAAGGAGTGCTATATATAATTGAGGCTCATGAGAGAGAGTGTATAAGAGGTTTCATCACCTTATACTACTAGGTGACACATGTCAATGCATGGGTTGACACGTGTCATGCATGCACACATATTTATCTTTACATGAAAAACTCTTGAGGATAATTTAGATATAAGATTTCGGCCATTAGTTATCTTGTTGAATAAGATATTTCAACCCAACATCACTTTATTCACAAACTGATACAACTTTTCCCAGGAAAGTTGTAAACCGATATCCATCATCTTCTTGAGGTGCTTAACTCATCATGGACTTTGCCAAGAGTTGAAAAAATGATATGGGACCCCCTCTATGGCTTCTTGGCCAATAGGTACTCCCATATAAGCTCTACAACTCAATACAACTCAATTTAGGGTTTCAACTATACGACTCTTCTTCGTCTTTTCATCACCAAGAATACCATCACTCAAATATGATACAAACATGGTGCCTCTTTCTTTCTCTATCATCTATATGGTTAAGAGAGATTAGGGACACTCTAGATTTGGTAATTTGCATATCAACCTTACATTTTGGGTAAATTGCAATTTGCACCAAAATTGGTACACAAGGCACAAGCATTATTCAAACAAACTCCAACTTAGAACTTAGGATTTCCACAAACCACACCTTAGCATTGTTCTCTCTCTTATGATGCTAAAGCACTTGAGGCATGTTGAACATGTGACATATTGCAATATAACCCCTCATATTGGGTAAATTGCAATTTACACCCAAACTATCATATAATGCACAAACAGTTTGAAAATAAGCTCAAACTTGAAAATTAAACTCTCCTTGAGTCTTAATTACTATTAAAAAGATTAAAATAAGTTTATAAATAACTTACATTAGCAAAAACTCTAGGTTTATGCCATAACCCAGGTTAGGGATGTTAGAATTATCAACTCCTAATAGGGTATTCATCCCCGAAATCTCAAGAGAAAAGAGAAGGGTACTTCCTCCTCATTTCTTCCTCCAGCTCCCATGTGGCTTCTTCAATGCCACGGTGATTCTAGAGAACTTTCACAAGAACTATGTCTTTCTTTTTCAACTTCTTGATTCTTCTGTCAAGAATCATCATTGGACCTTCCACATAGGATATATCTTCATTCAATTCTACCTCTACAAGATGCAACACCAACTCTGCATCAGGATGACACTTTCTTAGCAGAGATATATGAAACACTGGATGTAGTCTATGTAGCTCAGGTGGCAACTCCAACCTATAGGCTACTTTTCCAATCTGTGTTGTCACTGGGTAAGGTCCCATAAATCTAGGAGCTAACTTACCGTTCTTCCCAAATCTGAGTACACCTTTCCAAGGAGAGACCTTGAGATACACCCTATCTCCTACTTGGAATTCTAAAGGTCTACAACATTTATCGGCATATGACTTTTGTCTATCCTGTGCAGCCTTCAACTATTATTGTATTACTTTAATCTTTTAAGTTGTCTGTTGTACTAATTCAGGACCCATAAGTTGGTACTCTCCTGTCTCATACCAGCATAATAGAGATCTACGACGTCAACCATATAAGGCTTCATATGGTGTCATATCAATACTTGTCTGATAACTATTGTTGTAGGAAAACTCTATTAAGCTAAACTGTAAGTCCCGGCTTCTGATAAATTGAAGAACACATGCCCTAAGCAAGTCCTCCAAAGTCTGTATAGTCTTTTTAGATTGTCCATGTGTCTGAGGGTGAAAAGTTGTGCTAAACTTTAACTATGTAACCAAGTCTTTATGTAGTCATTCCCAAAAATGACTTGTAAACTGGGGACCTCTATCAGACACAATTGTGGTTGGAACTCTGTGTAACCGTGCTATCTCATCTATGTAGATCTATGTAAGTTTTTCAGTAGTATAGGTTGTTTTAACAAGAAGAAAGCACCCCATGGAAAAGTACTCGGTCGAATGAAACCTTTCTCAAGCAACTCATGTAACTGTTTCTTGAGTTTTGCCATCTCAGCAGGCAACATCCTATAAGGTGTTTGGGCTATGGGTTGCGTACCCAATATTAGATTAATATCGAAATCAATCTCTCAAGGTGGAGAAATATCTAGAAATTCTTAAGGAAACACATCCTTGAATTCCCTTATAATAGGAACTTTAGAAAGACTAGGACTTTCTGCTTTGGTATCTACCACATGTGCCAAGAATGCTTCACATCCTTGTCGCATCAGTCTCTCAGCTACCATTGCTGATATTAGACATGTTGGAAGAATCTTTCTGTCCCCCTGAAAGACCCATGTCTCATTACGGTCTACGAACATAGCTTGTTTGGAACCACAATCCAAGACAACCTTATACTTTTCTAGGGTATCCATCCCAAGAATTACATCAAACATGTGCATCTCAAGTGGTATAAGATCCACCTGAATGTTGTGTAATGAAAAATAAAGAATATAGGGAGAACATACCTCCCGCAACATTGCAGATCTGACTAACAGAGTTTCTAATAACATATTATCTGCTCTACGACTGACAGTCATATTGCAGTCATGAATCACTTCTCAAGTGATAAAGGAATGTGTAGCACCCGAATCAATCGAAACAGATACGAAGTAGGATGAAGACATATCAGAATGAAACAATTCCATCTGACATGTCGTGACTCATGGATTGACTACTACCTTCGACTGATTCATAGCATAGAATATCACTGTTGCCTGTTGCCGACTCCGTACTCTGTTGTTTGGTGTAGATGATCCTACTTGGGACGCCTGTCCACGTCCTCGTTTGCCACTGCTAAACTATTGCCTCTGAGAGCCTTGTTGACTCTGCCTCAGTGGTTGGGTTACCTCCATGTCTCTAATTGGACATTCTCTTATCATATGTCCTTCCTGCCCACAATTGAAGCAGTTTCTGTCCTGATGTGGTCTAGATGGTCCTGTTACTAACATTGATGTCGTACTATGGGCTCCACTTGGCAGAAAATTACGACCTCTACCCTTGCTTGACATCTACTATGTCTGAGCACTGAACCTCTGTGATGCTAATGGTACAGGAAACCTTGGTTTCTTGAAACTTCTAGACCTCTGTCCCTGGAATTGGGTAGGTTTTTTCCTACTGTTAGCCTCACATTTCTCAGTCACAAACCTCTCTAACCTCATAACTGACTCCACAAAGGTGGCAAACCTCTTTCTATTCTCTAGAGAAGCTACAGTTGTGGATAACTCAGCATTCAGACCCTTCTCAAAACATTGAATCGTCTCATCCTCTGTAGTAGCCATGTATGGACAAAACCTTAGAAGCTCCATGAACTTAGCTTCATATTCACTAATCTTCATTGGTCCTTGCTTAATATGCTCAAACTGTGAGATTTTCTCATCCAGATAAGTCTTGGGAAAGTATCTATGACAAACTCACATCAGAACTCCTCCCATTCGACCTCAACACCTGATCTTTCCCTTCTTCAATGGCCCACCAATGGCCAGTGCTTCCTTTTAAAAGGTACACAACATGCCTAACTTTATCAATTTCTGGGATGCTAAGAATTCTAAAGGCTTTTTCCAACTCAGTGAGCCATAAATCTATGTCTGCTAGGTCAGTTGTACTGGCATATTCGGTGGCTCCTACCTAGTGTAAGCACTCAAAGGTATTACCAGACCCATGTCCCTCATTGGAAACTAGTACCCTAGGTGCTGGTGCTGGTGCTGGTGCTGGCATCTGGTCTGCCATAAGCGTTATTGTGGTCATGAACTGCCCGAAAAGAGCATGAAATGATGGGTTTTCTAGCATGGCTTCATCAAGATGGGGATTCTCAAGCATTGATTCCTCTCTTTCATGATCCCTTGTACCTCCTCCTGGTGCAGCAACACTGCTCTCAACAGCACGTTCTTCGTGTGCTCTAGCCATCTTTCAACTTCTTCTCTAATATGAGCAGAAGTCACTATAAGATAAACTGGAGGACACTAGAACAGACTCAACAACCTTAATCCTATGTCTCTTAAACTCAACGAACCTTAGGCTCTGATACCAAAAACTTGTGACGACTACTATCAAACTGATAGCCAAATCACACAGTAATTATACGGAATAACCATTAGCAGCGGATTAACAAAAATCACTAAAAATTAGTACCATTTTGTAGAGAGATCCATTGCCAGGAAACTCTTAAAGAAAGAACCAAAGTAATATATACATCATGGTTCACATTGTACATATATTGTACCATCTCATCTTGAGGATATCATATACTAGTTGATTTGCCCAAACATATCCAGAAGCAACATAAAACCTCAAGGAATACAAGACAAAATCTCAGATTGTTTATAAAACCATTACATACTAACTCCCAAGGACCTAAGAATATAGATACGACACATAGGACTTCTATCTACAAGACACTACATACAACACACTCAACCTGAGCTATTACTACAATCAATGTTGATGTTGTCCTCCCTCTACAGTACGGTCTCTACCTCCTCATCTACATCCACCTAAAAATGTTGGGACCAACAGGGTGAGACAAAAGTCCCAGCAAGAGATATAACTCTCTGCCAACAACATTATTATCACATGTAAACAATATAAAATTGAGCAGAGGATCTTTTATAAAAATAATCAAGATTAATCACTATTTATAAATAGAATAGAGCAATATCATCTTTTAAAATAATGCAACTATCTATGATAGAGCAATAAATCATCTATTCACTTTATAAGGAATACGAAGAACATAGATAAGATTGATCCATTTAAGATGTATAAAAGTAGTGTAAGATCAACCAATGTTTCTGTATTCAATCCTTAAGCAAATACACTACACGGCTGATTACATATTTACAATCACACTTATGCCCTGAGGAGATGAGGTATACTGCTCATGCTCCAACCAACCACCGCTTAGTCAAAATTGGTACCATACAAGGTCAAAGGAAGAGCCAACTTCCAAGTCCTCACATGTCTCGGTCAGTATGAGACCACTGGCAGTGACATCATGTGTCAAACTACAATTAGATTGCTAGGGTATAGTGGCATCTTTACTATAGAGTTACAGCCGCAACATGCACTCTCTTTGAGGAGATCACACAACAACCCTGGTATATTATCTTCGGGGAGATCACACAAGAACCCCCAGTATATGATGATGAGGGAAAGATCACACTGCAATCCCTATTTGGATGTAAGGATATTCTCGCCCATTACCCCCACATATTCAAAAATATACTCTAAGAGTTAAACTCATTTCACCATTCACCAAATTCTAACATTGAATGGATCTATGGCCAGGGCAACTACATGATAAGGTTTCACTTGATTAATTAGGTGCATTACAATATCTTTTAGCATCAACCAAGTTACAAGCATAAATTATAACATATGCTACAAAGAAAGGTGTAATGCATTTATCAAGTACTTTCATAATCTTTGGAACACATTGAATGCATAACACTCAGGATCTCAGTTCCTTATCACATTTCTGGGGATTCTCATCCCTTAACATTATCATCATCATGATTGCTAGGTCTGGGTATTCAAACTGTTAGTTCATCACTGAACATTGTCACCTCTTATCAGGTAACTATTACCTCTACGTCCTCAGACCCAGGTATACATTATACTTGTTGCACAAGTATTTCACATGGCTCACAAGGCCCATTTAATCTATATCAAATGAAACATCATAGCTCATACATGTCTATGCTCATAATATCATGATACCTGCATGGTTAGTATTTCATGATAAAAATAATATCAAGTACATATCATCACCATGCAATACAAGAGAAATACAACCTTCCCATTATTAGGGTTAGGGTTTCCCTTTTTAGCCAATTAGGGTTTCAAGTTTATATTATAAAGAATCAAAACCCTAATTCATAGCTCCACACATACTAGGGGCATACATTGATATCATAAGTATTCAATCATACTTATTTATTCTCATCGTTCATCATTAAATGATTATCACACAAAGTATAAGTTTCTTTCTCATCCTCACTAGAATATTGATTACATCATACTTTTTATTAAGTTGGCTCGACCCTTTGCTCAAGGTACATTGGCCTACACTTATCAAAATGCATTAAACTCTTTACATCTTAATGAATCATTTGATATAACACACTTCATGTGTTACTCAATAAAGTATATCGGATTTGAGGTGCTTACCTTTATATTGTTTTTGAGGTGCTTCCACCATATTGGGCAAGAGGTGTGTGCTTACCACCATATTGGGCAAGAGGTGTGTGCTTATCACCATATTATCCAATAGGTGTGTGCTTATCACCATATCGTCCAAGAGGTGTGTGCTTATCACCATATCGGGCAAGAGGTGTGTGCTTTTCACCATATCAGGCAAGAGGTGTGTGCTTCCACCATATCGGGCAAGAGGTATGTGCTTCTACCATATTGGGCAAGAGGTGTGTGCTTTCACCATATCGGGCAAGAGGTGTGTGTGTGTGTCACTTATATTGGGTTACTCAAGTGTAGAGTTTTGTATATCGGGTTAGACCCTTATGATCATACCTTTCCAAACCTTCAAAGTATCAACCTACCATGTGTTGAGTGACAGCCTAGACAACTGGTTAGTCCTTTTTTAACCAACCCAAATGAACAAAATGATAGGGCTATGGGGTTATAAGGTATAATAGATTTCATATTACCATCTTGGGTTTCATTACCATATCGGGTTAGAGGTGCTTCAACCCGATATCGGTTTGTGCCATGATGATGTCATCATCATCAAGCTCTAGACTTTCACCCCTTACTATTATAGTTCATGGACAACAGTCCTATGCAACTATTAGAACTCATAGATTCATCAATTATTCAAGACAAATCAAAATTGAAACTAGATCAACAAGTATAGCAAGATTGAAGGTGAATAATAACATGATTGGGTTCAAGTTATATAACCCGCCTCAAGAACAAATTCAAAGATCCAAAGCTTCACGTTCCCAAGGTTGAAGATGAACCTATCAAATATCCAAGACTTGTTCACAACTCCTCTATATGCAAAGAATCACCATAGATAAGAACTTGGTGAAGAAGAAATGAAAGGAAGAATCACAACCCGAGAATCATGCTTCAACCAAGGTTGAAGATGACCATGGATTCACCTTAAGCTTAAGGCTAGAGATCCTACTTGCTCCTCAACTACTATGCATGATATCTAAGAGAAAGAGAGTTGTAGGATTTAAAAAGTTTCACTAGTAGGTGAAAGGAGTGGTATATATAATTGAGGCTCATGAGAGAGAGTGTATAAGAGGTGTCATCATCTTATACTACTAGGTGACACATGTCAATGCATGGGTTGACACGTTTCCATTCATGCACACATATTTATCTTGACATGCAAAACTCTTGGGGATAATCTAGGGATAAGATTTCATCCATTAGTTATCTTGTTGAACAAGATATTTCAACCCAACATCACTTTATTCACAAACCAATACAATTTTTCCAAGGAAAGTTGTAAACTGATATCCATCGCCTTATTGAGGTGCTTAACTCATCATGGCCTTTTACAAGAGTTGATAAAATGGTATGGGACCTCCTATATGGATTCTTGGCCAATAGGCACTCCCATATAAGCTCTACAACTCAATACAACTCAATTTAGGGTTTCAACTATACAACTCTTCTTGGTCTTTTCATCACCAAGAATACCATCACTCAAATATGATTCAAACATGGAGACTCTTTATTTATCTCTCCTCTAGATGATGCCAAGAGAGAGTAAGGATTCTCTAGATGTGGTAATTTGCATATCAACCCTACATTTTGGGTAAATAGCAATTTGCACCAAAATTGGTACACAAGGCACAAGCATTATTCAAACAAGCTCCAACTTGGAACTTAGGCTTTCCACAAGCCACCCCTTAGAATAATTCTCTCTCTTATGATGATAAATCACTTTAGGCACGTTCAACATGTGAAATATTGCAATATAACCCCTCATCTTGGGTAAATTGCAATTTACACCCAAACTATCATATAATGCACAAACAATTTGCAAATAAGCTCAAACTTGAAAATTAAACTCTCATTGAGTCTTAATTACTTTTTAAAAGATTAAAACAAGTTTATAAATAACTTACTTAAGAAAAACTTCCAGGTTTATGCCATAAACCAGGTCAGGCATGTTATAGCCTACATATTGAACTGGCTAGGAGACCAAAACTAGGTAGGGCATGAATCTGGTTTAGGCCCTTACTTGCATAGAAGTGGTAGGGTTTGGGGAGGAATAGGTTCTTCCATAAAGTCTCCTAAATGCCACAATAAAAAGGGATGCACATTAAATTCACCCCTCCTTAAGAGTTTGTATAAAGTGCCCCTTCAAGGCAGCAGTTGCATTACATCTACAAGGGCATATGCGGTTCTTTTTCTGCAAACAATACATCATAAAAGAGAAGGATTTTTAGCCTGAATCACCCATTTGTGTCTTGGAGTGTGTTACCTCATCATCATTCCCCTATAATCTCTTGATTTTTAGATGAGATTACCTATAAATATAATTTGTTTGCTAATGATGTGGGCCATGTCTAATATGTGACTAAAGTGGTAAGTGTCAATCACTTCCTATTTGAGATGTGGTTGTGGCTATGTTAGAATAAGATCTATCATACAAAGACAACGGGTGCCTAGACGGTCTTAAAGTGAAAGATTATTTCACAGTGCCTACATCCTAGCGGACATTGATTTTTATAGTGTATAGATATACTTCTAGTGTGACGACTGCTATCAAACTGAGAGCCAAATCGCACAAGAATTACGCAGAATAACCATTAGTAGCAGATTAATGAAAATCACTAAAAATTAAAACCATTTTGCAAAGAGATCCATTGCCAGGAAACTCTTAAAGAAAGAACCAAATCAATATATACATCATGGTTCACATTGTACATACATTGTACCATCTTATTTCAAGGATATCATATACCAGTTGCTTTGCCCAAACATATACATAAGCAACATAAAACCTCGAGGCATACAAGCCAAAATCTCATATCATTTATAAAACCATTACATACTAACTCCCAAGGACCCGAGAGTACAAAGATGACACATATGACTTCTATCTACAAGACACACAGACAACACACTCAACCTAAGCTGTTACTGATGTCCCTATTGCTGTTGTCCTCGCTCTAGCGTACGATCTCTGCCTCCTTGTCTGTGTCCACCTAAAAATGTTGGGACCAATAGGGTGAGATAAAAGTCCCAGCGAGAGATATAACTCTCCATCAACAACATTATTATCACAGGTAAATAGTATAAAACTGAGCAGAGGATCTTTTATATTAATAATCAAGATTAATAATTGTTTATAAGCAGAATAGAGCAATATCATCTTTTAAAGAAATGCATCTATCTATGATAGAGCAATAAATTATCTATTCACTTTATAAGGAATACAAAGAACACATATAACATCTATCCATTTAAGATGTATAAAAGTAGTGTAACATCAACCAATGTTTCTATATTCAATCCCTAATCAAATACACTACACGACTGATTACATATTTACAATTACACTTATGCCCAGAGGAGATGAGGTATACCGCTCATTCTCCAACCGACCACCGCTTAGTCAAAATCGGTTCATACAAGGTCAAAGGAAGAGTTGGCTTCCAAGACCTCACCTTCCTCAGTCAGTACGAGACCACTGGCAGTGACATCGCGTGTCAAACTACAATTACCTTGCCAGGGTATAGTGGCATCTTCGCTATAGAGTTATAGTCGTAGTATGCACTCTCTTCGGGGAGATCACATAGCAACCCCAGTATATTCTCTTCAGGGAGATCACACAGAAACCCTGGTATATGAGGGAAAGATCACACATCAATCCCTATTTGGACGTAAGGATATTTTCACCCATCACCCCCACATATTAAAAAATATGCTCTCTGAGTTAAACTCATTTCACCATTCAGCAAATTCTGACACTGAATGGATCTATGGCCAGGGCAACTACATGATATGGTCCCACTTGATTAATTAGGTGTGTTACAGTATCTTTTACTATCAACCGAGTTACAAGCATAAACTGTAACAGATGCTACAAAGAAAGGTGTAATACATTTATCAAGTACTTTCATAATCTTTGGAACACATTGAATGCATAACACTCGGGATCTCAGTCCCTTATCACATTATTGGGGATTCTCATCCCTTAACATTATCATCATCATGATTTCTCGATCTGGGAATTCAAACCCTTAGTTCATCACTGAACATTGTCACCTCTTAGCAGGTAACTATTACCTCTAGGTCCTTAGACCCGCATATTCCTTATACTTGTTGCACAAGTATTTCACATGGCTCACAATGCCCATTTAATCTGTATCATATGAAACATCATAGATCATACCTGGATATGCTCATCATCTCATGATACCTACATGGTTAGTATTTCATGATAAAAACAATATAAAGTACATATCATCACCATTCAATACAAAAGAAATACAACCTTCCCATTATTAGGGTTAGGGTTTCCCTTTTTAGCTGATTAGGGTTTCAAGTTTATATTATCAAGAATCAAAACCCTAATTCATTGCTCCACACATATTAGGAGCATACATTGATATCATAAGTATTCAATCATACTTGTTTATTCTCATCGTTCATCATTAAATGATTATCACACAAAGTATGAGTTTCTCTCTCATCCTCACTAAGATATTGATTACATCATACTTTATTAAGTCAACTCAACCCTTTTCTCAAGGTACATTGGCCTATACTTATCAAAATGCATTAAACGCTTTACATCTTAATGTATCATTTGACATAACACACTTCATGTGTTACTCAATCAAGTATATCGGATTTGAGGTGCTTACCTCCATGTTGGTTTTGAGGTGCTTCCACCATATCGGAAAAGAGGTGTGTGCTTCCACCATATTGGGCAAGAGGTGTGTGGTTTCACCATATTGGGAAAGAGGTGTGTGCTTCCACCATATCGAGCAAGAGGTGTGTGCTTTCACCATATCGGGCAAGAGGTGTTTGGTTTCACCATATCGGGAAAGAGGTGTGTGCTTCCACCATAACAATCAATAGGTGTGTGCTTCCACCATATCGATCAATAGGTGTGTGCTTTCACTATATTGGGTTTCATTACCATATCGGGTTAGAGGTGCTTCAACCTGATATTGGTTTGTGCCATGATGATGTCATCATCATCAAGCTCTAGACTTTCGTCCCTTACTGCTCTCGTTCATGGACTACAATCCTATGCAACTATTAGAACTCATAGATTCATCAAATATTCAAGCAAAATCGAAATTGAAAGTAGATCAACAAGTATAACAAGATTGAAGGTGAATAATAACATGATTGGGTTCAAGTTATATAACCCACCTCAAGAACAACTTCAAAGATCCAAGCTCCAAAGCTTCACTTTCCCAAGGTTGAAGATGAACATATCAAAGATCCAAGACTTGTTCACAACTCCTCTATATGCAAAGAATCACCATAGATAAGAACTTGGTGAAGAAGAAAAGAAAGGAAGAATCACAACCTGAGAATCATGTTTCAACTAAGGTTGAAGATGACCATGGATTCACCTTAAGCTTAAGGCTCGAGCTCCTCCTTGCACCTCAACTACTATGCACGATATCTAAGAGAAAGAGAGTTGTAGGATTCGAAAAGTTTGACTAGTAGGTGATAGGAGTGCTATATATAATTGAGGCTCATGAGAGAGAGTGTATAAGAGGTGTCATCTCCTTATACTACTATGTGACACATGTCCTTGCATGGGTTGAAACATGTCCATGCATGCACATATATTTATCTTAACATGCAAAACTCTTGGGGATAATCAAAGGATAATATTTCGGCCATTAGTTATCTTGTTGAACAAGATATTTCAACCCAACATCACTTTATTCACAAACCAATACAACTTTTCCAAGGAAAGTTGTATACTGATATCCATAACCTTCTTGAGGTGCTTAACTCATCATGGACTTTTCCAAGAGTTGAAAAAATGATATGGGACCTCCTCTATGGATTCTTGGCTAATAGGCACTCACATATAAACTCTACAACTCAATACAACTCATTTAGGGTTTCAACTATACAACTCTTCTTGGTCTTTTCATCACCAAGAATACCATCACTCAAATATGATTCAAACATGGTGCTTATTTATTTCTCTCTCCTATAAATGGTGCTAAAAGAGAGTAGAAACACTCTAGAAGTGGTAATTTTCTATCAACCCTACATTTTGGGTAAATTGCAATTTACACCAAAATTAGTACACAAGGCACAAGCATTATTCAAACAAGCTCCAACTTGGAACTTAGGCTTTCCAAAAGCCACCCCTTAGCATCATTCTCTCTCTTATGATGCTAAAGCACTTGAGGAACGTTCAAAATGTGACATATTGCAATATAACCCCTCATCTTGGGTAACCCTCATCTTGGGTAAATTGCAATTTACACCCAAACTACCATATAATGCACAAACAGTTTGCAAATAAGCTCAAACTTGAAAATTAAACTCTCCTTGAGTCTTAATTACTTTTAAAAATATGAAAACAAGTTTATAAATAACTTACTCAAGAAAAAATTCTAGGTTTATGCCATAATCCAGGTCAGGGATGTTACAATTATCAACCCCTAATAGGGATTTCGTCCTCAAAATCTCAAGAGAAAAGAGAAGGGTACTTCCTCCTCATTTCTTCCTCCAACTCCCATGTGGCTTCTTAAATGCCATGGCAATTCTAGAGAACTTTCACAAGAACTATGTATTTCTTTTTCAACTTCTTGATTCTTCTGTCAAGAATCATCATTGGACCTTCCATTCAATTCTACCTCTACAGGTTGCAATACCAATTCTGTATCAAGTTGACACTTTCTCAACATAGATATATGAAACACTGGATGTAGTCTATATAGCTCAGGTGGCAACTCCAACCTATAGGCTACCTTTCCAATCTGTGTTGTCACTGGGTAAGGTCTCATAAATCTAGGAGCTAACTTACCCTTCTTCCCAAATCTGAGAACACCTTTTCAAGGAGAGACCTTAAGATACACTTTGTCTCCAACTTGGAATTCTAAAGGTCTATGACATTTATCAGCATATGACTTCTATCTATCCTATGTAGCCTTCAACTGTTGTTGTATTACTTTAATCTTTTCAGTTGTATGTTGTATTAATTCAGGATCCAGAAGTTGGTATTCTCCTATCTCATACTAGCATAACGGAGATCTACAATGTCTACCATATAATGCTTCATATGGTGCCATATCAATACTAGTCTGATAACTATTGTTATAGGCAAACTCTATTAAGCTCAAGTGTAAGTCCCAACTTCCTACAAAATAAAGAACACATGCTCTAAGCAAGTCCTCCAAAGTCTGTATATTCCTTTAAGATTGTCCATCTGTTTGAGGGTGAAAAGTTGTGCTAAACTTTAACTGCGTACCCAAGGCTTTATGTAGTCATTCCCAAAAATGACTTGTAAATAGGGGACCTCTATCAGACACAATTGTGGCTGGAACTCTATGTAACCGCACTATCTCATCTATGTAGATCTATGTAAGTTTTTCAACAGTATAGGTTGTTTTAACAGGAAGAAAATGTGATGACTTAGTCAACCTATCAACTATCACCCAAATGGAATCATGACTTTTGGTTGTTCAGGGTAGACCAACCACAAAGTCCATTGTTACGTGATCCCATTTCCACTACGGTATAGGTAAGGGTTGCAATGTTCCTGCAGGCTTCTGGTGTTCTGCTTTAACTTGCTGACACACTAGACACCGCATAACAAACTCAGCTGCATCCTTCTTTAAACTAGGTCACCAATACATATCTTTTAAGTTATGATACATTTTAGAACTCCCTAGATGTATTGCAGACATGGATGAATGAGATTCCTCCATAACTATCTTTCTTAAGTCATTAGCATCAGGTACTACCATCCTACCATGGTAACAAACTACCTCATCCTCTGACTCATGCAAATTGTCCCGTTTCTCACTACCATACTCTAACCTGATCTGTTGAATCACAGTATCAGCCTGTTGTACCTCTTTAATCTGTTGTCTCAGAGTAGGTTTCACATGCATCTTGGCCAGAAATCCTGCTAACAAAGATACTTTTAACTGTACATTTATTTGTCTCAAAGAGACAAACATGTCCCGTTTAAAACACATTAAAGAATTCAACTATGCTTTATCTATGGGTGGAGATGAAGATTTACTACTTCGTGCATCTGCCACTACATTATCTTTTCCCAAATGATAATTAATTGTACAATCATAGTCCTTGATTAATTCCATCCAGCGGCATTGTCTCATATTCAACTCGTGCTGTGAGAAGATGTACTTTAAGTTTGTATGGTCTGTGAAAATTTGGCACGTTTCTCCATATAGACAATGTCTCCAAATCTTCAACGCGTGGACCACTGTAGCTAACTCTAGATCATGCGTTGGATAATTCTCCTCGTGTTTCTTAAGCTGTCGTTAAGCAAAAGAAACTACATGATCACTCTGCATCAGCACACATCCCAGACCATTCTTAGAGGCATCACAGAAAACAATGTATCCCTTTCCCTACTTAGGTAAAACCAACACAGGTGCACTAGTCAACCTTTCTTTCAACAACTAGAAAGAATACTGAAACTTGTGATTCTAGAAAAAAGGAACCTCCTTCCTGGTCAACCTAGTTAGGGATAATTCTACAGTTGTAAAGTCTTTAATAAACCTTCTACAGTAACCTGCCAGACCTAGGAAACTACAAATCTCAGTTGGTGTCTTGGGCTATTCCCAGTCTAAATAGACTCCACTTTCTGTGGATCAACACTAATTCCTAAAGCAGATATAACATATCCTAGGAAAGACACTTCTGACTACCAGAACTCACACTTTCGAAACTTAGCATATAGCTTGTGTTGTCTCAACAAAGTCAAGGCTTGACAAAGGTGTTGTTCATGTTGTTGACCATCTCTACTGTATATCAGGATGTCGTCTATGAAGACCACTATGAACTGATCAAGGAATGGTCAGAAGATTCTATTCATTAGCTCCATGAATGCAGTCAGTGCATTAGTTAGTATAAATGACATAACTACAAACTCATAATGACCGTACCTTGTCCTAAATGCTGACTTAGGTATGTAACTCTCCTTGATACATAAGTGATGTTATCCTGACCTTAGATCTATCTTAGAGAACATGGTTGCACCACACAACTGGTCAAATAGATCATCTATCCTTGGCAGAGGATATTTGTTCTTTATGGTTACCTTGTTAAGCTGTCTATAGTCTATTCATAATCTCACAAACCCATCCTTCTTTTTAACAAAAAGAGCTGGAGCACCCCATGGGAAAGTACTCGGTCAAATGAAACCTTTCTCAAGCAACTCATGTAACTATTTTTGGAGTTCTTCCATCTCAGCAGACGCCATTCTATAAGGTGTTTGGGCTATGGGTTGCGTACCCAAAATTAGATTAATCTCAAAATCAATCTCTTGAGGTGGAGGAATATCTAGAAATTCTTCAAGAACACATCCTTGAATTCCCTGACAATAGGAACTTCAAAAAGAATAGAACTTTCTATTTTGGTATCTACCACATGTTCCAAGAATGCTTCAAATCCTTGTCACATCAGTCTCTCAGCTACCATTGTTGATACTAGACAGGTTAGAAGAATCTTTCTGTCCCCTTGAAAGATCCATGTCTCATTACTGTCTGCGAACATAGCTTGCTTGGAACCTGACCGACCTAAATCGCGCGTCCAAAAGGAGCGGATTTGAAGTAGTCAGACTTTTAAATAACCCGACTCTTAGGCCCCCACAACGATAACGGGGTCTGAAGTAGCGATCAGGGTCAAAGTACAGGGACAAGGGTGGTTGTGCTAAGAACGCGGAATCAACACTCTACACTCCGGTAAAAGAAGGGTAAGAAAATGTTCCCAAGGGAACGGTAGATCAAGAACGGTAAAACAAAAGAATAAAAGGAAACAAAATGCCACAAGAAAGTGTCATAAAGAAAAAGCTATCTCTAACTGGAGTTACAAGGAAGATTTAAGGTTTTGGCATTTCATCAATTTTTAGGGGTTTTGTGCAACGGAACCTGAGGAGATAACACTATTGCCTAGGTAAGGAACCAAGGAAGAAAACTTAGGCATAACAAGCGACAACAGAAAACATCCAGTACCCATTCTCTCAAAGAGGGTACCTCCAACTAAGCACCAACACCCTCTCTCAAAGGTAGCGGACTTGGGTTGGAGTGGAAAGATAACTGAAGCAACTCCGACCCTGGGTACTCTCGTACTCCCTGATCGGACCAAACAGTAGAGTTACAACACCTCTCTCGAGGGAGTTGAAACGATAGCTAGTCAAAACATGATCCAAGCATACAAGCTAGCGTTCAGATGCTAAAAAAAAGAGAAACCATCCAACAAAAAGGGGGCCAAACACAAAACAATAGGTATTAAAACTCCACTAATTCCATTAGCATGAGTATTGTATAAAAGGTTTTAGTTACATTGTGTAATCTATACTACTATAAAAAGAGCGAGTTTGATGCTGTGCTCTCCTTGATTCACTCTCTTCTCTCCTTTTTTCAAGGAATTTTACTCCTACAAATATTTATTCTCACACTCTCCTATTAACTTTTATTATCTTTAATTCTATATTTCTCTCTCCATCCCACGGAAACGGTTCCTTGATTCTCTCTTTTCAAACAACCAACACAAATATCTTTTACCGTAGTGACCCTTTCACGGACAAGTCCTCTCTCCACACATTTCCAACAAATTTTATATATCACGTGCATGTGCACGTGTGCGTTCACTAGTAAATGAAAGTAAATGACAGTAAAAAGGGAAGCTAGGTATCACCTCCTTGATATAGGATGGCGATATACAACAGCAGACCCCTAAGGTGTCTCTAACCCGATACCGGGTGGGAGCTCTGACCGACATGCTCATGTCGGGCAGCCAACCCCTGTCGGGCGTCAGGTAGTGACGAGTAGGCATAACGGTCAAGGCTCACTACCCGATACGAACGTATCGGGGTACCACCCTCTCAGGTGGCACGCTGTGATGGGAAATCTGTATCGAGCTCGGTATTGTGCCAGGTTAAAGATAGCTTAGGTTCTCGGGTTCCTTGTATTGGGTGTAGGGGCGAGCTGTCTCGGGCAAGAGCCCATCTAGGAACCTGGCACATCGGGTGGCCTTCTTGGTCGTATCAGGCTGCTGTGGCTACCGGGACGGGTTCTAAGTGAACCACTCCCGCCCCTCTCGGGTAGGAGGTGTGCTCACCTAGTATCGCCGGGCACACCCTGGGAATGCGTCTCCCTAGATCCTGAAGCTTTCCAAAGTTAGCTTTCACTAGGGTTCTGACACATCCCATTAGAGTCATGTAGCTGCTATTTATAGGCAACAATTGGAAGAAGTTGTGGTTCTCCGGGCGCCACGTGTCCTCCATTGGTTCCATTAGTACGGCTTCGGGGATGATCGACATGCGTGTTGCCTGACACAGTGGGTGCCGAGTTGCAAACGTGTCGGGTGGGCGTCTGCCGGTGGGTGGCTCGTATCGCGCGACACGCTACATCAGGAGAGTAGTTGTGGCAGGTACATCTCCCCATCGGGTAAGCGGCGTATCGCCCGGCGGGGTCATCTTGTGAGACACACCTGTGTCATGCGGCAACTGTATTGGGCTGCTGTGCGACGGATAATGAGTGTGTCGGGCGACTGGTAGGAGGGTCGATGTAGGTAAACGATGTTCATGGGCCGGGACGGGCCTTTTTGGTGGAAAGACAAGGAACAACTCTGCAAAAGGATGCAAAAAATTGGTTAGAGCGTAGCGCATTTTAGTTTTATTCAAAACATAACAAAATTGATAGGAAAAATAGTTTAGAGGGTATTTTTGACAGCAAAATATAGGCCATGAATAACCCCAAAAAGGGTGTTATCAACTCCCCCAAACTTAGCATTTTGATTGTCCCCAATCAATCTGTACATATTTTAAGGCTTTGTTTTGTGATACTTCTTCAGAACCCGACATAGTCTTCGGACAAGGGGTTTGAGCGAGTAATGAGATGTCTTAATGAAAATTTTGTCTGACTACGAACAACAGACTTTATTTTTCCCGCCTTATTTAAGCAAAAATTCTCTCTTCAGCTTTGTCGAGACTTAGGTGCATGATTCTGAAGTTAGCTTTCACACCAAACAACTTTTGGGAATAGAAAGTTGGGTTTTTGGGTAGGCTTAAGGCTTTTTGGGTTTTTCTTGTTTCCCATCAGTCCATCCAGGTTCGGGTCCGTTAACGGGCGAGTGGTCCTTGCAGTCCAAGCCAGTGTGCTTTAGAGTAGTGATTTCACATCCTACGTACCACTGCCCCGGATCTACCATGCCTAAAGATGGGTACTTTTGAAAAAACAAGTGTATATATATATATTGGCACAACTCTCATGCTTTTATTCACCCTCATAAGGTTTTTCTCTCTTTTTGGGATTTTTGATGGGTAGGGAAACAAAAACAAGTTGCTATTTAGGAAGCTTTTTCCTTCACATACACATCTCTTAGCTGTTGCGAGATTATTTTTCAAAATTGGCGTAGAAAAGTTATAGCCTTTGTCGTTTGAGACTGCAATTTCAGAAAAACATAACAAAAACCTGCACCACCTTAGACACAGAGAAAACAAGTTGGGAGAAGTTGTATCTAATTTTTACTATAGAGTGTCTTTGTACAATTGTATACAGATAAGGGGTTGTATATGCACTATATTGTATCAGACTTGTATATGTATATATACATAGAGTATGTTTAAGAGAAAAAGGAAAGACAAAATGAGTACCTCCCTCACTGATATATAGTACCCCCCCCCAAACTTACCCCACACTCTGTCCCAAAGTTGTGAGATAAGTAAAGGAGCATAGTGATAATTCAGTGAGGGTTTAGCTGGAGAGCGCGCCTCCTTCAGATACAAACTCCCACACATATTCTCCACCTTTGCTGTGGTAGTCAATGTGATGGAGCTTGTCAGGTGTTTGTTGCAGTGCTACTGAGCTATAGATCCATTCCAGCACGTAGATGCCACAGTCGTTGGATTGTTGAGCTTGTTGTGGACTGCTGTGGCAGAATTAGAGCTCGTGCCATTTGTTCACTGTATCCTTCAGGAATGGCTGGATCAGTGCTGCCACCTCGATGTAGTATTTTCTTTCTAGGCGCTCGAGGGGTGTCAACGCGGTTGATGTACACTGCACCAGATGATCTTTGTTGCTGTCTGAGCTGTTGTAGAAGATTGTTGCTCGTGGGTGAGCGTACATCGTCAGGAGCATCCAGTGGTTGTAGTGCAGGATAGGGAAGAAGATGATATGTGACATTCTACTCTCTGTCTCTGCCAGAAAAGATTGCTTTGCTCCTGACTCATCAGCTAGGCAGATGTCGTTGAACAACATTGGACGGGCAATGTATGCGTGTTCAAACTTCTTCTATAGTATCTGGATGTATGTTTCCGCCACCGACATTGCCAAACATCCTCTTGCCTTTATCACGTCCCGAAGATCATCGAATGGGACTATGATGTCTTTTGCCTCATATATGATGTCTGCGGAGTAGAATCAGCCAGCTTATTTAGAATTTCCTTGACCTGTTCCTCAGTTAGGGTAGAACATGAGGAACGGTCAAAGTTTTTGATCCTTTCTTCTGAAACATCAGGCGAAGTAGAGTCTTTAGTTGTAAGGATCTCACGCAGAACATCCAACTGCTTGCCTACCCCATAGACGCCTGTGGAAATCTCGGCCGCTTCCTCTGGAGGGCTGCTGGGTTGGGAGGATTCAACTTTGTAATCACTGTCCAACAGCTCTTCTGGGATGCCTGCGTCCCAGAAATAGCACTTGTCCTTGATCAGCATCAGCACGTAGATGCTCCTGAGCTGATAGAAGTTCTGGTTGCTGAGTTGCCTTATGAATCCAAAGACATGGAGCAACTCTATGGTACGGAGGACTATAAATGTGTTGTTTCCTCTTCCCTCTTCTTCTTGGATGGGGAAGTCTCCGATGCTGAAGAAATTCCAAACGCCGGAGTGGCGTTGGATTCCATGTTTGATCACTTGGAGAAGACGCAGTGGAAGGAGCCTCAAGATCTTGTCTTCGCGGTGTATGAAGGTGTGTCCTGAGCATGGAACCTCCACGTTGCAGTAGCTGAGAAGCTGGACGTCATGATGTTGGAGGTCCGCCATGCACATGAACCAATTCTTTATGTGCTTGTAAGGGGCCAACACCAGGTTTGCGTTGTGGTCTTCAATATGCTTCAGCATGTTGGCCACTAGCATAGAATCATATGACCCCATCATCAGTCTTCTTGCCAAGGCTAGGGTGGTAGTGTAGATCGGTTGTCGGCCTGTCCTGTTGCTGAGATTCTCGGGTATAGCGCCTTCCAAGACCCTGAACAGCTTCTTGGAGATGATGGCTGGCGAGCAAAATATGCTCCTCAGCTCCCCTCGTCGTGTAGAGAATTACCCGTCCCTCCAGACGACGTCTTCTTCATCAGCTTGTGACCTCAGGACCTTGTTTAGCAGTTTTTGGTCTCTGATCGTCAAGTATCCAATGGCTTTTCTTTCAAAATCTGCCATCTCGAAGGAAAGGATCTCCGACAGTGCAGAAAACTCATCTACTGACAAACTCCTTCTTCTAGGGGGGTGTCTGTCATTAACACAATAGATGTACCCCCTTTCTCCCTCTGATTCGTCAGAAGAGTCCTCCCCGACGCTGATCGATTCGTCGTTGTCTTCAGCTTTGTCCAGGGAGGCTGAGGGAGCAGCTTCTTCCATGCCGTGGGAGCTCACCTGTCCTGCTGGAGCCCCGTCAGCTGTCTTATGCATCGTCCCTTCCTCGGGCGTTGTGGATGGCCCGCTGGAGGAGGAAGGAGACGAAGTCCTGGGTGAGGATGTTGACGAGGAGGACTGGGAGCCTGAGCCAGGAGGTGATGGAGACCTCCTTGGCTGTCTTGAATGCGGATGGTCGTCCCTCTTATTTAGCCTTTCCTCAACGGAATCAAGGCACTGGAGCACCAGATGTAGTGTTGCATTAAGTGTCTCTAGTTGGCGGGAAGGCCAACTAGAGTTAGCAGCTGCCACTCCTATTCACTAAGCCTCTGCTAGAAAATGGAAAATTTACGGGTAAAGGAAGAAAAGGTAAATGAGTGGTTGCTCATTACCTCCTATAAATGGTCAAATTCTTGACCAAGGATCTCGCCCAAACACGGAGGTGCTGCATCAGATCGCCCCCTCGATCTCATGACGCTCCTCACGTGTGAAGGTCAGCCTGATGACTGCTCGAATTCAGGCGGGTCTGAGCCCATCTGTATTGTCCGCGAGTGCGTCACTTCAGGGTGAGTCGTTAGCACCTTCGTGGCCGCCTCTGCCTCGCATGTCGGTGTTTGTCGAAAAGGGTGCAAGGTGGGTGGCCGTTGTTCTATCATCTGGTTGTCGGTGACCTCCTCTACAGCTATCATCGACGACGTTGGCAGCGGCGTGGGCTATGCAGCCCTGAGCTCCGTCTCGAGGAGCTCAGTGAACGCCCCATTGTTGGTGTCTGACTGTACCATCTCCTCCGCCATTGAAGGTGAAATAGAAGTTTCGGGAACTATGGATGTCTCTCCCACGGTAGTTTCCCTCGGGGCTATCATCGTTGTCTCAGCCCCGGTTGTCTTGACGACCTCCATGATGGCCATTACTTCTTCTACAGCTGCGGCTGTTATTGTTGTGGCGGCCGCGGCTAGGATAGGAGTAGCGACGACAACTTTATCAGTGGCTGCCGCCGGTTGTGTGAGGGTGGTGGGTGGCTCGGCAGGGATTGTGAAAGATTTGTCCTGTCGGGCATCGAGAGGGATTGGCCCACCCGTTGCAGCCACCCTTTCTTGTATTCTGGTGGTGGAAGCGTAAGCGGCTTCAACCTCCAACGAATCGACTTCTGCTTCGGTGAAGACCAACTTTTCTACATCATAGTTGATGCAAAACGGGAGGGGTAGAAGCTTGGAAGTTCTTGCAAACTTGTAGAAGTAGCGTCTTCCCTCCTTCTTGATAATGTTTGGTCGTTGTAAGAACTTCATGTCGATACTGTCATCACCTCTAGTTCTTGACAGGCTGTGTGGCTCCCTTAGGTACCCCAACCCTGCCGCGATCAGATTGACGATGCCACCCATGCAATACTCCTTAGTGGCATCCTTTATGGGGTAAAGCATGTTCAGCAAGAAGCATCCCAAATTGACCACCTTGCCCTCCATCATGTACCACATGAGATGGAGTTCTTCGGTGTAGATGTTGCTCGTCTCCTACTTGCTGAAGAGGATACAAGCCACTATCTTGTGGATGATCCTCCATAAGTAGGAGTGGATGGCCGCCACTTTGCTTCTTGGCTTGTAGTTTCATTCGCCGGTCAGTTTCTTCCAGACGCTGACCGGGTTGAAGCCATCACCCTCGCCAAGCATGGCACCATTGTTCAGTATCTCCATCTCAGCTTCTTAGGAGGAGAATATCTTGTTGAGAAGCTTTTCTAAGATCTTGTGCTCAATGTTGTATAACCGGCCCTACATCCGGTCTGCTCCTCTGAATCTCTCCACTTCCTCTGGCCTGTTCTGGACTCATCGGAGGGAGGACATGAACTCCTTTGTGAGCTCAGTATATGATCCGGATAGGCCGAATCATATTGTCTTCAACCTTGCAGCCCCCAAGATGTTGTCCAGTCTATTGAAGATACTGATGTGGTGGAAGGATGGCTGGTGGGTGAATTGGGTTGGACGGTAGATCTTGACCGCCAACTCCGTGTATCTCTGTTGATGCTCTTCGTCCCTGGGCACGAACCGTCCTGGAGAGTGAGCCAGAGGTTCTGCTGCCATTGAAGGGGATGCCGCCGCTTCTGTCCTTGATCTCTTCTCGGCCCCAGACGTCCCCGCTGAGTCGGGGTTTGGGTACTTCTGCCCGGCTGTAGTGGCTTCTATTGTGGCCTCAGGGTTGATCCTCCGGTCGTTCTCATCTACTTGGACGACTATCTACTTTGTGCGGGCCATTTCTGTAAATATCAAACAAAAGTATGTTAAGTAATATTATTGTTGAATGGGTAACCTTGTCTGATATCGGGCGGCACAGTTGTGTCGCCTAATACAAGGAATGTGATATCTTGAAAACCCAAGATAGGTTAAGACTACACCAAGCCTATCATAAGCAAGTCGATATCGGGCAGGGGTAAATTAGTATTATCGCCCGATAGGGGTCTGGCCGATATGGTGCCTGATATCATGCATCGTTAACAAAATGGGACCTGCCTGATAAGGTTGTATGATATGACCCTTGCACGATACACGTGTCGCCCGATACAAGATCGGAGGCCGATATGGCTACAGGAGTCAGAACTCAAAACTTATCACGTGATAGGGGTGGTATGGTAAAAATAAAGAATTGCCCGATACGATCTCATGAAAAAGGTGTCTTCCGATACGGATGAACTGAAAGGCGATACATGCTAAAACCTTATTAAAACAAAACTGGGTGACCAGGGTCCCACTCGATACCAGGTATCGGTCGGACGTGTGATAGATGTGTGTCACGTGACAAGCGTGCGTCGCGCGATATGAAAAAGAACTCAAGTCTTGTGCCTGACACGGGTATAACAAAAAAGTACTGGATACGCTATGCCCGACACGAGTTACATGACATGATAGGCGTGTCGGGCAACTCGCGCGATACATGTATCGGGTTATACCTTTATCGTCTGAAGGTCGTGACGGGAGACATTGGAGCGGACAGAATGTTGGCTGACACGAGAGATGAAGTGAGAGAGTTGAATGTGTGATACGGGAGTAGGTGAAAAACTAAATGCAAGTGCACAACACGATTTACTATAGTCATTATTTATAACGACTGATTGCAGGGGTAAACTAGGTAAAAACAGGGCACACGTCGTGCAGAGAGACAAATCATTCCCGATGTACGGTCTAATCTGTCACTTCAAGAGTCGATATGGCTTCTTAGGCATGCTTCGCGCCTCGTGGCTCGCGTGTTGCGCGATACATTGCTTGGCACGAGAATGCATGCCCGATACGAGCGCCAATTTCCTCCTCATCTCTTCCTCAAGCTCCCACGTGGCTTCCTCAATGCCACGATGATGCCAAAGAACCTTCACAAGAACCAGGTCCTTCCTCTTCAACTTCTTCACTCTTCTGTCGATGATCATTACTGGACCTTCTTCATATGTCACATCTTCATCCAACTCAACCTCAATCGGTTGTATCATTGTCTCTATGCCGAGATTACTTTTCTTTAGCATACTAACATAGAACACCAGATCTAACTTGTGCAACTCTGGCGGTAGTTCTAACTTGTAAGCTACCTTGCCAACACGTGCTATTACCGGATATGGCCCCATGTACCTGGGTGCCAACTTGCCTTTCTGACCAAACCTCAACACGCGTTTTCATGGTGAGACCTTGAGATACACCTTGTCTCTCACCTGGAACTTTAGAGGTCGTCGGCGATTATCTATATACGACTTCTATCTGCCCTATGCCGTTTTCAACTATTGTTGTATCACTTTGATCTTTTCTGTTGTCTGCTGCACTAACTTAGGACCCAAAAGCTGATACTCGCCATACTCATACCAACATAGAGGAGATCTACACTTCCTACCATATAAAGCCTCATAAGGTGCCATGTCGATACTCCATTGGTAACTATTGTTGTAGGCAAATTCTATCAAGTTGAGATGCACATCCCAACTGCCTAGGAACTACAAAACACAAGCTCAGAGAAGATCCTTCAAAGTCTGAATAGTCCTTTCAGACTGTCCATCTGTCTGTGGATGGAAAGCGGTACTAAATCTCAACTGCGTTCCCAACGCTTTGTGCAGTTGTTCCCAAAAATGACTCGTGAACTGGGGACCTCAGTCGGAGACTATTGTTGCAGGCACACCGTGCAAACGCACTATCTCATCCACATATATCTGAGCAAGTTTTTTTGTTGTATACGTTGTCTTTACATGTATGAAATGAGCAGACTTCGTCAACCTATCCACTATCACCCAAATGGAATCATGATTCCTAACTGTCCTTGGCAGACCAACTATGAAATCCATGGTTATATGATCCCATTTCCACTGTGGTATCAGCATGGGTTGCAACATACCTACTAGTTTCTAATGCTCAACCTTGACTTGTTGGCATACCGCACACTTAGCTACAAACTCGGCCACACATCTCTTCAAACTTGGCCACCAATACAGATCCTTTAGATTATGATACATCTTGGTGACACCTGGATGAATAGCATACATCTATGTGTGTGCTTCCTCGAGCACTAACTTCCTCAAATCGTCAACATCTGGGAGCACCATCCTATCATGATAACAAACTATTCCATCCTCGGAATCGTGGAAGACATTCCGCTTCTCACTGCCGAACTCTAATTTAATCAACAGAACTGTAGCATCTGCCTGTTGCACTTCTTTGATCTGCTGCCTCAACGTAGGTTTCACTTGCATCTGTGCCAACAGTCCTACCAACAAAGATACTTCCAACTGTACATCATCTGCCGCAAAGAGACAAACATATCCCGCATATGGAATATCAAATAACTTAACTGTGCCTTCTTCATGGGAAGAGAAGAAGGCTTTCTACTAAGCACATCAGCTACCATGTTTGCCTTACCAGGATGATACTCGATGGTGCAATCGTAATCATTGATCGTCTCCATCCAACGACGTTGTCGCATGTTCAGCTCACTCTACGAGAAGACATACTTCAGGTTCTTATGATCTGTAAAGATCAGGCACACTTCCCCATAAAGATAGTGTCTCCATATCATTAACACATGGACCACCGCTTCCAGCTCTAAATCATGTGTCAGATAACTTTCCTCATGTTTCTTAATATGTCGTGAAGCAAAAGAAACCACTTGATCTTCCTGCATTAGTACACATCCTAAGACTTTCTTGGAAGCATCACAGAAAACAACATAGCCTTTTCCAGGCTCTGGCAGCACCAACACTGGAGCACTAGTCAACTTTTCTTTCAAGTTCTGTAAAGCTTGCTGACAGCAATCATCCCAAACAAAAGGTACATCCTTCCTGGTCAACTTTGTCAATGGCAATGCGATTACACAAAAGTCCTTTATAAACCTCCGATGGTATCCTGCTAGACCCAGAAAACTATGAACTTTAGTCGGCATTTTTGGTTGCACCCACTCTGTAACTAACTCCACCTTGTTGGGGTCCACTCTGACTCCTTCCGTGGATATCACATGACCCAAGAAAGTCACTTCTTTCAGCCAGAACTCACACTTACTGAACTTGGCATACACTTGATGTTGGCGAAGGAGAGTCAACGCTTGTCGAAGGTGTTGTTCATGATGTTGACTATCTCGACTATAGATCAAGATGTCATATATGAAGACCACAACAAACTAATCTAGAAACGGACGGAACACCCTATTCATTAGATCCATGAAAGCAACAGGTGCATTGGTTAGACCGAACGACATAACCACAAACTCAAAGTGACCATACCTCGTCCTAAAAGTTGACTTTGGTATGTCCTCTGCCTTGATCCTCAACTGATGATATCCAGATCGTAGATCAATCTTTGAGAACACCGTAGCACCACGCAACTGATCAAACATATCATCTATCCTCAGTAAAGGGTACTTGTTCTTGATCGTGACTTTGTTCAACTGCCTATAATCTATGCACAGACGCATTGATCCATCCTTCTTCTTTATGAACAGAACTGGAGCACCCCACGACGATGTGCTTGATTTGATGAAACCTTTATCTAACAACTCCTGTAACTGCTTCTTTAGCTCTTCCATCTCAGCTGGAGCCATCCTGTAAGGTGTTTGAGCAATTGGTTGTGTCCCTGGAACTAGATTGATCTCAAAGTCAATCTCTTGAGGTGGGGGAACACCGGGGAAACTCATCGGGAAACACATCCTCAAACTCTCTGACAACTGTCACATCCGTAAGACTCAGACCTTTTGCCTCGGTATCCACAACATGAGCTAAGAAAGCCTTACATCCTTGCCGCAACAACTTCTCTGCCACCATGGCTGATACTAAACATGTCGGAAGAATCTTCCTATCTCCCTAGAAGATCCACTTCTCACCATCATCAGCAAACACCGCTTGCTTGGAACCACAGTCTAGCACAACCTTATACCTCTCTAAGGTATCCATCCCAAGGATCACATTGAATCCATGCATATCAAGTGGTATAAGATCCACTTGTATCTTGTGTCCCGAAAAAGATAGAACACAGGACAGACACACCTCTTGAAGCATCGAGGAACCATCAAGAGGGGTTTCTAGCAACAAACTATCTCGCTTACAACTAACAAGTAAAAGACAACTATTAAGCACACTACAGGCGATAAAAGAGTGTGTAGCACCCGGGTCAACCAAAACAGATACAAAGCAAGATGAAGACGAATTAGAATGAAATAACTCCATCTAACCTGCCACCACTCGCGGCTTGACTATCGCCTCCGGCTGACTCATAGCATAGAATCGAGCCGTCGCTTACTGTCCACGTCCTCTGCTTCCTTGAGAAGACGATCCAGCTTGTGACAATTGGTCGCATCTTCACCCTCTGACGCCACTAAACTGTTGTCTATCTGAACCTTGTTGATTCTGTCTTGGTTGCTGCGTCACTTCAACATCTATCCTTGGGCAATTTGACTTCAAATGCCCGGTCTGTCCATAGTGATAACATGACATATCCTCTAAATGTGGCCTAGATGGCCCTGTCATTGCTACTGAAGCTGTGTTGTAAGATCTGGATGGTGAACAACCACGCCCTCTTCCTTTACTTGGTGACCACTACGATGGTGCACTAGAACCTTACCTCACAGAAGGTGTAGAAAACCTCGGCTTCCTGTGGCTGTCAAACCTCTATTTCTGAAACTGAGCAGGCCTTTTCTTGGTCATAGCCTCTCTCTTCTCTTAGACTTACCATTCAATCCTTCGGAAAGACTCCACAAACATGGCAAACCGCTCTCAGTTTTCCAAAGCAGCAGCAGGTGTTGATAGTTCAACACTCAGACCTTTCTCAAACCGTCTGATTCTCTCGTCATTTGTTGTCACTATGTGAGGAGAAAACCTCATCAGGTCCATAAACTTGTCTTCATACTCAGTGATGCTCATCGATCCTTGGCGCAGATGCTCAAACTGGTTCATCTTCTCATCCAGATAGGTCTTCGGGAAGTATCAACTTACGAACTCCCGTCGGAAGACGTCCCAAACTATCACCTCTCCAGGCCGCTTCTCCTCCTCAATGGCCCACCAGTGGTCAACACTACCTTTCAAAAGGTAGACAGCGTGCTTGACTTTGTCTGCTTCGGGGATGTTGAGGATCCGGAAGGCCTTCTCAAGACCTGTCAGCCACAGATATGCATCTGCTGGATCAACCGCTCCAGCATAATCTGAAGCTCTGAATCAACAAAGTCGTTTGAAGGTCTTCCCAATACCTGAAGATTCACCATGGGGAGCATGTGCTCTTGGCGGAGGCACTGGTAATCTATCCACCATGTGATTCATCGTTGCCATTACCTATCCCATAAGGTGCTGGTAGACATGGTTCTAAAGAATGGCTGGGTCGATTTGGGGGACCTCAAGCACCCGATCTTCATGTGCCTGCACTCATGCTCCATCAACAAATGCAGCATCACTGCTCTCAATAGCATGTTCTTCATGATTTCTAGACATCTTTAAGCTTTATTTTTTGCTGGGGGCAGAAGGTTATTATGAGAAAATCTGGAAAACTCATAAGAACAAACACAAGCCTAGTCCTAGATCCCTGTAGACTCAGCGAACCTAGAGCTCTGATACCAAAAACTTATTGTGACATCCCGCTATCACACAGACAACGAAATGCCACGCGAAAATGTGTGGAACTTCCATAAACCACATATTACCAAAAACTTGGGTTAATTAAAACTGATTGTGGAAAATAGATAAACAAAGAAACTATTACATCCAAATCTTTATCCAGCAAGAAAACATGTTATATAAACATAAATAAACCTTGATATGTGTCCATAGTTCATAGGATCCAGCTGTCACATAGGAACAAAGAGTTCACCACTTGTTTATATACAGAACAGGCCATACCAGAACAATAGCAGGATAAACACAACTACATCAGCTATACATCGCGAGACGTCATCGAAACACTCCCAAGGACCTGAAAGTACAGGGATGACTCTAGGACTCTACTAACAAACAACCAAAACAGTAGCATATCTATCTCTTACCTCCTACTGTTCTCCCTGCTGCTCGACCGCAACCTCACGACCACCACCACGTCTAGCACGATCACCAAAAAAGGTTTAAAAGTAGCAGCGTGAGACACACAGTCCCAATGAGAAATATAACCCCCGCCGAAACTATAAAACCTCAAAGGAGAGCTAGAATAGATAAAGCAGGTAACTGATATAAGTAGCTCATATATACGGTATAATGACCAAAACTAGCTTGCCAATATATCCAAGAGGTATATAACCAGATATTTCTATATGGAACATGATTAACAAGATAAGCGTTATAAGAACTTATCACAAGATATGAGGAATGTACAAATAACAAGCAAGATATAACTAGTGCAACTATACATGCAAGGCCTCAACCAATGTTCCGTGTTTTTCCTTAAGCAATACATATTATATGGCTAGATTACAATTTTATTATGCCCTAAGAAAGTGAGCCATCCCTCTCAAATCCAACCTTCAGTTGTAAAGCCCAAAACCGGTACCATACAAGGTCATTGGGAGAGCCGGACTCCATGACCTCACCTCTTCGTGGTCAGTGCACGATATCCAAAGTAGGACCGCAATCGCTTGCTTGAGTGGCCTCAGCCACAGGGTTAGCTCACGCAATCTACCCTTTTTATCTAGACCACCCTTGGTACGTGTCACAGTGCTAGTATACCTTGAGCCACAGCCTAATCACCGTGATCTTAAGCCATGAACACATTCATGCTCTATCACACTGAGCCATGGGCCTGTTCACCATGCTCCAACCATACTGAGTCTATAACTGCAGTTTCACTCTAATCCTCCTACTTTCGACTAGGAGAAACCCTGCATATACAACAATATGCGCTCTAGGTAATCCCACAGGATAAACCCATTTCATCATCACCAGCTACTGACGATGATGGATCTATGGCCAGGGCAAAACTACATGAAATGTTTCACTGTAATTAATTAGTATGTTTTAGGTGAATTGTTGAGGCAACCAAGTTATAAAACATAAACAACATTATGTCACATCATTACTGTCATCATCACATTACCATGGGATCCCAATCCCTCATCACAGAATGCCACTGCCTCTCAAGGCATCATCATCATACATCATCATCTTGGGATAGCAATCCCTTATCTCAGCATCAGAGTATAACACCTCAACTAGGCACTCAGCCTTTATCAGGTCAACAGACCTTTCTCATCATACTGGTGATACATGTTATCTCATCAACAAGGATTATCATCATTCAGTGTTATACAAAACACATACACCTCATAGCTCTTACCTATCTATGAGTTCATTTGATACACCTGCATGGTTAGTATGTATATCAGGAGAGATAACTGGATCACCAAACATAGATCTTAGAGAACATAGTATTATTATCATGCCATTCAAACTTAGGGAGCATATGATTAAAACCACATCCATTATTGTGATCATATGGAGTATAAAGTGGTATCTGCATGTCTGACAATTAAATTAGTGTTATCAAACCGTGAGCATCCACTATGCCCTATATCTTATTAACATAACCATTATATTATTATCTTACTTAGGTAACAAACATATCACTGGTCACAACCTATCTTTCATATCTCAACAACTGCTTAACCAAAGATGTGGGCCCAAGATAATAGGTTCACCAACCTAGAGTTCCTGATATAGGTGCATCCCTCACCAAAGGGGGTCGCCTACCCTCACCAAAGGTGTGGCGAGCAGGGCACTAACCCTCACCCAAAGGATATCGACCACAAGCATGACATGCACCCATGCACAAGGGGATAATGGGTAGACTAGCACCCAAGGTGTGTCGTGCAGTCATGGGCTAAGAGTGTATCGTACAACCAGATACAAGGGGATATCATGCAACTAGGAACCATGGGTGTATCTTGCACTCAGGTGCAAGAGTGTATCGTGCAACCATGGACTAAGAGGGTGTATCGTGCAGCCATGGGTAGGCAACACAACAGCCCTATCGGCCAAGACCCCTATCTCCCATTAGTGGTTAGGGTTTCATATCGGGCAACTTATCATCACCATATCTCCCAAAGCCATATCACCTAAGATCATGGTGCACTAGGTCAAAACCATAACGCCCAACAAGCACACTCTTGTCATCTCTCAAATGACACCATGGCACCCGAGGTAGCCTATCATCCAACTAGGTTAAGCACAACCATATCGGTCAACACTATGGCACCCATCTAGGGTTTCCCTATCCAAGACTCATATCGGGAAAACACAAAGCCAACCCATGTCGCCCAAGGCACAAAACAGGGATATCCATCAAGCATCATGTCGGCCAAGGACATAACGCCCACAAACACCAACTAAGGCAAAGGTCCATATCGGTCAAGAAGGTCAACAGAACACCATCTAGCATATCACCCAAGACTCATCCCTAGAAGAGAGATATCGGGCAGAACACATCATAAGGGTATCATGCAGGGGATCCAAGACCATGACAGGTGGGTCATCTTCAACCTCAAGACAACCACCAAATCCTAAAAGATCAAGGGAGTTGGCTCACCTCTCAACAACCAAGTGCGAGGGGTTTTGTACAACTTCCATCACATATCGGGCAGCAAGGTGGGTCATCATCATAATGGCCAACCAACCAACCTCAACTAGGTCAAGCCCAACCAAAGGCTCACCTCTCAAGTCCATGGAAAGAGAGGGGTGTTGCCTAAGCAACTAGAGTATAGACTCACCTCTCAACAACCAAGTGAGAGGGGTTTTGCCTACACCACTAGAGGTCAAGCTCACCTCTTCAGAACCAAAGGGAGAGAAAGGAATTTTTCCCCAAGAACACACCACATGCACCATTGGATTAGGAAACCCTAGGCTCACCTCTCAATAACCAAGTGAGAGGGGTTTTTCCCAAAGAATCCTAATCCAAAGGTTCGGCCAACAAGGTTCAAGAACACATCTAACAGCATAACCATGTCACCATAACCAACAAGATCAAGGGCACATACTAGAGCAAAGATATTCCCAACAAGATAAACATGGTCGATCAAGATAGCACATATTGCATGCAACACGAAAAAGAAGTAGTATAGCTAGGGTTACGAGTTATGTAACCCACCTCAAGAACTAAAGCTCCAAGCTCCAAGGCACCACCATAAGAGGAGAAGGAGTAGGGCACTCTCTAGGGTTCGTCTACCACTAGAGGAAGAAGGAGAAGAGCTATGTCGCCCACTAAGGAGAGAGTATCGGCCACCAAGCTCCACCAAGGGGAAGTGTATTGGCCACCAAGGAAGAAGGAAAGCAACTAAAGAGCTAAAGGGATCCCAAGCTAACAAAGAAGGGGGTATATAAGCAAGAGGGTTAAGTGGGCGTCCACTAAGTGATAGCTCCACATGTGCTCACCCAAACCACCACTTGTCTGAGTGTTATGCCACATGCTAGCATCCCAAACCACTTGTCCATGACTTGCCACCCACTAGCAAGGCAACAGCCACTCGTCCCAAGATGGTGACACAAATGAGGCTAGGTCAAGTGGGGTGTGTGTCACCCATCATGGTAACCCAACACACCCACCACCACCCTGGTCAATACACCTTCCTGGCTGATACACCATGGCCGATACAAGGCACCAGGCTCACCCTTGCCTGATACCAACCCTCAACAAGGTAGAACAAAGCCCAACAAGGCTCAACAAAGCCCAAATCTACTCAAGGAACGAGCCCAACCCATACTCTCAACTCTAGAGGATGCAAGGAGAGAGAAAGACATCTCTCAAGGTGACAAACTTACACACCAACCCTAAAACTTGGGAAAATTGCAAGTTGCACCTCCACCTCTCAACAAAGCACAAACAAACCCTAATCACAACTCAGGTGATTAGAAAGCATCTCAACACAAGGTTTAGGCAAAGAAAATAGGGAAAGCCCAAAACGAAGGTCAGGGTCCTTACAATATCGGGCAAGAGGTGTGTGCTTTCACCATATCGGGTTTCAATACCATATCAGGTTAGAGGTGCTTCAACCTAATATCGATTTGTACCATGATGATGTCATCATCATAAAGATCTAGACTTTCATCCCTTACTATTCTAGTTCATGGAAAATAGTCCTATGCAACTATTAGAACTCATAGATTCATCAATTATTCAAGAAAAAACAAAATTGAAAGTAGATCAACAAGTATAGCAAAATTTGAAGGTGAATAATAACATGATTGGGTTCAACTTATATAATCCGGCTCATGAACAACTTCAACGCTCCAAGATCCAAAGCTTCACGTTCCCAAGGTTGAAGATGAACTTATCAAATATCCAAGACTTGTTCACAACTCCTCTATATGCAAAGAATTACCATAGATAAGAACTTGGTGAAGAAGAAAAGAAAGAAAGAATCACAACCCGAGAATCATTCTTCAACCAAGGTTGAAGATGACCATGGCTTCACCTTAAGCTTAAGTCTTGAGATCCTCCTTTATCCTCAACTACTATGAACAATATCTAAGAGAAAGAGAGTTGTAGGTTTTAAAAAGTTTCACTAGTAGGTGAAAGGAGTGGTATATATAATCGAGGCTCATGAGAGAGAGTGTATGAGGTGTCATCACCTTATACTACTAGGTGACACATGTCCATGCATGGGTTGACACGTGTTCATGCATGCACACATATTTATCTTGACATGAAAAACTCTTGGGTACAATATAGGGATAATATTTTGGCCAATAGTTATCTTATAGAACAAGATATTTCAACCCAACATCACTTTATTCACAAACTGATACAACTTTTCCAAGGAAAGTTGTAAATTGATATCCATCACCTTCTTGAGGTGATTAACTCATAATAGCCTTTTTCAAGAGTTGCAAAAATTATATGGGACCTCCACTATGGCTTCTTGGCCAATAGGCACTCCCATATAAGCTCTACAACTCTATACAACTCATTTTAGGGTTTCAACTATACAACTCTTCTTGGTCTTTTCATCACCAAGAATACCATCACTCAAATATGATTCCAACACTGTGCCTCTTTATTTACCCCTCATATAGATGATTATAAGAGAGAGTAGGGACACTCTATAAGTGGTAATTTGCATATCAACCCTACATTTTGGGTAAATTGAAATTTGCACCAAAATTGATATACAAGGCACAAGCATTATTTAAACAAGATCCAACTTGGAACTTAGGCTTTCCACAAGACACCCCTTAGCATCATTCTCTATCTTATGATGCTAAATCACTTGAGGCACGTTCAAAATGTGACATATTGCAATATAACCCTTCATCTTGGGTAAATTGCAATTTACACCCAAACTATCATATAATGCACAAACAGCTTGCAAATAAGCTCAAACTTGAAAATTAAACTCTCCTTGAGTCTTAATTACTTTTCAAAATATTAAAACAAGTTTATAAATAACTTAATTGAGCAAAACTTCCAGGTTTATGCCATAAGTGAGGTCAGAGATGTTACATCTATGATCCAAAGTTCAACATATTTAGGTTCAGTAAGGCCCACCTGATGCCAATATTAAAAGATCCAATGTACATAAGTCAAACTTCCATTGCATGATAGATGGTAGTCACAATGTGCTTTTGAATCTCTAGTTTATCTATTAGCTGGGTTGTCAGAGAAAACTATAGTTGTTTGTGTCCTTAGCTTTCTGGAAATGATGATGCAACTATAAAAGTTATGGATTTTCTTTATGTCAAAAAAGCTCCCATATATATATTGTGATCTCTAGGACCTTTTAGTAGGGTTTATTGTTATTCTATTTCAAAATATATTGTTTTATCAACATGAGGAACATGTGTCATCCTGTGGGCTTCCATCTAGGTAAACTGTAATCAAGGGCAAAGGCATCCTTCCTTTACTATTGTCAAAATTATTTTAGTGTTTGACAAATGTCAAATGTAATCAGGTCATAGAGGTTGTAGTTAAATTTGATTGGCAGTGCATCTTGGTTGTGTAAGATTTACTATTCCTTTAGGGAGAGATGTAAATGTGGCATTCATGGACATTGATTCTTAAAATATCATCAGAGTGAGACTCCAAAGATTTTGAGGTCATATACCACTATGTCTGGTAGGCATGACTGGTCAAAACATGTATCAATACAAGGTAATGGCAAGTGGGAATGTTAGATCTCATGCATTGGATATGGAGGGGTATCAAAATCTCATTGTGCTTCCTGGGCTGGGGCTTTATGCTACCTAATACCCTCTTGTGTTCCTTTGGTAGTTCGTACGATGCCTAGAGGATCATGCCACACTGGACAAACTATTAGTGAGATGGAGAGAGGACATGCCCATGAATTAGGATGGTGTTTCATGATATTCAATGATGATGAGGTTTTTCAGGCAATGCTGGATATGGAGACATATCCATAGGGATAACACCACAAAGGGGTAGGACCTACATTGTTTGACGTGGCTATATCTGCATATCATATGTAATGTTGAGTGTAAGATATAAGAAGGAGCGTATCCATAGATCTATTCACAGAGTTTAGGATTCTATTTTGATTTCATTATTTTTTGTATTTTCTATTTTTCATGGAGTCGCATCCAAGAAAATGAATTGAAATAGAATTACATCTTTCCATTTTCAATGTATTACTAGTTCTTGACATGATTGACTTGCAATATATAACATAATTTCATGTAGGGTCTTAGAACTCGTAATGGTAGTAATACATTTTTTTTCCAAGCAAGGAAACCCATGCGGACATGGAATAGGATAGAGATGTGGTTGCTGATATTGAGTTTGGGTAGATGGGTTCCACCTACTTTCATCACTTTAGACCTACAACCATTATCCATGAAAAATAGCATGGGCTTCGATAGAGGTTGTTTATCATTTCTTCCCTTAAATTCTTACAAGATGAGTATTCACTTCTAGGGGAGAAAATACTAGGTCCCCATTGACTTTGGTCAACTATTTCCCTATAGGTTTGAACCATTTGGTAGTCTCTTTTTGGGTGACACTTGATCATAAGAACCTTGACATCATTAACAACAAGATTAGTTTGGAAATTGGTTCCTTGTTGGTTGTTGACATCATGTAGAATTTCTTCTTCTTCATGTTTTATAACCGTTGGGGTATGTTGTCATGATTGCATGAGGATTTCCCATATTTGAACATTTGGGGATTGGAATGCTAGAGCTGAGGATGCATTGATCCTACCAACACTAGTGTGAAGGACACTTATCATATGACTTTGTCTTTCCTTCAGATCCATTGAGTGGTGGATGAGGTGGAATGTTTACCTTGATAAGATGAATGGTAAACATATCAATAAATCACTCCTTTATTAAAGTCTCTCAATTGGGTTTGTGATGACCCAAAAACAAATCAAGTCGTCACCAGTAATAATTGTGAAATAACCATTAACATCATATTAACATAAATCACTAAGAATTAAAACCATTTTGCAAGGAGATCCAATACCAGGAAATTATCACTGAGAGATAAAAAACTTATATATATCATGATTCACATTGTACATACATTGTTTCATCTTATCTCGAGGACAACATATAGCAGTTGCTCTGTTAAAACATATATTGAAGCAACATAAAACCTCGAGATACACAAGTCAAAATCTCAGATGGTTTATAAAATCATTTCGTACTGACTCCAAGGACCTGAGAATACAGAGAAGACACATAAGACTTTTATCTACAAGACATGACAGACAGTACACTCAACCTGAGCTGTTATTGCTATCCCAACTGTTGTTCTCCCTCTACAGTAAGGTCTCTACCTCCTCGTGCATGTCCACCTAAAAATTGTGGATCCCACGGGGTGAGACAATTGTCCCAGTGAGAGATATAACTCTCGGCCGACTATATTATTATCAAAGTTTAAGTAGTATAAAACTGAGAAGAGGTTCTTTTCTATCAATAAGCAAGATTAATCACTATTATAAGCATAACCGAGTAATCATTTCTCTTAAAATAATGCATCTATCTATGGTAGAGCAATAAATCATCTATTCACTATACAAGGGAGTATAAAGAAACATGAATAACATCTATTCAACTAAGATGTATAAGAAGAGTGTACATCAACCAATGTCTTTCCGTATTCGATCCTTAAGCAAATACGCTACACGGTTGATTACATATTATAATCAAACTTATGTCCTAAGGAGACGAAGTATACTGTTCATGCTCCAACCGACCACTAGTAAGTCGAAATTGGTACCATACAAGGTCAATGGCAGATCCGGCTGTCAAGACCTCACCTGTCTCGGTCAGTACGAGACCCTTTCTCAGATTATAATATGAGGATAAGGAAGATTAAGCATCAATTCCTCTCCTGGTCGGGAGATTTTATACTTCAATCCCGATACCACACAGAAATGAAGAAGGATTTACACATCAATTTCTTATTTGGTCGGGAGATTTACATCATCTTGTGATAAATAAGGAAGGCTAGAAATCAATTTTCCATTGGGATGTTTGGATATACTTCGTCCTTCACCCCCACATATTCAAAAATATGCTCTCTGAGTTAAACTCATTTCACCATCAGCAATTTTTTACACTGAATGGATCTATGGTCAGGGCACTACATGATGAGATTTAACTTGATTAATTACGTACATTATAATATTCTTTTAGCATCAACCAAGTTTCAAACATGAATTATTACAGATGCTATAAAGAAAGGTGTATTAATTTTAAGATCTTTGGAACACTTTGAATGTATAACAATCAGGATCTCAGTCCCTTATCACAATACTGGGAATTCTCATCCCTTCACATCATCATCATCATCATGATTACTGGATCTAGGTATTCAAACCCTTAGATCATCACTGAGCATTGTCACCTCTGTAACATGTAACTATTACCTCTAGGTCCTCAGACCAAGGTATTCAAAACATTTGTTGTACAAGTATTTCACATAGCTCACATGGTTCAATAATGATCTTGTCACCTCTCACTAGGCAACAACTATCTTTTAAGATCTCATATTGTATAATCATTATACTTGTTGTATAGATATTTAACATGGCTCACAAGGCTCATTTAAATCTGTACCATATAACATATCATAGCTCATACTTGGCTATGTTCATCATCGCATGATTCTTGAATAGTTTGCACTTTAATAGTATATGACATCACTATGTAATTCAAGATAAATACATCCTTCCCATTTTTAGGGTTAGGATTTCCTATTTTAACCAAATAGGGTTTCAAATTCACATCATCACCATGTGATACCAGAGAAATACATCCTTCCCATTATTAGGGTTAGTATTTCTCAATCTAACTGATTAGGGTTGTAAGAGCATACCATCACCCTTCATTATGGTTAGATTTTCCACTTGTTATCAATTAAGGATTCAAGATCTAGAATCAAACCCTAATTCATACTCCATTCATCTTAGGAGTATCAATGCATGCTTATTAACATGATTATCGTGTATGTACAAGTTTCTCTCTTATCCTCATTAGGATGTTGATTGCACCATACCTTTATTAAGTTGACTCAATTCTCCTTTAATGTTACATTAGTTCCCCATTATCAAATTACACTATCCTTTATATTGTAATTAACACAACTCACAACATATGACACTCAATCAAATACATATGATTGAGGTATTCCCACCATAGTAGATATCAATATGTGTGTGTACTATCAAACCATGATTAAGATACAACCTTCACATCATATCATATATCCCTATCAGGCATGTGGTGTAACCATATCACCATGTCATGTTATAGGGTGTATTTCTTAACACCATATCGTGTATCCATATCAGATTGACTATACTTAGATCTTATCATCTTAAGTTAGCTTCATATTGTGTATAAGCTATATACTTGACCTCATATCGGGTTTCAATCCATCATCTAGGGTTTTCCACCATATCGGGAAGAGTGTACCATACCGTGCATGAGGTATGAATTTAGCCTCATATCATTCAAAAGGTAGAAGTAGGTGCTATTACTATCATTCATGAGATATCAATCATATTGTCCATGTGGTATCACTCACCACTATATCGTTTTACCCATCATCTTGGGTTTCATATCATCATCTAGGGTTTCAACCCATATCGGATTAGGATATAGACCTAATCATCATATCATGCATAAGGTGAATATATAACCCCATATCGTGCTCAAGCGTTGTATATGTACTACTCATATCGCCCATGAGATATACACTCCTCACTGTATCTTATTTATGGTGTGTACATATCCATATATAGGGTTACTTAACACCTAGGGTTTTGATATATCGGGTGGAGTATATTCTTGACTTCATATCGTGCATAGGGGGTATACTTTGACCTTATATCATGTACATGGTGTTTGATTAATCAACATATTGTGTATGATGTATGCACTTCATCATCATATCGGGTAAGAGATACCTACTCATTACCATATCGAGTTAATGGTGTCTATTCTACCATGTCGGGTTTAGAGGTGCTTCAACCCATATCGGGTTAGTCCTTGATGATGTCATCATCATCAACCTCTAGTTTCTTGTTCTTACTATTCTAGATTATGGACAACAGTCCTAATATACTTTTGGAACTCAAAGGATCATCAATTTATCAAAGGATTTCGAAATTGAAAGTAGATCAATAAGTTCAACAATATTGAAGGTGAATAATAATATAGTTGGGTTCAAGTTATATAACCTGCCTTATGAACAACTTCAAAGCTCCAAGATCCAAATTTTCACGTTCCTAAGGTTGAATATGAGCTTATCCAAGGTCCAAGGCTTGATCTCCTTAGCACTTTGCACAATATCTTCACCTCTTGTGGCCAATATCACCTTGCTAGACTGGTATCACCTTGCTTGGCCGATATCCTTCCTCTATGGTCGATACCAAGCTCTAAAATTGACATTCCTTCAATTGTGCACGATATCAAAGTGGTATGCATGATATCTAAGAGTATATTCAAGATATCTCAAAGAAAGAGAGTTGTGGGATTTGTAAACTTTCATTAGTATGTGAAAGGAGAGGTATATATACTTGGCTTCATGAGAGAAGGTGTATAAGAGGTGTCTTCACCATATGCCACTAGGTGACACGTGTCCATGCATGGTTGCCACATTTCCATGCATGCACACATATATATATCTTGACATGAAAAAGTCTATAGGATAATCTAGAGATGATATTTCGGCCATTCCTTATCTTATTGGATAAGATATCTCATCTTTATCTCATAAATAAAGCAAACTGATACACTTTTTGCAAGGAACATCTAACCCATCATGGATTACCTCCCTTAGGTGATTAGGTCGTCATGGCCTTTTCCAAGAGTCCACAAACCGATAGGAGACTCCCTCTATGGCCCCTTGGCTAATAGGGACTTCCATTCTAAGTTTACAACTCGATATAGCTCATATACGGATTTCAACTATACAACTTCCATGGTCTTTAGATCACTAAGAGTACCATCACTCAAAGATGGTTCAATCATGGCATATACTTATTTCTCTCTCCTATAAATTATACATAGAGGGAGGAGGGACACACTAGAGGTGTTATTTTGCATATCAACCCTATACTTTGGGTAAATTACTATTTGTACCAAAATTGGTACACAAAGCACTAGCATTGTTCAAACAAGCTCAATACTTGGAATTTAGGTTTTCTACAAGCCACCACTTAGCATAATTCTCTCTCTTATGATATTTAAAACACTTAGGACACATTCAACATGTGACATATTGCAGTGTAACCCCTTATCTTGGGTAAATTGCACTTTTCACTCAAACTACCATATAATGCACAAATAGTTTGCAATTAAGCTCATACTTGAAAATAAAATTCACAAAGAGTCTTAATTACGTTTCAAAAGATTATAAAATTTTTATAAATAACTTTCTTAAGCAAAACTTATAGGGTTAATCCATAACTCAGGTTAGGGATATTACAATTATAAACCCCTAACAAGGATTTCATCCCTAAAATCCCGGATGAAGGAAGACAATCGTTATTCATGCATCATATCATCAAGTCCCCACATACATCTTATTGTCATGAAGGTTCCATAGAACTTTGACCATTACAAAGTCCTTTCACGTAGGGTCATCATAGAATCTGTCATACATGACACACATTCAACTATCCTTTTCATTAACAACTATAGTGTCAATTCTATGTCAGGTAACAAAGTCAGAGTAATAATTCAGGTGTCAAACCTTATTACCTTATTACCTTCTCATATTACATCTTTTATGTAATAAGATTCTTGACTCTGGGGAGTTTACCATACCCCCTTACTTAGTTTAACATTTCTTCTCTAAGGGAAGACTTGAATTTCATTCTGTCACTTGTTTGGGGCTACCAGTCTTATCATACTTCTATTGTGCCATTCTAATCTGCTGACACAATACTAAACTTCCTTATGACTTATACCAACTATCCATTAGATGTCTATTTCCTTTTCATAAGAAGAGGCTACTTATCAAAAAATAACTTATCTCAAAGGTATGTCTAGATGTCATGTATAAACTGCCTCAACAGATCTAGGTAGGGGTATTCTAAGGAATTATTTTTAGCTTGATAAGCTTTTTCCCAAAATGATTCTACAATTGTCCCTTCAATTGATACATCCTTAATGATGTTATGTTTATGTAGAGCATAAACCCCTAACATATTATATCCATACTATAGTTATCTCAAAGATAGCCCTTCTAGGTAACCAAACATGATTCATCTTATCAAGAGTCATGTTCTTATTTTTCTCATACCATTGAAAGTTCTTGGATACTAGGATTCCTTACCTTGGTATCCGTTACATGTACCCAAAAAAACACATCATATCCTCATCATATCCATCTCCCTATTGTTATTACCAAAGCCAAACATATAGTAGGACCTTTCTTTCATTTTGAGACATTACTTATCACATATAACTTTATCTTCGAACCAGAGTCCAGGATGAACTGATAATTTTCTAAGTATCCATCAAAAGATACTTCTAACTCATGCACATCAAGTTTCATAAGACTTACTTAATTATCATGTTCCTATAAGGAAATAACATATGGAAACACATTCCTCTTATCACCCCACCATCACCCAGGGTTTTTTATCAAAGAAAGAAGATTATCATCTTCCTTGATTAATGCATGAACTTTCAATTGTTCATGAGTCATTTACTCTTGTTTCATCCTAGGTTCCTTGCCATCAACATAGGAATTATAAGGATGATTACATGTCATCACTCCTTTCTTTGTTATTGTCTAACATGTTCATGAACATTTTATGATTTTATCACATTCTCATTTTCACATTATAGAAAAGATCTTTACTATTCACACACTCTTTATTGAATAGGGATCATCTCCCTTGTTCCTTTTATCTTATCATAAGGATTATACTTTTTACTTCCTCATTCACACAGACTGGTTTGAGATAAACTCAGTTTCTATTTCATTGCGGTTAGGATGGGATAGAAATATCCATGCCATATTTTCATTTTTACTATTCTCTTTAGATTGTCTCAAAATGACTACTTGATCAGAGTAATCAGAAAGATAACAATCTAAGAATCCCATACTTACCTTGCCTTCAATAGTTGAATACCTGGCTATGGTATACAAGTACTAAGGTTAGGTAGTATGCACCTTGTTTAATATCATCTACCTTACTTTTCATATTATCCAAAACATAGGACTTAGTATCCCTGGATGTCTCCAGGCCTCTCTTTTATACCTCATCCTCTTTCACACATATAAAAGAAATTTTAAAACACATTAAAGATTACTGAACAGAATGTAAGTTCTCATCTTCCTTATGTTCTCATAGGACTAATTAAAGGAAGCTCAACAATAACTACTTTCTCATACTTAACAGATAAAATTATGAA
This sequence comes from Alisma plantago-aquatica, assembly GCA_963693085.1. NCBI lineage: Eukaryota > Viridiplantae > Streptophyta > Magnoliopsida > Alismatales > Alismataceae > Alisma > Alisma plantago-aquatica. Next base: position 1,232,713,843 of record OY856411.1, on the reverse strand, counting down.
ATGACATATCAGAATGACACAATTTCATCTGACCTGTCTCAATTTGTGGATCGATTGCTGTTTCACATTGATTCATTGCATAGAATCTTGTCGTTGCTTGATTCCAACATCGTGTTCTATCATTTGGTGCAGATGGACCTTCTCGGGATGCCTGTCCACGTCCTCATGTGTCACTGCTAAACCATTGCCTTTGAGAGTCTTGTTGACTCTACCTCAGAGGTTGGGTCATTCCCTCCTTTCTTTTCGGACAGGAGGATCTAATATTTCCAACCTGTCTACATTTATGACATATCTTATATGCACTCCCTGGTCTTGTCGGCCTTATAATTGATGTAGAAGATAAATCAAGAGTTTTAACTGGTTGAACATTAGGCCCTTTGCCCTCTCTTGGTAGCCACTGCCCTGTTGGTTGCATTGGTGGCACCAAAAACTTCTCCTTTTTAGAGCTACTAGGCATCTGTTCCTGAGTTTGGATAGATCTTTTCTTAGTTCCAACCTCATTATTTCTTACTGGACAGTCCTTTATACAATGTCATGTTTGCCTACACTTGTAGCAAACTCCGATTCCATATCGTAACCTAGTTCTTTCGACATTTTCCACTGTTCCAACATAATTAAGTTGATCAAAAATCCTGTTAGAGCCCATAATTTCATTATTGGGGACTGGTAATCTAGGTTGTGTTGCTAGTATCTGACCCACTATATGCATTACTGTTGTCACAACTTGCCCAACAAGAGAAAAAGAAGTAGGATTCTCTATCATGGTTGGATCAACCTGAGGATTCTTAGGCAGTCATTCTTCTCTTGCCTGATCCCTTGCACCTTCTCTTGGTGCAACAACATTGCCTTCAACAATGTGTTCCTCATGTTATCTAGACATCCTTAAGATTTACTCTATCTTCTACATGAGCATAAGTCACTATAAGATATACTGGAGGACACTAGAACAGACTCAACACCTTAGTCCTATGTCTCTGTAGACTCAGCAAACCTTAAGCTCTGATACCAAAACTTTGTGACGACCCAAAAACAAATCAAGTCATCACCATTAAAAATTGTGGAATAACCATAAACAGCGGATTAATAAAAATCACTAAGAATTAAAACCATTTTGCAAGGAGATCCAATACTAGGAAATTATCATTGAGAGATCTAAAACTTATATATATCATGATTCACATTGTACATACACTATTTCATCTTATCTCAAGGACAACATATAACAGTTGCTCTGTTAAAACATATATTAAAGCAACATAAAACCTCAAGATACACAAGTCAAAATCTCAGATTGTTCATAAAACCATTTCGTACTGACTCCAAGGACATGAGAATACAGATACGACACATAGGACTTCTATCTACAAGACACGATAGACAGTACACTCAACTTGAGTTGTTACTGCTATCCCAGCTATTGTTCACCCTTTGTAGTAAGGTCTCTACCTACTCGTACACGTCAACCTAAAAATTGTGGATCCCACGGGGTGAGACAATTGTCCCAGTAAGAGATATAATTCTTTGTCGACTATATTATTATCAAAGTTTAAGCAGTATAAAACTGAGAAGAGGTTCTTTTCTATTAATCAGCAGGATTAATCATTGTTATAAGTAGAACAGAGTAATCATTTGTCTTAAAATAATGCATATATCTATGGTAGAGCAATAAATCATCTATTCACTATACAAGGGAGTATAAAGAAACATGAATAACATCTATTCAACTAAGATGTATAAGAAGAGTGTACATCAACCAATGTCTTTCCATATTCGATCCTTCAGCAAATACGCTACACAGCTGATTACATATTACAATCACACTTATGCCATGAGGAGATGAAGTATACCGTTCATTCTCCAGCCAACCACTAGTAAGTTGAAATCGGTACCATACAAGGTTAATGGCAGAGCCGACTATCAAGACCTCACATGTCTTGGTCAGTATGAGACCACTTAGATTTAGTAGGACATCTCGTGTCAGCTGCTAGCAGGACATCTCATGTCATCTACAAATAGCATGTCGGGGTATAGCGGCATCTTTGCTATAGAGTTACTGTCGTAGCATATACTCTCTTTGGGAGAAGACCACTTAGCTTTCCCAGATTATAATATGAGGATAAGGAAGATTAAACAACAATTCCTCTCCTAGTCGGGAGATTCTATACTTCAATCTTGATACCACACAGAAATGAAGAAGGATTTACACATCAATTTCTTATTTGGTCGGGACATTTACATCATCCCGTGATAAATAAGGAAGATGTGACATCAATTCTCCATTGGAATGTTTGGATATACTCCGTCCTTCACCCCCCACATATTCAAAAATATGCTCTCTGAGTTAAACTCGTTTCACCATCAGCAATTTCTAACACTGAATGGATCTATGGTGAGGGCACTACATGATGAGTTTAACTTGATTAATTAGGTACATTACAATATTCTTTTAGAATCAACCAAGTTTCAAACATGAATTATAACAGATGTTAAAAAGAAAGATGTATTAGTTTTAAGATCTTTGGAACACTTGTATAACACTCAGGATCTCAGTCCCTTATCACAATACTGGGAATTCTCATCCCTTCACGTCATCATCATCATGATTACTAGATCTGGGTATTCAAACCCTTAGATCATCACTGAGAATTTTTACCTTTGTAATAGGTAACTATTACCTCTAGGTCCTCAGACCAAGGTATTCAACACATTTGTTGTACAAGTATTTCACATAGCTCACATGGTTGAATAATGATCTTGTCACCTCTCACTAGGCAACAACTATCTTTCAAGATATCAGATTGTATAATCGTTATACTTGTTGTACATATATTTAACCTGGCTCACAAGGCTCATTTAAATCTGTACCATATAACACATCATAGCTCATACTTGGCTATGTTCATCATCTCATGATTCTTAAATAGTTTGCACTTTAACAGTATATGACATCACTATGTAATTCAAGATAAATACATCCTTCCCATTTTTAGGGTTAGGATTTCCAATTTTAACCAAATAGGGTTTCAAATTCACATCATCGCCATGTGATATCAGAGAACTACATCCTTCCCATTACTAGGGTTAGGATTTCTCAATCTAACTGATTAGGGTTGTAAGAGCATACCATCACCCTTCATTAGGGTTAGATTTTTCCCTTATTATCAATTAAGGATTCAAGATCTAGAATCAAACCCTAATTCATACTCCATTCATCTTAGGAGTATCAATACATGCTTATTAACATGCTTATCATGTATGTATAGGTTTCTCTCTTATCCTCATTAGGATGTTGATTGTACCATACCTTTATTAAGCTGACTCAATGCAGCTTTTATGTTACATTAGTTCACCATTATCAAATTACACTATCCTTTATATTGCAATTAACACAACTCACAACATATGACACTCAATCAAATACATATGATTGAGGTATTCCCACCATATCAGATATTAATATGTGTGTGTACTATCATACCATGATTAAGATACAACCTTCACATCATATTGTATATCCCTATCGGGCATGTGGTGTAACCATATCACCATGTCCTATTTTAGGGTGTATTTATTAACACCATATCGTGTATCCATATTGGATTGACTATCACTTAGATCTTATCATCTTAAGTTAGATTCATATCGTGTATAAGCTATATGATTGACCTCATATCGGGTTACAATCCATCATCTAGGGTTTTCCACCATATCGGGTAGAGTGTACCATATCGTTCATGTGGTATGAGTTTATCCTCATATCGTTCACAAGGTAGAAGTAGGTGTTATTCCTATCATCCATGAGATATCAATCATATTGTCTATGTGGTATCACTCACCACTATATCATTTTACCCATCATCTTGGGTTTCATGTCACCATCTTGGGTTTCAACCCATATCGGGTTATGATATAGACCTAATCATCTTATCGTGCATAAGGTGAATATATAACCCCATATCATGCTCAAGCATTGTATATGTACTACTCATATCACCCATGAGAAATACACTCCTCACCATATCTTATTTATGGTGTGTACATATCAACATATCGGGTTACTTATCACCTAGGGTTTTGATTATTGGGTGGAGTATATTCTTGACTTCATATCGTGCATAGGGGGTATACTTTGACCTTATATCATGTACATGGTGTTTGATTAATCAACATATCGTGTATGAGGTATGCACTTCATCATCATATCGGGTAAGAGATACCTACTCATTACCATATCGAGTTAATGGTGTCTTTATTCTACCATGTCGGGTTTAGAGGTGCTTCAACCCATATCAGGTTAGACCTTGATGATGTCATCATCATCAACCTCTAGTTTATTGTTCTTACTATTCTAGATTATGGACAACAGTCTTAATATACTTTTGGAACTCAAAGGATCATCAATTTATCAAAGGATTTCGAAATTGAAAGTAGATCAATAAGTTCAACAATATTGAAGGTGAATAATAATATAGTTGGGTTCAAGTTATATAACCTGCCTTATGAACAACTTCAAAGCTTCAAGCTCTAAAGCTTCACGTTCCTAAGTTTGAATATGAGATTATACAAGGTCCAAGCCTTGAGCTCCTTAGCACTTTGCATAATATCTTCACCTCTTGTGGTTGATATCACCTTGTAAGACTGGTATCACCTTGCTTGGTAGATATCCTTCCTCTATGGTCGATACCAAGCTCTAAACACGACATTCCTTCACTTGTGCACGATACCAAAGTGTTATGCATGATATCTAAGAGTATATGCACGATATCTCAAAGAAAGAGAGTTGTGGGATTTGTAAACTTTCATTAGTATGTGAAAGGAGAGGTATATATACTTGGGTTCATGAGAGAAGGTGTATAATAGGTGTCTTCACCATATGCCACTAGGTGACATGTGGCCATGCATGGTTGACACATGTCCATGCATTCACTCATATATATCTTGATATGAAAAAGTCTGGAGGATAATCTATAGATGATATTTTGGCCATTCCTTATCTTATTGGATAAGATATCTCATCTTTATCTCATAAATAAAGCAAATAGATACACTTTTTGCAAGGAACATCTAACCTGTCATGAATTACCTCCCTGAGGTGCTTAGGTCGTCATGGCCTTTTCCAAGAGTCCACAAACCGATAGGAGACTCCCTCTATGGACCCTTGGCTGATAGGGACTTCCATTCTAAATCTACAACTCGATACAACTCATACAAGGATTTCAACTATACGACTTCCATGGTCTTTTCATCACTAAGAGTACCATCACTCAAAGATGGTTCAATCATGGCATATCCTTCGTTCTCTCTCCTCCAAATGATACATATAGGGATGTGGGACACACTATAGGTGGTATTTTTCATATCAACCCTATACTTTGGGTAAATTACAATTTGTAACAAAATTGGTACACAAAGAACTAGCATTAAGCACTAGCATTGTTCAAACAAGCTCAATACTTGGAATTTAGGCTTTCCACAAGCCACCACTTAGAATCATTCCCTCTCTTATGATATTTAAAACACTTAGGTCACATTCAACATGTGACATATTGCAATGTAACCCCTTATCTTGGGTAAATTGCACTTTTCACTCAGACTACCATATAATGCACAAACAGTTTGCAATTAAGCTCATACTTGAAAATAAACTTCACAAAGAGTCTTAATTACTTTTCAAAAGATTAGAACAAGTTTACAAATAACTTTTTTAAGCAAAACTTATAGGGTTAAGCCATAACCCAGGTCAGGGATGTTACAGGGTTGTCTCATCATCACCCTTTTGAAGGGTAGCGAATATATTGCATATTTCAGAATGCTTTTTTGGGAGCATCTTTGTCAGCTAGAATAGATGTGTAATTATATTTAATTACATGGTAAGGATTGATTGATTACATGGATATATTTTAGTCAATCTTCATTTACAAAAGGACCCTGTCTAGCGATGGTAGTCATGGGACGCTTCGCCTTAGCCTCAATGTATAAATGAATCATCCCTTGTTTTCTCTAATGAACCATGATTACAACCATCTTAGTTGAAAAGGGATTTGCAACATTGGTTTGGAACACACTCCCTTGTAGCTACCCTATCATCAACAATAGTAATTCTTAAAGTGGATGACATTGATTGTTAATAATTGGACATCTTGTATCATATGGAACTACCATTATAGACTTCATGTAAAATATACAACCCTTCTGAGTTTGTGTTGAATTTACCATGAGTGTCTAGGTTGATATACATGCATGAAACAAGGTTTCCTTTTGGGACATGATGTAGATGTACCTTCTTAGTGACGGATCTAACTAGTTGTGCCTAGTAGCAGTATGCATGGTGTAAGGCATGGGAACCTTCATTCCTCAATCACATTGAGGGTGTATGAATACTCTCAAACCCAATCTTCTGTGGTTATTTATCCTTCATGAATATGTACAAGCAAGGATCTTTGATTTATACTAGTAGAATAGCCTCAGTCCCATAGATGAGGGATCACAACTATTAATGTTTGAATGAATGTGCCCAAGGAGAAATAGATAAATTTACATGCCAATATCAAGTAGACTTTATAGTCTTCTTTAGTATCTTGATGAGATTCTTGTTGGCTACTTCTTGTGCTCCGTTCATCTAGGGTAAAAAAGGGAAGTACTGTGATGCTCAATGGTGAAAGAATCCAGATACTCTTGTAGTAATTTTTTGATGAAAAAGACATTGTCAGAAATGACTTTGCTAGAACACCATATCATGTGATGAAGTTGATGTAGAAGAACTTTATGATCTATAAGACCAACATGATAGAGACTGTGACAGATTCCACATTGGTGAAGTAGTCAATGGTGATAATATAAAACAACAATCGTTAGAGGGCTTTTGGTGGATTCAACCAACCATGTCCACTCGCAATACTTTAAATGAAAAACTCATAGCCATGTTGTATAAATGAGTCATAGGAACCTAGATATGATAAACATATAGTTAAAAGTTTTTTTCATTTGTGAACATATTGCATATAGTATGATTGCATCATGCTCCAATATTTACCAAGGAGCTGGATCACCTAGAGAGGGTTTCATTGCTCATGTGGCTGACATTCATTGGCTTCTCTCTGTACATCTTTGGCTACCATCCCATTGAGGCGACATATCATTGTTTGATTGGAAAAGCGTCGATATAGTGTATCGACTCCCAATATGTAGTTGTCTGCCAGTCACATGATTGTTTGATAATTACGTTCGGTGGTACCTTCAGGGAAGGAGTTCCCTTTGAGGTATAGTTGGATGTCATAGAGCCACAATGCTTCAGTTTGCATACATTGGGTTGGTCGAGGGAATGTTTTAACTTCAATGGTGAAGTTGTTTGTGTCTCGAATGTTGACCCATGAGGGTAGAGTTGCTAGTGTATTGGCATACATGTTCTTGTTTATCTTATAAAGAGTGAATTTGATCTCATTAAACTCCTCAACTAGTTTCAAGATCAACTCCTAGTATGGAATAAGATGTTTTGCTTTGCCTTCCACTCATAGTTGAGTTGTGACTCTATGAGTAGGGAGTCATCAATGATGTCAGATTTTGGATTCTCATTGTTTTATTTCTTATAGGCCTAAGATGTAGATTTCATATCTAGTGACCTTTTCGGTGGCATATAATTGTTGTCATCAAGAGATAGGGATGTATTCTCTTGTTGTATTGATGAGTACTACCCCTGTTTTGTTTCCATGTTGGTTCAAGGCACCATCAGAGAACATGGTCCATGTATCATTGTGACTAGAAGTAGTAGTTGTCACAGTGTCAATCATGTTGATGTTGCTATTGGTGAAATCACAATCCTCCTTTTCTAAAGGATATGTATGATTGCCTTTTTGTTGATCTTATAGTGCATGGTCTTTGATCACCTTCACATGGTTATATTTATGTTGAAATCAAACAAAAGAACCTATTACTTGGCACATTGTTCAATTAGGGTTGAATGACTACATAATTAGCACAGTGGTTCATGTCATGATATTGAGAGCACTAGGTCAGACATTAGGTAATATCATAAGTTTTTAGTAGCATGCCACAAAGAAATGTAATGTTTCTCAATCAGAGTATATTTTCCATCTATTTGTTTGAACTTAATTGGACATACAATAGATGGAGTGTTCATCGTTGTTGAATTTTTGGGTTAGGGCTGTCCCATTGATTCTTCTATGACTAAGAGCCCCAATATTAGCAGATGACCTTGAAATGGTGGTCCAAACATAGATGGATTGGATAAATATTGTTATTACTTAGTAAATGCAACTTGGCAACGATCATTTAAACTAGAGTTGAAATTCTTACACAACATTTTGAAGATCAATTTGTAGTGGATGTTGTATTTATGATGAATCCTTTGATGTATTGGATTCTTCTAAGTAAGTCATTAATTTCTTTCTCTGTATAAGGAGTGTGGAACTTGATGATTGTTTGATATTTCCTAGTATTGATATTTATACCTTGTTGGCTAACTATATAGTCCAATACATTTCCAAATGCGATGTCAAAGGTATACTTCAATGGATTTAGTTAGAGGAAAACTGTCATAGTCTTTGTAACAACTATTACGTACAGGACATGTGGTCCTCTACTGCTTGACTTGAAGATCATGTCTTCTATATTGACTTTTATTTTGTTGCTTATAAGGTCATGAAAAAGATCATCATGGCTCATTGATAAGTTGCATCCATGTTGTTGAGTCAGAACATGATAACTTTGTAGTAGAAAATGGCTACTTTGTTGTAAAGACAGTTTTGTTGAAGTCTGACAATGCCATCTTAATTTGATTGCATCCTAAGAATTCACCCAGAAAGTAGAGGATCTAATGTTTGGATGTATTGTCCATAAGCACATCTATCTTTTTTGAGTTCCGTGTAGCCAATGTATATGCATACATGTTAGTTTATCTTAGGGATCCATACAATGTTTGCCAACCATATAGGATATATCACATGGAATATGAATCATGTGTTATATTATTTCTACTTCTTCAAGTATTTTTGGGCCCCATTTTGGTCTAGTTAGTCTTGTATTATGCTTGATGGGACACATCCCCAACATTATAGGGGGTCAATGTACAATGATTGACTCATCAAGCCCTAGCATGTTGGTGTAGCTCCATGAGAAAACATCAAAGTATTGACAAGGAGATTCATGAAAGCTAATTTCACTAATAGTCATAGGAAGACATGTACGTTCAGAGGACTAGTGTGTGACCATGTGCCCATCTCGATTGTCTCTATCTCACCCATGATAGGAATGACTGCATTTGAAAGTCATGTATTATGAAATGACTGTCCTTTAGAATTTTGTCAATGAGAAAGGTCTTAACATCTTCAAATAAATCATGATGTATCATCAAAGTATTAATCAAACTCATCCCAATCATTTGTTTTTCGCCCCTTCCTACCCAAATGAATAAAGAAGGAAAAACTTTCTCATATCTTGAACCAGTGGTGGAGCCACAGGAGGGCTGTTAGGGGCCACTAATCCCTCCCAAAAAAAATTAAAATAACGTTCATATATATTATATATTTATATACATATAAATGGTTTGTATAATAGAATTATTGTCTGTTGACAATTCAGCAACATGTGTGTAGCCCAATGGCGTGTGTGCCATACATAGCTATCCCGAGTTTGAGTCTCTATGAATGCAATATTTTTATAAAATTTGCATGTGGGGCCAGAGTCTCCTGCAAATTACAGTAAGCCCTTCAATTATAGAAAATGTAAAATGCAAGTGCAAACAATTGTTATAAAATTGCAATCAAGGTTAATATGTTTGCAATTGCATCGACAACCTTGTAAAATAAACTAGTAATACTTGTATAAGATAAAAAGATAGGTGTCAGAATCTCCAGCAAATTGCAATCAAATAAAATTTGCCCCCTCGACCAAAGTCTCCTACAAGTTGTAGTCAACCCCTTTAGTTATAGAAAATATAAAATGTAGTTGAAACCATTTCTTATACAATTGCAATCAAGGTGAGTAAGTTTACAATTGCAATTATAACCATGTAAATAAAATTATTAAGAGAAAATCATATACTTGTATAAGATATAAAGATAGGTTCCAGAATCTCCTGCAAATTACAATCAAACCCTTCACTTATAGAAATTGTAAAATATAGGTTATTGTAATCAAGGCATGTATGTTTACAATTGCAATTATAACTCTATAAATAAAAATATGAAGAACAAATCATATACTTGTATAAGATATAAAATATAGGTGTAGTTACCGAGACAATAGAGAAAGTTCTTGAATATCAAGAATAGGATGAACCACCCAAAGACACCTCACCTCCTATGTTGGATGTGCAACGGGAGGTTGAGGGAGAATGGTAGATAATCCAATATGAAAAGCAAAAGAATAAAAGCCAAAGATATAAGCAACAAAACCAGACGGGCACAAGCATTGTTCTTCCCCCAGGCCGCCATCGGCTGAAAATAGTGGCAACACCCTGAGTAATACATCGGTGACTCTACTGAATGATGAGACCTGCGAAGGTAGGAAACAAGTCACACGTTCTGACCCCCCTTTTTAGTTTGTATCTAGGGAGGCTTCACCTGTCATCTCTCCCCACTAGTCTTTTCATTGGGGTGAGAAAGGTGGTGGTGGTGGAGTACTCCTTAGAAATAGGAAAATAATCTACCAGATTGTAAGTCCTGGTAAGGAAAGGAAAAAATGGAAATTAGCTTGACTGGTTGGCAATCTAAGCTAGGGATCAGAGGCAGAATGAGCAATTGACTTCAATGAGGACTCGGTGGTGGTCTCTGATGATGATATGGTCGGCAAGGATCAATATGTCAGCCTCTATGCATCCATCATTTTATGCATGCACCCCCCTCTCTTATCTCTTTGTTTTTAATTACTAACATCCTTTGTTGGAACATACAAGGAGCCTGTTTCAAGAAGAAAATTTGACTTCTCAAAGACTACAAATGATGATACAAGATTCATATAATGGCCATTGTGGAAGCCCATATCAGTGGGTCCAAAATTGAAAGTTTCATCAAGCAATTGGGTTTTCTGTCTTCCCACCATGTTGAAGTTGTTGGTTTTTTTGGTGGAATATGGGTACTCTGGGATGATGCTCACTTATCTATAAACATTATTTAGAACCAACATCAATTTATCCACTATTGTATTGATGATACCTGGTACTTAACTGTTGTGTACAGCAAGCACAACCCTTATAGATGTGAGCTTCTTTGGAGTTGGCTACAGGAGATCTCATCCTCTATCATGGGTGCTTGGGCAGTGGTTGGGGATTTTAATACTATGTTGGATGTGTCTGAAAAGCAAAATGGATGGTCTTTTGATCGCTGCTCTAGTAGAAATTTCAACTCTCTACTTTTGTACACATGTCTTGTTGATATGAAGGAAGACGGTCCTTTCTTTACTTTCAAGCGGCTTCAGTTGCTGGAGAGGCTTGAAAACGTCATTGCAAATGACCAATGGATGTATATGGATAATAATACTTCCATCGTGGTGCTTCCTCGCCTATACATCGACCACAACCTAATTTTAATACATAACCCTTCGAATCATCACCGCCGGCCACTTCGCTTCTATAGCAAAGATAGTTGGTCACTAGCCCCTTCTTTCAAAGATGTCCTCCGCAATGCATGGGATTCATCAAAATAAATTCTTGATGCCTTACAACCCTTTCACGAGGCTGTTGTGAAGTGGGACACAAAGCACCAGACCTCAAAAAGCAAACAAAAGAGCAAGATCACGCGTCGTCTTAATACTCTTTAGGTATCTTCTACCACCTCAAGTTTTGTGAATTTTGATCTCACCATGGATCGTTTGCAAGATGACTACAACAACATCCTTCTCCAAGAGGAGGCAGACTGGCATCAGTGAGCAAACATCAATTGGCTTAGTTTGGGCGATGAGAATACAAAATTTTTTAACACTTATGTTAAAGCACAAAAACTTCAACAAGATCTCTCGTCTTAAGGATGCGGCTAGTACCTGGGTGGATAATCCAGAATCTGTGAAAACTCTAGTTAAGGACTTCTTTCATGATCTCATGACTGCCTCGAGCCTGCGTCCCAAGAGTCAGATGGCTAGTGCTGACTTCATTGGTGCTTTTTTTCACCCAAATGATAACACTTGCCTTTCTACCAGCATGGTTCCTACACCATAAGAGATCAGGAGGGTCATGTTCATGATGGCTCCTAATAAAGATCCAGGACCCGATGACATCTACAACTCTTTTATTCAAAAGAATTGGCTTTTTGTTGGATTGTCTGTCACTCACACAGTTCGAGAGGCTTTCACCACTAGAAATATTGATGATCGCATTACGGACTCCTACATCTTTTTTATTCCCAAGATAAAGTAGCCCCAATCTTATAGTGACCTCCATCCTATTTCTTTGAACAACACATGCTTCAAGCTTATATCCAAGATTATTGTGGAATGCCTTAAACCCCTTGTACATGATTGGGTATCTGGAACTCAATCCAGCTTCATACCTAGAAGGAAGATTACGAATAATATCATTTTGGTACAGGAAGTCTTTCACACAATGTGCATGAAGCATTCTGGTAAGGCAATGGTCTGCATCAAATTGGACCTTGTCATGGCTTTTGATAAAATGAGTTGGTCCTTTATTCTATAAAATCTGAAGAGAATAGGGCTACAAGAGAAGATTGTCAATCTGGTAGTGATAATCATTATGAAAGGCCGCACATCTATTCTTTGGGAAGGTTGCCCTCTTGACTCTTTTAAATAAACTCAAGGGGTTTGCCAGGATGATCCCATCAGCCCATATATCTTTGTTCTATGTATGGAAAGATTAAGCCAAGCCATCTCTAGCTCAGTAGTGATGGGTGATTGGAAGTCAATCTGGATCTCTCGCCATGGCCCCTCCTCTCTCTCATGTTCTCATTGACGACGACATCTTACTACTGGCTGAAGCAAGCACCAGTCAAGCCCAAGTAATCAACAAACTTTTGAAGATGTTTTCCTGCATGTCTGGTCAGATGGTGTCCAAGGCAAAGTCGTGTTGATTCTTCTCGTCTAATACTTCATAGCATATCAGCTCTTCTTTTTGTAGATAGTTGGGTATCCAAAGCACGTCGGACCTGGGATGTTACTTGGGAGTGCCCATACTCCATCACTGAGTCAACAGCTCTGCACATTCAGTCATTCTTTCTACCCTCAAGGACCATATGACCAGCTGGTCTGCTTAGCAGATGTCTCTTACAGGACGGATAACATTACCCAAGTCGACTTTGTAGGACATACCAAGTTATGCTATGCAGTCTGTGCAACTCTCCCCATCTCTCTACGATGACATCAACAAACATGTTAAAAAATTTATCTAGTCTGGATGAAGAGTGCATCATAAACTCTCACTGGTTTCATAGAAAACCATTACTATGTGCAAGGAAGGAGGTTTGGGGGTTAAGGAGGCACGCTCCCAGAACTAGGCTCTTATGCTTAAAAATGTGTGGTTATTTATGAAAAATCAAAATGCTCTTTGGATCTGTGTCATGCATGACAAATATATGTATAATGGGACTCCGATCAAGAAACCTTGATCCTCAGTTTGGTCTTTCATCTAAAAGAATATTTCAAATATTAAATAAGCCTCGGCGACCACCATTAACTCGGGCACCTCAACAAATGTTTGGACCAGCAAATGGATCCATGGCTTGTCTATCCATGACCTTGAGCCTAGCTTTCTGCCACCTCCAGAACTTGTAGATCTCAATGTATCTTCAATGGAGGTGGACGATGGTACTTGGGGTTGGTCCTTGATCCACAATTACCTTCCTATATCCACATAGCGGCACATTGATCATATCTACTCTCCTGACCCGACAGCGGGCAACGATACTTGGTAGTGGCTACTGACCCCGTCAGGCATCCTCACTGCCAAGATTGCATATCAATGGCTGCAAAAGGGCCTCCATAATTCTACAAATGAAAATTGGTCTGTGATATGGAAGTTGTCCATCCCGTCAAGGTTCAGGACCTTTACCTGGCTACTTCAGCATAGGGCGCTACTCACAAACGTGGAAAAAGCTCGTCGACATATCCCAGTTGATGTGCTCTGTCATGTCTATTCCAATAAGTGGGATACATTATTACATTGTCTATGTGATTATCCTATTAGTAAGCAAGTCTGGCTGGCACTGAAAGTCAACCCTCATTTCTTTTTGTTGTGTGAGGAAGCTTGGATCCTAGATATTTCTTCTTCTTTATGTAAAGACATGCCTTCTCTTCTTCCCGTCATAGCATGTTGGGCCATCTGACTACACCGAAATGATTTCATTCACAACAGGAAGAATCACCCCATAGCTCAATAAATCTCTTCCATCAAAGAAAAGGCTAGAGCCATTCTAGCACTTCTACAATCACTTATCCATCACTCCCTCGCGCATGTAACATGTGGACGGCCACCTGCAGTTCATGATACCATAATGTTTGTGGATGCTTCTTTCATGTCTCACTCCTCCCCTGCTGGGATTTGTGTTCATGTTGTTGATGGACAAGACAAGTTCTTATTGGGTCACGTCTCACCCAACTGTGCCAGCTCAGCATTGGAAGCGGAAATCCAAAATATCATTAGTGCCTTGGAGCTTTGAAAAATTACGGGATGGTGTTCTCCTGCCATTCTATCGGATGCAACTTTAGGATTATACATTACTAGTGAAATCGTCCCTACACCAACTAAATTTTCCCCACACATGAGACGTCTTCGGATGCTCTACGAAGATGTCAGAAAGCCGCATATCTCTCATATTCCTAGAACTCATAATAATGTAGCAGATAGTATAGCTCGTTTTTCTAGCAATTCTTGCACTGCTTTTACCTTCATTTCCAGTGTACCGTCATGGCTTAACATGAGAGTTGATGTATGCCTATCTAAAATTTAGCCTGCAGTAGAGAGCGGGATGAATAATATCTAATCTCTACGTTGTCTAAAAAAATATAGGTGTAGTTAGCTTATACGATTATAACTAGTTACCCATGTTATTATACAATATGAACTTTATACATTAGACAATATATTTTTCGAAATTGTTTGATTTATTAAAAAAATCATAATTTTTTATTTATTAAAATATGTCTGCGAGATCATAATCTTCACGATTGAAATGAAACCCCTGCAAAAAAACATTACAAGCAAACCCTTCAGTTAAAGAAAACATAATAGATAGGTGCAACATGTCATTTCACAATTGCAATCAAGTTTAGTCTGTTCACAATTGCAATTAAAGCCCAAAAAATAAAAGTATTTAAAGGAAAAAACCTATACTTGTATAAGATATAATGGATAAGTGTACTTAATTGCCTATACAATTATAACTAGTTACCCATGTTCAACAATATGAAGTTTGTGTAATCAATAATATATTTTAATAACTCATTTAATTCAAACAAAGTTCATAAAAATGTTCACAAACATAAGAAGATATTGTATCTAAAGTATTTTTAATTATCATTTATTGTCAAAATCCAAGATAACTATAAATATATGAATTCTTACTATTTTGTTAATCATGTTCAAGTTCCCCTATAAGAAAAGAAAACAATAGCAACCCTTACATTTGTGGATCATCTATATGATCCCACAATTTCTGATAACAAATTGCATACAAACTCCTTATGTAAATAACAAGATACCAAGACCAAAACCAAATCTCTTCCAAATTCTTATAATTTCTAGTTGCACAATGCCAAAAAGTATAAGAAGAGAACATTACCTAATAGGGAGGTAAAAGGAATTGCACATTTGATATTGTTATAGTGTGAATGTCATTGTTTGTCTTATTCTATTAATATTGATTTTTTGAACTTCCAACTCCTTGTGATATTATTTTGTTTCACTATGATCCTACATCATACTTTTGGTAACATATATTGAGCTATAGGTTTATAAATCATAATAAATTTGATTCCTGATCATTTTAACTAATAAATTTTGAATATATATATATATATACATATTGAGGTGTATGTGGGTTAACTAGAAAAAAAATTACACACACACACACACACACACACACACACACACACACATATATATATATATATATATTCACTTTAGTTAATAATTGTATTCTATTTACTTATTGTGATTTTTTTAAAAGAAACATGATCCATCAATGTGTAAACGTTTGTACAATTTCAACATGTATTTTTTCTATTTTTAGTTCTCAACCAATCATAAAATACCACACATGATTCTATCATGAACTAGAAAACATATTTGACCTTAATCGAGTGTATTACAATTTGACATCCTTCCAACGCTACTGTTTTCATACATTATTCAATTGTCATTGGCCCCCCGCAACCATGAAATCCTAACTCCGCCCTGTCTTGAACTATGCCTATAATAACAATTGAGACATTCATAAATATTAAGTACGGTGCTAACAATTGCTTTATAACTTTCCATCTATATTCTTTCCACTTAACACCACGTTTTATCCTACCACTATTTTCTGTATCTCTCCCAGTTAGGTACATCTTCGCGCAAAAATCCAAGAGGTCGATGTGATTTACCCCACGCATGCAAGCAGATGTTATCTTGTTTATGTACAGTTTTTTATCGATTAATGCATAATATTGTCTACTGACATACGTGCACAATCTACTTTCTTAGGTGATTCTAATTCCAATTATAATGCTGTCTAGCAACTTTAACACATGTTTCCATGTAACTATTTGTTATCCCCTCCCCGAACCACAAAAGTGGAATAACAAAGCCTAGCTAGGAAACGATTCCTTGCCCTTAGTTATTTCGGACATTCCCATTTCCAGACAATGTTATGCCAATTATGTTGTGAAACCATTCGAGCATCAATCTTGTCCTTTATCTACTCTATTAGTTACCATCCTTCTCCTTAAACATCATCATGTCCATATAAGGCCGACAAGGAGTGGCTCAAGTGGTCAAACATGATGTCTCCCCATGAAGAGACCCGGGTTCGAATCCCAGTTGTCGCTTTGATTTACCACTCTCCAGGGCGTTCGGCCTCTGCCACAAACATGGGAGAGGAGGAGAAAAATCTTTCTCTCTTAATCCCATAATGTCCATATAGGGTAGTATAGACAAGTGAAGAGAAATGCTCCCATACGCAATTATACATGCATCATCCGTAATGATTTAGGACATCTTTGCATAAGCCCTCTTCACCCATAATTTTGCAGATTCCACTTTCCAAAAATGCTAAGCAAGTGGGGATGTAAATTTGGAAGGATTGGTCACCTTGGATGTCTTCAAAAGAAACAATAAGTTCATCCAAATGACGCCCATATAGTGGAATAAAATGAGCAATTATAATCCCATTTTTGATAAATGAAGCTGGATACTAGATGGCTGACAAATGTGTGGATCTAATGACTTCTGGTTATTTCTCTATGCAGGAACGAAGGGGTTTCTTGGAAGGTCGTTGTAGGTAAAACTCGTATATCTTGAAGAGAAACAGCAATCACTCCAAGTCCCTTAACTGCTTCCCTGTTTGTGCAGCTATTGTTATCCCAAGTACTGCTGCCGTCATGGCGGTGCTGGTTTCACTTGCGATGATATACAGAAGGAGAGTGGGTGCAGGTCTCTTCTGTATTCTTCTAAGGGGAAAAGCTAATCGGAGTGATATGGATGCCCAGGAGTTCATCAACAAATACAAAACGATGCTGCCTACCGAATATTCCTATCCCGAGATCAAGAAGATGACGGGAGGGTTCAAGCACAACCTAGGGAGGGGCGGGTACGGAAGTGTTTTCAAAGGGACGTCACCGAATGGCATTCCGGTGGCGGTGAAGGTCTTGGGGAGATCAAGCGGGAGCAGCAGCAGTGGCACCCGCGGTAGCGGCAGGAGCAACGAAGATTTCTTCAACGAAGTGGCGACGATCGGGAGGATCCACCACGTGAACATCATCAGGCTGCTGGGTTTCTGCTGCGACGGCTCCAGCCGCGCCCTTGTGTACGAATTCATGGCCAACGGGTCCTTAGCTGACCTGCTGGGTAAAGAGGCTCAACAACTGACTCCGGTGGAAAGGCTCCGGATCAGTGTGGAGATCGCCCGTGGGATCGAGTACCTGCACCAGGGGTGCGACTCCAGGATATTGCACCTGGACATCAAGCCACAGAATGTGCTTCTGGACCAGCATCTGCATGCAAAGATCTCGGACTTTGGGTTGTCGAAGTCTTATTCCCGCAAAGACAGCGTAGTTAGGTTGACCCGAGCACGGGGGACCATTGGGTTTATTGCCCCGGAGGTTTTCCTCCACAACCTCGGGGGGGTTTCCCACAAGTCCGATGTCTACAGCTACGGGATGGTGCTGATCGAGATGGCTTGTGGGAAGAAAAATGACTACAATAGAGAATCGGCCGCCAAACATCCACAGGCTTCATCGTCCTCCGGAAACTGTGCCTCCACCTACTTCCCGGACTGGGTGTATGACATCCTAGATGAGTTAGGTGGCGGCCGCGGCAGCGCGAAGGAAATCGTTCCTGAAGATACTCTCGATGGAAGCGACGTAACCGTGTTGAGGACGATGGTGCTGGTGGGCTTGTGGTGCATTCAAACGAGACCAGTCGACCGGCCTTCCATATCAGAGGCGCTGGAGATGCTTACCGGGAAAGTAGAGAGCATACAGCTGCCACCCAAACCTGTCTTGTTCTCTCCCGCCGTCGAACTCTCCCCAGTGTCCACTCTCATTAACAGCGGCAACGTTTTATCCTCGTGAAATAGAAACTTCTGGGCCGAGCTGGTCGGCCCAGAGACACGTTTCTGAGTGGGCAGATTTTCAAGCCAATTGGAAGCATGAATTATTATGATTTTGGGGACTTACCATTGGCTGGCGAGAAAGAAAGTTCGCAATTATAAATGGAACTAGCTCCGTTGGTTGGCAATGTGAGTGAAGAGTAGGAGGTTTACGGTTTGATCATTGCCTCATTCCTACTTTTTTATATAATTCATTGTTTTGGGAAATGAGATAAATAGAAACATCATTTTATTGATAAAGTGACTAATTAATAGGAAACTATTGTTCAGTATATGGCTCACGTATAAGAACTCCATCGAGATGATTCTCGCTAAGCCCTCAACATGTCAAGATTGTGTGCTAGTTGTGCCCACTTCCGCTAACCGTCACTGTTGCGAACATTTTTTTATTATTAATTTTTAAGCCCAAGGTGGGGGAAACTCCCCCTAGGACCCCAATGCTTTCTAGATGTCCGACACGTGGGAGATACATATCTCAAGGGGCTATCATAATGTGACGTGGTGCAAACAACAAGATGACGTGGTGCAAACAACAAGATAAACCGGAAAGTTCCAATAATCTAACTCCATTAATAATTGTGCTCGACATGTAACACTCATGTAAACTGATACAAATTATCTTAAGATCTTTAATGATCAACAAAATCCTAAATGGGCATTGTGAATGCAAGTGGATCTATTTTGTTGAGTTGGGGCCTCAATTTGATCCCAAATGGTATTAATCCAACACGAGATAAATATTAGATCGACCTATAAAGCATGCACACTAATTTCTAACGATTTTTTTTGATGTATCATGGGATTGGGATATGGTCCAGTTTTGTGAACAAATCACCTTTAAATAAAAAGATATGAAGTTTGAGTACTTAGCTATGACCATTCGTTTATAATTTTATCCATATATGGCCTTCCAGTAGCAAACCGATGGTAGCTTTTTTTTCTTTTATTTAAAGTGGTCAGTAATCAAGGAGACGTGATGTGAAAAATTATATGAGGTAGCAGGAGGTCATTTGATCATGAAAATCAATTATAGAATGTGGGGTGCAATGTTGATTAATTATTTACCCCCAACTCTAATGAATTGAGTTTACTAAGAGTGAGGACATTCACTAGAAGTTTTGAGTGATTTTGAATAAAATGAGGTGAACATATAAAGATATATTTGACTCATTTTGGAGGAAATATAATTTATGAATTTATATATGGAAGCATGGACATTAATCATGCATTATGGGAGCAAAATAGGAAGCTTTGCAACCCTTGGATTACAATCAAGAGGAGAACAATTGGTTTCCTACTTATTGTTCAAGATGTCTACAAATCCCAATATCGTGAAACTAACTTGGGAAAGGAGAATGGTAGATTGACAATTGAGTAGGATTCCTTTTTGGCTAATAAAAAGGAATAGATTCCCTATCATTTGGGTAAAGTCATGGGAGCATTAGGGATCCTCAGCTGTCAACGTATGGACCCAAACCAAATTGTGGTCAAGAAATTAGCCATGAGAGGTTACATAAGAGTATGAGAGAAGTTGATGGAGGAAAGAGGAGGTGGTGAGACCAAAAGATCTTTGGATGAAGAGATCCTCTATTATGATAGGCCTTGGAAAACAAAAATCCCTCTAGGAAGCTCTTTGTGGTAGGGGCTAGATTGAGGCAGAGATATAGGCCATGGTGGCATGATTTGAGATGCAGATCATACAGTTTGTGGACATGAGAAGGTATAAGCAGAAATGGTTTATGTGTATGAAGGAAGAAAGTGAGGAACATGCTCAATAAATGATTTTCACAGAAACTCTCTATTCATGAATATAATATATATAGAAGGAGAAGAACCTAATCTCATAGGTTTCACCAATGATATATCCAATATTGGTTCTAGTTACAATGCTTAAGCACAACCTACAAAGAGACATGCAATAAATAACGAACTCTCAAATCAAGTATAAATGGTTATGATTCATGAGAAAAGGTGTATAATGAAATATTCAATAAGGTGTTTTATAGGTCGAATAATATGTTCCTCATACAACTTAGAAAAAATTAATGAGTAGGATTCAACAAGTATATAATATTATATTTTCATGAGATGGATTATGAGATTAAATTCAGACAAGTAATTATATATGGTAATACTTTGGAACAATAAACAATTAAAGAAATATGCTAAATATGTGAAACTTGTTTAATGATATCTTTTTGAAGAGTGGAAAGAAGAAAATATTTACTCATTAGTATATTTATAGGGTATTCTTATAATTTTAAACAATAATAAAATAAAAGGTCTATGGAATTTACATAGTTCTACTATGGTATACACAACTAGAGTCTGGTATTTTTGAATAACACTAAGGACATATACCATGCAATATATGACTATGTGATAAAATCCTATTGATACATCAATTTGGTACATTATGATGCATTATTACTAATGATAATGAACAATAATAATAAGTATGTGAAAATGAACTAAATCTTATATGAAACATTATTTTGTTAATGGTCTCGCCTAAATCTAATTTATTAACATATATTTCAATAATAGTCGAAGTGGACAAGATTGATAAGGACGCCCATATGTAATATCAAATATAAATATACATACATATATATAGATATATTTACATCTACACACATATATACAAATACATATACATATATGTATATATAGTATATAAAATTCATTTTACGAAAATACAGATTGGTCTGTTAAGTTAGTTAGGATTTCCCAAGAAAATGGTTTTCATAGATATTTTGAGGATGTAGAATCCAAATATGTGGTTAGTTTCTCATTTAAAATTTCTAATTATTTGAGTTAGGTATATGTTATAATGTCATAAAGGGATTTATAAGTATAAAAATTGAGATAGAGTATGTATTTGAAAGGGATATATATTTTGTTGTCATTTAACCTTGTAAGGTTTATTAGGATATATTTAAATGAGGAATTGGTCAATTTGACTTATAAACAATTGTCTTTCTTACCAACCATTTTGGCCTAAACAACGTATGAGACAAAATTAAAAGAAAGTATACGTTCAAACTAATTATTCTCCTCCCGTATAACATTATTAGACCAAAATTAGCCTATTTATTATGCATTAATATGGTACTTATCTTCCTACTTGATCCTCTAAAGTTTGGAGTAGTAGATCTTGATGTGGGTCATCACAGTAGTAGCACAAAACATTGCCAAATCTACACAGTCTGTTACAACCCCATTTTTCCTAGCTATGTAATGGAATTGTATTTCTCCTTTTAATGATAAATGAAATCAATAGTTGCTTTATTTGTTTGAATTGAATGGATTTTGTTTACAATAGCCTTGTTTGGTTTCTTAGTGGGCTTTATTAGCTATTGGGTCCAATAATAAGAAAAGGATAAAGAAATCCAAACAATAACTGAATAAATAAGAAAAGGAGATAGGATAAAGAAAAAGGCAAGGAAATATCCTCCAAGAAGGGATTTCGTGCCTTTAGGGTTCCTTGAGGTCCAAGGAGTCCAACAAACCAAGATAATGGCATAAGAAAGAGGAAATACCAATTAAATTGGTTTTATTAAAGGACAACTTGTTTATGAAGGAAATACCCTTTTCCTTTGGAATTTGGGTTTCAAATTAAAACATGAGTAGATAATGCCAAGCCAGAGTTTCCTTTAAAATTTGAATGAAAAAGGTTAAACGAGGAGAGAGATATAGATTTTACAAGTTTCCTTTGAATTGAATTAACTAATTATACATAATTTCCTTGTTTTAAAAGAAAAAGGGAAACAAGGGGATGATGACAGCCATCGGATTCCCCATGTGGTCCATGGGACCATGGATCCGACGGTGGCTATGTATCATCCACCTTGATTCACAGAAGGAAAGGGAGAGGGGAGATCATGATTTCAAATCCTTTTTGCTCACATTTTATGCGATAGACTGAGGTGAGAACAATCCCATTGACTTCGGCAGTCTATTATGAAGCTTCTCGACCCAATTTATGGGTAGTTTCATCAAAAAACGCAAAAGTCCCCAAACCACCGAACTCTCACAGTTGACCCTATATATAGGGGAGGGAGCTCGAGAGTACCCGCACATCTAAAATCTACCCTCATGTATTCAGAGAGCAACGACAAACTTGTTGGCAAGTTTAATTTGACGAACGACCCTGACCTTCCCCTTCTTCGACCCGTCGACCTCGCCAGAGAGTCGGCGACCTGTTGGTGGTGGAAGCGCAATGCAAAGGTGCGATTGAGGAGGCAGGTAACTTCAGACGAGTACGGCGGATCTTTCGAGTGTGATGGGTTGCTTGCTGGTGGCCGAGACCTCAGAGTCAACAACGAGGTTGACCACGGCTCACTACAGACCTGTTCGCGTGAGGTAGAAGAAGGCCCCATGTGAATTACCATATTGCCCTCCCCCTTTTGTAGTTCAGGTAAGGGTATAATTGCCTTTTATTTCTTTTGATCGTGAGTTAGGGTGCGCGATCGTGGGCCGTTGGATCCCGCGTGGTCCAATGGACCACGGATCAAGCGGCCTACGTTTTTTCTTAAAATAATAGATAATCCAGAAAAGTGCTTTTCTTTGCAAAATTTGTAGAAATTTCTAGGAAGTTTTGATGACTAAACTTAATATATGAAATTTGATCAAAAAAATATGAGGAACTAGATAAAAATAGTTTTAGTACCTGATTCCATTCCTAATGACAAAAGTATATTAAGTTGATGAAAAGTGCAATAAATTAGGGTTAGAAACCCTAATTGCAAGTAAAGATTGAATCTATAATGTTTAATGGGTTAATTTGATACACTAATAACCTGTTGATGATAATGTAAGATTCAAATCTAATTTAGATGAGAAATTGCATGTTTTAGGGTTTTAAACCAAGAATATATGATAATGTATCTAGAAACCCTAATTTAGGGTAAAAGAGGAGATGACTATGTTTAATTCAAAATATATGGAAATATGTTGATAAATGTTGATCCTAAGCCTGTTAGGAGAGATAGGATATGATGATTAGGGTTTATGAGTAGTTTTGCTTAGTTAGGGTTTGTAGTGATAAAAGTGGTAGCAAAACCCTAATTACAAGTGAAATGCTAAAAAGAAGTAGAAACCCTAAGGAGCAAGTTAGATTGGATAGATCTTGATAACATTAGTAAAAGGAAATTGTATGGTCATTTTAGGATCCTTGCTAGGTGAATTGCTTGCTTGCCTAGATTTCATATTTTTCTTGGAATATTCCTATCTTGATTGTGCTGAATAGGTATGTGGTTATTTATGAATAATCGATCTAGTTTCACGGAGTTTTCTCGAATGTCTGATTGATTGGATGTAACCTAAACTATTGTGTGTTTTATTTATGTAATCCTATAAAGTCACTATGATTATCACAATTAAGCATATATGTGCATTCTTGAACCTACATGCCACTCTGATGTATGATGCATGACCAAGCCCCAGAGGGAAGGTCTAATTGGTCAAGCCCCGAAGGGAAGACCATTGGGCACCGTGTGAGGTGACCCCAGGCACCAATATTAGGATGGAGAAGGTGGTCTTATGTCCCTTGCAAGGACAAAACCCTAAGAGAGGGTAATCCAGGGTTTAGGGCAAAAGCGGTTGAGAATATCACATTGAAAACGTAATTTGGATTGTTAATAACTTATTTGTGATAATTAGGTTGTTAGAAACTATTTGTGCAAGTTTTGATTGTTCCACACATACCAGTATAGAAATATACTTACTGACGTTTTGTTTATCGGAGTTTTAGGTACAATCATTGAAAAGGACAAACAGTAAACTGAAACAGTGTGAAGGTTATTAATAATCAATTCAAGGAGGATTAGATAGATAGACTCCATCTGTTGATAGAAGTCTAGAAATCTAAAAAATTTACAAGGTATCAAGATATTTATTTTATTCTAGCTTTTCAGTTTAGTTTTAGTATAATTTCATAATTATTATTGATTAAATGTTGAACCACTGATCTGGAAATATTGGGATAACGCCTTTGACCTTCTGGTCTCCCTTAATTGGGGGTTATCGGGAGGCGGGGTCATTACATGGTCATTCATGTGTCTTTTTACATATGGGAAAAGGGGATCTCTATGGTAAACCTATTTATGCTTGCTTCGTCTTGTACACTTTCTAGCCCCCAATGCAAAGTTATTCATCCATACATGACCAAGACGGTCATCTAGTTCCAAGGTAGCCTATAGGGCTTCTTGCATGGTGTTAATCCCTCATTTTGATATAGTTAAGTTGAGGTCATATTTATTTCTCTAATGAACTTCTTTTCATGTCTTGCCTCCTCAAATCCATGCTTGTACTTTGACAGAACCCTTTAACTTCATATAATATCAAGTGAATACCAGGTAACCCAATTACCTCTACTTGTAAAATTCATTTTAATTATTTGATTCAATAGATAATGATATATATATATGTTGTAGAAAGATTCCACAAACTCTACCAAAGTGAGAGGCTAATCTTTGAAATGCTCATGACTTGAGGAAGGTATTCCATCTTACTTGAAAATACCTCAAACAATTTGAGTTAAAAAATTCAAAATTCTTGTGGTGGGCTAGGTCTTATATCATAATCCGAGGATCAAATCCAAACTTCAACTTTTACTACAATGTCCAATTTTTCTTCTTATGAGAAGGTCTTAGACATATTTTTTGGAAACTCAATGAGGTTGCCTCATTCTTTGATAAAGGTGGGTCAGTTGACTATAATGGGCCCTAATGAATGCATATCCATCCCAGTTTTAGTTGCACTTTTAGTTTAGTTTCACACTCTTTGTGTCATTTTTCTCTAAAAATAGCTTACATTCAAAAAAATTTAATTTTAAGTTAATTTGTGGGATTTTGCTCCAAATACTTGGTTTCCATGGCAAGTTTGAGATGCATGTACCATGCACTAGTGTAGGAAGAGGTGGTCCCACTAGTCAATTGGAAATTGTATCTTAATTTTATGCTAATTTCAAGACTTTTTTTAATAAGTGGTCCATATTTCTATTGTTCCATCCCTCCATTGGTTGTTCTTTACATAGGTTGATGCCTCATCAGTGTAGTCCGCACAACACACACCAATATGTCCCATGGGCATGGGTTTGCTTCACCCTGCCATTCCATCAGTTGCAACTGATGGAACTCATTTCCTCAATTTGTACCTTTCCACTCTTATATTAGTTTACATCACTCTACCGATCTATTTGTTGACAAAATATGGAAGTCCATCATCAACCTACTGATGACTTCCTTTCGACGTTTGATTAGACTTTGTCTACTCGATGGTCGACCTACAATCGTCAAATTGATGGAACTTATGTATATGCCTTTCGATGGAATTCCTACACTCACCTTCTGGTGGAAGCTCTACAATTTCCTTCTGGTGGTAGTTCATCTACAACAATTGATGATGGTCTTGACCTCCATATTCAACTTTGATGATATCCTTCTTTCTTTATTCCCCTATTATTTTGTTACTATTTCCATGAGTGAGTAGTCCTCTCTCTAGGGTGTTGGGAGTAGCCCCTCTACCCAAATTTGTTCTCTTCACTACATCTATTATTGTATGAACCATTATATGTTTCAATCAATTTTATTGTTGCATCCTTTCCCAATCATTAGGTTTGCATGTTTATAAAATCTTAGGTGTAGAGAATTTTGAACCTAGAATCTAGGATATTGAATGATTCCTGCTAAACCACTTACGAGAATTTCATATAGGTTTTTTTGAGGTGATAGATGTATGAGTTAGGTAACATGCTGGCAAGATGGGAGTGATATATGTCTAGGTTTTAATCCAAATTTCAAAAGGTGGATTTACTTATCCTCAATATATGTAATTTATGTTTAATGTATGTGGTGAGAGAGTGATTTATAGGTAGAAATGGTGAAACTAATTCTATCCTAGTGTTACCATCATTTAATAATTAAACCTTAGTTTGGTCCTTTACTTATCCTAGTATATTCAACAATCAATGAAGCTTTTGTGACAAATACTAGTCCTGGTTTGGTTATCTTAATCAGAATAATTCTTTAAAATGTGTCATTTGGGTTCCTGAACCATTGTATCGTAAGATCCATCCTCTTGGGGATGGCATTATCATACATTTAGTTAAAGAATTAAACCTATAGGGATTTCATCCCTAGTAAATTAGCTCGTTCAATAGTTCATACACCACCCCCCTTTACATGGTTGTTTCCTTAGTCCTGATAGGAATATCAAAGAGAACCATGGGCACCCCTTCAAACTGGCTTCTTTTCTTTACATGTCCATCATCGCCCTTTCCTCTAGTTTGGGAGGCATATAAAATGAAAATTATAGGTATATGTATAAAATAAGTGAATCTTCATCCAAGTGTTATCTACTCATGGATCTAGTACCATATATGTAACACCACTCTAATTAATTTACCCAAGTGGGGAAGAGATCATGCGGACCACATAATTGGTCCCCCAGAATGGATAGGTGTCACATAATGTGATAATAAAAACACATGAAATAATTTAAACAAGCTTTGCATTTATGGTAAAAGATTAAAAAATATGTTCTTTATACAAAGTAAACCAAATACCTCAAAGTCCTAAGCATAGAATGAAACATGATATAAGTTCTAAAAATCAATAATTTAGATATGAACGTGTTCTATAGAAATATATCTCCACGGTTCCAATAGAACCCTGCTAAGAGAGTCGTTGTAATCTCATATACACCTGAAGATCTTACCTCAAATTGTTCTTACTTTTATCATCTAGGATGTCTCACCTCACAACTGTGCAATGAGGAGAACAACATAACTAAATGACAATGATCATGGTGTGTGTGTTTATATACATATATATATATATATATATATATATATATATATATATGTATATAGTGTGTGTGTTTGTGTGAGTGAGTGCGTGTTTATTGACTTGAAGTAAATACCTTGAAAATTTTTACTTTTTGAACTATGAAACATGTAGACATGCATTATATATCAAACATATATTATTTACCATACGAACTGACTCGATGAGTGTCCACTTACGAACACATGATGTTGTGAAATCCCTAGATTTCTAGGAGAAGTTCTTTATGTAAAAGTGACTAGGAAGAAAATAATAATCCTTTCAACTCTTTCTAGTTTAAATAACTTTAACTTTAACCTAGACTAAAACATGAAGGGGTTTATCCTACTTGATATGAATCATAAATATAGATCTTAACATGTTGTGGTATCTATTCCTTAACATGAAACATTTAATTTATTACCCGATCGTGGATATCAAGAACATGAACCATAATCATAACCTATTGATATAGGTGTTATTCATTGGACAACAAGATAACATTAAGACATGATCAGTTTAACAATACTTATTTGACTCCATGGAACTAGAATTGAAAGAGAACATAATTATAATTCATACATAACAATAAGATCAACCATATACTAGTGCATATATGGAAGGACATTCTTACTTGATCTGAGAAAATCTGATCCTCATGTTCATAGTTGGGCACAAACCATATAAAAATATCATCAATTATTATATAATTAATTTCTAGATCCCAAAAAAGTAAAGTTTATAGTAAAAAAAGTAATTGCGGTAAAAACTTAGTGTTTGGAACCTATTTATTTAGACTTTTCATGTATTTTCATTAAAATGTGATTTCACATAAATAAATATTGTTATATAGATATGCTCACCTTTAGGAATCATTACCAGTTAGGCAGGGAGTACATACAACTTAGTTGAGGTGGCCTATGGCCAGTCACCATTTTAGTGATGAGCCCAACATCATCGAATCACATGGCATCCACAAAAAATGCAAATCATAGAAAACTCATTTGAGCATTATGATTATGAAATGAATCATGGGGGAAATAGAGAAAATATCAAGCTTGAATGAAAGTTTAGATATAGGTGGTTGGGTAAACCAAACAAAAAATGGAGGTTTTATAGGGGATCGATCTATTTGCAGTGAAAATAGGGTAGGTAGAGAAGAGATTGGAACTTCGTGAGTTTTATCTTGGAGGGATATAGGTAGGTTAATAGTTTTCATGATTGTAGGAGGCTTAAAAGGAGGTTCTTATGGAGGATATGACCCCAAGACTAGAACATGACTCTAAGTCGTGGATTCCAAGATGAGATATATTTAGATGCCAAAAGAGGTTTTATATAACCTCATGGACTATTGGTATTAGCCAATGCTAAGAAGTTTTATTGTTAGATTAAAATGTACAAAAGGGGAACCTAGTTCTATCGAGATTGGTTTTTCATTGATATTGATATTTCTTTTTTATTTTTGTTAAGACATTATTATACAAAACATATAAATTAGGTGTCATGTATAATTTAAGGGTATAGGATTCAAGTATGGAGTTAGTTTCTTATTTATATCTTATAATTATCCAAGATACATTTTTATGTTTTAGTAATATGTAAGTATTGATTAATATCTAGATCGGTATATATTTTCAAGTTTGGAGGGAAGATAATTAATATTAGCACTCAAACACTTAAAACTATAAATATTTAATAAAAGAAAAAAATTATTTATACATTTAATCCATTACTTGACATTTATTGACCATTTTGGCCTATTTTTTTAGGATATAAGTGCTTATGGATTTTAAAGTTTTGGAAAAGCATATATTTTTTGAAATTTGGTTACTAAGGTAAATGAGTCAATAATTATTATTAGTGTTGTAAGAAGGTCAACTAGTTCCCAACTAGAGTAAATTTATGTATGATGGGATAGATTAGGATTTATGACATATATTTTATTCAAATTGAGGATTTCAGGTTTGATCAATATGTCAGGATCTAGGTATTGCAAATGTGGGTTTTAAACTTATATCAGATGTTAGACCATCCATATTAGGATTTTGAGAGTATTAAGAGGTTCTTACTACAAACTTATTTCATTCTTTAGTTGTCCATGATAATATATTCCTATGCCTTGTTTTATTACAACAATTTTGTAAACAATGCACTCAAAGATTCAAGCATTTTTTATTTGAATACTCCTATTTTAGGATGGGTCTATTTTAGTCATATTATTCATATTCATTAAGAAAATTTCCTTATGAAACTAAAAACATCAATCTAATTTCATGCAGCATACATGCTAGTTAGGACATGGAGATTTTGTCATTTGCGGTTAGGAAGAGATTAGTAATTCATTCGAGTGGACCTTTTCTTGTCTAATAAAAATGATTCTGGCTCTAGTTTCTTGTAATCTATCTATTTAATGACCATGTGGGTGGAACTCTAAATTTTTTGTAGAGTACACTCCATTTTTCTACACAAGTTTTCTAGTCATGACATATTTATACAAGCCCTGATAGGGAATTTGGTTATGTAAAAATGAGAGAACTTATACGATGAGACGATTGACATATGAATAAATAGTCACAACTAGGCTTATCTCTAGTTTCCCTCTTCAGCCTTTTCCTTTGTTCTTTCTAGAATGACTCGACTATTCTCACTTTGAGGACTTAGAATTCATGGAGAACAACTTTTGAACCTCTAAAGAAGATCCTTGGTAATTCACTTCTCTCATATCCATAGTGTAGTTAGATACCTAGTTAATCCATGAATGACATGAGAATATTAGATTATTGAGTGATCAATATGATGAGTGGTTGGGTATGTAGTTCACCTTGTCACATGAAGATACTATGAATGTAAACCATCAAGCAATGAAGAACCCAAAATTCTTCCTATATTGATTGGGTCACCACATAAGTCCTATGTGCCTCGAGTTGAAGAATTGTAAGTATGAGTAGGGTGAAGTGGGGAATAACGGATGTCATTTTTGTTCCTATTAGGTTATGGTAGACATTTATAGCGAGTAACAGAAACCATGTTTTTCTCATACTATCCTATAATTTGAAGATTATTTTAGAAATTTCCTTATGATACTTAGAATATAGGATACATTAGGAAGAAATAAGTGATGGTTGAATAATCGAGTATGTATCTTGTGGTGGAAAGTGATTGACTTGGTTCCCATAGTGATTTTGGTGCCATTTCTGGATTTCCATCACAAGGTTTCATCGCTAAACTTATTTTCATTACTAGATTATATGTACAAAAAATCTATCTAGATTTTATCGAAGAATTTTGGAACCAAGTCACCACAATATGATGTTTCAAGTTATAGAGAACCCCTTTACATGAGAATCCTTTGAATGGCTAGCTTATTCTTAAACCATAAGACCTAGTTTGGAATGGAAAGTATGAAGAAGAAAATATAAATAGTTATGACCTAGATGACCTACCCATGTTGTCCCTTTAGATGATTAGTTAGGTTATTATTTAACCCTTTTAATGGGTGGAGTCTTTTATACTACATTTATTGGGGGTACAACTTAACTCAATGGTTTATTTGAAGTTCATAGTAGTTTCCATAATTAATACTTGGGTAGCTTCTACAATCCATATCAAACAAATGTAAATAACCTAACTAAGGTTAATGTATAAGCCTTGTTTATTTTAGCACCATGAATGCTACTTGGATTATGGAAGTACCTTCTAAAAATATCTTAACTTATGTAAACTGGTGAAAATAAATTAGGTAAGTAAAATAAATCCTTCAAAAGTTTGAAATAAATTCCCCTACACTCCTATCTTATTTTAGTTAAATGGTATGGAAAACTCTGCCCTAGAAACTAGGTTGACACACTAAGGATCTTAAACTTTATGAAAGTGCACCCTTACTTGAGTGATCATAACAAACTAAAGTGGAAATAAACTAAGTACACCTTAATCATAACCTATGTACATTAATGTGTATACAAAAATCATGGATTATTAGTTCAATAAGGTGTGTACAATATACTATAATACTTAAAATTGGAATGGTAGAACATATTCACCAAAAAAGACCTAATATTACACCATAGATCATTTTTTCTAATAGACTACGTTAAATGGATTGGTCATGAGATAGAATATAATTTATACTCCTTGTAAAATATATACATATATTCAACTTAAATGATAATCTTAATATTGAAAGGGAAATAATGCAAATGTGTATCTTATAATCTAACGGTTCATGTATTCTTAATATTTAATAAAGTGAATAGTTAATAATAATAATAATAATAATAATAATAATGGAAATCTTGATGATATATGTGGAGGTTTTTGTTCCTAAAATGCTTAGTTCGTCAACCTAGTGGTTGCGATCTAAATAACCCCATAGGGAAACATATTTATAAAAAAATCGTCATTCATGCTTATATGACAGTAAAGCCTAGGACCCCATGTTGATGTTGACCATGGCAACTAGATGGTCAAACCATAGTACAAGTATAGGTAATCATAATGAATGTAATACTTTTAAGATAATCCTAATTCTTGGTGTAACTTTCCTAGCTCAACCTCTAATGTGAGAAGATAATGGATACTTGATGCATGTAAGGATATGACTTCACATAAAAAATGACTATAATTGTGTTATATAGTGGCAAACAATGATCAATAATCAAGTGAACTTGAAACCCATAAATTGGTTGGAAAGTATAACTTAGAATTCTAGACTACAACTAGATGGATTTGGGAACAAATCCTCTTTAAGGAATGGAGTGTTGTAACATACACTAAATCTAAATATGTAGGTTAGACTTCCTTCTTTTAGCCCTTCTCGATTAGGATAATATGAAGTCATTCTCTCCCCTTATTTATATTATATGATGATCAATTGGAGTTTAATCATCTCCTCTAATAATAAGTAGTCCTTTACATGATGTTTCAAATGAGTTAACCCATGTACTTATTTAGTGGGTTTAAGTATACAACTCATCAATTAATTTGTATTGACCTATTCAAAATTTTGGAACCATTGTAAGTCTAGTTAATGAAAACGGGTAAATGGAAGAGAATGATGTATCATATTGTCTAAAAGATATAATAAATGCATTAGTTGAGTGTTTAACTTTTAGGGTAATCAAATAAAATATTAAACACTTTCCAAAGGTGAAACTACATTGAAATTGGGTTATTCATGTCTTGTTTAGTTAACATGTCAATTTTAAGTCAATCAAACATTGTTCACCCTCGCATTTAATTGATTAAATACACTAACATTTTATAAAAATAAATCAAATTAATTTACAATCAACAAGTTCCATTTATTTTTATGATAACTCCTTCCCTATCGTCTCTTCCCTCTACATGGATACTATTATCTCCTCATGCTTGGCCTTGCTGGTGCAACAGTTGTAGCCAATAAGAAATTATTGATTTTCCTCTTCTATACCTCTCCCCTTCTTATTCCTTCATCTCCTTTCCTCTCCTGACCTATTACAAAATAGTATATGCCACCCATGGCCTCTCCTAGTCTTAGTGTCCTTCCTCAATAGAGAGAAACTAAGAGTGCCAGGAACAAAAACAAAAAAGGTGATGCAAGTCTATGATCATCATAGATCATGTTCTAACCGCCAAAGTTTCCCCTGTATCATGCATTTTTCTCTAAAACTTCTTCTACCCATGCACCATTCGTCATGGACAAAGAAATGGAGACAGCCAATGGAGCTACTTACCACCTATCAACAAGGAGCATTGCCTCCTTCAACCCTCTGGTTCTTCTTCCACCTTCCAGCACCTTTCACATCTAATTACCCCCATATTTCACCTTTATTCGGTCTTCCTTGGTTTTGATTTCTTCCTCATTGACCTACAATAGTTGATTGCAAGTGTGTTTTTTCTAGAAATCACAATCATTTAATAGGTTTCCATCTTCCTTATTTTGTGAGAATATTATAGTTGATTCTAGTTATTTCCATTGCTCTTAAATCATAATGTACAAGGATCTCATCCATCCACCTTGTATGTGCACTGCTTTCATTTTGGGAAGCATAACCTACTTAGGTCCTATTACTCATCTCTGTTAGTTTTCCTGATTTCCAACTAAGCTTGGTTTGTTCTGAGCCTATGACTCTGGGTATTGAAGTTATTTATCCTTGTGCATCTTGATTTCTTTCTCTCCTTATACATAACTACAATCTCCTGAAAGGTGGTGTCTACAATTCTTCTCATCCATGTTTTGTTCAAGTTCTGCCTCATAGGCATGGCAATGCTTAGTTGAGCCTCCGTGAAGAAAAAATGAGGACTCAGTCTTATACTCCCTACTCACATCACACTAGTGATTTGCAGCAATACTACTTATCCAATGGTAGGAGGATAGGGGATGAAGGAGAAGGCACAAGATGGGTTGGTTATAGGGGGAAATCCCCAATATGCCTACTTTCTCACATATTTGTGTCATGATTAGAAGGGTTTGTTTAGACTTTCATATTGCTATTCCATTTCAAGTTGGGCTAGTTCACTCATGATAACCTAACTCTATTACCCTATCACACATTATATACCTAGAAGTTAGTGGGGTCCTTTCAATCGGTTTATGTTTTTGAATTATCCAAAAAATACATTAATATAAACAAATCATATTTAATTACTAGAGTATTAGAATATATATATATATATATATATATATATATATATATATATATATATATATATATATATATATATATATATATATTGTGTGTGTATGTGTATGTATATATGTATATATATATATATATGCTTTTGGGATTATAAAATATGATTGATTTATTCAGATGGTTATTAGATCATTAGTTCCAAGTTTCTAGTAAGGTCACTTTTAGGGTAATGAGTTGAATGAAATAAATAGAAACCATGTGTGTATAATGTGTTTAGGTATTGAGAAATATTGGACCTAGCCCTAGGAATTACTTCTAAATACTTAGGTTAGATGTAACGCCCAGGCCCACTGCCCAAGGCTCTAACAGGGTTTTAGGAATGACGATTGGCCCCACAGACCACCACTAGCCTTAACTGTGCACTT
Organism: Alisma plantago-aquatica; assembly: GCA_963693085.1. NCBI lineage: Eukaryota > Viridiplantae > Streptophyta > Magnoliopsida > Alismatales > Alismataceae > Alisma > Alisma plantago-aquatica. Next base: position 1,232,679,203 of record OY856411.1, on the reverse strand, counting down.
TGTCCACACCGACGCGCAAGCCAGGATCAACTTCCCGACTGGTCACCCATCCTAGTACTACTCCAAGCTGAGCACGCTTAATTGTGGATTTCTTTAGTGATGGGCTCCCGGAAAAGGAGGTGCACCTTAGTGATATGGGTAGTCTAATCATTCCTTTTAAGATCATGTTATCTGAGGCCTCAAATCTTGGGATGTTACAATCTCCCCCACTTAGACTCTTGACGTCCTCGTCAAGGCTCAACTATAAGGCCTCATAATCTCTTCCCCATTTCAGTGCAGGCCCACAATGGCCCATGGACACTCAGCTCCCGATCACGGAATACCATCGCAAGGGTGGCTACATCAACCATGGACAGCCCTTTCCTACATTCCTGGACCGCACGGCTCAAGACTGGCATGCCATGCCCATGTGAGCCCCACCTACTGGAGGGGAATTGGCTCTGATACCATTTGTTACGCCCTGGCCCACTGCCTAAGGCTCTAGTAGAGTTTCAGGAATGACGATTGTCCCCACAGACCACCACTAGCCTTAACTGCGCGCTTTATCCTCACTCACGCGCATGTCAGGATCAACTTCCCGATAGGTCACCCATCCTAGTACTACTCCAAGTTGAGCACGCTTAACTATGGAGTTCTTAGTGATGGGCTCCCGAAAAAGGAGGTGCACCTTGGTGATATGGGTAGTCCAATCATTCCTTTTAAGATCATGTTATCCGAGGCCTCAAATCCTGGGATGTTACAATCTCCCCCACTTAGACTCTTGGCGTCCTTGTCAAGGCTAAACTATACAACCTCGTAATTGCTTCCCCATTTCAGTGTAGACCCAGAATGGCCCATGGACACCCAGATCCCATCCACGGCTACCAGCGTAAGGGTGGCTCCATCTCGTCTCTACAGATAGCCCTTTCCAACTTGCCTGGACCGCACGGCTCAAGACTGGCATTCCACATGCCCATGTGAGCCCCACCTACTAGAGGGGAATCGGCTGCAATACCATTTGTAACGCCTAGGCCCACTGCCCAAGGCTCTAGCAAGGTTTCAGGAATGACGACTGTCCTCACTCACCCGCATGCCAGGATCAACTTCCCGATAGGTCACCCATCCTAGTACTATTCCAAGTTGAGCACGCTTAACTATGGAGTTCTTAGTGATGGGCTCCCGAAAAAGGAGGTGCACCTTGGTGATATGGGTAGTTCAATCATTCCTTTTAAGATCATGTTATCTGAGGCCTCAAATCATGGGATGTTACAATCTCCCCCACTTAGACTCTTAATGTCCTCGTCAAGGCTGAACTATACGACCTCATAATCGCTTCCCCATTTCAGTGTAGACCCAGAATGGCCCATGGACACCCAGCTCCCATCCATGGCTACCAGCGCAAGGGTGGCTCCATCTTGTCTCTATGGATAGCCCTTCCCAACTTGCCTGGACCAATCATTCCTTTAAAGATCATATTATCCGAGGCCTCAAATCCTGAGATCTTACAATCTCCCCCACTTAGACTCTTGACGTCCTCATCAAGGCTGAACTATACGACCTCATAATCACTTCCCCATTTTAGTGTAGACCCAGAATGGCCCATGGACACCCAGCTCCCATCCACAGCTACCAGCGCAAGAGTGGCTCCATCTCGTCTCTACGGATAGCCCTTTCCAACTTGCCTAGACCGCACGGCTCAAGACTGGCATGCCACATGCCCATGTGAGCCCCACCTACTAGAGGGGAATCGGCTCTGATACCATTTGTAACGTCCAGGCCCACTGCCCAAGGCTCTAGCAGGGTTTTGGGAATGACGACTGGCCCCAAAGACCACCACTAGCCTTAACTGCGCACTTTATCCACATCGACGCGCAAGCCATGATCAACTTCCCGACTGGTCACCCATCCTAGTACTACTCCAAGCTGAGCACGCTTAACTGTGGAGTTCTTTAGTGATGGGCTCCCGGAAAAGGAGGTGCACCATGGTGATATGGGTAGTCCAATCATTCCTTTTAAGATCATGTTATCTGAGGCCTCAAATCCTGGGATGTTACATTAGACCTCTAAGTATGTGCAATCCCTATTTACTTTTGAGAATTAACATAATTATAAATATATTTTTCCATAAAGAGGCATCTTTTGAATATTTCTCCTTCTTGACACAATTTATATACCCCAAGAAATATTATTCTTTCATTGCTTATGAAATGTGAAATTATCCTATGATTTTGGGTTTATTACCCCCACTTTCAATCCTCATGTTGGACATTTTCAAATATGTTATTTGTAGAATAATTTCATCATTCAATATTATATTCCATGCTTATTAGACTAGTACTCTAGAGCAGTGGTACTTTTCTAAAATTGTAAATATCTAGCATGTGTCCTACATTATATAAATGTTTATTGGGGTTCTAATTCCCCTTTCCCTTAGGATATGAATATTATAATCCCATTATTCTTGGTGTGTTGGGGTTTTAACCCCCCTTGGTCCCTGACTCGGGATCATATGGTGTCTCGATCTACAATATATATTAACTTGGTCTAACTTGCATGTACATTTTAATATTGTTGTGATTTATTGGGAAGATTTCTAAAATTATCATATAGTTCTCATAGATTTTATTGCCTTGTTGTTTTTTTATACCTTTGAACTATATCCTAATAAACTTCCTACATGATGTAAGCCTCCATATTTTATTGGAAACATCGCTATTATTTCCCTACATGTGTAATAATGCTCAAATATGTTTATTATGCACATACTCAGTGTTCACTTGAACTTTCCTTTATTTATCTTTTATGTGTATTTCTCCCAAACCACCTAGGTGTTGGTTATTTATAGGACAAATATTCATGAATATCATTAAATGAGTTTAGAATAGAGGATAGCTTGGGATGTCATGTTACCCTCTAAAAATGTCCTCATATATAATTAGATGTAACCTTTTATTTTTTTCATTTCACCTTTAAGGTGAGGAACAATTGTATACTAAGTGTCTTGTAACTTTGTAAATAGTTATATGTTCATGTCTCATCAATCATTTTACTATGAGATACATACCATTTGAGAAATAAAAACATCAACTCCTTTTCCTTCATATATTTTACTATGTTTGGATTTGGATTGTTTCATTCCTCATTTAGTAAGGAGAGCATCCCCTCTTGGGTCTCCCCCTTTGCAATATGGCATCAGAGACAAAGAAGTTGATAATATAACTATCCCAAGATATCATCTATTGTTCCATAAGTAGTTAGTAAATAACCTTATATAAGTTATCCATAAATGAGTCGTGGGAAAATAATTAGGGTTTCAATACCTAACTAATTTGGTCATTTCCACTCCTTTAAACATTGTTATGGTTGAGATTCAATATTTAGTAACGTTAATAACCCCTATTGTATTGTGGATATGGAAATTTATGTCACCATGTAAAAGTTGACTCATACAGAAACCTCTTGTTTTCTAGGAAGTCATTATGAAGTGTAAGTTGACATGTATAGTCACAACTAGTATTAGCTCTACTTCCCCTCTTTAACCTTTTCTTTTTATTTCTAGCATGCCTCAACTATGTTCACTTTGAGGACTATGCATTAATGAAGAACAAACTTCAAACATGTAGAGAATATCCTTAAGAGTTCACTTCTCTCATCTCAATGGTGTAGCTACATTCCTAGTTAATCTCCATTGACTTAAGAATATTAGATAATTGATTATTAAGGCAATGAGTGGCTAACTATGTAGTTCACCTTGTCACATGAAGACATAATGAATGTAAACCATCAAGTGATGAAGTAATCCAAAATTCTTCCTATATTGGTAGGATAATCATATAATTCACATGTACCTTGAGTTGAAGAATTATAAGTATGATTAGGATCAAGTAAGGAATCATGGATGTCGTTGTTGTTCCCTATTAGGTTCTGGTAAAAGTGTATAAAGAGTAATAGCAACTATTTTTCCCACCTCCTATGATGTAAGTTGAAAATTCTTTTTGGCATGTCCTTTTGATACTTGGAATATTAGACACTTTTGGTGGAACAAAGTGATGGTATAATAACTATATATGTATATTGTACTGGAAAGTGATTGACCTTATTGATTTTAGCACCACTTTTTGGATTTCTACCCTTTCCAAGAGACCAATATGACTGTAATTGTGCCATCATCTAGAAACTATGAACCACTGGTGTGATTGTTAATATTCTTCCTTGCATTGGCATCATGTAGGTGCATAGTTCCTCTATATCCTCCTAACATACTTCAAAAAGATAGAAAACTTCTCAAGTGACTCCAAAGTTGACGTCGACTATGCCAACTCGGCATTTAGGCCCTTCTAAGACCCCTAATCAGCTCCTTTTCCATCACTCCCATGTGAGGATAAAACTTCCACCATCCATAAACTTCAAGTTGTAGTCATTCATAGAATATGATCCTTGGCACAACCTCTCAAATTGAGTCATTTTCTTCTCCAAATATGTCTCAGGAATGGCTCACAAACTCCCACTAAAATCCTTCCTAGTCGATTATTTCACCAGGTTTCTTTTCCTCTTTAATGACCCACCATTGACTAGCACTACCCTTCCGGAGATAGATCGCATGCTTAATCTTATCCTACTCAATGATATCCAAGATTCAAAATACCTTCTCTAGCTTATTCAGTCACATATCTATGTATATTGGGTCTTTTGTACCTACATACCTAGTGGAACTAACATGCTTTAGTCTCTCAAAGGTCTTCCTTGGTCCATGTGAATCAACATTTGGAGCAGGTACCCTAGGTCTAGGTACATGTGCCATGTCAGTCGAACGTGTGATCGTCACCATTATTGTCTAGAAATTTATTGGAAGATTGGATCGATTATGGTTGTAAGATCCAAAGGATGGGGGATGGGATGTTTTGGTCCTATCTTGGGTGCAACTCCTACTAGTACCTACCTCCTACTACCACCTCTAGGTGCCATATAACTACTCTCAGCATGTTCCTTGTGCTTTCCAGCCATATTCTCATAACCATAAGGTATGATAAGATACGTTGGATATGTAAGAATAGACACAACATCCTAATCCCTATGTCCCTATAGACTAAGAAAATCTAAAATTATTACACCATAAAAAGTGAGATCGCGCCACACAAAATGAGATTACTCAAACCAAAACGTTGATGAGGCAGTAGTTAATTGTATTACTAAAATGGTCCAAAGTTAAAATCGAATAAAAAATTTAAAGATTTTGAAGGAAACATTTACGCAACGTTTTGACTCCACATATATGCTAGGTAATTTCACATGAGCTTGGCTGCCTCCACCACAGCATGTATGCATAAGATATGTTCTAAATAATTACAACATTTACATTATATGTGACATACAACCAAATACTTGAGTCGAGATACAACATATAAATTTTCTTGTGCTCGGACCTAAGAGTACATGGATGACTCTAGTACTCTATCAAGAACCACACCAACCTCTCAGTTCTATAGATCATCGAATCAGAGGCTCCTCACAATCGATGGCCTGACCACATTGTTGGTCACTTAAGAATGTGTAAAAACCCAGGGTGAGATCCCAAGTCCCAATTATATGACATAATAACAGATAATATTTATTCCTTACAAGAAAGTTATGTAACTAAATCAGGTAAAGTAGATAATATAACAAGTTAAATAACTAATTAGAATATGTAAAATGAAGAAGTATAAGCAAAGGTACTGGTGTAGATGATAAACATGTAAAGATATGAATCATATATGATACTAACAAGAAGAGTAAAGCAATCATTATCATTCAATGTGATTCACCAAATAACCTTATCAGAGGTAATGTGCAAATGTATTACATATTTTATTAAACTCTGAGTAATTCGAGGCATACCACTCAAGCAACTAGTTTACCATTATGAAGTCACAATCAGCCTCGTATACGATTAAGATGACTGGAATCCTAAAGATCTCTTCCCTTTAGTCTGTACAAGTAACAAGCTATAGTGGCACAACAATCCAATCTACCAAAAGGGATACATCTTCCATTACACTTAAAACCTAGTTTGTCTTGGGTACATATGCCACAATATCAAAACTAGGATATAAACCCTCAAATATGAGATATAATAATAGCCTCTCTCAATCACATATAAACTAAGGCACAACCATAGTTGTTCTTGAATACCTTAAACCCAGAGTAATAAGGAAAAACCTTCCCCCACACCCACATATACTCAATAGTATATGACTTTGAACTCCTTCTCACAATTAAAATTGCTACAATGATTACTCAATTCACTGTCCAGCAAGTTATCATACTGAGATAGTTCTATGATCATAGGGCACTATATGATTAGGTTATACTCGATTAATTAAGCCAAATTTTTTATTGCATCAATCAAGTTACACACAAAACTCAAAGATGTATCTATAAAATAAATCATGTATTGTAACTTCAAAATATATAAAATGTATAAAATAGTTCTATGTTACTCCATCATGGTATTGATATCCATCCTTGTCCATAAAGAGGACCAAACCTCAAATAAGGGTACATAAAAAGCCCAATTTGCCATTAAGATCAAAATAGTGATAATTCCTTGTAAGAATTACCTGAACCTCCAAAGTTTTACAAAGAGCTTAATAAGTTATAAAACACTTAGCCTTCAATTTCATCTTAACACTCCATTGTATGTAAACGTTATGCTATTTCTAAGAATTAGGCAAATATAGGTTCCAAACCTAGCATGGATGAGCAACCTTCATTGAGGGTATTTCATCTAACTAATATTAAAGCACCATAAAAGGATATAAAAACCTTATATTTCTATAAGATGACTACTATACAATGAGGATTAATAGATGGGTCGGATTTCTTTTCTTTGGATTCCAAATGCCATAAAAATGACATTTTAAGAGACTTTGTACTTGTACACAAATTTTAGTTGATGTTCAACAAGAATGCTTACTGTACAGAAAGAAATATAAAAGGGCCTAGAGAATTTTAAAATTTTGTATTATCATCTTACTCATGCAAATCAGTACATTAAGACCATCTTTTGACATGTTACAAATTTTTAGAACAAGATTGGTATTATGTATGTAACAAGTAGGCAGAAAATGCATCAAAAGTTATATCACTCGCTTTAAGGGTTTACAAAATAAAGTTTAAGAAGTAATCCATTAAAATTAGTGGCAAAGATCCTAGCTTTATCTTCAAAAAGCCCAAAAAAGACTCCTTTACTTTGAGAACGGGGTGTATCTAAAGCAAAGAGAGAAGAAAAGATGGTTATTAACCATATGCACAAGTTTTCAATTTGTAACACCATAGATCTGGTTTATTATAGAGGAAAGTAGGAAAGAATAACAAGAAAACCGATAGGGAACAAGAAACTACCCTACACGTACGTAGGGAGTGTCCTCGTGCAACCCAAGTCTGGAAAGAACTGTTAGATCAAAAAGTATGGAACTCATTCTTTACTGAACCGGACCTATGGAAATGGCTAGCAAAGAACATGTCAACAGTTGCCCCCCACAACTTTGTGTTCATGATAGGTTGTTGGGAACTGTGGAAAGAGAGAAACCAGAGAATCTTCGATAACAGAGAAAGAACTTGCAGGCATATCTCGTAAATTATCCGGAAGGAAGTTGCTATTTCTATAAAGGCATGGGCAAACGACTGTGAAGAAACCTTGCATGGCTCAGCACGCATAGAAACATGGAGGAGGCCCCAGAGCGGGGATCTAAAGCTGAATACTGATGCAACATTCATTACAAGTAAAAACCAATCCTCAATAGCAGTAGTCTGTCGTGACCATGAGGGCAACTGGAGAAGAGGTTGGAGTAGGAAGATAAAGGCGGATAGTGTACTTGAGGCAGATTTCCGAGCTATTGCTCTGGCAGTAGAAGTGGGACAATCACTTGCTTGTAATAAACTGCAGATCGAAATAGACTCTAAGGGCCAGTGAAGCTGTGACAGGCGAGATCTCGGACAACCCAAAGCTTGCTAGATGGCTTGTGGAATTGAAGAAGAAATGGAAGCCTGGGTGGCATTGCTCGAGCATCAAAGAGAAGGAAACAAAGCGGCCAACCTTCTTGCCAAACTCCATCAAAAAAACCTAAGTGGCTTCTATTACTATAGAAGACCACCTACTGCCTTGGTTGAGATCATTAACTAGGAATCTTGTACTGGTAGTAGTACTACCTCGCTTATCAGTGATGCTCATAATGTACACTCGTTTGATATGACTTGCATGAGAAGGGCAGGATAAATATATACCCTCTGACTTCTATAAAAAAAAAGTTAGAAGATTAAGATTCATCCTAAGATGGCTCGATCCAAGGCATCCATCTACAAATTTGCACTTTTCGTCGACCTCCATGGCCCTCCTTAGTCTCTAGACGCAGCAAGGAACTTGGAAGGAGGGTTTATAGGTAGGTTGGAATTCAAAGGGTCTAATGCCTTGTTTTATTCAGTCAAATGGATCAAATTCACCATCAGCTGATTTACTGAGAAATGTCATCGGTATGTGCAAGTTCGCCCAGCCATTTGTCTGTTGGTTTTCCGGTCGTCAGTCTATAGAAGGATCGAGCATCTGAGTTTTTTTTTGTCGATAAAACTAATCCAGTAGCTCCATCTTCGTTGGTGTGGAAGGATTGGACATCGGAGTCTATATTCATCTAACAGTGCATTTAGAATTTTCGTCGGGGGCACATGTGACAAAGCCATCGGTCATCTTTATTCAATTATATCGTCTCTGAAGATCCTTCTTTCCATAGGTCAAGAAATATTTTACCATCGGAGCATGTAAGGAAGGCTCGTTGATTGTAACTGTGGGTGTGGTCACAAGAAGATAAAGCTATGGGCACATTGCAAGCACTGTGTCGGTCATCAGCTCACTTTCGTTGGTGCGATAAAAATATGTTCTGTCGTCAGTTTGATATGTCTGGGCATCGGTGCCCCTTTTAATCAACTGCGAACCAGAGACTTGCGTCGGTCAACAGCCATATACTTTGTCGTTGTATTTTAAACTGGTGTATTTTAAAAAAAAAGACCTCGGATGAAACAATAGTTTTTATCGGTCAAAATGTCTATTAAGCCATCGATTGACCAAAAAAAGACTCTACTGCCAACTAGTTTGATATTTATGGGAACTGGTATCCCTTGTAAAAAAAGTTCCAAAACAACTAGATGAAACAAAATCTTACAGATATGAACATCATGTAATAAAATATGGATGTATTAAAATTGCAGTTAAATCCTAAAATTGAGAAAATTGTGTATAAGTTTGCAAGCTATATAAAATTGCATAACTTGATTAAACAAGTCGGATGGCATAAAATTAAACATAGCTTCACCAACTGATAATATAACATAATCTAAAGTTTAATTACAAATTAAGCATCTAACTAAGAGATTTAAGCATGTTTATGAATAAAGACAGGTCATGGGCCTTATATTTTCCTTCTTGCTCATGATCGCCTACACCTCAACAAAACCTCAGGGTTGTCTAGGATTTATGTGAAAGAGTCCCAACTAGATTATGTATGAACCATGCATGGTTCCTCTTGAACAAAAAAAAGGATTAAATTCTCAATAGAACGATATGAAACACAAGAACTAAACAATTATACGTGGTTAATCATACATAATTATACAATTAGCATAAAACATATTAAGGTTAAATAGGCTAAAGAAATTGTATCCCCTACAATGGTATCAAAGATTGATGTCACCTCCCGAAAGTGTGCATGCTATCAATCATAAAAACCTAAATTACACTTAGGACAGTCACAATAGGAAGGGTCAACAACTAGTATAGCTTAAGGTCGTCTCCACATGAATTCAATTCAATTCAACACAAACTAGTTCTAAATTAATCATGCAATTCAAAGAAGAGTTTGTTGTAGATTAAGTCCTAAATTAAACTAGATTTATCACAAGTTATCTTTCAAATGTTCAATCCAAACATACGCATTTGGCGCCTAGATATCTATCTATCATGTGAAGAAATATTGCACAAAATAAAAATGATGTTCTCTCTTATCCACATCTTGCACCATATCATGATTAATCATTTTCACCTATTAACAACTTAGGTGGCTAGATTGCTTGTCTATAAACTCATAATTCTAGCACAAGATACTAAGCTCTCCTGGATTAATATAAGTAGAGGCATAACTCCACCTTCATTGTACACATATGAAGATTACAACATGTATGAATGTCTGTTCACTTCCATCTAATATAATCTAGAGCTCTAATTTTTCTCCACTAAACATGTACCTCTCTCAAGATATCGATTTGAGACTTAGAAAGTGGTGGCCATCTATTCTCATAAAAAACTAATAACAATTAGATAAACAAAATAGAAGTTAGAAGTTCTTGATGTTAAAAAGAATAGTTCATCACATGACTGATATGCGTAATTTAGGCACAAACCATAAGGAAAAGTACTACATGCTAGGAGTGATACAAAAACAAGATTGTACCTCACCAAATTAACAAGTTTCATGTAGAAAATAGAAGAAAACATTACAATAGAAGGAAAGAAATGAGATATAACACTTTTAGAGGAGTTATCCTCTACTGTGGAGCTGCACTTTAAGCTTTCCAAGCTTGGAGAAAGAGAAATTTTCCTCTCAAACTTTATTTTGTCATACTTTCAGACTCATCTGAAGTTGGGTCAACTTTTCAGTCACCTCTCCTCCGTTTCTTAGAGTTGGAACAAACCAAATTGAATGATATATTTTCATAACTATCCTCCTCTTTATATTTTCTAGTAGCATAATTGTGCATCAGATGATTCACACCGTACACCATGGCATTTGCCAATAGTCGAGCTTAAACCATTTGGCATGTCATGAAGGTAAGTTGCATGCTATGTCAGAGGTTATGGGGAGTTGTTCTTGATGAGATTGCAAGAAGTGTCATTGATGGAACAATATAACAATAAAAAATTGAGGAAGTGAAAGTATGGAAATGATAAGATAGTACCAAAGAGCCATGATTAATGGAGATCTCTGAATATGGTCACAAACGGACGTCGTTTCTGTTGCCAAATTTCTCTCAGCGAGTGTTGGAATCAATACTTGTCTTATTTCAATTACTTCTTCCACTCTCCCGATCATCCAAACTAGTCTTGTATATTCATGGGATGCCAGAATATTGACCTCCCTTGACCTAGGTCATAGGAAAAATGATTCTTCAAGTTATAAAAATAGTCGTTGATTTTAGTAATTAAATCTAGGTTATATCTAGACAAAGTTGATACTACCAACTTCATTCAGTATTACCAAAATCCTACTATATTTTTACTGAAATTTGCATGTTCGAGTTAGTGCCACCAACTTCAAAGTTGGTGCCACCGAAATTTGGCAAATCAGATAGCTTTTGCACTTGTTTTGTCGATTCTGGATGTTGTTTCAAGGCTAATGACTTATGGATCAAAGCCAATGATTTTGAGCATTTCTTTATATATCTCCTATGTTAAAACAAACAATATTAGGTCATATAATATTATAATAAAATATGTCTAATTATTTACATAATAATAATAATTGATGTACAAATGATTAATATCCCAATTTGGTGAAATATGAGTGAAAAAGCACTCAATTAGGATCAACTAAAAATTAAAACACTTATGTTAGTATACAAAAAATGTGACATTTTTGCATGCATCAAAGCCACTAATCTTGAATTATGTTCATCCTCGAGCAACATTGCTTCTTTATTTGTTTGAATAAGTTTACAATAAGACAATTATAGATGAATTTATTTTTCCTAACCACCCTCCACCGGACGGTCCCAAACTGGCCCTTGCCAATGATAAAATAAGTAAAAACTTTACAACAATCAATCATTCTTATAAATTATGGCAATAGAAAGATCAACAAACACACTATCAACTTGGAGAAGCTAACATCATGGTCGATAGGACAAGTACATGGTGCACCATGTGATCTCCATATCTATATTGCTTTGATTTTAAAAATTAATCTACATTGGAAGCAATTCCCAAATAACATGGATGAGGGGAACAATCATATCCTTGGCCCACCTTGCAGAGAAATGGATAGAAAATATGTTCATCTTTGAAATAGGATTCACAAGAATAATCAAAATCATTTATGCAATGAAAAATATGATGTGCCTAAATGATGGATGTTTTTTAATGTCTGTCTTTTTCTTTTTGGTAGATTGATGTACGCAAAAGATGTCTCATCCTAATGACAGGTATATATGGTAGGCTTGAACATAAAGAATGTTGCCACTATCTCCTTATCTATTTCATATAGAGTGCATAAAAATGAACTTAGGAATCCTTTTCTCCCTTTTTTCTATTTCCCTTTTTCTTCAAATACGTTCTGCCACTATTATAATAAGAATATTTTTTATGCTTGGGATTCACTCCTTTTTTAGGATTAAGGATATACATTTTGTTTCTTCTCTCTTTCTTAATGGAGAAAATAAAAGTGGAGACTAAGGATACACCTTATTCAATATGCAATTTAACATGCAATCTATATGAAAAAATTGATGCAAATTAGAAAATACTCAAATGATCAGATATGCAAAAAAAATTATTTGATGCAAAGAATAGAAAATTTATTAACTATCTACTTCCTATCATTCCATGTAATGTAATCAAGATGAAAACAATTTGAATTAAGCTTGCTCATCCTAAGGTGGTAATTGAAAATAAATGAAGGTGGATAAAAATCACATGACTAACAAAAAAAAATATTTTCCAACCATGATGTGTCCCTCTCCTATTAACTTTTGCAATAGGGTAACCCTAGAGTCTATATCAAAAATCCATATAAAATTTCACAATATTTTTTATTGTTTTTTACTCAAACATCATAGTCATAACACAAATATTAGGGGTAAGTTAGGTTTTTCATTCATTAAGTATGTCTTCAAGCAATCTAATTCAAACATCCCTCCAGTTAATGCACTCTAAAACATAGAAATTTAGCTTAAAGGGTAAAACATGAGGGCACATTTTGACTCAAAAACTTCAAGATTATATGGTGTCATCAATGAATGGCTAATCCTAAATAAATTTTCAAATTTCACCCTTAGTTACACTAGATAGAAATGAACCCCAAAACAATATGAAAAAGCTACTTTCTAAAAATATAAAGATGCATATATATGATAAAAGGTAAAGATGCAAGAGATGGAGATACAAGCATCATTCCATCCCCCCAATATCGAGTTTGGCATTTTCCTCAATATCAAATCAAATGAAGAAGATTGGAACAACTGTATCGATGTATGAATCAATTCTATGTTGAAATTGGGTAGGTGGGATCAGCATGCAGACACATCCTCCAATGAGTACTTAGACTCACTGAAGAATGTATCATAAAGTAATTGAGTTCATCTCCTATCCCGTGTTTGAGGAGTATAGGTGATAGTACAAAGAAACACTTTCTCAAAATCTCCATTCAATAATATGCACATTGAATTTTTTGTATGTGTCGTGCCATCAATTTGGAAGTTGGTAGTACCAACTTGCATTAATAGTTATTGTTGTCATCGATGTAATACTTGTGGACACTGGTGTTGGTTCCATCTACTAGGAATTTGATACTACTAACATTTTACTGTGATTTCATTATTACTATTAGGGCCAGAGCGGATTGCGGCTCCAGGTCAGCTCGAGGTTAGCTTCGTGTGGATCTGTTACCCCCAATGACTGCTCGTGGCCTTCCTCTGGTGATGGCCTATGGCCTTGAAGTGGCGGCGGGTTGGCCTTGTCAGGCGGCTAGGGCTTTTCCCCCATCTATCCGATGAGGGTCTTCCCCATCTACCTACCATCGGCAACCTTGGCAGTAGGGTGGTCGATGAATGGGAAGCTTCACCTCGTGTCTTGGCGTTGGTGATGCTGGCTCCCTCAATGGGTGACTAGATCCCCCTGGTCTTCTCGGAGATGCGGCTTCATCCCTGCTGCGATGGTGGCGCCCCATTCTGGGGATCAGCTTCCTGACCTGTTCTAGGTCCTAGGTTACATGGTGTTCCTTGATTCCTCTACTGCTGTGGGTGGATAGCATTTCAAGTTATGATGTTTGGGTTGACGCCAACAGCAGTCACTCTGTTGATGCTGCTAAGTGCTCTCATGGTGTTTGTAGGAATGCCTATGTGCGAATAGCAGCCTTGGCGTCTTCTCCTGCATTGATGGATTGGTGATGTTTTAACAGCATCCACTGAAGATCAAGGACCTCGCAGGTCAGCTACTTGGCTGTTGGGTGAGATGATAGGTACAAGGATCTCTCTAATCTTGGCATAGTACCACACTTTGTGGGTACTCCTAATAGATAGTTGGTGGTGTGCCAAGCATGAAGGAGTGATTTGGATCTGTTCTTTCCCCCCATGCTCTGTGGCTTAAACATGCAGGTTTTTTTGTTCTGTTTTGGCTGGATCAGCCTCTTTGCTGATCTGATATCTTGGGGTTCTTTTTTGGGTGACCTTGCCCTTTTAGAAACACGATGTTCTGGTAGATAAGAAGGTCAGAAGCTTCAAGTCTCACTTTAGGTAGAAAAATCAGTCTTGTTCTATGTTAAGCTCTGTTACTATTTGTGGGTATGCTGAATGCATGTAATAGTACGTAGTTTGGTATAGTCTTCTTCTCATAGGTTTGCTTGGAGTTAGCTTGTGTAGTTTGATAGGTCTTCTTAGTTTTATTTCATCTAGAGTTTTTTGTGTTTCCCCCTGTGAGGGGCGTTTAATCTTTGTTTGAGCTTTTAAGCTCCTGTTGATGTAATGGGGTACTTTGTGCCCAAAGTTTTTGGTTTCTATAGTAACACGCTTTTTTGACCGACCAAAAAAAAAGTAACTTGGTGCTACTGACAAGAAGGTCGATAGCACAAAGTTTTGTCTGGCCTTTCTTGTAGTAGCAACAAAGGATGTTAGTGTCACTAATAAGTGTGTGGGTGGTACTAGGGTGTGTTGCTAAAGATCTTAGTAGATTGTTGAATGAATTTGGTGCCATGAACAAGGATATTGATAGTATTGAAATTTTCTTATGTGTTCCAGTAATAATGTGATTCTTCACACTGTATAAACATGTCAAAGTACCTTCTTTACTTGCATCAAAACTAGATACTAATAATCTACAAAATAAGATGAATCTCATCCTAGAAACAACATCTAATGAATAACAAGAAATTATCAAAATCAAATCTAATCTAATCATCCTAATTGGTGGGTTGCCTCCCACAAAGCACTCTTGTCTTATGTCCTAGGCTTGAGAAAGTCTTACTTTTCAATAAGGGTTTCATGAGTGGGTGGTGAAGAATGATTTGGTAGTTTAGTCATGATGTCAACATCAATTCTCAGCATTGAATATCCACAGACCATGGAAATGATAATGTCGATGGTAGCTTGAAACGATCTCCCTAACAATAGCTCAGATCCTTGTGTCTCCTACATGTCCATGACTATGAAGCTAACTGGATGGATTAACGTTTTTACTTTGACAAGAACATTCTCACATATTCCAATATGCCACACTATAGATAAATATGACAACTAAATTGTCATGCATGTTTTTGTAGGCTCCTTAAATCCAAGCTTCTGAAAATTAGAGAGGTTTATAATATTGTTGCTCGCCCTTGAATCACACAATGCTTCTTTGAACTTACTATTTCCAAATAGAGCATGAGATATCGAAGCATACTAGGTCTTTCTAGTTTGGTGGCAACCACCTTTGAATCATTTCACTCATCAATTTGTTGACTTCCTATAGCATACTAAATTTTCAGTATGTAGGTTAACCCTCCCTTATTATAGCCCCCCATTCAATGATTTTAATATCTAGTACATGTTTACCTAGTTCAAAATGTATTAGTATTAGTTGTAGTATCATGAATTCATAATATCATTTATAAATAATATTTCAATGATAAAATAACCAAAATAAACTTCATATTCATATTTGAGGGACAAATACACTAGTTAGTAGATTCGCTTTGTTCTTAGCTAAGTATAATATCAATAGCATCGAAAGATGAAAGCAACTGAATATATGTGAAATTATGGTGTCATAATTTATTTGTTAAGAGTATTAAATTCATTAAGTGAGTACCTAATATGAAAGTAATTAAATATTATACCACACATTTTCAACGTATACAAATTATATTAATATTGAATTTCACATAAATTTATAGTCCTACCTACTAATTTGATCTCAATTGGACATTGTTTACCCTCACATTAAAGTGAGTGAAGTTGTATATCCAAATTTCATTTAAGTCATTCAATTATCTAAGTTTTATCTATTTCATATATCACCCATGTAACGTCTTATTTGTAGCATTCACTTATTCAAACCTCTCACTTGATGTTGTAGCCATGTCGATTGGAAGGTAACTTCCCACTTTTTCTCTCCATCACAATGTTTCCTCTATTTTATCTGTACACAATTGTTTCTTCCACTTCAACTTCTTGTCACCCCATCTATCCCCATCTTCTATTTTTCTCTACCTTCACTCCCGTATTTCTCTGAATACCACAAGATTGACTTGCAAATCTCATTCATTATGACATGTCCTTGTGTCTCCTTCTCTTATAGATTGTATGTCACTTAGCTTGTAGCTAGTATTCATTCCCTCCTACATATGTTTCTTCTCTCTTACTCTTCTCTTCCATGTTCCCTTCCACTTCTATATCTTTAACCCTCTTCTCCCCTAGAAACTTAAACCCTACCCTTCGTTTGCACTCACACTACACCAAGCAGAAGGAAATATGTCTCCATTTATAGCAATGGTTGAAAGAGGTGTATGCCTCAACCAGGTACGGTGGCGCTCCCTCCCTAATTTAACACCTAGTATGCCACCACCACTCAATGTTGCCCCCGTCATAACTAGACTGTCTCCTTCTTCCCTTCTCCATATTATGGAAGCAAGGAGACTTCACAATGGCATGTAGTAGTTGAAATATCATATATTGGTACCCAAAACAAGTTCTATACCTCCTTATTTGCCAATATGGACATTGCCACCACTAGACCCAGACTCTAGCTACCATCCTTGTTCCCTAGCCTTATAATTGGCTTATAAAGAACAATCATTTCCAAGGATGATAGTGGCTAATATGGGATCATGGCATTACGTCTCACATCACCTACTCGATGCAAAAATGCCTTCATCTATGATGCATACCTCCCCTAGATCTGTGAAGCTCATATCCAATATCCAAAATCATGCCCCAACAATCAATAGATATGTAAGACTGAATGGCATTAGCCTCCAACATTATCACTCATGGACTAACTTTGAGAAGGTCTATAGAGTCTAAAAAGTTGGATGAACATTGTTGATCTATGCCAAATATTGTATAGGGCATGATCCACATCCTTGCAAGACTTACAATTCATGTGGCACAACAATAACCTTAGATCAACTTTCATGGAGCAACTAGTTTGTAGCCACACAAATGTGCAAATCATTTATAACTGAACTACAAATCCGTAGTTTAGTCCTCACCTTCCTATCTTTAGGATCTTAAGAAGTCTCTTTTCTAGATCCTGACTACACTAGGGTATATCGCAACCCTAAAATATATATCATAGAATTATTTGGTACACTAGTCCAATTATTCATACTCTATTTATTCTATAATCATAGAAATGATCTAGTATATATCTTCATAGACTAGAGGATCATTGGTAACAACACTTGGCATTAAGTAAATATGTCTAATATTAATATTAGGTGTCATGGCCATCTTATGTATAGTATATTTTCATGTATGTACACACAAACACATCAATGCATGAATACTTGTATGTGAGATGTCTATTTACGATTATATATCTTTCTATTATTAATATTTATGTACTTATATACAATGGTTTATTAACCATTTTCCCTATAGCATCTTATAGAAGAGAGAACATATTTTGAGAAGGATGTTTATTAAACATATTATTGGATAGCATGTGGATTTAGACTATATCAAAATTTACTATTGTAATGCCTACCCAATTATTTATCACAACTACAATATGTGGAAGCATTGAATCTCATATATAACTAAAACATGGGAAAACGTCATATATCTGGCACACTAAAGCATTCAAATAACCAAAGTAACTAAGTCCAAACAAAAGGTCTGACATAGTGAAACTAAAGGTTTGGGGATAGCAATCCCAACATGAACTAAAAAGAAAATGACTACAAAGAAATCTTCAATCAAGAAGGATTGCCTAAGATGATGTCCCACCAGTGAAAGATGTCCTCTAGCTATGTAGGTCTTCAAGCTACTTCTTGTCCTGCTACTCACTATCTGTGGACATCGTATCCCCAACCATGTATAGAAAAGAGAAATCTAGGGGGTTAGAGTAAGTGGTTGTGAATTTTGAAACATAGAATAAGATATAAAACTAAATGAAAGAGATAATATAGAAACTAAACTAATGACTTTTAATTACACATTTTCTCTAACCTATGACCACCATAATACAATAAGTCCTCCTGAATTGGCGTATATATGCCCTTAAATGATTCTGAAGTACCTCTGAATTGGCACTACATGCCTTTGAATGATTGAGGTGTCTCTGAATTGGTAGGGAAACCCCCTGAATCGGTACCAAAGTACCTCTTAATTGGAGTAAACACTCCTCTGAATTGGCAACAGATGCCTCTGAATTGTCCCAGGACTAACTAAATGAGGACTTATTATATAATATATTATGTTAAAGTTCTGCATTAATTATCCTACATCTGATTTTACTGAATCTGAATATGATCTGTGCTTATACTGAAACTGAATACTGAATGTTGAATATCAACTTATTAGTGAATATGAGTATGAATCTAAATCTAATCAGAACATCTGGGTATGTTTGTTTTATGTACTGACACACTGAAATTTGCTTAATATTAAATGAACTGAGAACTTATTGAACTAAATTGTACTTACAATACTCATGGTATGTAGTAAGTCATTTGTAACACTACATGACATAAAGAAAATAGACATCCTACACATGTAACCAACTAAAACATTAAGGGATCATAAGAAAGCTTCTAACTTTAGAGTAATTTTCTAAAGGTGAAAACTGAACAAGAATTCACAGGGCATGGCCCACTTACCTACAGTAAGTGAAGATCATACTCTCACTGATCCTCTTGAGTCTTACTTTCTCCTAAAAATCCCAAAGGCTATATCAGATTCATATCCTTTCCTTTTTGGTCAACATATTTAGGGTCATAATTTCTTCATTCACCAATATGTGCATTAAGTATGTATATCATTATTCAGGTACTAGGTTAGGTTAGTAATGTGTTTTGTAGATGTTTCTTTGATAATCATAATAATATTAGGGTTCATAGTCTAGGTTCATCATAAAAATATCGTATTCATACACTATTAACCTAGGCTAGAGTTCCTAAGTATCCAAATTATTATTAGTACAAAACACCCATAGGTTTTAGGGTTATACATGTAATATTCATGTTCTAACATTTTATTACTATTTATAAGTTAGGATTAGAATAAATTTTAGGAACACCGAGATGGTCATGATACAAATACTAATTGCCTAGTTATACACTCATTACATAATTCCCATGCCCATGTATGCATATAGTATAGTGTCATAATCCATTACCATAGCAACCATCTATTCAGGGTTATGGTGATTATAGGTTATGATTTAATTGTCTAGGTTAGTTCATTAACTTCCTAGTCTTGATGTATTTGATTGAATAATGTTAGCCTTTTTAAATGGATATATACCCACCATGATTCATATAATGATGTCTTAGCATTATTCTTGGTAGTGGACAATTTCAATTAAAGTGATGAGATGATGTAATCAATGTATCTAACATGGATTGGCTTATCATAAGATTGAATATTGTCATCCCCTTAATCCTAGTCTTGTTATTTAGTTGAATCTATATAGGAAGTATGGCATTATAATGATGGTTAGAATAAAAATAGTAACAAATATTCAAGATAGTAAAGATAGAAAGCTCTCAATGTTGATCTGTGTTTCATATCAAACAAGGCTCAGAGCCATACGAGTTCAGACTCAAGGTAGGATAGAGTGGGATCAACGGACCAGAGGTGTTAAGAAACCCTCGATGATCCTTATGCATTCCAGGGAAAGGAAAGAGTAGTGAGGTTGCTCTTCCATGACCACACATAGGAGAAACAAGGGAAACTAAATTGGAACCAAAAAGAGAATAAGGAAGGGGACTTATGCCCCTTAAACAAACCTCTGAAATCGTTGGCTTGTCTCAGAGCTGAAGAATAGATCGTGAGGTCAACCATGAGAAGTAGGGTGATGGTTTCGATATCAATCGCGTGCAACCGGGCAAAAATAGAGGAGATGGGTGAGGATGTACCTTTGGTGGTGACTTGGAAGAAAAAAGAGAAGCTTTAGCAGGAGTGCAGGTGCTTCCTCATCGCTCGTCACTAGGACGTGTGGGCCTGGTGTCCTCTGGTGGTAGGGTGCTGACCTACTACTGTCGTGGGCTCTGTAGGGTATGCCGACTCAACAATTCGCAACCCAAGGGGAGGTTGGGGATGCATCCCTAAGGCACCGTAGATGGTGTAGGATCAAGGAATTGAGGTGAGGTGATGTAAGGGTTGGAAACAACAGTAGAAGGCTGGAGGTTGAAGATGATGTAGAATGGGGGTGGCCAAATCTACTGCAGTGGAATTGGTGGTGGAGAGTTCGAGTGAGTCAACTGAAGCTTTGAGGATGCTTGGGGAATCAAATGGAAGGCTCGGAGATGAGTTGCAACTCGGAAGTGAGAAGGAAGTGGTGGCTGAGAATGGTGTTTATTATAGAGGCATTTCTAGGGTTCAAGCAATGGCTCACTGGGTTTGAATTGATCTCCAAAAGATAGTGGAACAGACGGTTTCCAAAATGAGTGATTGACTCGTGAGATTTTTGCAATCAAAAGGGCGGCAGTCATGTTTCCTATCTAGGCTGAGGTAGGAGAAGGTGACTGATGGCTAAGATCAGTCCAGTTCAAATTGGATCTGATCTAACAGTCAGGGAAAAAGTGACCAGGGAATATAGGTCTATATTAATTAATTTCCACTCATTATTAACTATTAGTTTCCCAAATTTATATCCCCTATCAATTAAAGTCTGATGGGTTTCAAAATTTGACCAGGATCTCCCAAAAATGTCTAGTATATTCTCCTACAATTAGTTCTCAAGTTGCATTATCAAATTAATAAATATAATTAATAATAGATAAAGCTTTGATATGGCATACCTAATTATTTAAAAGTAACTAAATGATGAAATTTTGGGTTTCCTCTTATTTATCTGTTATCTTTGATTAGGAAAATTTTCAATACAAAATAACAATCAAGATTATTTAAAATGACCTTTTTATAAGGGGTGACCATAAAGGATGTGGTATTAGGGAAATTGAAATTAAATACCTGAAAAATGAGGATGTTACAATCCTCACCCCCTTAAGAAAATTTCATCCTCGAAATTTAGGGGTTAAAGAGCTCTGGATATTTCTTTAACATTTCTTCTTTAAGTTCCCAAGTGGCTTCCTCTAGATTGTGATTTTTCCATAAAATGTTAACTAGGACAATGTCTTTCTTCTTTAACTGCTTTGTCTAGGTATTGAGGATCCTCAACGGAATCTCTTCATAAGATATATCTTTCCTGATCTCAATAGGTTCATGAGAGATGATATGGGAACTATCTTGGACATACTTCCTCAACACTGAATCATGGAATACATCATGGATTTACTCATAAGAAAGTGGTAAAGTTAGTCGGTAGGCACTCTCGCCTACCCGATCAAGAATCTCAAATAGGCCAACATATATGGGACTGAGTTTGCCTTTTATTTTAGATTTGGCAATAGATTTTATGGGCTTGACCTTCAAGAACACATGATCCCTGACAATGAACTCTCTGTCAGATCTGTGTGCATCAACATATTGCTTATGTCTATCATGAGCTGCCTTCATGTTCTCCCTAATGAGTGTCACCTGGTCTGTATAAAGTTGTATCTCTTCACTTCTTATCAAACTCCTTTTGCCTGGCTCGTACTAGAGTAGAGGTGACTTTCATGGCCTCCTATAGAGGGCCTCATATGGTGCCATGCCTATGCTTGCATGAAAACTATTATTATAGGAGAATTCAGTAAGTGGAAGATACTTCACCCATGAACCTCCCTAGTCTAGGATACAAGCTCTAAGCATGTGCTTAAGATTTTGAATGGTCCTCTCATACTGGCCATCAGTCTGAGGATGATAGGTAGTACTAAAATGAAGCTTGGTACCCAATTCTTCCTAGACTTGCTTCCACAGCTTCAAAGTGAACTTTGGATCTCTATCGAAAACTATGGAGGAAGGAACTCCATGAAATTGTACAATCTCCTGGATATAAAGTTCTTCCATGTCTAAAACTATAGCAGTAGTCTTAAAATCTAGGAAATGATAACTCTTTTTCAAATGATCCACAACTACCCAAATAGCATCAAATCCCTTATAGGACTTTGGAAAATCGGTGCTGAAGTCCATTGTTATCTTGTCCCATTTCCATTCAAGAATCTCTAGTGGTTGTAACAAGCCTCCAGGTCTATGATGTTCAGCTTTCACCTACTGACATGTGAGGCACTTAGACAGAAACTCTGCTATATCTCTCTTCATTCCTTCCCACCAGAAGGCTCTCTTTAGGTCCTGGTACATCTGTGTAGAACCTGGATGGATGGTGTACCTTTCCCTCATGCACTTCTGACAGAATCTTTTGTTGTAGCTTACATGTAGGTACCCACAACCTATTCTTCATCAATATTTCACCTTCCTTGCCCTTAGATAGGTTAGCATCATCCTTCTGCAATTGTCCCCGCATGCGAGAAAGTTCAGGACTATTTTGTTGTGCTTGTAGAATCTCAAAAGTCCAGTCAAGATGAATCGTAAGATGTGCCACCTTTAACTCTACCTCATTAAGTTGTGGCCTCCATTCTTCCAATGCTTGCATCATCTTTCATTCATCAATGATTGTTGTAGCAATGACTACTTCCTTCTTTCTACTCAAGGCATTATCTACCACATTGACCTTGCCAGGATGATAAGAGATATTGAAGTCTTAGTCTATCAAGAACTCGATCCATCGACGTTGTCTCATGCGTAGATCCTTCTGGCTTAGAATGTACTTGAAACTCTTATGATCACTGAAAATCTCAAACTGTGTACCGTACAGATAATGCATCCAGATCTTCAATGCATACACAATATCTACCAACTCCAAGTCATGAGTTGGATAGTTTTCCTCATGTGGTTTGAGCTTCCTGGAAGCATAAGCTATAACATTATCCTTCTGTTGTAAAAACGCAACCCAAACCTAAATTCAAAACATCATTGAAGATTATGAAACCATCATTGCCTAAAGGAAGTACGAGAATAAGTTTTGAAGTGAGTCTCCTCTTCAAGGTCTGAAAACTCTGCCAACACTTCTCACTCCACCCAAACTTTGCTTCTTTTTGTGTGAGTGTAGTCATAGGCTTTGCTATAATAGAGAAGTCATATATAAAACGTCCATAATAACCGGCTAACCCCAAAAATCTTTTGATGTCTGATGGGGTAGTAGGGGTATCCCAGTTCATCACTGACTCAACCTTTGTTGGACCAATAGAGACGTGATAATCAGAAATTATATCCCCAAGGAACGTAACTTTGAGAATCCATAATTTGCATGTAGAAATTTCCCATACAGCTGATGTTGATGAAGTGTCTCGAGAGTGATATGAAGGTTCTCCTCATGCATGTAGTCATTATCTGAATAGATGAGAATATCTTCTATGAAGACAATAATGAAGGAGTCAAGATACTGATGAAAGATGTGACTCATCAGGTCCATGAAGATTGTGGGGGCATTAGTGAGGCTGAAGGACGTGACAAGAAACTCAAAGTATCCATATCTAGTGCGGAAGGCAGTCTTCTCTATATCTGAGGGTTTAATCTTCAATTGGTGGTAGCCACTAGGCAAATCTATCTTTGAGAATACATTGGTTGTCTTCAACTAGTCGAACAAGTTATCTATTCATGGAAATAGGTACTTATTCTTTATTGTCATCTGGTTCAACATCCAATAGTCGACACACATGTAGAGGGAACCATCTTTCTTTTTGACAAAACAGACAAGTTCTCCACAACGAGAAGTACTAGGATGAATATAGCCCGGATCTATAAGCTCTTGTATTTTCTTCTTTAGTTCAACAAGTTTTGTGGGTGCCATCTTATATAGGGCCTTAGAAATGGGTGCAGTTCTGAGAAGGAGATCAATAGAGAACTCAAGCTCCCAATTAGGAGGTAGGCCAGGTAAGGCCTCAGGGAAGACATCAGGAAACTCATTTATTATTGGGATATCAACAAGAGGATTTTTTTTCAGTTATAACTGACACAAGATAGATTTGACAACCTTTCTTCTTTAGCTTATCCCCCTAAATTTCAGAAACAAAGAAGTCTTTGTGATGCTTTGTTCTCCCCCTTGATAACTAATGGCTCCTCATTAGGAAGAGATATGGTGACTAACTTCCTCCTACAATCTAGGAGTGTCTAGTGCTCATGGAGCTAACTCATTCCCAGAATTCTATTAAAGTCATTTAAGGGCATAACCATAAGGTCTGCAGGAAATACTCTCCCTTCCAGGGTAATCCCAACCCTAGAAATCATCCTTCCATGTACATTAGCATGTCTACTGGCCATTCTAATTTTGATATCATAGCGGAGATCTTCCAAAGGTAATTCTATCATTGAAACTAACACAGTAGATATGAAAGTATGTGATTCACCTGAGTCAAATGGGACTTTAATAGATAATTGTCAAATAAAAAGCATACCTTCTATGACCTGATCTTCATCTACCTACTCAGTATTCATTGCAAATATCATTGCATGACGTTTCTCCCTCTGGTTGTTCTGACCTTGCTTCTGATTGTTGTTGCCAAACTTCTACTGCAACTTCAGACGGTTGAGTTTGATGTGGCCTTCCTCACCACAAAAGTAGCACACACTTTGTCTGAGACTGCACTCTCCAGAATGAGCTCACTAGCACTTGGGGTAGATTGGGGCTTTTGGTCACTATCCTCCTTTAGTAGGTGCTCCATTCTATGTTGGTGGCCCTCCTGGGCCTCTCTGAGCGGGTGCTCCTCCCTTCTGAATTGGAACACCTCCTGGAGCAATTCTCTTATTATTCTAACCTCCATGGTGATTTTTGTTGTTGTGTTGATAGTTGCTTCTAGAAGATCCTCCATTCTTCTAGTTTTACCCTAGGTGCTCTTCTAGCTCCAGAGTTGCTTCCAGTGCCTCCTGCATTGTCTTGATTTTGTGGCCCACCAGAGCATTATTGAGGTTCGGCTTCAGACCGCACATAAATTTCTTGGCCAAATGTGCTTCATCTTTAGTCTCGTATTTATACAGCATGTGGGACTTCATTGTGTACTGGATGATAGTGGACTCGTATTGCTTGAGGTCTTTGAATTCTATCTCTTTCTTTTCAACCATAGACTCAGATATGTAGCGATTCTAGAAGGGAGTGGTGAACTCCTCTCATATCAAAGATGCGGCATCAGCCCCCCTAGCGTTAGTAAATTTGTCCCACCAAACTCGAGTAGCTATTTTCAACATATGGGTCCCAAGACAGACCTTTGAGTGTTCGGGGCATCCCAAGTCATGGAAGTAGTGATCAACATTCATCAGCCACTCCTCTGCTTGGGTAACAACATTAGCCTCGGCCTCACCCATGAATGTCTCCGACTTGATCTTCAGAAAGTCAACCAGGGTCAGTTCCTAGTTTCTCATTGGTGGTTGTACTACTTTTGGGGAGGTTGGGACATCTGTTAGGGACTTGATGAGGACATCGAGAGGAAGGTTCAGGTGACCATTGGAATTGGTCCCTCCTGAGTCAGCACCCTTACCCCCTGAACTGTAGGAGCTCCCTTCTCCCAAGGTGTGGTCATTTCCCTTTTTCTTAGGGGCCATATGTAGGGGAAAAGGACATTTATAAGGATATATCTACATACATTGATCACTAGAGGTTATCAAGATGTTCTCATACCCAACTGTAACACCTACCCAATAATTTATCACAACTACTATATGTGGAAGCGTTGAATCTCATATATAACTAAAACATGGGCAAACACCACATATCTGGCATACTAAAGCATTCAAATAACCAAAGTAACTAAGTCCAAACAAGAAGTCTGACATAGTTAAACTAAAGGCTTGGGGATAGCAATCCCAATAGGAACCAAAAAGAAATCTTCAATCTAGAAGGATCGCCTAAGATGATGTCCCACCAGTGAATGATGTCCTCCAACTTTATATGTCTTCAAGCTACTTCTCGTCCCACTACTCACTATCTACTGACGTCGCATCCCCAACTACGCATAGAAAAGAGAAATATAAGGGTTAAAGTAAGTGGCAGTGAATTCTTAAACAAAAGATAAGATATAACACTAAATGAAAGAGATACTATAAAAGTTGAACTAATGTATTTTAATTACATGTTTTATCTGACTTGTGGCCACTGTTATACAATATGTCCTTCGGAATTGGCATATCTACACCCTAAATTACTACTGAAATACCTCTAAATTGGAACTACATGCCTATGAATGACACTGAGGTGTCTCTGGATTGGCATGGCTACACCCTGAATTTGTACCAAAGTACCTCTGAATTAGAGTAAACACTCCTTTGAATTGGTAACAGATGCCTCTAAATTGTCCTGGGACTAACTGAATGAGGACTTATTATATAATGTATAATGTGAAAGATCTGAGTTAATTATCCTACATCTAATTTTACTGAATCTAAATATGATCTATTGTTATATTGAATTTGAATATTGAATGATGAATATCAACTGATTATTGGATATGAGTATGAATCTAAATCTAATCAGAACATCTATGTATGTTTGTATTATGTACTGAAATACTGAAATTTTCTTAATATGAAATGAATTGAGAATATATTGAGCTAAATTGTAATTCCAATACTCATGGTATGTACTCAGTCATTTGTAACACTACATGACATAAAGAAAATAGACATACTACACATGTAACCAACTACAACATTAAGGGATCATAATAGAGCTTCTAACTTTAGACTAATTGTCCAAAGGTGATAACTGAACAAGAATTCATAGGGCATGTCTCACTTACTTGTAGTAAGTGAAGATCCTACTCTCACTACTCCTCTTGGGTCTGACTTTCTCCTAAAAATCCCAAAGTCTATATCAGATTCATATCCTTTCCTTTTTTTTCAACATCTTTAGGGTCATAATTTCTTCATTAACCAACACATGCATTTATGTATGTATATCATTATTAGGGTATACTAGGCTAGGTTACTAATATGTCTTTGTAGATGTTTCTTTGATAGTCATAATAATATTAGGATTCATAGTGTAGGTTCATTATGAAAATATCTTATTCATACACTACTAACTTAGACTAGAGTTCTAAAGTGTCCAAATTATTATTAGTACAAAACACCCATAGGTTTTAGGGTTATACATGTAATATTAATGTTCTAACATTTTATTACTATTTATAAGTTAGGATTAGAATTATATTTAGTACTACCAAGATGGTCATGATACACATACTAATTGCCTAGTTGTACACTCATTGCATACTTCCCCTGCCCATGTATGCATATAGTATAGTGACATAATCCATTACCATAGCAACCACCTATTCATGGTTAGGGTGTTTATAGGTTGCAATTTACTTGTCTAGGTTAGCTCATTAACTTCCTAGTCTTAATGTATTTGATTGAATAATTTTGGTCATTTTAAATAGAGATATACCCACCATGATTCATATAATGATGTCTTATCATTATTCTTGGTAGTGGACTATTTCAGTTAAAGTGGTGAGATGACCTAATCAATGTACCTTACATGGATCGGGTTATCCTAAGATTGAATATTGTCATCCCCTTAATACTAGTCCTATTACATGATTAGGGTGTGTTCAGGATCAAAGTTATGTTTGTTGGGCTCTTCTTTAGTTGAAGCTATATAATAAGAATGTCATTATAATGATGCTTAGAATGAACATAGCAGCAAAGATTCAAGATAGTAAAAATAAAAAGCTCTCAATGTCGATCTGCATTTCAGATGGAACAAGGCTCACAACCATACAAGTTCATACTCAAGGTAGGACACACCAGGATCAATGGACCAGTGGTGTTAAGACACCCCTGATGATCCTTGCACAGGCCAGGGAAAGGCAAGAGCAGTGAGGCTGCTTTGCCATGACCACACACAGGGGAAACAAGGGAAATTGAATTGGAACCAAAAAGAGGAGAAGGAAGGGGACTCGTACCCCTCAAACAAACCTCTGAAGTCACTGTCTTGTCTTAGATCTAAAGAACATATCATGAGGTTGACCATGATAAGTAGGGAGACGGTGTTGACATCAATCACATAGAAATGGGCAAGAACAGAGGAGATGGGTGAGGAGTATGCACCTTTGGAGGTGACTTGGAAGAAGAAATAGAAGCTTCAGCAGGAGTGCAGTTGCTTCCTCGTCACTCGTCGCTAGGCCGTCCAGGCTTGACGGGGACGTCAAGAGTCTAAGTGTGGGAGATTGTAACATCCCAGGATTTTAGGCCTCAGATAAAAAGATCTTATAAGGAATTATTGGACTACCCATATCACCAAGGTGCACCTCCTTTTCTGGGAGCCCATCACTAAGAACTCTATAGTTAAGCATGCTCAGCTTGGAGTAGTACTGGGATGGGTGACCTGTCAGGAAGTTGATCCTGGCATGAGCGTGAGTGAGTACAAAGTGCGCAGTTAAGGCGAGTGGTGGTCTGTGGGGATAGTCGTCATTCCTAAAACTCTACTAGAGCCTTGGGCAGTGGGCCCGAGCATTACAGCGTGTCACTAAGGCACCGTAGATGGTGTAGGAGAAAGGAATCAAGGTGAGGTGATGTGAGGGGCGGGAACGATGGTAGAAGGATGGAGGTTGAAGATGATGTAGAATGGGGGTGGCCAAAGCTATTTCGGTGGAACTGATGGTGGAGGAGGGTTTGGGGGAGTTCCATAAAACTTTGAGGATGCTTGGGGAATCAAACGAAATGTTCTCATCAATGAGTGAAATCTCTATGTCCTTGATAGCCCAATGCTAGAGGAACCCACTCCAAATGCACATAAGGCTAAATGGATGCTTATTGGAAGCATGCCAATGATGACATAGACTTTCGAATACCTAATGCTATGTTGTATGAACTATGAGTTGCACGAACAACATGAATACATGGACATTCTCGAGATGGTAACACATCTTAAGAATCATGTAAAGCAAACAAGGTATAATTTGAGTGTAAACTGACAAAGAGAGGTCTAGTAGAACCCCATGTGCTCAATATGATTGGACATGTGGAATGATTGGGATTTCTCTTAGGACAAGAGTTGATCGTGAATATGATTATGCAAGTGTTGCATGAATCATATAGTCAATTTATCAAATGTTTGGCATGTTGATGCCAAAGCAAGAAAGAAGGACAAGTCCGTGATGATGATCAGTAGAAGTGAGTCCTAAGGCAAAGGCAATGCTAAGAAGTGTTTTGAGGCTAAGATTAAGTCCAAGTCTTTCACACTCAAGTTATGGAGAAGGGTAAGTATAAAAGGAATATGTCCTTTTTCACTTGAAGCATAAAGAAAAGAAAGTGCCACCATTGTCACTTGTCTGGACATTGGAAAGGAAGTATCCTCTTCATAGAGGATCTCAGGAAGAAGATAGAGATAAAGATCTCTACTTCAGGACCTGAGAAAAAGTAAGCTAGAACTGTGTGGAGCAAAGGTTGTTGCCTTTACAGTTGGAAATTACCATTCATGGGAACATAATAGAATTAGTGAATTGCTATTATGTACTTTCCATTGATTAAAACATTAAATGTTTTGTATGAAAAGAACGTTATGTTTCATTTTAAAAAGATATGATCTTTTATGGCAATGCCCTATGCCTCACAAACTACACTTGATAGTTGTAGAGACAAATGTGTATGACACATATATTGAATGAGTTGATGAATACCTATAGCATTGTCATCTAAAGTGCATAAATGAGAAATGCATTTATATAATCCATATGATGTCTATTGAACCAATAGAGACATGCTTGTCCTATTTATTATGCAATATGACAAAAGCATCTTCACTAGATGTAGTGGGAGATCGACTATTCCATTAGGACTAGTACATACTGATGTACATAGACTTTTAGAATAAATGCTAAAGGTAGTTACAAGTACCTCATCATATTTACTGATGTGATCAGTAGATATTAAAATTATATTTAATGAAATACAAGTATGAATCTCTTGAAATGTTCAAGAAGATTATGAATGAAGTACATAACTCGCTTGATAAAGATACATTGATGTGATCAATGTTGAAATATTTTAACCAAGATTTTGAGAACCTTCTTGAGAGACCACGATAGTGTATCACCATAAACTCCACTTGAAACATATTGATATGTCAGAAAGAAGGAATCACACCTTGTTAATTCATGGTGCAATTATAAATAAAATCTAGTTGATCTTACAATTTCTTTGGGCACGTACTTAACACTAAAACAATGTACCGTCTAAAATGGTTCAAAAGACACCATATGAGATATGCATGGGAGAAGTCCCGATGTGTCTTTTGTAGTGATTAGGATTGAAAGCTTGTATAAGAAAATGGTTTCTTAAAAGGCTTTATCCACAAATCACATGAATGTTATCTTGTTGAATACTACTTATATTCCAACCTGACAACAAAGTGTTTGTTGCTAGGATGACTGAATTCCTAAATGGAAATTAGTTACAAAGGAGTCAAAGGGAGTACAATTAGAACTCAAAATGTTAGAGACAAATAAGAAAACATTGAACCTAAAGAGGTACAATAGGAACAAGGAGAATCACAAGTTGTTGTGGAATATCAAGTTCCTTATGTAAGCATAGAACTCATAGTTCTAGTAGAACATGCCTTGAGTTTGAAAGATTATGATATCTTATAACTTAAAAGGTGGCGAGTTGATCATAAAGATGACTCAACAACCTACCTAGAAACTATTGAGGGACTAAAATCTGAGAAATGGCTTGAGGCCATAAGATCAATGATGGACTCCATGTAAACCAATAAGGTATGACCTTGGTGGATCCACCTGGATGGGTAAAACCCATTGGGTGCATTTGGATCTTTGAAAGGAGACCAACATGGAAGGTTATATTGGTTGCAAAGAGTTTCAAAATAGTTCAAGTGTTGAACATGTTGAAGTCTCTGACCAGTTACCATTGTTAAATCCATCTGGATCAGGCTTGCATTTGTAATTTAGTATGACTATGTGATTTGGCATTTTGATGTTGAAACCGCATTCCTTAACAAGAATAATTAATAGATGTGTATGTGACACGTCCTAATGGTTTTATGAATCCAAGAATGCAAATAAAGTATATAAGCTACAAAGGTCAATCTAAGGATTGAAGCAAGTATCTCAGACCTAAACTCTTCTATTTGACAAGGCAGTCAAAGGGTTTGACTTGAGTCAAAATAAAGATGAAATTTGTGATTAAAAAAGATTTAGTGGGAGAATATTTATATTCCACATAATTATGTGTATAATGTCCTTATCCTATAAAGGTTAAAATTTGGCAAAGAAATTACCTTCTATATGAAGGGTTTAAGCGAAGCATCCTATGTGATAGGGGTCGAGGTCTATAAAGATAGATTTGGAAAGATTCTTGACCTAAGTAAGAGCATGTACATTGGTAAGATGTTGAAGGGTTTAGAATGAGAGACTCAATGGGATAAAATGTGTCCATGATCCATGAAGTTAGTCTCTCAGGAGCCTAGTGTCCCAATTCTTATGAAGAATAGGAACACATGCATAGATGCCAAATGCATTCACAATTGGATCTGTCTTGAATGCAATGTTATGTACTTATCCTATTATCTCATATGTATTGGACATGACGAGAAAATATCCAATAATCTTGTATGCATTGGACATGACGAGAGGATATCCAATCATCTCATATGTATTTGACATGATGAGAAGACATATATATACCTACCTAGAAATCTCATATGTATTAGACATGACAAGAAGGTATATGTTAGATACCAGTGAGAGTCATTGGACCATCATACAGAACATCCTTAGGTGCTTGTAAAGAACACAAAAAGGATTGGTTCCATGGTTATGGTAATAATGAAGAGTTGGATGTAAAGGGTTACACCCATGCAAGCTTCGAAACTGACAAAATAATCGCAATCTAAATTTATGTTTGACGACAAATGAGAATAGTAAGCTAGAAAGAGTTATGAGCTAATGACAGTTGTCCAAATCTACAAAATAAGTTGAGTATCTATGTGTTATGAGAACATCATAGGATAACATATGGATCAAGAAGTTCATATGGGTGAACTTGTGTGAGGTTCCAACCATTGATGACGCAATAGAAATATCGATGAAAACAATGGATCTACAAGTTTGGTTGGGAATCTCAAATAGCATACTACGACACTTCCATCTCATACAAGTAGTCATATAGTGAAGAGATGAGAAAATTGCAAAATACCGACTTAAAGAAAACATTGCTAAACCCACTATAAAAGCACTTGCACAGTAGAATCATGATGGTCATGTAATGTCCCTCGGGATGAGATTTGTGAGTGATTGGCTCTAAGTGCCAGTGGGAGTCAATTAGTATGTATGCCCAGAGAGTCAATCATATAATTATTTTAATGGCATAACATGTAAATTATTTGATAATAATAAAGACAAGATTCCAATTTATTTTGTATATCCAGTTATGAGATAATGATTAACATGATAAATGTCTAGAGAATGATATTACTAATGATGTATGTCTTCAGGTTGAGGACCTAAACAATGAGATCATACGGATGTTAAGAGTATATACATTCTCATTATGTCCTTGATCAGTTGTTGTTGTGGAAGGTAGATAGAGAACAATAACACATAAGATTAGAGTGTGAGTTGGTTTATGACAGAGTCTCATTAATCATGATATGGCAATATCAAATCAAGCACACAAATATATGTTAGAGAACAGTGTATTGAACAGACCCACCGTAAGACTGACACATGGAAGCCATTATCATGGATGTCATAGTCAGCTCTCACAATGACTGTGGTGTTTGTGGTTCCTAGACCTGAAATCATTGCACTCATTACATGTCGTTGGTTACACTTTGACATCATCAAACGAAGTCCTGAAACATGGGTTGTTATAACGGTGATAATTGGGTGACTTTGACACATGGGGATAGACATTGAGTGATAGACATGGGATTTGTCCCTCCAATAGGAGTATGATATCTGAGGCCTCTTGATTAGAGAGATAGAGAAAAGTATGGCCATATGCATGTGAGTCAGTATGTGATATTGAGCTTATATATATCTCATGCAGTCTTCTCTGGTTCAAGGAACAAGATTTAATAATAATGAAGATGACTACTCCATGCCTCTAGTTCAATCTGGATATCAGTGATAAAGGAACTATACAAACAGTGCAACACCATACACTGATTATAGGTTGAAGTTGTCCGCCAAATTTCCATTCACTTAGGTAGCACTGATGTGTGACTAGGTGTTGTGTGTATTTTTATCGACTTTTTGTGCATGCTCACACACAAATTCAGTTCATTTTGTCTCCATTTAGCCTCTATTCATATTCATCTTGTCACATTTTTAGCTATTTTGCTTATCCCATGATGTTGATTGCAGACATGTATTGAAAAGGTCAAATTGGAGATAGCCCAACTCAAATCCAACCCCAATGGGATTTCTCCACGCTTTGCAGCTGATTTAGAGCCATTTCCTGAAGAAACAGAAATGGACACAGCATGTTCACTAAGAGACACGACGTGTCCCTTCACAGAAAACCTCACCAGATGCAGAACACATTGTGTGCTCATAAGATCGTGAGGAGCCTCTGCAATTGGACATCTTGTGTCCTCCAAATCACACGTCGTGTACTTTGATAGGAAGGAGATTTTAACCCTAAATACCACACTGCCTCCCTCACTCACTCACCTCATTTGATCTGTGTGAAGAGCCATGAGCAAGCAGTTGCCACCACTAGCGGCCTCCAACCAGCAATGTGCAAGCCACAACTGCAAGCTGCCTCCATCTCTGATCTGTCGTAGACTGCATCCGTGACCTCGTGAGGTTGTGAAACTCCTTCTCCTCTGCCCCGATCTTCCCCTCTTCCTATCTCACTCTACTAGAGGTCGAAGCTCAAAATCCACTGCCACCTTACCCCATCACAATGTGAGGCTCTCATCAAGCTTCTCACATCCTATCACCGCCGTCTCCACCAGCCTTTTCCTCCTTTCCCCTCATCAAATACACGGCGTGAGCTCCTCAAAATTGGTTGTGTTCTATAATTCGAAAGTAGCTCAGTCCCATGTACACAATGTGTCTCGGAGAAGACATGTCGTGTCTTCCCCCTATTCGACCAGTCTTGTTGTAAAAGAACACGTCGTGTCCCAATAGCAACACGCTGTGTTCAATCACGTTCAGCACATACTCTGTAGCAATGGCACCCGTCAAGCAAACATCCAACCGCAAGCATGGAGCAAGCTCCTCCTCGGCCCCCACTTACGTCTCTATGACCTAGTTCAGTATCACTCCAGAGGAAGACCCTACCTACCAGTTCCTCATCGCAAGGAGGGCGCTCCCTACTTGTTTCGCTTGTGAGCAAACACTCACCACTCTCAGATTCAAAGACGAAGTCCTCTCTCGCCTGAAAGATCTCGATATGCATTACATCTGTTGTTTGGTAACAAATACTTACCCCCACCTCGTATATGAGTTTTTGATGACTCTTGCCATTGATAATGACCCCCATAAGAAATTAGAACCTTACGCTATCATCTGTTTCCATCTTTTGGGCTGAAGTTTCAAGATCACTTTCAGACGTTTCTGTGAAGTTTTAGACTGCCACTACGATGGGGCACTAGGTTATCTGCCAGCTTTTGACAGTGATGAATTCTAGTTTGAGATCTCTAACGAAGACCGTCATGATGCCAAGAAGGCTAGGGTGTCTTCTATTCACAACCCCATTTTCTGATATGTGCACCACCTTCTTAGTATAGGGGTTTTTGCAAAGAAGGAAACCCAAGGCGTGTGCGGTAAACAGGATTGGTTCTTTCTGTGGGGCATGGTGTATGGGCATAAAATCAATGCAGGCTATTATATTCCTACTAAGTTCTTAGACATTAAGAAAATGAAGAAGATAGAATCTGGGGACATAATGTGTGGGGGTTTAATAACTCTTATTGCCAACAAGCTGGATGTAGACTTGACAGGTCTAGAAGTTGCACCACGTGGAAACCTGGTGGATATTCAGTACCTTCTTTTTGCAAGCTTGATCTCAATGGTTGCCAATAGTGACACCAAGTTTAGGAAATTCTTTGATAAAGATCAGTACATTAACATTCCAGACTTGGAACACATCACCTTAACAAATAAAGACAACTGGAAGGTCATTTTGAATACCCCAGAAGAAGTAGAAGTTGCTTTAGGTCTAGATGCTTCTGAGGCATCCCCTACTGCTCCACCACCTCCTTCCACAGGAACGCAGACGGAGTACTCCTGAGCTATACCTAATGTCAAGCATCTTTATGGCTATGTGCAACATTTATTTGACCATATGGACGTCCACCTTGACCTGATGGGTCAACAATTCTATGTTATGCATGATGTGGTTCACCGCATGGATACTTGACACATCTCTTAGGGCCACTATTCCATGCCATAGAAGCACCAGCCTACACCTCCTCTGCAACCTGAGTTTGTTCCACAGCCCATGAGGATTGATGTTCCAGATGACAATGATCTTGTTAGCCAGTTCTTCCTGTTTGATCATATGGGTGTTGGCCCCTTCCACTAATGCATACCATGATAGGTACTCGATTGTAGTGAGAACACTGCAAATTTCAAGCTTAGGGGATGCAACCGTCCAGTTATGTAGTTTTTGTTGTTTTTTTCATGTTGTTTGTCATGCTTGTTCCTTAGTTTCATGTTGTTTGTCATGTTTGTTCCTTAGTTTCATCTTGTTTAAGTTCTATTTTTTTCTTTCTGTCTGTGGCAAGTCTAATAAGATGTGAGGCTCTCTTGATGTGATGGAATATTTTTCCTTGCAAGTTTGAATCATCTTGTCCTCTGGCACCTTAATTTGTCATTTGAAGGAATTGTTAAAGAGTATGCATAGATCAATCGAAACCCTTTGGCCTCCAACATGCGCTTAATTCTGGCTTATATTTGTAGCTTGAACATTCACCTTTCACATCTTTGATTGCTTAAAACTTGTAATGGTCTAAATTTTTGTGGATGAATCAACTTTCCAACATTGATTAGAATATGGGATTCCCTTGCCAAACTCTTAGTGCATATACAATCACTTTTTCAGTAAAACATTTTCAAAATAAATGAACGAAATCTAGCTAATTTAACATTTTAATTGATTCTCTCACGTTTTGGAAAACTCTCAAAATTTCTATTGCCTTATTTCACCCTCATATCCCATTAAATATGGCTAACAACCCACATATCATGCTAGCCTAGTATGAGACCGATCAGGCAACGATGGTTAGGTGATATGTATCAAAAAGAGGATAAAAACACCCCAACTGGAACTCCACATGTGCATAAGCCTACATTAGCATCAGAGTGTCGGAGCCCAAAATCCATTGTCAAATCATCTTTTGGGAAAAGAGAAGATCACAACTAAAACTATTAATATTATCTAAGATTTCATCATTTATATCATTAATAGTTGAGAAATTGTGTTCTACATCCACTAGTTGTTTGGCTTGGCTATCCAAATTTTATTTAGTGTTGTTTAGTTAATTGATTCACTAAATTGTGACTGCCCCTGTTGAATTAAAAAAAAATCTCTTTCATGGATGTCTAAGTTGAGTTGATGGCTATGAGTATAAACGTGTTGATCATGGTTGGTTGGGCCTTATGCATATCTTTCATTTCAAATAATCTGCGCATGAGCTTGAAAATTCCTTCATTTGTGCTTCTATGTTATTTTTACTTGAGGACAAGCAACAGTTCAAGCTTAGGGGGATTTGTTGTGTATTTCATATCGACTTTTTGCACATACTCACACACAAATTCAGTTCATTTTGTCTCCATTTAGCCTCTATTCATATTCATCTTGTCACATTTTTAGCTTTTTTTTATCACATGATGTTGATTGCAAAAGGTCAAATTGGAGATAGCCCAACTCAAATCCAACCCAATGGGATTTCTCCACACTTTATAGTTGATTTAGAGCCATTTCCTGAAAAGACAGCAATGAACACGGCGTGATCCCTAAGAGACACGATGTGTGCCTTCACAAAAAAACTCACTAGATTAAGAACACGTCGTGTGTTACGACACACACGGCGTGTGTGTTTCCAACAGCCCCTAGAACAGAATGAAGAAGCGGCGACACAGCGTGTTCCACTGAGAACATGGCGTGTTCCTGGGACATGAAGGTCGACTACATTTTTCTATCGATGCACACGACGTGCATTTATTAAAACACGTCGTGTTCCTTTCACTTGAATCAACCCCAGGAAGCTTTCACACAATGTGTCTCTATTTAACACGTCATGTGCCTCACTGCAATAGAAATAATGAGTGGGACCAAACGACGTGATATGGCGTGTCCTCCAAAAGACACGTTGTGTCGTTATCAGTTTCTATATAACCAAAAATGACTACCCCTCATTTTAAAAGAGAAATGCAACCTAATGGGCGGTTGTGTCCAGTCATTTTTGAAGTGTCTTTTATCCAAGAGAATTTTCACAGCTTGGGAGGGTGATTTTGGGGTGGAAGAAGGTGGTTTCTTGCCAGAGAACCTCCATTCTACCTCTTTTCTTCTCCTTTCTCTTCTCCTAAGGTGCAATAGAACTACTTCTCTCAACCAAGATTTCTGGGAGGGAATATTGTCTGAGTTAGAGCAGCTCTAAGGGTGGAATTTCATCCTCAAGTTAGAGTTCTACTACCCTTTGGCTACATCTTTGGTTCCTCTAACTTTTCCTTCTCTTAAGCATGCAAAACTCTAAAAGTATTGCCTTGTATCTACATATCATCATTATGGACGAGTAGAACTCTTTTCTTGGGCATGGGAGAGTAGCTCCCATGCCATTGTTCATGTAAACTCAAACTTTATGCTCATTGCTAGTTATATTGCCTTTTCCATGGATGCCTATGGTGTTTTCTAGCTTGTATAGTTGGCTGGCCACCTCTTGTACAGGTTTTATGCTTGCCTTATGCTTCGGGAGAATACATGAGGGAGTAAGGAGCAAGATTTATGGCAATACTCTCTTGACCACGGGAGTGGATAGAGATTATTGAGGGTTAGGTTGTGTTCGAGACAAAGCATAGATGCGGGAGCGTTATGTGATGTTGAGAACCATCTCATGACATTGGGAAATGCATGACAATGACAACCTCCTTGCTTGTTAGCAGCTATCTTTGTTTCATATGTTAATATGATATGATGGTATGGTGGTGAAATCTAATGCCCAAGCTTCTAATCGCTTAATCAACACCTTTTAATTTTAACCTTTGCTTTTGTTTACCTCTTTAGTGTGTAATCAATCCAACTTTTATAACCTGATTTAGATTAATGAAAGTTAACAAATTTGCACCTAACTAGCCTAGATCCTTATATTCGATACTCGACTACATTGACCCCCGTATTCTTGCGGGTGATTAGCGAGTTGAGACCTCTCTTTATAAAACTCCCAGCATTAGGCACCGCTCATTGCTTGTGATGTCACAAGTTGTTATGGACATTCACTACCAACGTGATGTGGGACCTATAGGGTCACACACATAGGAACTCATCTAGAAGAGGAGTTTGATCTTGAATGATAATTGGATTGACTGCTAAAGTGTTTAGGTACTCTATTCACACAATAGATCAACATATTGGTTAACTGAACTGCCAAACAACCATCTCACTGGGTGAGACAGCCATTTGGGCATCCAGACGGGCGTCTCAAGTGTTGACATAGTCGGTTGGGTTGTCAGACATATTAGAAATTGAATTGGCTTAGTTCTGCCCTATGAACCGACCAGTTCAAGCTGTTGAAACGGTCGGCTCGACTCAAACTCACCAGACTGGCCGGTTGGGATGAACGAAGGTTCTAGAGTTTTCTCAAACATGTTTTAATTGCACTTACTTGGGGTGCAAGTAAATTAATGTATGACATTAATTTAGAAACA
Source organism: Alisma plantago-aquatica (assembly GCA_963693085.1). NCBI lineage: Eukaryota > Viridiplantae > Streptophyta > Magnoliopsida > Alismatales > Alismataceae > Alisma > Alisma plantago-aquatica. Next base: position 1,232,639,952 of record OY856411.1, on the reverse strand, counting down.
AATTTGCAAATTCATATCTGACTGGGAAAGTGTGAAATGACCGTCTTGCTTAGTGAGACGACCGTCTTGCATCCCAACCAATCGTCTCGCTGGGCGAGATGACCATTTCAGCACATGCAGGTTGCAAAACTTCCAAAATTATTGTGAAAATTCAAGATCTTTTGATCCTTTCTACTTCCACTTTAGTCTCGTATTGGCTGGGGACTAGGAACCCTGACCCTAATCCCTCTTATATATAGAGGGGTAGTGGGGGGCTTTTCATAACACAACTAACACACATACAATTGAGAATCGATTACTCTAACAATTATTGTCCTCTCTAGTTGTGATAGCCACAAGAGCCCAGGCAAGTCATACCTGACTAGGGAGGGATAGCCAAGGGAGAGAAACAATTGAGGATCATTTTTGTGGGAGAGTAGCTTGATGACTAGTACACCAATAAGAGGGACAACTCCTTCGTGTCCGTTCTAGAAGGACGACAGGAGTTCTAGTTGGTCTGTGTGGACTACTCTAGAGGTAGGAGTCCCTTGGTTGATGCTAGGAGGGTAACATCAACCCACAATCAGTGGCGAGATCTAAGGAGCCTCTATAGCAGGTGTCTGACTCTTCTATCCATGGAGGAGAAGTCAGACGAGTCCGAGTGTGACCAGGAGTTGCACAACCACCATCCAAAATAGATTGCGCATCTACATCAATGAGGATTGTCACTGGACTTGCTCTTTGTGAAATCATCTTTCCCATTGCATAGTTATTGGCGTGATCTACTGGATAATGGAAATATGTCAGTAGAATTTTTGTTTTCGCTGCCTACCTGATGTCATATTTCCCAATACAACCCAAGCGAGTCGCCTAGTAGACAGAGTATGGGCCATGCAATTAGCTTCCTTCAACCACAAGTATCTAGCATTAGGGTTTCTCCAGCAATGAATGCATCTATAAAAGGGAACCCTTGATGTTTGTTATAAGTCTCAAATTGGTTATTAGAAGACAAATTTTGCACAGAGCAACCCCTATCGAGGAGTAAGGAGGTTGCGGTTGTAGTAGAGAGACTGGTTGTGATGTCCCCAGATTTTCTAAAACTTAATCTGATGTGTGATGTCCAAATTGAAACCTCACCTCAGTGAGAATCCCAATTTAAACACCACACACTAGGCTAAGAAGAAGAAAATCAAAGGAAGTCAGAAGGAAACAACGGTAGCACATGTACATGAACGATAATAAAACCATACAACACATGTTCACCATTCAACATATAATTACATAATAAATTATTACAACATTTGATATTACACATTGAACAGCAAACTTCTACATATACATGTATTACCACTAAGCAACTGGATCTTAAGACAATAGGTCCACCTGTACATCAGCTCGCCACATAACTCTCAAATATTCTGGATCTTCAAAAGCATAACCACAACGTAAACAAAAGATTACATGTGGTACATGTCAGCACAATATTCAAGAATATTATACTGAGTACGCCTATGTGTCTTTCATATATCTCTCATCATATCTTGGCAATAAGATAAAACTAATACTTGGCAGTTAGAAAGAAATATAAGAAAAAGCATATACTTGCACAAAGATGTTCATTAAAAAAAGAGAACACATGTTTTAAGCATATTTTCCATTAAATCATCCATGCATTTACTACATGAGAGTTGAATGCATTAAGGCCTATATGATCTACTACCAAAGAGTTGGATCATTTCACAATGTGATCTACTACCAAAGAGTTGGATCACTTCCAAGTACTTTACTACCAAAGAGTTGAAGTACTTACTTCCCAGCACTTTACTACTGAAGAGTTTAAGTGCTTGGATATAATGGAACAGATATATTATGTTTCATGTGTTCATAGAAATAAGTATGGAAAATCAAGCAACATATCATACAAGAGCAATCATTTCATCCAATACCATATGCCAAGTATTTTACTACACGTATAACACAAGCATATTGTATAATAAGCCAAGTAAGAGGTAATGGCATACCTTTAACCAAGATAATCTATACCACATTCCTGATATCATCTATATCCTCATGTCAACTATATCTTGGTCAAACCCCTGGTTAAGACAAGATCACATACTATCATCAGGTTCTCATTCTCTTACATTAGGGTTTGCTTAGTTCATTAGGATATTTGCATCATTACTTGCATTCATCTATTAGATGTATCTTACTGATGTCATTTTTTAGATTATGGTTCATTATCTGAACATTAGGTTCCATATTCCTTTTTGTGCACATATTAACCCTTGTTTATGTACATTATTCAAATTAGGGTTACAACCCATGCATTAAGGGTCATCTTCATATAACATGAATTTTATGCATCTAACTGATATCAAAATTCCACCTTAGCTTCCATTTACTGATATTGGGGTGTTCTATAAATTTCACCATTTATTAAGCATGTATGTATTTATTACATTTTATTTAGGGTTATTAGCCCTAAATAGCCATATTGAACAAATTACAATATTTCATGCATCAACATCATAATTACTGACATTAGATGGATTACAAGTCACATTTAGGAGTTGCTGGCACATTCTCATATTTTTAGGCCAACATTTGATATTTATTATCCATAAAACAAGTGTATAACAGTGTACATGATATCAGTATGATTTAAGCATAAAAAGACTGATATTATGGTTCCATGTTGTTCTACTCATTTGTTAGAACATTTTAGTACCTTGTTTGTATTTGTATGACGTGTGAGGTAATTACTATGAATTATATAAGATTTTGACATTTATTGAACATTTACCTTTTTCGGCAAATCAGGTCTCGCCACATGGCCACTGAAGGTCGTGGCTCCTGGTTTTGCTTGGTTCCGGTTCAGCAGTTTAGGTGCCTAGTTTGCTGGTTGAGTCGGCGGTCTGTTTTGGTTCTGCTCGATCCTTGTCTGGGTTGGGTTCAACTCACCTTTCTTTTCTCTCCCGCATCGTGATTTGGCTTTTCCCAGCTTCCGCGTGAGTCTGGCTCCTCTGTTCTTCTAGAGCAAGTCACTGCCAGAAGACAGATCCCGACGAAGGATCAGTGTTGATGCTCACCTCCTCCTCTTCTTTGAACACTGCCAAAAGATCTGATCGACCCCCCCCCTTCGGCTTTGCCAGCCTCTCTGGCTCACCGCGGGTGGCTCTTCCTGAGCTCAAGGAGATCGCCTCACTAGCTGCTATGATGGCGGAACAAAAAGGGGAGAGCACCCCTTTGTGATGATTCTCCAAATCAAAGGATCAGGAATCATCTACATGCCCTCATGAACACCTTTGCAGCCTCTGATTGTGATTGGAAGCCGCTCACTACGTTCTCTGACCTTGGTCTTCTTCTCTGACAAAGTCCTCCTCGTTGTCCAATATTACAGCCTCAGCAAGACTTGGAAGTGTACGGAACCAAATCCTATGATCTCCATACCCATTTTGTCACCATTAACTTCCTCTAACACCTCTTCTATCTGTGTTATTCTCCATCCCACTCTACTTGCTCTGCTTGTCATCTGAAAAGGAGGCAAGAGGGAACCAGGGGAACTATTTCTCCCTGGTCTTGCTACTCTGAGAGGCTTAAGGAGGGTCAAATGAATCATCTCAACTTGGTGAGAGCAACTGCTCCTATAATTTCCTCCCTCAACGCACGTCCTCACGGTCGGGGCATCACAGATGGGTCAAGGACATCCCCACATCTCAGTTCCAAACTACCAGAGGTGCATGACAGGGTTGTGACCCTCAGATCCATTATGAACTGCCAGGATTGATTTCAGTTACATGACAATCTATGGGAGTAGTCCACTTACCAGGATGTGTGACATATTACACATTCTATCAAGACCTAAATTCCTAGATGTGTAACATTGCTCCATAGTACAACAAAATACACATTATTTGAAAATATTCAAATCTAAATATCTCTCTCTAGGAATTTGATCATGAAACTTGGGACATTGATTCATTACAATCACAACTACATTCTCTTAAGTCTTATGTTAAAAACCAACTATTCAACCTATCAATCAAATATCTCAAAAGGCATAAAGTTGGGGATCTTAATAATGATATCAACATCAATCAATACTCAAAATTACCAAACACTTGAAACTCTCAATATGATAAACCAAACCCATTAATTCATTTATGTCCTTGACATTTAAGGATTCCATAAGTTCACTACATCACATCCTACACACGTTAAGAGAAATTTCGTCCTCAAAATTAAAGCAAAATCCAGTCCATCACATCATATACATCTTAAAAGAAAATTTTGTCCTCAAAATTAAGCCATCATCTTACTTCAAGGAACTTCATCCATATCTAGGACACCACTCTGTGTGCAACATATCCAAACAAGATACCTAGAACCATATATCCAAAGCACTTCTTAGAGATTTTAAAAAAAAAATTAAGGTGAACCCGTCAACATATAACATGATGTATATGCTTAGGATGTGTCACATTTCCAATTAGGATTTTTGTACTACTTTCACCCCAAGCACAAGATTCAAACAATAGATTATACATGACATTTTTCACATTTTAGGATTTACATCCTCATTTTATCCAAACATCACATTCTAACATTATGTCCTCATTTTGAGAAGAGCATTCATAAATTAACTCAATTTATCCATATAGATCATAACAAGATGTCATCATCATTATATTTTGCAAAACTGTTAGAACATGTTCAACATTAACATATGCCTTTAAGGAGGGAGTTAACTATATTTAACCCACTTTATCTATCTAGATCATATCAAGGTATCATAATCATTATGTTGTGCGGACTACCAAACTATGTTTTTCATCTTTATTAAGAACTAAGATCAATACCTCAGGTAAAATATGTCATTAGTATGATTTCATTTCTCATTTCTCATATTTAGGTTACAAACTTTACTAGTTATTTCATCACAACATTAACCAACAATATCACATTATCATCATTATTCATGTATATGGTTAACCATTTATGCATTGATATCTATTAAACCATCTCTAGGTTTCCATCATATCATTGTCTATATATCACGTATCGAGATTCGATCACATACGTACATATATTATATCATGGTTGTACTAAACAAACTTATGTGAGTGGCTTATTAAACATATATCAAAACTTTATATAGCCCAATCGAGGTCCTAACCCTTATCATGAGGGTAGTTGTAAAGAGGCGAGATCACCTCCTTACTAAAATTTAAAGGAAGTACAAAACATCCATCTTTTTAGAAAGACAAAAGATATTGAGGGATGCATGTATAATATTCCAAGTAAATAAGCATGCACCAAATACATTACAAAATGTCAATAGCAGCGGAAATAAAAGAACTAAGCCTATTACATGGCTTTCATTGTTCATTACATGATTGTTCTCAAAAGAAAAAGATAAGAGAAAAGGATCTAGCTATAGCAACCTAGACATCCTTTCAGATAGCTTGAGATCTACTCCTGAGATGAATTCCTTCAAACTTGTCCTCCTTGCTCAGCACCAACACCTGGGTGGTTGGGAAAACACCCAGCAAAAGGGGAAAGAAAACAAGATATGTGTCACAAAACTAATCTAGGATATCAAGATAAGTACAACAAAAAAACAGGCTAGGGTTCATCATATAATGAAGATAATAAGAGTATGAGGCTATATTCAAAAGAAACTTGCCATTAACAATTATATCAAAAAGGATTTGCATGTAAGATAATTATGTCTACCTAAATAAGTAGGGTTGAGGAACCTACCGGACCTCTAACCTTAGGTGAGGGGAGAATAAGACATTCCCAGTCACCTACAATATTATGGGGAGAATAATACATTCCCTAGGGCGATTATTTGCGTGCCCTCTGTGGGTGGTTGTAAATAAGTATCGCTACTTTAAATTAAATAGAACATAAATCCACATGCTAGAAAAGTAGTCATGGTAAGAGTAGTTGTAATATTCAATAAGCATGGCAGTGGGGTATAAGACCCAAACAAGAAGAAATTATAATCTAATTTGAGGCATGAACAACATTAGGATTCAATAATAGAAGATTTAAGGTTCATTTAAGCCTCATTAGGGAAATATAGGGTTTGGCTACAATTATCCCAACATAGGGTGTAAGGAATGCACATACGTAAATAGGTATTGCACATACATAGCACATACCTCTCTTAATGAAATCAATTACTAACTTTCACCACTTTAATTGAGTCCAAGTTCTACTTTTGCCTATTTTTAATGTATTAACATGTATTAGAGTACATAGTGCACATTAATGTATAGAAACCCCAATTTTTTACCATTTTAGAAAAACTCGAATTTAGACTCTGAAAACATCACCAATAAACTTAATAAGTTATTTGATCAAGAAAACATATTTTTATGTTAATTTTGGAGTTATGATGATTAAGATGTAATTTTTATGGATTTTATGCATGAAATTCATTTTACAAAAATCACCCTTCGTCAAACCATGAAATAAGACCTTGAAAATATTTTTATTAGATAGAGATTAATTTTACAATTCTAAAACATATTTATTTGTCAAATTTGGATAAGCGGTTTAGAAGATATGAATTTTTCAATACTGACCAATAGGAAATTGCCACATCATCAAACCGATCGAGATAATTAAAGAGAGAGGGAGAGGGAGAAAACACCATTCTACCAAGATCAGATTTGAAGTTGCATAGGTAACCAAACTATAACTTCTAGAGAAGGTAAAACAGCAAGAAATCAAAACCTTAGAAGAGCATGGTAAAAAGAGATGGAAATCGTCGATTTTCAACATAAAAGCATGAGTTTTAAGCATGTACTAAGCAATATATGAGAAGGGTGTTAACCAAACTTGCCTCTAGGAAGGTAATAAGGTTAAAACAGAAAGGATTCCGAGATTAGAAGGTTTGGTTGCTCCAAGCCAAGCTCCTTTCTTGAGCAAATATCACCTTCTCCACTTTAGAGGTGCAAACCCTAGCAAAAGAGCATGGAGATGAGATGTTTTAGGGTTTTAGGTGGAGTTTTACCATGTACGGTCATGGTTCCGCCCTAGAATAAGGTGTAAGGAAGACTAAAATTATGAAAATAGGGAAGGAATGGAGGAAACTTACTAGTTTTCGTTGAATTTACCAAGGAGGAGCTTTAGAAACCCTAATAGGGCAATTTGGAAGCCCTAGGAGCCTTCTTCACCAAGGTAGGCTCCCTATATTACCTTGGGATAGAAACTTCGTGGCCAAATACAGAAGGAACTATTATTTAATCTAGAGGAAAGAAAAGGAGAGCAAGAGTTTTCAAATTGTGAGTTGGGAAGGGGTATACATGGCTATATATAGAAAGAGGTGAAGCATGAGGAGTCTTAAGGGACTTTCCATGTGTCTTTAGCCTAGGGATTGATGGCCATGCAAGAGGATAGCTCATAGAGGCTTCATGCATATCAAAAGTCGGTTCTAAGATCCCATAGATTATTCTAGGCCATCCCCACCATTTTTCAAGAAAGAAATAACCTCATTGGTTGATAGCTTTTAAGGATAAGCATCTTTATAAAGAGGGTAATCCCTATAATGCCCTTGGAAAGAAATATCATCAAACCAAGGTGAAACTAGGTTCTCCAATGGTTTCAAATCTCATTAATGGTAAGGGAATATATAAGGATTAAAATTCAGGAGATAAATTGCAAAGAAAACCTCCCAATTAGGTAAATTGCATAAAAGTCCAGAATGTACCTAAAATTGCATAACTTGCACAAACAACATCCAAATCAAACCAAATTTAAACTTAGACTCGTTTTATGTTTTCAAATCATATCAAAAAGTTAGATTAAGGTTTATAGCACTTAATTATGGTAATTAAGCTTTCACTGAGGTATTTGTGCATAAACCCTTATATTGGTACAATTAGTGAATAAATGTTCACTAAACCACTATAAATTCCACTAATTAAACATAAATGACATAAAGGATAGAAATGAGAGGGAAACTTGGGAAAAATATTTACATGGATATTACATCTAAGATTCATTATGTTACAGCACTCCACCCCTTTAAAAGGATTTCATCCTCGAAATCTCAAGCAAAAAGAGAAGGGTGAGTACGTAACATTTCATCTCTCAACTCCCAAGTGGTTTCTTCCAGACCATGATATTTCCACAAAACTTTTACCAACTCAATCTCTTTGTTCTTCAGCTACTTTACTTGGGAGTCAAGAATCTTCACAGGTAGCTCTTCATATGTCAGATTCTCATGTATCTCCAAAGGCTCAACGATAAGCACATGAGATGAGTCCTTCACATACTTCTTCAGCACGAACACATTATGAATCTTATCATAGGAAGGAGGTAAGGCTAAGCGGTATGCACAGTCTCCAACCTTATCTAAGATTTCAAATGGTCCAACATAGCGGGGACTCAACTCGCCTTTAACTTTAGATCTAGCAATAGAACGGATAGGCTTGATCTTCAGAATTGCATAGTCACCCACTAGGAAGTTAACATCAGACCTCTTCTTGTCAGCATACATCTTCTATCGGTCTTGAGCAGCTTTCATGTGTTTCTTTATCAACTACACCTTTTCTATCATCATTTGCATGTCATCGGTCTTCACTAGAGAACGTTCACTGACATCATCCCAATGCAAAGGTGAACGACATGGTCTACCATAGAGAGCTTCAAAAGGTGGCATACCAATACTAGCTTGGTAGCTATTATTGTAAGAAAAATTAGCTAATGGCAGATACTGATCCCATGCACCACCCCAATCCATCACACAAGCACGAAGCAAGTTCTCCAGAATCTGAATTGTTCTCTCAGATTGACCATTAGTCTGCGGGTGGTAAGCAGTACTGAAACACAAGTCAGCACCCATCTCCTCCTGAATCTGACCCCATAAATGAGAAGTAAACTTTGGGTCACGATCAGAAACTATTACCTCAGGTACTCCATGCAGGCGTACGATCCACTCAACGTACAATTGAGCCATATCTGCAACTTTGTAATTGGTTTTGAAAGGTAAGAAATGAGCAGATTTTGTAAGCTGGTCAATAACCACCCAAACAGCATCATAACCTTTCTTGGACTTGGGGAAACCAGTAACGAAGTCCATTGTGATTTTCTCCCACTTCCATTCTGGAATTTCAAGAGGGTGAAGAAGACCGCCAGGTCATTGATGTTCGATCTTGACTTGCTGACATGTCAAGCACTTCGTGACGAATAGAGCTATATCATTCTTCATGTTCTTCCACCAGAAGCTTCGTTGTAAGTCCTTATACATCTTTGTTGTGCCAGGATGAATAGTGTACTTGGACCCATGAGCTTCACTCAGAACCTTCTGTCTCAGATCACCAACATTAGGAATCCACAGCCTTTGTTTGAAGCGGACAACACCATCCACTCTGACAGAGAAGTCGGATTGCGGTTTCTTAGTTAAAGTTTTCATCTCCTCAAGCTCGGAACTCTCCAACTGTGCAGCCATGACTTCTGAGATCCAGGTTGGTGTAATGGTCAAGCTGGCCATATGATCACACAACTTGTCTTCATCCACTGATTCAACAGGCTGAGGTCTCCATCTAGCCACATGTTCAAGGTTTTCCCATACTGAACATCTCAAAGCAGCAAAAACAACATCCTTCTTGCGACTTAAAGCATCAGGTAGGACATTCGCTTTACCAGGATGATAGGTAATGGTGAAGTCGTAATCTTTAAGATATTCCATCCACCTACATTGTCGCAAGTTCATATCCTTCTAAGTCAACAGATATCTCAGACTCTTGTGATCAGAAAAGACTTCAAACTTTTCACCATAGAGATAGTGTCGCCAAATCTTCAAAGCATGAACTATGGCAGCAAGCTCCAAATCATGTGTAGGCCAATTAGCTTCATTAGGTTTCAACTGTCGAGAAGAATAGGCGATCACCTTTCCGTCTTGCAACAAAACACACCCTAAGCCTTGTCTGGATGCATCAGTGTAGATGACATAGGGTATGCCCTCAACAGGCAAAGCAAGCACGGGAGCAGAAGTCGGGTTCTTCTTCAGCTTCTGAAAATTGTTCTCACATTCCGGTGTCTAAGAGAACTTGACCTCCTTTCACGTCCGCTTGGTTAAAGGCAAGGCCAACTCAGAGAAGTTCTTGATAAACTTTCAATAGTAACCTTCTAAGCCAAGGAAACTATTGATCTCTGAGGGATTCTTTGGAGCTTTCCACTTGGTCACAGCTTCTACCTTTGCAGGATCAATAGCTATATGTCCGGCAGAAATCACATGACCCAGAAACATCACTTCCTTTATCCAGAACTCACACTTTGAGAATTTTGCATAGAGTTGATTTTCTCATAGTGTGTTGAGTACAATCCGCAGATGCTCGCGATGTTGTTCTAACGTCTCAGAATAAACCAAAACGTCATCGATAAACACCACCACAAACTTGTCAAGGTATGGGCGGAACACTCGGTTCATCAAGTCCATGAAGGCAGCAGGGGCATTTGTCAAGCCGAAAGGAATGACCATGAATTCATAATGCCCATAGCGAGTTCTGAACGCCGTCTTCGGTACATCATTATCCTTCACGCGCATCTGGTATTAGCAACTTTGTAGATCCATCTTGTAGAACAAGTGGCTGACTTTAGCTGGTCGAACAAGTCGTCGATGCGAGGCAAAGGATAACGATTCTTCACCGTCTCTTGGTTAAGCATGTGGTAGTCCATACACATCCGCATCGAACCATCCTTCTTCTTTACAAACAGGACATGGGCTCCCCAGGGTGAAACACTGGGGTGGATGAAGCCCATGTTGAGAAGCTCTTCTAGTTGCTTCTTTAGTTCGGCAAGCTCGGTAGGGGCCAAGCGATAAGGCGGCTTCGATATTGGTAAAGTTCTGGGTACAAGATCGATGGAGAACTCCATCTCCTGAGTTGGTGGCAAACCAGGTAACTCCTCGGGAAAGATGTCTGGGAAGTCCTTCACCACATCTATGTGGTCGAGAGAAGGAGGTGTATCCTCGAGGACTATAGATGTTAAGAAAGCTCTACACCCTTGTGAGACTAGCTTTTCAGCTTTGATGGTGGAAACAACAAATTGCCGATCTTCTCGCTTCCTACCCTTGACACACAATCTTCCCTCAATAGGATGTGACAAACTAACCTTTGATCTTCACAAAACAAAATAGCTTTGTACCTCTTCAACCAATCCATTCCCAGGATGACATCAAAGGCGGTCATGTCGAGCAAGATGAAATCTGAGGGAAACATTATACCAGATATACAGAGGTCAATGGTTGGAGTTTGGAGATATGAAGAGAAGATCTTACCACTAGGAGTTTTTACATCTAATATATGATCCATATACTCAGATTCTATTTCTAACATAGAAGCAAGCTAACATGATATGAAGGTATTGGATGAGCCAGAATCAAATAGTGCCTTTATAGCATGCATATTAAGATGCAAGGTACCTTCAATAACTTCATTATCTTTGCCTGCTTCCTTAGCATTGAGAGCAAACACTCTCCCATTCCTCCTCTCCGCTGGCGGTCGCCTCGAGTTCTGGTTGTTTTTGTTGTTATCATTCTGCAAAGGCAGATTCTGCCTTGGTTGTTGCGGCTGTTGGGCATTATTCTGTCCTTGCTGGAAATAGGGGCAGAGTGGTCGGATATGCCCAACTTGGCCACACGCATGGCAGGTCAGAGGAGGCCGGTTGTCTCTACGAGCAGGTGCATTGTTGGTAGGACATCTCCTTGGAGGATGGTGACGAGAGCACCTATTGCACCGATCACGTTTGCGATTCTCATTCTGGGTAGGATTCTTCCTCTTGTTGTTGCTATATCCATTACTGTGTCCATAGGATTGGAATCCTGGGTAGGACTCGATGGCCAGGGCCTTATCCACCATCTACTGGAAGGTGAGTGGAAGTTGTGGAAAAAGACTTTGACCCACTTGGTAGTTTAGACCCTCCAAGAACAATGTTGCCCTTCTCTCAGCTCCAAGGTCGGTGGCATAGCATTCCAGAAGTAGGAACCATTGGATGTAGTCAGCCACACTCATGCTTCCCTGCCTGAGGCTGTAGAACTCAGCTTCCTTCTTCCTCAAGAAGGCGGGACAGATGTACTTCTCCCTAAAGAGCTTTAGGAACTGGTCCCACTCCATGGTAGAGGTGTCTCAAGTGCGGGAGACACCATTCCACCAGACACGTGCTGGTCCGTCCAGCACATACGTCGTGAACCAAACTTTCTGGTGAGGAGGGCATGCCATACCCTCGAAGGTCTGATCCAAATCCAACACCCAGTCATCAGCTTTATCCACCATGTTGTGTTCACTTTCACCTTTGAAGTAGGGTGGATGCATCTTTATGAAGTCAGTGAGGGTGAACTCCCTCGGCTTGTTGGCATTGGCAGCCACTGTGTGGAGTTGCCCCATCAAGGTGGAGAGCACCTGGTGTAGCATTGCCAGCTCTTGCTCCGGTGTGAAGGAGGGGGTGTCTGGAGTAGTAGGGTTGACCACACTATGGCCGGTAGGAGTCACAGGAGTGTTTTCCACATTGGAGTCATCAGGGTTTGACTCCTTTCCCTTGATCCTACTATCGAACAAGTCACCTATCATGAAAGGTAGGGTTAATATGTTAAGTTCCCAGGAGTATTTGAATCATAGATGAAAAACAATAGAAGCATAGACGAGAAAAGAATATCTAGAATGATATTGCCTAAAAGCATACTATTTTGGGCAATTCGTATCAGCTCAGGCCAGGCCGGTATCATATGGGCACGGGAGTCCTCATAAACCAAGCTAGTGGTGCGGAGGAAAATATTTCCAACCCCCGAAACCCTGATCCATTCTAGACACCTTTGCTTTAACTTCATGTCCTAATAGTTGCCTAAAGGCTCTGATACCATGTTGTAAAGAGGCGAGATCACCTCCTTACTAAAATTTAAAGGAATTATAAAACATCCATCTTTTTAGAAAGACAAAATATATTGAGGGATGCATGTATAATATTCCAAGTAAATAAGCATGCACCAGATACATTACAAAATGTCAATAGCAGCTGAAATAAAAGAACTAAGCCTATTACATGGCTTTCATTGTTCATTACATGATTGTTCTCAAAAGAAAAAGATAAGAGAAAAGGATCTAGCTATAGAAACCTAGACATCCTTTCAGATAGCTTGAGATCTACTCCTGAGATGAATTCCTTCAAACTTGTCCTCCTTGCTCAGCACCAGCACCTGGGTGGTTGGGAAAACACCCAGCAAAAGGGGAAAGAAAACAAGGTATGTGTCACAAAACTAATCTAGGATATCAAGATAAGTACAACAACAAAACAGGCTAGGGTTCATCATATAATGAAGATAACAAGAGTATGAAGCTATATTCAAAAGAAATGTTCCATTAACAATTATATCAAAAAGGATTTGCATGTAAGATAATTATGTCTACCTAACGAAGTAGGGTTGAGGCACCTACCGGACCTCTAACCTTAGGTGAGGGGAGAATAAGACATTCCCAGTCACCTACAACATTATGGGGAGAATAAGACATTCCCCAGGGTGATTATTTACATGCCCTATGTGGGTGGTTGTACATAAGTACCGCTACTTTAAATTAAATAGAACATAAATCCACATGCTAGAAAAGTAGTCATGGCAAGAGTAGTCGTAATATTCATAAGCATAGCAGTGGGGTATAAGATCCAACCAAGAAGAAATTATAATCTAATTTGAGGCATGAACAACATTAGGATTCAATAATAGAAGATTTAAGGTTCATTTAAGCCTCATTAGGGAAATATAGGGTTTGGCTGCAATTATCCCAACATAGGGTGTAAGGAATGCACATACGTAAATAGGGATTGCACATGCATAGCACATACCTCTTTTACTGATATCAATTACTAACTTCCACCACTTTAATTGAGTCCAAGTTCCACTTTTGCCTATTTTCAATGTATTAACATGTATTAGAGTACATAGTGCACATTAATGTATAGAAACCCCAATTTTTGACCTTTTTAGGAAAACTCGAATTTAGACTCTTAAAACATCACCAATAAACTTAATAAGTTCTCTTGATCAAGAAAACATATTTTTATGTTAATTTTGGAGTTATGATGATTAAGATGTAATTTTTATGGATTTTATGCATTAAATTCATTTTACAAAAATCACCCTTCGTCAAACCATGAAATAAGACCTTGAAAATATTTTTATTATATACAGATTAATTTTAAATTCTAAAACATATTTATTTGTCAAATTGGGATAAGCGGTTTAGAAGATATGAATTTTTCAATACTGACCAATAGAAAATTGCCACATCATCAAACCGATCGAGATAATTAAAGAGACAGGGAAAGGGAGAAAAGACCATTTGACCAAGATCAGATTTGAAGTTGCATAGGTAACCAAACTAGAACTTCTAGAGAAGGTAAAACAGCAAGAAATCAAAACCTTAGAAGAGCATGGTAAAAAGAGATGGAAATCGTCGATTTTCAACATAAAAGCATGAGTTTTAAGCATGTACTAAGCAATATATGAGAAGGGTGTTAACCAAACTTGCCTCTAGGAAGGTAATAAGGTTCAAAAATAAAGGATTCTGAGATTAGAAGGTCTGGTTGCTCCAAGACAAGCTCCTTTCTTGAGCAAAGATCACCTTCTCCACTTTAGAGGTGCAAACCCTAGCAAAAGAGCATGGAGATGAGATGTTTTAGGGTTTTAGGTGGAGTTTTACCATGTACAGTCATGCTTACGACCTAGAATAAGGTTTACGGAAGACTAACAGTATGAAAATAGGGAAGGAATGGAGGAAACTTACTAGTTTTGGTCGAATTTACCAAGGAGGGGCTTTAGAAACCCTAATAGGGCAATTTGGAAGCCCTAGGAGCCTTCTTCACCAAGGTAGGCTCCCTATATTACCTTGGGACAGAAACTTTGTGGCCAAATACAGAAGGAACTATTATCTAAGCTAGAGGAAAGAAAAGGAGAGCAAGAGTTTTCGAATTGTGAGTTGGGAAGGGGTATACATGGCTATATATAGAAAGAGGTGAAGCATGAGGAGTCTTCAGGGACTTTCCATGTGTCTTTAGCCTAGGGATTGATGGCCATGCAAGAGGATAGCTCATAGAGACTTCATGCATATCAAAAGTTGGTTATAAGAGCCCACAGATTATTCTAGGCCATCCCCACCGTTTTTGAAGAAAGAAATAACCTCATTGGTTGATAGCTTTTAAGGATAAGCATCTTTATAAAGAGGGTAATCCCTATAATGCCCTTGGAAAGAAATATCATCAAACCAAGGTGAAACTAGGTTCTCCAATGGTTTCAAATCTCGTTAATGGTAAGGGAATATTAAGGATTAAAATTAAGGAGATAATTTGCAAAGAAAACCTCCCAATTGGGTAAATTGCATAAAAGTCCAGAATGTACCTGAAATTGCATAACTTGCACAAACAACATCCAAATCAAACCAAATTTGAAACTTAGACTCATTTTATGTTTTCAAAACATATCAAAAAGTTAGATTAAGGTTTATAGCACTTAATTATGGTAATTAAGCTTTCACTGAGGTATTTGTGCATAAACCCTTATATTGGTACAATTAGTGAATAAATGTTCACTAAACCACTATAAATTCCACTAATTAAACATAAATGACATAAAGGATAGAAATGAGAGGGAAACTTGGTAAAAAGGTTTACATGGATATTACATCTAAGATTCATTATGTTACAGTAGTGGCATGCTCAGTCTCACTGAGCTCACTCAATCTCTATGAGTATCTCATATGCATATACTTTATCTTTCCTCTCTGAACTAGGGTTATTAGGTATACCTCATTGGCACTAGTGATAGCCTTACAAGCTCTAGCCACATGAGCACACACCAAAACATGCTATGACATTCTCTTTATAGGTTCTCTACCAAAAATATGTGCTTACCCAAAACTATATATATATATATATATATATATATATATATATATATATATATATATACACACACACACACCACTACAATTCTACAAGGAACCACCAACCTGAGCATGAGGCTTTACACAAACTTGCACAGTTACCTCCTCTAGGGTCTTGGAACTCTCTCTCCCTCACCCAGATGGTAGGTACTCATATTCATATTCATATGTGAATATATAACCAGTCTTTCTCTGTCTCTAGGGTTTGGTCCTCCCAAGGACATCTAGGGTTCTACAAGACTATAGGAATCATGCATAAATAAACTCAACTCATTCACTCAGGAGTAGTCTAGTTTAGGACATATCATATCACATATTTCTCATAATTCTCATATCATGGAGTTTAGGTTCTCTGACCATCTCCCTCTAGATCTCACTCTCTCTGGGGTTAACCCTGAACTGGTCCCAATACTAGAGTTCCTCCTTTGTAAAAGAGCTTGAGGCTCTTAATGATTCACATCTCATCCTAACTTATCCTGTCTTAACTTAGAAAAGCACACATACTTGCATCATTAAAAATTATCTCAAATCCTCAATTCTGAATTTAGGCCCTCAAAGACAAGCATATATCATCATAAACCATCTTTAATCATCTATATAAGACTTAGATCATATCATCAAAACTTATTTCACATGTTCCATCTATCATATATTCCAACAAGGCTCTAGACATCTAATCTAGAACTACTCTCTCTTCTAGACTGATGTCATTCACTTTCACTTAGGTTGCATGACCATTTCCTACTCATACATGTGTGGGGACACATTTTTGTAATACTTACATATATAATAAAATATTATATAGTTTTTCTCCAATAAAAACAAGCGTCAGAGAAAACTATCAAGGTTCGATCCTATTGGAATCAAAAACCAAATCCAGAAAATGAGCATCTCACACACAGTAGAGGGTACAGTTCCATGAAAACTAGTGAAAATGGTGATAACATGGTATAGACTAGTGTAGCTACTCTAGACAACGAGCATCATATGTCTAGGGTTTCTCTTCCCTTGATGTACATCATTTCCAAATAATGTAACATCCCATACCACTGCACTATAAGGAAAGAACAACATCTAAGGACTTGTTATACAACAAGTACCAGTCTAGACCTAGTTCTCAGAGATCTAGGTGCTAACCTAGAGGCTAGGTCAGATCTAGTCTCTAAAAGATGACTAATCTAACCCTAAAGATTATTAAGTTCAAGGTTCTTTAGTTTGAGTTGCATAATGAGAAAATGTCAGGCTTTACTATTGTTCATGCTTTGATACCACCTGTGACGTCCCCAGATTTTCTAAAACTTAATATGATGTGTGACGTCCAAATTGAAACCTCACCTCAGTGAGAATCCCAATTTAAACACCACACGCTAGGCTAAGAAGAAGAAAATCAGAGGAAGTTAGAAGGAAACAATAGTAGCACATGCACATGAGCAATAATAAAACCATACAATACATGTTCACCATTCAACATATAATTACATAATGAATTGTTACAACATTTGATATTACACATTGAATAGAAAACTTCTACCTATACATGTACTACCACTAAGCAATAGGATCTTAAGACAATAGGTCCACCTGTACATCAGCTCACCACACAACTCTCAACTATCCTGGATCTTCAAAAGCATAACCACAACGTAAACAAAAGATTACATGTGGTACACGTCAGCACAATATTCAAGAATATTGTACTGAGTACACCTACATGTCTTTCATATACCTCTCATCATATATTGGCAATAAGATAAAACTAATACTTGGTGGTTATAAAGAAATATTAGAAAAAGCATATACTTGCACAAAGATGTTCATTAACAAAAGAGAACACATATTTTAAGCACATTTTCCATTATATCATCCATGCATTTACTACTTGAGAATTGAATGCATTAAGGCCTTTATGATCTACTACCAAAGAGTTAGATGATTTCACAATGTGATCTACTACCAAAGAGTTGGATCACTTCCAAGTACTTTACTACCAAAGAGTTGAAGTACTTACTTCCCAGCACTTTACTACCAAAGAGTTGAAGTGCTTGGATATAATAGAATATATATATTATGTTTCATGTGTTCATAGTAATAAGTATGTAAAATCATGTAAAATATCATATAAGAACAATCATTTCATCCAATATCATATGCCAAGTAATTTACTACACGTATAACACAAGCATATTGTATAATAAGACAAGTAAGAGGTAATGGTGTAACTTCAACCAAGATAATCTATACCACATTCCTGATATCATCTATATCCTCATGTCAACTATATCTTGGTCAAACCCCTAGTTAAGACAAGATCACATACTATCATTAGGTTCTCATTCTCTTACATCTCATCTTAACCCTAATTACGTTCATTAGGGTTTGCTTAGTTCATTAGGATATTTGCATCATTACTTGCATTTGTGTGTTATATTTATCTTACTGATGTTGTTTTCCAGATTATAGTTCATTATCTGAATATTAGGTTCCATGTTCCTTTTTGTGCACATATTTACCCTAGTTTATATACATTATTCAAATTAGGGTTACAACCCATGCATTAAGGGTCATCTTCATATAACATGACTTTTATGCATCTAATGGATATCAAAGTTCCACATTATCTTCCATTTACTGACATTAGGATGTTCTATAAATTTCATAATTTATTGAGCATGTATGTATTTATTACCATTTTATTTAGGGTTATTAGCCCTAAATAGCCATATTGAGCCAATTACAAGATTTTGTGCATCAACATCATAATTACTGACATTAAATGGATTATAAGTCACATTTAGGAGTTACCGGAACATTCTCATAATTTTAGGCCAACGTTTGATATTTATTATCCATAAAACAAGTGTATAACATTTTACATGATATCACTATGATTTAAGCATAAAAAGACTTGTATGATGGTTCCATGTTGTTCTACTCATTTTTATGAACATTTTGGTACCTTATTTGTATTTTTATGACGTATGAGGTAATTACTATGAATTATACAAGATTCTGACATTTATTGAACATTTACTATTTCGGCGAATCAGCTCTTGCCACGTGGCACTGATTCCAGTTTAGTAGTTTAGGCGCCTGGTTTGCTTGTTGAGCCAGCGGTCTATTTTGGTTCTGCTCGATCCTTGTCTGGACCGGGTTCGACTCGCCTCTCTTATCTCTCCCGCATCGCGATCTGGCTTCTCCCAGTTTCCGCGTGAGTCCGGCTCCTCTGTTCTTCCGGAGCAAGCCGCTGCCAGAAGACAGATCCCGACGATGGATCAGTGTTGATGCTCACTTCCTCCTCTGCTTTGAACACTGCCAAAAGATCCGGTCGACGCCCCCTCCCTTCGGCTCTGCCGGCCTCTCTGGCTCACCGCGGGTGGCTCTTCCTGGCAGAACAAAAAGAGGAAAACACCCCTTTGCGATGATTCTATGAATCAAAGGACCAGGAATCATCTACATGCCCTCATGAACACCTTTCCAGTCTCTGATTGTGATTGGAAGCCGCTCACCATGTTCTCCGACCTTGGTCTTCTTCTCTGACAAAGTCCTCCTCGTCGTCCAACATTACGGCCTCGGCAAGACCTGGAAGTGTACGGAACCGAATCCTCTGATCTCCAGACCCATTTTGTCACCATTAACTTCCTCTAACACCTCTTCTATCTGTGTTATTCTCCACCCCACTCTACTTGCTCTGCTTGTCATCTGAAAAGGAGGCGAGAGGGAACTAGGGGACCTGTTTCTCCCTGGTCTTGCTACTCCGAGAGGCTTAAGGAGGGTCAAATGAATCATCTCACTGAGAGAAACTACTCCTATAATTTCCTCCCTCAACGCACGTCCTCACGGTCGTGGCATAGCAGATGGGTCAAGGACATCCCCACGCCTCAGCCCCAAACTGTCGGAGGTGCATGATAGGGTTGCGACCCTCAGATCCATTATGAACTGCCAGGATTCATTTTAGTTACATGACAATCCGTAGGAGTAGTCCACTTACCAGGATGCGTGACATATTACATAGTCTATCAAGACATAAATTCCTGGATGTGAAACATTGCTCCATAGTACAACAAAATACACATTATTTGAAAATATTCAAACCTAAATATATCTCTCTAGGAACCTTATTTGATCATGAAACTTGGGGCATTGATTCACTACAATCACAACTACATTCTCTTAAGTTTGATGTTAAAAACCAACTATTCAACCTATCAATCGAATATCTCAAAAGGCATAAAGTTGGGGATCTTAATAATGATATCAACATCAATCAATACTCAAACTTACCAAACACTTGAAACTCTCAATATGATAAACCAAACCCATTAATTCACTTATGTCCTTGACATTTAAGGATTCTAAAAACTCACTCTATCACATCCTACACACATTAAGAGAAAATTCTTCTTCGAAATTAAACCAAAATCCAGTCCATCACACTGGTCATCCTACACCAGGCGTCAAGGCTCCCTCCATCATTCTTTCTATCTTTCTATTGTCTCTCGCGATGAGCGAGTATACCTTTGTGTTGGGGCATGGGAACTAGGCCCCTACAGCCCGTATTTTATTCTATCATGTATGTAAACTCAACAATGTTATTGGTAAATAAAGTATCATTCTACTTATATACTCACCTTGTGAATTCATCACTTGCTTTGCATGTATGCTATAATCATGGATGTGCAAGTTTTGGTAATCGTGATTAGAACTTCAGAATGATCTTGTTATCCCCTTGTAGTGCCAGCAAGGGATAGTGAGGTGATTGGGTTACGATCTGCTAACATGTTGAGATTGGTCGACCATAGTTAGGGAGTCCAATCGGATGAACTAGGAACTTGGGTACTTAGTTGTTCGGTTCCGAGGGAGTTTAATCCATGTTTTTGGTCTATATCACGTAAGGGTGCAGTAGCTAAGCCTCTATTTAGTAAATTGTTAATTAGAGTTAAATGTTGCTGTAATAAATACGTAGGCTTTGGCAAGTGAAACTACATTCCATGGTCCCTTTTATTATCATTTATTTACTTGTTTAATCATTGTTTCTACTGACAACAGTTTAGTTTAATCAATCAACCAACTTTCTTAGTGATAAATATTACTCTTATTACTTTTAAATATATATAATTGCTTAAAAAGGTTGTCCTTTGGGTTCCATCCTTGAATGTATTGCAATAAGGCCTCCATTCATGTGGAGTGGAGTATTAGTGCACAACTTTTGGTTAAACCTAAGGGTTATTCCCTTAGGGTTTTTATTGGTGTGACACTTGGAGCCCCGTCAAAAATTGGCTCCACTTTCAGGGATAACAGTAGTATATTTTAGAAGTTTAGGTATAAGTAGGGTTTTTCTTTTTATGCTTGAAATTACTTAAAATCTCTAGAACTCTACTCCTCAACTCAATATCATTCTGCTCTTTTTCAGGTACCCCTAGCATATGCGAAGATCCAAAAGTCTTAACTCTAGATTATTGTGCAATCCTGAAATAGAGAGAACTCTAAAAAGACTTTGCAAATAGAAAATCATGCCAGACGCATCAACTGCGGATGTAATTATTCAAGCATGAATTGAAGCTTCCATCATGGTTTAAGGAGAAATAACCGTCGTGGAAGCTAGGACGCAAGCACAGGTTGAACTAAAGACGAGCTTAGAAGTCACCCAAGACGCAGAACGCATCAAAGAATTGAGTGATTTTTCTATCCCTAAAGGTGTCGACTTGACTCATCTAGTCCAACCTCTAGGCGACTCAATCCATATTGGGGCCCAGTCGGTCAATATTTTACAAAGTTCTGCCTACACTGGAAGGATTGGAGATGATTGTCGGGAAAACCTCCTCAAATTTATCGACCTTTGCTCAATGATGAAGCCAGTAGGTGCCACTAATGATGAAATGCGATTGTAACTCTTCAAATACTTCTTAACTGATAAAGCCAGAGTGTGGTACAACGTCATTCGAGAAGATTTGATCACAGACATGAAAAGCTCTCGAAAGGCAATTTCTAGAGAAATTTTATCCTCCCTCGATAACATACTCAATCATATGTCAAATCACAAGATTCAAACAAGTGCCCAAGGAATCCTTATATGAAGCATGGGAACAATTCAAAAACTTCTATGCAAATGTCCACATCATGGCATTCCCAAAAAGCAAATCATTGAATTTTTCTATAGGGGTGTCGATGACAAGACTAAGAAGTTTCTTGACTCATCCTCTAATGGGAATTTTATGTGATAGAGTTTTGATAGTGCATTGAAGATCGTTAGTTGCTGAAAATAAGAATCATTGGGGAAGACCCTTGGGTAAAGGCATTCTAAAAGTAGCTATGGTGGAAGATCAATCAGAACTCAAGTATATATCTGAATTACTAAAGGCTCTCTCTCTCTCTTACTTAGGATAATCTTGAAAAATCTTCCAGTGCATATGAGAGGAAGAACCAGACACCCCAAGTGTAAATCATTGAGCCACCTTGTGAGTTCTACCATGCAGTAGATCACAACACAATTCACTACCAACAATTATACATTGCATTCCATGAACATGAAGTCGAGCAACAATAGGCAATCACTCAAGTCGAAGATGTTAATTCTATCCATACTTTTCCAAGGACAGAGTACTACAATCCGAATTAGGCTCGTCACCACCCTAGTTTCTAGTATAGGAATCCAGCTGGAGCCAAGTATACCACTTAGCAAACCCCATCGTAGGCTACTCAGGCTAGAGTACCATGACGCAGGAGCTATTGGAACCTTTCCCACACCTCGTGTAAAGGTTCATTTTCTTTTTGTGAGAAGGCGGTGATACATCTTTGCATTTGGGTCAGCTTGGCAATCGGGAAGAACTTCTTGAGAAATTTGTTCTTTACTGTATTCCATGTCACCAATTCCAGCTTGGAGATGTACCATTCCTTGGCTTTTTCTTTTAGATAGAATGGGAAAGGGGTTCTCCGAATGGAGTCATTGGTGGTGGTGAGTGTGCGGAAAGTGGAACAAGTTTTAAGGAAGGCATTGATATGGAGGTAAGGGTTCTCATTCTCCATCCCATAGTAAGTAGGAAAGAGTCCAAGAAGTGTGGGTGGAGTGGAGAATTGTTGACCCGATATTTGGTCAATAAGGGTGGCAATTGGGGAGTTGTAGTTCCCCGGGGTAAAGTATTCATGGAGAGGGCGGTAGGGTTGTGGTTGAGCATCTCCATGAGGTAATTCAGCTTCATTGTCACCCATCTCAGTTTCTTGGTATTGTTTACGGAGGCTTTGGCATCTCCTTCTACCTATCTCGGGGTCGTATAACACCAAGTCGGTACAAGTCGAACGCGTATTACGCATGCATATTTGTCACTTGCACAATACACAAACAAGAAACAAAAGACAAGTTAGAATCACATTATAAAAAACAAACAAAGAATAAAGAATAGCAATGGTGAGGGAAGTAGGAAAGACTAAGCTACACTAACTAGCTAGGTCGAGTGCCTCAATCCCCAGCAACGGCACCAGGAAGCTTGGTGTGATTCTTCTCAAGGATGCACACTAACCAACTAAAGGTGGCTAGATGCAACCTTAAGGGATAACACTCAAATTTTGTATATGGACCTAGTCCAATGCACATGCTCAACTAATCACACGTACCTGCAAGTGCACATGGTCGTGTTGTAATATAGTCTAGTGGTAAGATTAGGGTCGATCCTCAGGGATAGAGGGGGAACTAGAGCTAGGTTTGTGTTAGCTATGTTCCTAAAGTGGAGTCTACGGTTTGAGGATTTAAAGTTGGGTTTAGTTTCATTATGTTACGATTGCAACCAAGAACAAGAAAGAAAGAAACTAAGCTATCAAAAACCCTAGATTAATTTAAGCAAGTCAAGACTAAGGAACTAAACAAGGTAAGAAATTACACTGGGACAAGGAGTTACACTAAAATCGCAAGGCAAATTATCAACTAAGATGCAAGCTAAGCAATGAGACAAGCAAGAGGCTAAGTTATCACTAGTTAGCTAAATTAACACAAGCAAGTTCAAAGGATCCCTAACTACTTCAGCATGAACTACCTATCTAGAAATAGGCAATTAGCTAAGAATTAACAAAGGCAATCGACTACACTATCATTAATAAGCTAAGAAGGCAAAGGTGGATTTTAAGCAATATGATGGGTAGGTGGGCCATTTGGGACTGCAACTTGGTATTAGTTGGGGGAAGGTCAACATAGCATGCACTTCTCACATTTTAATTTAGATTACCAAACCAAACAACAAGACAAGTGCTATTAGAATATACCCTATACTACTAGTTGGAGAACTAGGGCTAGGTGTAATTCTAAAAGGACTTGACAAGTCTAGGTTTCTAGGGTAAGTGGTATTAGGGCAATTGAGAGCCAAGGGTAGGAATGGGAGTAGATATGAGGGTATCTCACCTCATGTTACTTGCCATCTAGCCTTTAGGAAACTCTAGGAAATTGCACTAATCACACTTACACTAGCTACTTAGATCTAACACCTACTTGTAGAAGAAGGGAAATTTATGTAGGAACAAAGGGGGCTAGCTAGGGATCCACTAATTGGACCTAGGAGCCATTCCTAAGATTGCCACATGCATTCCAATTTCTCCTAGAAGCTAAGTGTCATCAAGCATCACAAAACAAGAAATTTATATTTAGAAGCACAAACCACATTCAAGATAATGAGAAATGAGATAGAAGCAAGAAGCAATCATCATAGAATAAAATTATGTTCAATATAAGTTATTTTTTCCCAACATGGTTTCAAAGTCACATTTTAACCCCAAACAACCCACCACTAGGGGCTTAGCTAGACATGCTCAAAGAAAAGATAAAAGAAATGAGAAGAAGGGGATAGGAATCCATGGAGCTCATATTAGCTTCTTTTTCTTCACCTCCTAGCTGTTGTAGAATGTGGCTCCTCCTCCAAGGGGGTTGAAAAGCATGGGAATATGGGGGATTATGGAAGGGAACCTAGAAAACTAGATTTATATGGTGGGAATGGAGTGTAAAATGGAGTGGGAGATAGGTGAGTGGAGTAAATGCAAGGAAGGAGATGAAGGAGCTCTAGAGTATCTAGGAAAGGCTAAGGGAAGCTAACCTTCATGATGTGGCCGCCACCTATGTATATATATGTGGTGGAAATGCTGGTTGGGGTTGGAGATTTGTGGAGCAGACTGCTTTTTTGCAATCTTTGAATAAGAATTCCAGGTTTGTCTTTGGCCACTAATCTATCTAGTTTGATTTCCAAGTTACTAGGGTAAGTAGGGGCAAAGTGGGAAAATTAGTGGAGAAAATAGATAGGTTTAGGTGGTCACCACGGACGTGGTGAGGTTCCATGGTTGTGATGGGGGTTGCATGACACGATCATGGGCATTGGAATGACCAAGGTGGAAAGTGGATTTGGAGGTGTAAGTGTGCATGGTGGTCACGGCTGTGGCGGGGTGCCACGGTCATGTTGGGTAGAGGATACCACAGCCGTGTGGGATACCACGGGCGTGTTGGAGGATGTAGAAATGGGCAAGGTCACTCTAAGGTCACCACAGGCATGGTGAGAACCACGACAGAGGTGATCTTCAAGGGCCACGGTCGTGCTAATGGCCACGACTGTGGTCATTCACGTGTAAATTGGACCAAGTCCTTATTGATTTTTGGGATCTTCATGCATAATTCACCATGGTCGTCTTGATGGCCATGGGCGAGCTGGGAGATGCTGGCCACGGCCATGCTGGGGACCACGATTGTGGGGTCTTCAGTGACCACGACCGTTGTGATGACCACGGATGTGGTCATTCATGTGTAAATTGAGAAACTTCCCTGTGACTTTTAGATCTTAATTTCCCATGACCGTGGTGATGTACCGCAACCGTTTTAGGGCTTGTCTCCACTTCAACTTCTTCATCTAGCCTCCTTTTGCTTTGAATTACTCTTGTGCATCCAAGGGAAGCTTGGGGAAGAGCTAGGTCCACTCTTGGGTTGTAAGAACCCAAAGATGTTCTTCATCTCTCTCCCATGCATAAATGCATGCATAAGTGCCCTGAAATACACACAAAAGGAGACATAAGTGCATTTGTCATAAAATATCATATTGGAGGAAATAACTTGTAATCTATGATGGTCAGATGTGATTATCATGCAAAAAGACACAGGATGAAGCCCTAAAATAGGGTTGCATCACATGCACACACAAATCTAGGGTTTTGGCCATAACCATGCTTCACATCCACCATCAAAATCGATTTTATGGCAATGCGTGTAAATTGCATATATATATATATATATATATATATATATATATATATATATGTTTGAGTTCTTTATGTGGTGATAAGACGGACGTGCACATCAACCAGTTTAAATATTTGCATCGCATGCGATTAATAAATATGGTAAAATAAAAATCCAATCATATTAATTATCCCAAAACATAATTAATTGACGTGACTCTAATACCACTGTTGGAAAATATGGCATCAGATAGGCAGTGGAAACAAAAATTTACTCACATATTTCCCATTAACCAACATATCGCGTTAATAACTATGCAATGGGAAGGATGGTTTCACAAAGATATACCTGGTCCTAGAGTAAGTCCAGTGACAATCCTCATTGATGTAGATGCACATGCTGTCTTAAACAGTGTCTGTGCAGCTCCTACATGCACTGGGACTCATCTGACTGCTCCTCTACGGATAGCAGACTTAGACAACCACTGTAATGGCTCCTCTGATCTCTCCATGGACTGTGAGTTGATGTTGCCCTCCTAACATTAGCCAAAGGAATCCTACCTATAGAGTAGTCTACAAAAACCAACTAGAACTCATGTCGTCTTACTAGAATGGATAGAAGGAGTTGTCCCTCCCGTTGGTGCACTAGTCACCAACCTGCTCTCCCACATCAATAATCCCCAGTTGTTTCCCATAGTAATCCCTCCCTAGTTGGGTAGGACTTGCTTGGGCTCTATTGGTTACCACAACTAGAGAGGACAACAATTATCAAAGCAACTGATTCTCAATTGTTTGTATTATGCTCTGAGAAGCCCCTTGTACCCCTCTATTTATAGTAGAGGCCAGGGTCAGGGTTCCGACACTGTGCGAGAGTTTAAGGGACCGGAAGATATTGAATTTCTGCAACCTGCAAGACACCAATCCGTCATCTGGCACACCTATACGGTCGTTTGGTGTGTGATACGATCATCTTGCATTTCCATATGGTCGTCTGGAAATTTCCCAAACCGGATATCAAATTGGAAAATTTGTTTCCCAGTTAATGTCATACATTAATTTACTTGCACCCCAAGTAAGTGCAATTGAAACAAGTTTGGGAAACATCCAAAATGTTCGTTTGGACCAACTGAGCCAACTCACACATGTGAGACACCCATCTCACTCACCTAGGTGGCCCTCTGGTGAGTTTGAGTCAAGCTGATTGGTTCAACAGCTTGAACCAATCCGTTCATAGGGAAGAACTAAGACAATTTGATCTCTGATCTATCTGACAACCCAAACGTCCATCTTAACACTTGATATGCTCATCTGGCTGCCCAAACAGTCATCTCACTCAGTGAGATGGTTGTTTGGCAGTTCAATCAACCAATCTATTGATAGTTGTAAGAATTGCGTACCTAAACACTTTAGTAATCAATCCAATGGTCATTCAAGATTCAACTCCTCTTCTAGATGAGTTCGTTTGTGTGTGACCCTATAGGTCCCATATCACATTGGCAGTGAATGTCCATAACTATCTTATGACATCACAAGCAGTGAGTGGTGCCCAGTCACACATCATTGCTAGCCAAGTGAATGGAAAGCTGGAGAACAACTTCAACCTACAATTTGTGTATGGTGTTATAGTGTTTGTATAGTTCCTTTATCACTTATATCTATATTGAACTAGAGGCATGGAGAAATCATCCTCATTATTATTCAATCTTGTTTCTTGAACCAAAGCACACTGCATGAGATATATGTAATATCAATATCACATATTGACTCACATGTGCATGGCCATACTTTTCTCAGTCTCGCTAATTAAGAGGCCTTGGATATCACACTCGTGTAGGAGGGAAAAATCCCATCTCTATCACTCACAACAGTCAGTCCCCATGTGTCAAAGTCACCCAATCATCACCTTTATAATAACCCATGTTTCATGATTGTGTCTGATGATGTCAAAGTGTACCCAACGACATGTGATGTGTGTAGTGATTTCAGGTCTAAGAACCACAACCACCACCACCACTATGAGATCTGACTATGACTTCCATGATGACGGATTCCATGTGTCAGTATCATGGTGGGTCTGTCTGATTGACTTTTCTCTAACATGTATCTGTGTGCTTGATTTGATATTGCCATATCATGACTAGTGAAGTTTTGTCATCAACCAACTCACACTCTAACCTTATGTGTCATTGTTTTCTATCAACCTTCCACAATGACAACTGATCAGGGACATAATGAGAATATATTTATGTACTCTTAACAGCTGTATGATCTCATTTCCCTTAGTCTTAAACATGTAGACATACATCATTGAGTAATATTATTCTCTAGACATTTATAATGTTACATCATTATCTCATAACTGAATATACAAAATAAATTGGAAGCTTGCCTTTATATATTTAATCAAATAATTTACAATTATGCTATCACAATCATCACATGATTGTCTCTTTGGGCATACATACCAACATTTTGATGAGTATATTTATACCCATCTTTGCATATAGTTTTATCCACTTTTTAGGTGTTGTTGTGATTTTATTCCTTAGTTTTAATCTTATATTTACTTAAATGCAATTATCTTCCATCTTCTAGACTTTTGCATTTTTTATACCTTTTATGAAGAAAGATCCACATATACGGCCTAGAAGGATGATTAAGCCCTCAAAATGCTATACCTCAAGGGAAGGAAGGCCCCAAAACCTATCCAGTGCCCATCTTCCAATCACCCACTCAGGCGACCGGATCCGCTAGTTACCTGACTCAAGCCGCTCTCTACCCAAAGTATTTCCAACTCTTCATTCTGAAAAGCACCCTCCGCATCTAGCCTACCCTGTTTCATCCCACACTGGTTTGCTAGAGAACTAGATATGAAGTCTAGATTGAGCAGCCCACACGAGTTGTCTGGTGGACCGAGCACACGTCATGCAATTATCTACCTTCGACCACAAGTATTTAGCATAAGGGTTTCTCCAGTAAGGAATGCATCTATAAAATAGAAAGATTGTCATCCATTCTAAGGTTCTATAATCAGTTATTAGAATCCACATTTTGCATGGTGCAAACCCTAGTGAGGAACAAGGAGGCGGAGGCCACAGTGGAGAGATAGGTCTTCCTGCACCAGGCATCATGGCCCCCTTCCATCCTTCTTTCTATCTTTCTATTATTCTCTCTCACCATGAGCGAGTAGAAGCTTGTGTTGGAGCATGGTGACTAGCCCCAACAACATGTATTTTATTCTATCTTGTATCTAAACTCAACAATGTTATTGCTAAATAAAGTATCATTCTTCTTATATTCATGCCTTGTGAATTGATCACTTGCTTTGCATGTATGTTATAATCGTAGATGTACGAGTTGATGTAACTGTGATTACAACTTCAGACTGGTCTTTTTATCCCCCTAAAGTGTCAGCAAGAGATAGTGAGGTGATCGTGTTACGATATGCTAATGTGTCGAGACTGGTCGGTTGTAGTTAGGGAGTCAATCAGATGAACTAGCAACTTGGGTACTCAGACTGGTTGGTTACAAGGGAGTTTAATCCATGTAATGATATGTATCATGTGAGGGTGCAGTAGCTAAGCCTCTATTTAGTAAACTTTTATTTAGAGTTAAATCTTGCTAGAATAATTATGTAGGCTTTAGCGAGTGAACCATATTCCCTGATCCCTTTTATTATCAGTTTTTTTACTTCTTTAATCATCGTTGCTACTGGAAACAATTTAGTTTAATCAATAAACCAACTTTCTCAGTGATAAATATTACTCTTATTACTTTTGAATATATATAACTTCTTAAAAAGGTTGTCCTTTAGGTTTGATCCTTAAGTATATTGCAATAAGGCTTCCATTCGTGTGGAGTGGGGAATTATTGCACAACTTTTGGTTAAACCTAAGGGTGATTCCCTTAGGGTTTATATTGTGCGACAATCAGAGCCCTTTCAGACATAACATTCATTTTTGGTTTAAAGGTGAGCCATTTGATATTTTCAGCAACATTGTTTGGTTTTTGAGATAGTCTATGGAAGACTTTATCTTCAAACCACCTAATAAATGTCATATGATGCCCTCTAGTAAGTGACATTAAACTGGATCATGCATATTTTGTGTGGATAAATTGGTATGTTCGGTGATATAAATATCCTCTTTGTAAATGATGTGTAATGTATACAAATGTGCTTGTTCCTAAAGCTCATGACTAATTACTTTCGCTCGTGCTCCTAAAGTCCCTTTTTCATAATATAGATCAATATTATTTTTGTTGGCATGAGCTTCATTACAACTCAGAAAGTCATTACAAAAGTCCATAACCTCCATATTTACACAACCCTCAATAATAATTCCTTCAGACCGATGGTTTTGAACATCACCTTTAAAATGACTCATGTACCGTTCAAAGGATACATCCGGTGCAAAAAATACAGACCTAACATTTTCACCTCCCTAGTTAAATGGACAATAATATTACCATGATATCAAAGAATAAAGGAGGAAAATACATCTCATGCTGGAAAAGGGTAATGATTACCTCTCTTTTCAATTTATCAAGATTCTCATGATCAAAAACTTTGTTGCATAGAGTTTTGAAGAAGAAACAAAGCCCAGTGATTGCAAACCTTACATGATTCAACAACATAGAACGAATAGCCACAGGCAATATTTGATGCATTAGAGTGTGAAAATCATGAAATTTAGAACATATCAGCTTCAGATCCTTCATTTATTCCAATATATCTTAACATTAAGCAAGTAATCATAAAAAGTTCTCTTCTCCTATCTAGACAAAGTGTTGCAAGTAGGAGGTAAACATGTTTTTTTATCACTGCTAACTTTTGTTGATATTTCTTTCCATATACCTATTTCACATAGATCCATTTTGGATTTGATGTGATATTTCATCTTACCTGGTATATTCAACTGAGTACCACTAACATTATCACAGACACTTTTCTCAACATGCATGACATTGATACAATGCCTAATTGCCAAAGAACTCCAATAAGGAAGATCCCAGAATATTGATCTCTTCTTGAGTAAAGATTTTTCACTCTCCATGGGAACAGTACATTGTGATCTCTTACCAAATGTATTGACAAAGTATTTTTACTCTTTCATAAATAACCTCCCCTGATATAGGTTTAGGGGCATTCCATTCCTCAGTTGATCCATTGAATATTTTGTGCAACATTCAGTAAGGATGCACTTTTGGAAGAAACCTTCAATGACCAAGATATACAGTCTTACCGCAAAATTTTAGTCTTATTAAATCAGTGTTCTCCTCACATATATGAAATGATTTGCATTATTTTATACTGTATCCAGACAATTTCACATATGATAGAAAGTCAGTAACAGTGCAAAACAACTTAACATGCAAATAAAATATCACTCTATGCGAAGTATCATTGGTCATCACGCCTTCTCCCTAGAGTTTTTTTAACTCATCAATCAGTGATTTAAGAAAAACACCAATATTCTTTCAAAAAAAACACCACTATCATTGTGAAGCTATTCGAGGACCAATATCAACAAGGACAACATGACGTACTTATTTTTACACAATCACGGAGGAAGATTATATATAACAATCATAACATGCCAACTTCTATGTTGGTTGTTTAATGTGTTGTATGGATTCATCCCATCGGTACAAATCCCAAGTCTTAGAATCATGACTTCTTCACCAAATTACGGGTACAATAAATCAATTTCTTCCATTGTGGGGAATCATACGCATGCCATAGGATCCTATCATTATTTTTGTTTGCCTCTACATGCCAAGATAAATTCTATGCATCCATGGTATTGGAAAGCAAGCATTGAATTGTGGTATTACAGGTAGACACACATCACCTTGATAGCATAGCCAATTTAGGACTTACCCAAAGCTGTCATTTCTTACCTTGACGTCCCATATTTTAGACAATCTCTTAGATCAGTATGATATTTTTCAGATAACATGCAGTCATTTGGGCATGCATGTATCTTCTTAGATTCTATTCCCATTGGGCACAACATTTTTTGTAATTTTTATGTTGGGATTGAAAGGTTGTTGCCTTCAGGAAGAATTTCTTTGAACAAAAACAACATATATGTGAAGCTTTTGTCACTCCATCTATTGTTAGCCTTCAAAGGATACAATCTCAACACACCACTCAACTTCATAAACTTAGTACAACCTAAGTATAATGGTCTCTTTGCATTATGCACAATGTTTCTATATAAGGAAGGTGGGTCGGTAAGATTTACCCTACAACTATCTAGCATCACATCAACCATGTATATCAAAATCGGTTCATTCACATTGACATCATTAGAAATTTAATCTTCAAATACTACTATCAACATTTACTGATCTCATAGTAGGAATCTCTCCATGCCATGGCCATTCTACATAGACATGTACAATCTGGTTGCACATGACATGACTTTTGATTTCATCAACAGTGTTGACTTTCACATTGTTGTTGAAATTCCTATATGGACAATAGAACCTACCTTCGATTGTTTCCTATGTTCTTCTGCAAATCTTTATAAATTGATCAAGACCAGTACATACACTTTGAAGTGCAATGATTTGAAATGGACATCCATGATCGATCCATTTTATGATCAGAGAGAAAATGAGTATTGAATCTAGTATTCATAGATTAGGATTTAGATATTAGAATTTAGAGACCAGGGTTTAGAGATTGTGGTTTATTGTTTGGGGTTTAAGTTTTATATGTGAGGGTTTAAGCTTTAGGTTTTATAAATTAGGATTTAGTAATGAATGTGTATCACCTCTCCCATGCTTGAACACCTAATC
This sequence comes from Alisma plantago-aquatica, assembly GCA_963693085.1. Lineage (NCBI taxonomy): Eukaryota > Viridiplantae > Streptophyta > Magnoliopsida > Alismatales > Alismataceae > Alisma > Alisma plantago-aquatica. Next base: position 1,232,607,019 of record OY856411.1, on the reverse strand, counting down.
TCACTAGAAAGTGTATAGTGTATATTCAATTTTCAAGAATGTTTTGGCAGCATTTCCCCACAGTTCTCCAAGTACACGATGTAGATGGGAAAATACCCACCTCCATATGTACTTAGAGAACAAATGGGGAAGTGATGACGAAACATCTTGAAAACTGAATACACATTATACACTTACATCTTGATTGAGAGTAAGTGTTCAAGAATAGTCCCAAACTGGAGAATATCCAAGATTTACTCCTAACGCATAAATCTCATACCGGTTTCTAAGCCAACAAAATACATATCTAAGTTATGATTTATAGTCTAGAATTTAGGTAAATATAACAATATCATATCATTTTTAGCTAATTTAGGTTATTCAAATTTATTTGTTGTACTTAATTCTTAGGTTAGTTTATAAGCATACAACATTCAAATTGAACAATACACCCAAATTATAACCCTAGTACAATTCATATGAATTTATATAAATTTCTATTTGTGTAAGTCATATCAAGTTAATTAAAAAATTATACAACAAATGCATTCAACAATAAATTATAAAATTATGCACTCAACAAATAATTAGATAGGAAGGAGAAGAAGGAGAAGAAGCACCTTCCACAGTAGGGGCAGAGGGTTCATAGCAGTGGTAGAGCAAGAAGCAGAGGCAGAGTATGGCTGGAGGTTGGAAATAAGAATCAAAAGTAGAGGCAACGCTAGCAGATGGATATCGTAGAGAGGCGCCTGGTGAATGGAGATGGAGGTTCGGTTGGCTGTTGTAATTGCACTATTGGTTGGGGGTGGTGGAAAGTGGTGGCCACACTAGTAATGGCTATGCTGGCGGATGGTAGTGGTGGTTGCTCTAGTGGAGAGACATCTAACGGCTAGCAATGGGTGGAGAGAAGCCGTGGTTGGAAATGATGGCGGCAAAGACTATGATGGTATTTCGAGTGGCAATGGCGGTTGTGGTCAGCATGATCATGAGTAGCAGACCATGGCAACAAAAAATGAAAGACTCTCCAGAGCTAGGTATCACAATGATGAAATAGAGAATGAGAAAGAAATTTTTTGGGTGCTATTAGGTGGAACTTAGTCATTGGTTGATACCAAAATCCAATGACCATGCCTTTAATCGTTGGTTGTTTAAGAAAAACCGATGACATAGTTCAATCTCTGTCAATCGATTACTTACAAAAAAAATTGAGGCCATATATATGTATCCCTATTAAAAAAACTTGAACCTTGCTAAGACATGTATTTTCAATTTCCAAGAAAACCAATGATATAGTTCATTCTATGTCATCGGTTGTCCACCAAAAAACTGATAACATATGTACTTCTCCCTATTAAAAGACACCAACTTTGCAATGACATGTGTTATCACTTCTAGCTAAAAATTGACGACCTAGTTTAATCTCTATTGTCATTTATTCACCTAAAACTAATACCATATGTACTTATCCCTATTAAAAAACTCCAACCCCGCTAAGCTATGTGTCATCGATTTTTCACAAATAACCAAAGACATAATCTAATTTGGGGAAATATTTTTCATGGAGTACGTGGCGGGAACCTTTTGTCGTCAGTTCTTTTAGGAAAAAATTGACTCCACATGATTTTAGACGTAAAAATTTTTGCGGTGGGCATGACCTACGAGGTCGGTTTTTTAGAGAGCAATCGACATTAGAATCTTTTTGGAGGAAAAAATTATTTTGAGGGAAGGGCTTTGTTGTCTTTTCTGTACACCTGAAGCAATAGGCTTATATCAAAATTTTCAACTGAAAAGTTGAATTGTGTGGGCTATCTTGGTCATTAGTTCTTCACAAAGAAACCAACATTATAGGTAAAGCAGTATTCATGTTTTTCTTAATCAGCATGACTTAATCAGTAGTGACGTTTGTTCTTTACCAACCGACATTGTATGTATGTAGTTTCAATTTACTATGTAAACTAACGCTGAGAAAAGTGACATTAGAGGTCAAAAATGTACTAATGCACCCCTCAAAGGTACATTCAGGATCCTCAACCCCTAAAGATTACAAGGTGAAACACGAAGCTAATGTCAAAAATGCCAAGGAAGGAACTAGTATGGTCTAGAATAATAATCAAAGAAAAATTATTAGTTATAAGTTATACCTCATCAACCGCTTGTCTTCCCCAATGATGTATGTTGATCCACCAATGAAACCCAAAAATCCTTAGAAAGTATTTCTCTCTGAATCTTGTGTGAGCATGCATGAAGACTACCCAAAGAAAGCAAAATAAAAAATTTCCTAATATAAAAGGAATTCAATGAACAAGTAGACATCCAAATTTATAAGGAATATGCCTTTACTATTGCTTTGCCATCGGCATCCTGCTCCTCCATGACATGATCTTATTAAGAAAAAATCCACATCCTTGCATTTTTTTCATACACTAGCCCCTATTTGTGTAAGCATAATCAAGCCACAACACGATCAGCTTTGTAACGCATGTTGGATCGCACAATTAAGCACTGAATGCTCCTAGAAATGCCAAAAACAGTACAAAAGCAATGAAACAAAAATCAACATGTGAGATCCTTCATCTTCAACCTCAGAACATGAAGCCAAAAATCATATTTCGATATAAAAGCTCAAAATTTATAAATATAATGCTAAAATCTTAAAGATATAGCCTCCTAGAGATATTGGAGGCATAAAAACCATCAATGATGCCTTAAAATTGTAATATCTATCACATCACTATCACTAAAGTTTCCACTTATCACACCTTACAAAGCTCCACGGTGGAATGGAAGATTCTACAATACCAGAGTATGATGGAATGATGGAAATCATCAGAATTTTCTCTTTATTGATTGCCTCCACCATTATTTCTCACTCGATCCCAAAATCTAGTCACTATTGCCACTCAAATTGAGGAAATGAGGAATATGCTTGATCTCTACCTATTAACCCTCTTAAAAGAAGTCTTGAAAATTTGTAAATAGTTCCATGGATTTTCAAAAAAATTCCATAAACCTCCTACAATCACATGTTAATCAGAAAAATATTTGAAAAAATATTCATAAATTTGTAAAAATGTGGAATATTGTGAATCTTATCCTAAGAGTACAAGAAATAACATTTTGAAATGAAGGATAAAATACCTCAATAGAACCTAAAGCTTGATCCTAATTTGGATCATAAATCTTAGACTAAGTTCCATTCCATTCAAAACTGAAAAAGCTCATGATTAAATATGTATTTGAAATGTTTAAGGCATCAATCCCTACTATTAACACCCACTACCTCTTTTGGAGCCTATCCCATGAGCTAAAAGTTGACTATACATTACCTGTTTTGGGTCCTAGGCCATGACCTAAATTGGACTGCCCAAAATGATCCACATAGTAACACCCCAATTTCCATATCAAATGAGCGATAGCATAACTTTTCTTTCAACTTTGGAGTGTCACAATTCTGATAATCATCACAATACTAATATAAAAGAACCATTACATGTAGTGCATAAAAGATATTCTCATTATATTCATAGACAAATAATTATATTACATCATTATATGTAACATGAACTTAATACCATGTCACATATGTGTAAAATGACAATTTTAACTCTTAGATTTTATAGATGGCGCCCTACCAGTAGACCACCTTAGGCATTCAAGAAGAATATAGACATGTACACTAATGATCCTTTGTTATGTGATAATCTCATTGTTGCATAATTGTATGATGCTCGATATAATTTTTTGAGCATATGCATCTCATTTCAAAGTCCTACATTAGTAAGGTACCCACAGTTGGATCCCAGACATGACAAAAAATTGTGCCACATACAAATTCATTTCCTAAATAGGTAGAACATAGATCCACTAAATTCCTATATCATGTAAGGAACTCTCCACATTTTACTCTCTTGGGGTTGAAACCCTAGCCTTGAATTGGTCCATATTCTTGGTCTCATAATTGACCTAACTCACTCAGACATGTAATTGTAGAAAGAGAGACAATAACATTTCAAGATATTTTTAAAATAAAAAACTTCCCATGATCTTTCACGATTGTAGACTCCTAATTCAACATGATGTATTATTTGATGAACATCAACCATTTTCCAACTCACTTTTTCACCCACCTTTTTCTCATTAATACATTAATTAGTGAGAGATTGAACATATATGGAATAAGAGCTAGAGTGATGGAGGACATGCTTTTGAAGCTAGGAGGACTGGAGTTATTCGATAGATCACCAACACGTTTTTTACATTTTTTCACATATCTAATCCATCAATTTCACCCATTTACCACTTACTTGATGTTCAATGCAAGGAAAACCTTTTCTCTGGATTAAAGTGCAAGTTATCATTTATTTGATATTTTCTATAAGCCTTTTCTCATTATTTTGTCAATTGATTTATTTCAAATATAGTATTTGATTCCCCCGTCTCATGAGAGGTCTAATTCCTTTTCATTTTCCCATTATATTAATGTCAAAACCCCTCCATTAGGTGGGGCCCATAGAGCAAGTGGCATGCCTGTCTTGAGTTGTGCGGTCCAGGCATGTGGGAAAGTGTTGTCCATGGTGATGTAGCCACCCTTGCACTGGGATTCCATGATGGGGAGTTGGGTCTCCATGGGCCATTCCGTGTTTGCACTGAAATTGGGAAATATTATGAGGCCTTATAGTTGAGCCTTGATGAGGATGTCAAGACTATAAGTGGGGGAGATTGTAACATCTTAGGATTTGAGACCTCAAATAAAATGATATTAGAAGAAATGATTAAACTACCCATATCACCAAGGGTGCCTCCTTTTTAGGGTGCCCATCGCTAAAAACTCCATAGTTAAGCATGCTCACCTTGGAGTAGTACTAGGATGGGTGACTAGTTGGGAAGTTGATCCCAGCTTGCTCGTCAGTGAATACAAAGCATGCTTTAAGTATATTTGTGGTTTGTGGGTCCATTAATCATTCTTAAAACTCTACTAGAGCCTTTGGAAATGAGCCCAAGTGTTACATACAAACTATTGACACCCCTTTTATCACTTATTTGACTATTGTCATCAAGTTTTCCCTAGAGAAAGACGGAGTTAATTCCATTTTGTCCACATTTTCTACATTTTTTCCACCTACCTAATCCATCAATTTCACCCACTTACCACTTACTCATGGTTTAGTGCAAGGAAAACCTTTTCTTTGGACTAAAGTGCAAGTTGTCATTTATTTGATCTTTTCTATAAGACTTTTCCCATTATTTTCCCAATTTATTTATTTCAAATGTAATATTTGATTCCTCGTCTCAAGAGAGGTCCAATTCCTCTCCATTTTGCTATTAACTTAATGTGAAAATATTATTTCTTAAACTCACATCTTGTTAACAAAATGGAAGACTTGGTTGTCGAGTTTTATCTCTCATTTTCCATTAATTATTAAATCAGATTTCATTCATCAATCATGAAATTAGAATTATTTCTATTCAAGAAGTCTCTTGACCATTCTATAATATCCAAAATTCATAAACAAAATGACACCTTTTTCTACTCAAGGAACCTTGGCAAAATCAAGCAATCCACTTGGATGCCACGTGGTGGAATCCACCATTACTCCATAGGAAAATGCCAATGGAATCATCCAGTCCACCAAGCTTTCTCATCAAGTCTTTAGAATCCTTATATGTAGAACTTTCTTTGAGGATAAGCAAGGAGACATTATCTTGAATCCTCTATCCTAACCTTCAATCCCAGGCCCTCTAGTATAAATATACTCACATACACACTATCCACAGACATGCCTATTGACTCTTCTCAACCCAGAGAGAATTTTTTTTCCTTCTTTTATTTGAAGTTGTCATTGTCACTAGAGAATCCTTTCTATAAAAAAACCACTTTCCTAACATTACAAGGTTGCACAAATGATATAAGTATGTGGTTTTGCATAACATTTAGGATTTGAAATTTCTTATCTAACTACTTACCTAATTGATCTGATCTTAACTGGTTAAACTACTAAAATGTTCAATCCAACATCAATTGCTTTGATTAAGTAGAATAAAAAATGTTTTCTTGTTGGATTTCTCAATCTCAGTCGCATGGATTAGATCTAATTCCATGTAGACTACTCATGTTGCAATATTTCCTTGGTCTAATCTAAATTGTAGTATGTTTCCTATATCAGATCTCCCTCTTATCATCTCTTCTCTCATTTCTCATGTTTAGGTTCCAACTACTCGTGATGAGTCTTTTTGTGGGGAATTCGGAGGCGACCCAGACCCCAATACCTAAAGATTAGAATTGTTAGAGAAATTATGAGAAAGCCACAATTATCTCCAATTTCATATAGTGAAAACAAAAATCTCCCCTTTCTACATGTTTTTCTTACTTTGATTTTATTAATCAGACTAAAATAACTTGATATTTATGAAATTTAAAAAATAATGATTTTTAGGGAACATAGGGGTGCCAACACCATTTCTATCATAATAAGATCTCCAATTTTTTTACTATGGCTATGCTTTCCGCTTCTTATCTGCCTCTATGTGGGAGTCATCTTTGGTATTTTCATTTTTCCACCCAATTTTAAATGATCTATCTCCATTTTTCCTTATTTTATGTATGAAACATGGTGGCTACTCTGAGATTTTTTTACGTTTTTTCCAGTTTTTTATGATAGAATTGAATTAGCTCTATTATAAAAAAAATTCTAGCAGGTAAAATAGATGGTTCAGGATAACTAGTCGAAATAAAGCTACAAAAGTGGGTAAGAGCATGATTTTTAGTTTGTGGATATTAGGGGCTAGAGATGGTTGTGCATTTCCCATCATTGTTGTTAGATGCTAACTTCCAGGTATGGGATCCCAATTGGCTTAGGATTTTTGATGGTAAAGAGACATCCCAAGAAATTGGGATGTAAAATGATGGGAAAATAGAGAGATGTGACAGGGAGTCGATATGAGAAAGATCTAATATGTTAGATGAACCAGGAATATATTCTAAAAGAAATTAGGCTATATGTGAGTAGGTCAAAATCATGTAATTTTGAATGATAATTCAATAAAAGAGGCATTTTTTTCCTAATTAATCAGGGCAATTGATGTTTAGATAGACATTTTAGGAGTAGTTTAGATCATGAGCAACTAATTAAGCAGTTAAAATCATATCAGGGTGAGCATCTTAGATCAAAGTAGTCAAGACAAGAAAATAAGGAAGAAAATTCAAAACAATATAGACTAGATAATGTTACCATTTTGGTAGCCTAGAAACAACTATAATTGGTTGTGATATAGGAAGGAATGACTAGTTACTCAAGCATTCTAAATGTAAATGGTGAGATAGATGGATCTATGGCTTTAGGAAAGCCAAAAGAGGTGACCATTAAGGTGTTGATAATGGGTATGTGGGGTACTGACAATTTGGAATCAGTGCTTGGGGGTTCAAGGAAGGTCTTGGAATAGGGTCCCACGGTAGAATACAAGATTTTGTCATGTGTCACCTAATAGAACGTAGGATTCTGTGAGGTGTATCGAGGTAGGGAAAAAATAAAAGATATTATACAAGTTTCTGGGTTTATAAGAATGTTATAGAGATATTTTATTTTGAAACGTTTTGGATATTGGGATTGAGTCATACGATAAATAAAATTCAATCACAAAATGAAGGGAAATAATAGGTAAAAACTTGAGGGGGAAATCTTCCATTTTATCAAAAGATATGGATTTTATAGATAATGGTGATCGTATAACATGTGGGATGGATGTTATTTTTAAGATAATCCAACTTGTCAATTTATTGAAAAAGGCATGTACTCAATCAGAGAAAAAATCGGGCTTAAGTCCAGAGAAAAATGTTTCTTGTATGCAAATGGATGAAATAAGTGGATTAAATATACATAAAATGTTTAAAATGTGGAATAAATAGAAAGAACCCATAATTATCCTGAGAGTAATCTTGATCGTTGAATGAATAACAAAAAAATTATGGTTAATCTCAAACTAAACATAGGAAACCTCACCCATAACTTTGATTTTAGAGTTCTTACAGAGAGAAGTCTTGGCTTCATGTAATAAACCAAGGCCACTACAGGCTGATAAGATTTTATCAACATATAAAACTAAAATTGTGAACTTACACCCCCAATCTTGAGATATATGCAACTAAGTCAATAATGGTTTCACGGATGTCATTACCTCAAATCTTGTCTTAACCATTTAGGGATTTGGTCAGTTTATAAGACCATGTCTTCCTGACCTTCATCAATGAAGCCTTTAGGTTGATGCATGTAGACTTATTCTTGTAAGTTTCCATTAAGAAAGAAAATTTTCACATCCATTTGATGCAACCCAAGGTCATCATTAGCTACTAATACCCTGATAATTCTTAGAGAATCCTTCCCAAACACGAGAAAAAAGTGTCACTATAATCAATACCTTCTTCTTGAGTTAAACCTTTGGCTAGAAGTCTGGCTTTGCATCATTTAACATTTCTCTGCATTTGCATTTGGTGTTGCATACCCACCTACAACCTATTGCTTTGTGTCCAACATGCAATTCAATTAATTCCCATACTTGGGTTTTATCCATAAAATGCAGTTCATCTTTCATGACATAAATCCATTTAGTAGAATTAACATCCTTAATGGCTTGTGAATAAGGACTGGGTATTTTATTTTCCCTTCTTTATATTCTACTAGGTAAAATCACTAGAAATGGAAAATTTTCTTTCTCTATTAGATCTTCTTAATGTTGATTCTTGTGGTGATTGAACATTCTCATTGGTGATTGTATCATTGTGGGGTTTTTGATAATTTACTTAATCACATTATTGTAAAGTGGCTCGATGACATGAGTGTTGCAAATATCTTTATGGATAGAGGGTATAGGGTTTTTCTCCCTTATTTCTTGAATAGTCGCATCTTGTAATTTGTTACTCCCACTAATTTCACCATTTTTGTAGAATCTAGCATTATTGGTTCAAAAAATTCTCATATTATGGCCAGGACAATAAGTTCTATATCTTGTAGACTTATTTAGGAAACCTATAAATTTGGGGGTGAGCATTCGCTTAATTTGATTGGTTATGGTTAATTCGGTTCAGTTAAATGGTTAATTTGTAGTTAGAGATTTTAATCATTAACCTAACAGAATTAGTGTTGGTTAAATCTTTTATGGATAATCACTTAATGCTTAATTTGGTCAGTTAATTTGGTTAACCAAACAACACTCTTTGAATAACATTGTATGAAAATACTCATAAAATTTTGAACCATTTTAATAGTATAGTAGTATTGCATATAAATATAGGGCTATATAGTTCCTCAAAACTTGATTACTATATAAATATAAAGGTTTATCAAAACAAAGTTACAATTATATATGTATATATATGTTTAGAGTTTTTCTTTCAATATATTATGGGTATTTAGTTGAATCGGTGAACCAAATAGAAAATATTTTTAACCGACAAATTGACCAATTAACCAAAATAAATTAACCGAATTAGCCAAATTTTCCAAACAAAATAAACCATTCGGTTAATCGGTTATTCATCAAATTCTACTCACCCCTATATAAAGTAACCACCAATCGTGTGAGAGTCTAATTTATTTTCTAGTGGATTGTATATCCTAGACTCAGTTGAACATCCCCAAACTTGGAGATTTTTTTAATTGGATTTCCAACATCTACACCATTCAAAAGGTTTCATTGGAACTTTCTTACTAGTAACCCAATATAGAATGCAAACAATTGTGTACAGAGCGTCCATCCACAAGTATATTATCATGAGTCATCATGGATATAACAATTTCTATATATGTAGTATTTCACCTTTTAACTAAATCATTTTGCATTGATAATCATGGTTTTTGAATTGAGGAACCTTTCCAAGCTTTAGAAGAAGTTATGCAAAAGGTCCAGGATGTTGTCATGTTTCAACATGCCTTTTATTTTCTTATCTATTTGCCACCTCTATATAACCTTATGATTTCACTTGCTTATCTAGTTTCCCTTTAACTTTAGTAATGAATACTTGTATGTCATCCACAAACTAATGTTTGTCATGCAATAGATACAAATAACAATAACGTGAGTAATCATCGGAAAAGAAGATGAAGTATTTTCTTCCACCAAAAGTTAGAATGACAAAAGGTCTGTAAATGTATGTATGTATGTATGTATGTATGTATGTATGTATGTATGTATGTATGTATGATTTAATTAAGTTGTGTACTCCTTTTCGATCCTTTCTATGTGCATTTTTTTATTCACCCTTTAATACAATCTACACACATTATTGTCAGTAAAATCTAGAGATGGAAAGATTCCATGTCTTACTAACCTTTTGATACTTTCACTAGATATGTGACGTAGTCTTTTATGCCACATGAACCATGATTCATTTCAATACAACTTGCATTTTGATTCAAGTTTATAATGCAATGTAAGATTAAAATCAGAAAATTGACTATCAAGTTGAAGTTTATATAGACCATCAATTATAATTCTAGAACCAATAAGACTTGAATATTTTAATAAATTGAATTTTATGCTATCAACTCCTCATGAATATCCAAGTACATCAACTGCACTAACAGATATCAAACTATGCAAAATAGAAAAAATATAAAGAGTTACACTTAAGTATAACTAAAAACATCTATCAAATGATATGAAAAGTTCCAACTACTTTTGGAGCTTTGTCTCTATTTCCAATATATATGAAGCCCTCACTTGGGTTTGTGATTTGGGTTGTAAAGAATCTCTGCATAGAATATGAAATATGAATGTCATCAACAACAAGAATCCATCAAGAATTAGAAGGAAGACAATTAAGATATGATACGAAATATCTTACAAAACCCATTGGGTTACCTTTCTTTTCAAAACATTCTTTACGATTGGTGTAGTCCTTTTGAAAATGTCCATCTTTCTTACAAACGTTTTACAAGTCTTTGTTCTTTACATCATATATGTTTGTAGCCTCTTAGATTCAGGTGGTGCCCTTCTATAGCATATAGTGTTTATTTTACAAACTTTATATCTAACACATTGAACAGAATGAGTAATTTAATACCATTTTGGTTCAGCCTAGCCTCATCTTGAACTAGTTTGTGAGCCAATTCCTTTTTACCACTTATATGTGATAGTTTTGTGATGAATGTAGAATGGCCCATACCGAGGTAGTAAACAATTAAGGACATACTAGACAAGAAAGGAGTCATTCATCATCATTCCTCAAGTCTTTACTTTTGTTCCAAGGTTGGAGATTTCATGGATGTGTTTGTGCATTGAGCATGTGCAATCCAACTTCATGGTTGTAAGTTCTTCCATTAGTTTCCTAGCAAGAGATGCATCTATAGTTCTAAAACTATTTTCGACATTCTTTAGATACTCTTTTGCACTTTGATTTTGAGTACGAATGTTTTGATGTTGGTAGCTCTAGTCATTCATAAAAATTCCTACAATTATTTCCCTACTAATATTTAGACATTTATAAAGGTCAAAATAGTTGGATAAAATGGTTGTAATATAGAGTTATATCAAACAATATACTGGAATTATCTTAATATATGGTTATCCTAATTAACATATAATAATTTGTCTGACAACTTGATATCTGATACCAACATATTAGCACAATTCTTTACTTTTATCATAAGATCGTTGAACAACATGATTATCATATTACTATAACTATTAGAGAGATTTATTAACACATCCACTCTTCTTGGAGAAAACAATTTAGATCTTTATTTTGCATATCGTTCATTTGTATCATTAGCCAACGTAGAATGCAGAGCGCAAATTGTGAGCGGTTAGAGTGGCATGATGTGAAACTGGTGTTCAGAATATTGATCACATGAGTTGGGTATGATGAGATGTGAGAGTGTCTATCCAAGCATAAGAAATCATAGGGATCTCACCTTCTCTCTCATGGCCTAAATGTGAGTGTGTTGTGTTTTACATTAGCCATTTTCTGGTTATGAAAGATTAATTTTTAAATGATGAAAGAGGACCAGAGTCCCTTAGGGTTTTAAAGGACTTAATCTCAATCGTTCATATAGGTAAATGATATTTTAGATAGACTACTTGTTAAAACCACTTTATGCATAACATATTCCTAATAAAATGGAATTCCTCCTTAAACCATATAACTAGTGGGGAATTAGAAACCATCTACCGGAGTCTAGTCTAATAAATGGTTGTGTGACTCTTCTGTGGATGGATTTCATCACACTTAGCCTCATCCTTCTGAACTTGCTAATATTATGGTAGGATCAATGGTCAATGGTGAAGTTTGGGACTGGGACTTCATCCATGACTACCTCCCACCAGAAACATGGCCATGGATCAAATCAATAACTCCACCAAACCACCTAAATGGAGATGACTTTTTGTCATGGCCATTTGAAGACAATGGAATCCTATATGTGAGATCTGCATATAGATGGATATGTTCTAATAAAGAACAATCAACTCTTGGCAATTGGAAAAATATGTGGCAAAGGAAAATCCATGAATGTATAAAAAATTCTATGGCTCTTCATGCATGGAGTTCTTCTTACCAAATCTGAAAAACATCGTCGCCATTTGGATTCTGATGGGATCTGCCCACAATGTGGCAGTTCTGAGGGAACCCTTCTACACATATTTAGAAATTGTACTTGACCCCAAGAGGTGTGGGCATCCAAACATCCCCTACCTTCCTTCTTCAATCTCAATGAGGACGAATGGAAAAGATTCATCATGAATAAACTATCGAGCCCCAAGCTACCACCTTCGTAGTTACCTGTTGGCACCTCTGGACTATAAGGAATGAATTCACTCATTAAGGCAAGTTCCAACCAGCCTCATGTCTGAACCTTTTCATTGATCAACAATCTAAAACTATTCAAACCCTTCCCCAGGACACCCTTCTGGTGTCAGGAACCACTAATATAGAGCCAAGGTTAGGGGCATCTACATTCCATGTCTTTTGTGATGCAACCTATAACAAGGAAACTTATAATGGAGCTGTTGGTATCTATGTCACCTCCTCAACAAATGCTTGTATACTAGGGTTGGGCCACAACCTGAAAGTAATGAGTGTGCTTGAAGCCGAGCTGACTGGCATTCAGCAGGTTCACCTGACATGCCATCAGAAAGGATGGAGCAACATTAGTATATTTACTAACTCAGCTTGCTCAGTTAATTTTCTAGTACAAAAATAGATGATTCCTCTCAAACTCAAGCCCTTAGTCCGTTCATGCACTGTCATGAAGGACAATCTGAAATGTAATATTCAGTTTATCTCTCAAATTTTCAATTTTGTAGTGGATAGTGTCACCAAGTATAGCTTGAGAAATAATATTTATGTAAGTTTTTTCAGCTTTCCTTATTGGTTAACCAGCCCAAGGTCACAAAGATTTAGTTGTACAAGGGAACATATGCAATAAACTCTCTTGATTTGCAAAAAATGGAGTAGGAAACTAGAAACTAACATTGATTTGTTGAAACCCTAATGAAGAGAACATGACCACCCACGTCAGGGAATCAAACACATATGTCAATTCTTACTCTTATAGATAAGTGTTGCAACTCATTTTCTTTACTAAAATACCATGGATCACATGTCTACCAAGTGTTATGCAACACCCCAATTTTTATATCATATGAACATAAGCTATATTTTATTATATTTGGGAGTATCACTAACATGCTATTCATCACAACAGTGGTAGGAAAAATCATCACAAGATAGATTATAAAATTCATTCTCATTAATATTTGATAAGAAATATTATACAAAGATCTTGATAACAAACATTCTAACTACATAGTATGTAATTCAGACTCAGGATCCTGGATTGTGCATGGTGACCCCACCAAGCATTCCTCTTAAAGTTAACAAACTTTGGGCTCTCTACTTCTCTCACTCATGATTACCATTTTTAGGTGTAACATATCCTAGTTAGCTATTGACATCATATATCAACATATACACCTCAATTTGGTATCTCACCAATATATTATGGATTTAGAAAACATTAGATCATATACATGAAAATATTTCTTATAATAATTACTAATATACTCACATTTCATAAGAATGTTTCCTACCTCAATATAATCATGTCATGATGATCCATATATTTTGTATCTTTTAATGATATCTCCAAAATTAAGTCAGGCTTCAAACCCTAACTGGGTGTTAGATAATGTAAATAGAGTTTTAAAAATGTAGCCTCAAAATTGAACTTGTTAATTGATCTTAGATATTTTAGTTAGGTTAGGCACCTCATAACCTCCATATGCTAATTTATGAGAATTCACCAAACATTATTCTATTTTTATACTTGAATTAGGTTTCTCACATGAACAGTGTATTTTTTTATTACAAACCCTAACCAGAGGAATCACATAGTCTTTTAACATCATAGGGTTTCTAGTTTTGTTTCTTGAAATTCTATATCCATTATATGATATTTATAATCACTCGTCATCATTAAATAAAATATACTACTTCTAACAAAAATATCGATCTATTATAAGTTAAGACCCTATATATAGTATTTTCATAAAATTCTAAAGTTCTCAAGTTTTTTTAAACAATATTGTGTATGTCCAAATCCTATGTATGATTCATAAAATATGAATTTTGCAACATCATACCTTTTAGTCACATATGATCCGTCCAAAATAGATCTGGCAGTTGGGTTGGGGATTGAATGCATGTTGTCACCCTCCTAAGCTCTCGTATATCTAACCATAGGTCCAACTAGTCATTGACCCAATGATAAATATGTTGGTATGGTATACCCAGAGAGCCAATCATATGATGATTGTGATGGCATATTACATAGAAGGATTTGATTAATAATAAATTGAGCTTTTTATTCATTATGATTCACTTAGTTATGAGATAATGAGGAAACATTATGAATGTCTAGAGGATGGCAATACTCAATGACGTATGTCTTCAAGTACGTGACTTGAACAATGTCATCATACGGATCTTAAGAGTATGTAAATTCTTGTTATGTCCTAGTCAGTTGTTACTGTGGAAGGCATATAGGCAATAGTAACACTTAAGACTGGAGTGTGTGTTGGCAGATGACAGAATCAAATTAGTCATGATATGGTATATCAAGCCAAGCACACAGATACTTGTTATGGAACATTATATTGGATAGACCCACCTTAAGAGTGATACATAATAGGTGGTCAGAGTCATCTCTCATAGTGAAGGTGGTCATTGTGATTCTTAGACCTAAAGTCACTACACTCATCACATGTCATTCAATATACTTTGACATCATCTAGTGTAACCCTTAATAAGGATTTCCATAACGGTGATGATTGGATAGATGTGGCACATGGGGACTGACTATGAGTGATGTAGATGGGATTTGTCCCTCCTACTAGAGTTTGACATCCTGACCACTTGATAAGCAAGACTGAGAAATGCATGTGTATGTACATGTGAATCAATATATGATATTGAGGTCACATATATCCCAGACAGTCTTCTCTAGTTCAAGGAGCATGGATTGGCCATTGAGAGGATGACGCTTCCATGCCTCGAGTTCATTTTGGATATCAAAGATAAAGGAATTATACAATCACTATAACACCTTACACAGATTGTAGGTTGAAGTTGTTCTCCAACTTTCAATTCACTTGGGTACCACTGATGTGTGACTAGGCACCACTTTGTGCTTGTGATGTCATAAACTAGTTACAAACATTCATTGATAATGTGATATGGGACCTATAGGGTCACACACATAGGAACTCATCTAGAAGAGGAGTTTAATCATGAATGGTGATTGGATTGACACTAAAGTGTTTAGGTATTCTATTCAAGCAACAAATCAGCTGACTGGATCGTCAACTGATCAGCTCAAGTGTTGAGACAGTTGCTTAGAGTGTCAGTTTGATTAGAAATTGAATTGGCTAAGTTATGTATGAATTGGGGCACCAACCAATCAGCTCATTGGGTGAACCGATCGGCTCAGGTTGGGTGATATGACCGATTAACCTAGTGAATTGATCGGCTCGATTGTGCAACCAAATTTTTTGGTGACTTTCCCAAATTTGTGAGAAAGGTTGAACGTGTCGCTTGTTCAATTTGATTGGTATAATAATTAATGTTGCGCATTAATTGGAAACAAAGTTTCTAATTCATATGTGATTGGGAAACATGGTGAAATGACTGGTTTGGGCTATGAACCATTTAGCTCTCATGTGGACTGACCATTTTGGTTGCCAACCGACCGATTCAGGATTTGTAGCTTGCAAAAATTCATGATCTTCTGGTCCCTTCCACTCCCACACAGATTGGGAACCCAGACCCTAACCCCTCCTATAAATAGAGGGGTATTTGTTGACTTGAGAGTTATAATTGCCCATATTTTGATAATGACTTAACCATTCCATTCCTATGTATCTAATATGTTTGTTCAAGATTGATTTCAGGCTTTAGGTACATGAAAATTGAAAAGGATCAAATTACACAAGCCCTAGATTGTTCAAGTTCAAGTCAAATACAATGCAAGTGTGCAATTTGGGAAATCACTCCAAATGACCTTAGATGATTTTTGTAATCACTTGTATTGATGATATGACTTGTAACTAAGATGAGAAAAATATCAAGGACACTTAATTCCAAGGTTTAATCACTCAAAAGTCAAATTAGAAAATTTGTCACAGGTTGTTCATCAGTCGAGTTGGAAACTTGACCAATCCTATGATGGATTTTCTGAAAATGACCCATCGGTCGAGTTGCACACTCACAAAACTTGACTGACCGACTCACTGAGAAAAACTAATTTTAGCTCATCGATCGAGTTTCCCAGAACAAACTCGACTGACAGTTTGAAAATTGGCTTTGCCTTTTAGTTGATCGGTCGAGTTACCTTCATTGAAACTCGATCGAATGTACTGTACAGAAAATGCAGAAAAAATGATTATAACTGTTGGTGAGTTGTTTTGGGTGAAAATAGATCTGTTGCATCTTGGAAAATAGCTATATTTTGACCCTAAGTGATCCCAAACTCTAGGGAACACCCCCAGCTATAAATAGGACCCCTTGGAGTTCATTCCAAGTTTTCTCATTCATGCTATTCTAAGTCCTTGCTATAGTTGAGTGTGTTGCAACTCCTTGAGTGTGTTGCAACTCCTTGAGCCCTTTCTCTCTCTAGTTTACACCGCATTTCATGATTATGAGTGAGATAGGCATGTTGTAGGAGAGTTTCTTCCTTGTTCTTGTAAAGCTCTCATCTACTCCATCTTCCCTACCCCTTTGCTCCATGAAGCAAAGGTGAAGCAAGCTACTCTGAGTGAAGGTGGAGTTGTTTTTGTTCCTCTTCAAGGTTGAAGAAGAGGTGATGATCTTCTCCAGATGAAGGAAAAGGCAAAGGTTGAAGATCCAAGAAGAGTGGAAAAGTCCTTCAAGACGGAAAACTTGTGCTAGAGTGGGTAAGACCTTGAAAGAAGGATGAAGACTCTTGCAAAGTGGGTAAGTCCTTGGTAAGGTGGAATACTCT
This sequence comes from Alisma plantago-aquatica, assembly GCA_963693085.1. Taxonomy (NCBI): domain Eukaryota; kingdom Viridiplantae; phylum Streptophyta; class Magnoliopsida; order Alismatales; family Alismataceae; genus Alisma; species Alisma plantago-aquatica. The sequence continues at coordinate 1,232,589,530 of OY856411.1, read as the reverse complement.
TTGTGCTTGGATGGGTAAGTCCTTTGGTGGTCTAGCTTTATAACTCTAATTGGTGAATGTATAGAGAAAAACACTTGTAAAGTCCTAGAGGTTGACCTCTCTAGGTAGTGGACTGACTCTCTCCTAGTTTGGAGAGTGGAACCACTCTACATGACCTTGTCAAGTGCTTGCTATTAATTTCTCTCATCCTTGCTATGCTTTTTAGTTAGGACTTCAAATTGCACTTAAGCTATTGATTTTAACTTGATATAATTTGAAGGTCTAATCTATCTTATGAGATTTTTTGAAGCTCTATTCACCCCCACCCCCCTCTAGAGCCTTAGATCCAACAAGTGGTATCAGAGCCAAGGATCTTCTCCAACAATCTCCCATGAGACGAGAAGATGGGTGACAACCTACTTGGTTATCCCAACCTAGAGGGAGGCTTCTCCATGCATCCTCCAGTCTTTGATGGCATAAACGTCCTCTATTAGAAGAGGCATATGCAATTCTACATTCAAGGCATGAACTTTGACATGTGGAAGGTGATGGTCACACCTTACAAGGAGCCAACCGGAGCTTTTGCAACATGGAGTGAAGCTACTTTCAAAGAATCCCAACTCAATGCTAAAGTTATAAGCATCCTCTATGCAGCCCTTACCCAACAGAGTTCAACCAGATCTCATCTTGGGACACCGCCTATGAGATTTGGGACATATTGTGCATCACCTATGAAGGAACAAAGCAAGTCAAGGAGACCAAGATCTACATATTGAACAGACTTCTAGAGAACTTCAAAATGGGCAAGAAAGAAGGGATTGTGGAGATGTACTCAAGACTCAATGTCATCAACGAGCTGGCTGAATTGGGCAACACTTTGGGTAGAGGTGTAATCAACTCCAAGATCTTGAGGACTCTACCAAAGAGATGGGAGTCAAAGGTCACCTCCATTGAAGAAGTAAGGAGTCTTGGTGACATCCCAACCAAAGATCTCATTGGAAACCTCCAAGTCCATGAGCCAAGGCTTGACAAGCAAGAAGAGAAGGAAGCCAAGAAGATCAAAGATAGTGCTTTTAAAGCACAAGTGGAGGCAGTCATTCTTCAACAACAACTTGCTTGCTAGACTTCTCCTTCCTCCTCTAGTGAAGATGATGGCCCAAGTGAGCATGAAGCAAACTACATCAAGGGCAAACACTTCAAGGGAAACCAAGCCTCCTCCTCCTTTACTCCTAGATGCTACAAGTGTGGACAAAAGGGACACTACAAGAGTGAACGTCCCAAGTCAAGAAAGTCACACCACAAGGGAAGCTCAAAGAAGGAAGAAGAGTGCAAGAAGGAGAGTAAGTACAAGAGGAAGGACAAGAAGGAGAAGAGACATAAGAATGCAGCTCATGCAGCTTGGGAAGCTTCATCTTCAAGCAGTTCAAGCTCCGAAGAAGATGGAGAGTGCCACCTTGCTCTCATGGCCTCTACTAGTGAAGAAATTGAGATCGGTGAGGTAAGTGAGGTAAGTTTGCATGAGTTATCTAAGGAAGTTGTTATTGACATGCTTATCTTTACCCGTTCATCTATTGCTAAATGTAAATCTAAAAGAAAATAGTTAGGAAAAATCATTGATGATCTATATGCTAAACTTGAAATCCTCGAATTGAATGAGAAAACTAATCTTGAGAGTATTGATAATTTGCAAGGGCAATACCTTGATCTTGAGCTCCAATACAATAGAGGTGAACTTGGGAATGGTATCTACCATAAGAATATTGAAAATCTTAAGGAAGAAAACCAAAATTGCCTTAAAGAGCTTGAAATTATTAAAACTGAAAATGTTGAATTTAAGCTCCTTATTGATGATCGTAGAGATGAAAGAGATGTCTATATTAAAGAAATCCAAATGATTAAATCTAAAAATGCTAGGTTGATTGGTCAAGTAAATGATCTATCTTGTAGACCTTTATTGCCTAGTGTTAATGTTACTTCCATTTTTCTTGAAAAGGATTCATATTTAACTAAAACCTTATGTCTTAAGGCTGGTCTTGTTCATGCTAGGGATGACATAGCTAGCTTATATTCTACCATTATTTCTTTAAATGATGATAACTATATATTGAGAGCATCCCTATAGAAATTCCTCAAAGGGAAGAACTCCCTAAATGAAATCCTTGACCATTCTACCAAACAAAGTGGTACTAGTGGTTTGGGATTTGTAGGTGGGGCATTAAAGGGCAAGAGCAAAGCCAAAGGTAATAAAAAGAGCAAGGAGATATGTTTATTTGTAGGAGAGTCTTCCGGCATTAAGAATCCTATGGTTTGTTCTTATTGTAAATGTGATGATCATTACTCTACTTATTGTCCTTACAAGCCTAAGGGGACCAACCCAAAGATGAAATGGGTCCCCGGGCTAACTCCAGATCCCAAAGTTTGAGTTGGGAACGGACATTCTCCTTTCTTGCAGGAAAAAGGAAGATGGATTGTTGATAGTGGTTGCACTAAGCATATGACAGGTGACATAAGCCATTTCAACAACTTCACCAAAAAGAAAGGAGGTTCGATCACCTTTGGGGACAACAAGAAAGGTAAAGTCAAAGGTGAGGGTGATGTAGGTGAATCCTTGTGTATCAAGAATGTTCTCTTTGTGGATGGCCTACATTACAATTTAATTAGTGTTAGTCAATTATGTGACAATGGTTACCTTGTGTTATTTACTTCCTTTGAATGCTTGATTCTAGATTCCCTCACCTACCAAGTTATATATAAGGGAACTAGAAGTGGTAATCTTTATGTTATTGTTCTTGACTCTATTAAGCATGTTGTTGGTAGATGCCTAGTAGTCAACTTGAATGATATTTTTCCTTGACACCATCGGCTTGGTCATGTAAATATGCATCAGTTGAAGAAGTTGAGCAAAAAGGACTTGTTCAAGGGACTTCCCAAATTAGATTTTGAAAAGGATGAGGAATACCAACCTTGTACCCAAGGAAAGCAAACCAAGTACTCGTTCAGATCCAAAGGAGTCCTTAGTACCAAGAGAGCTCTAGAGCTTCTTCACATTGATCTATTTGTACCAATGAGAACTTAATCGCTTCGTGGTTCCAAGTATTGCCTTGTTATTGTCGATGATTTCTCTAATTTATACTTGGACCTTCTTTCTCATTTCTAAAAGCGATATGCTTGATGTTTTCTCGAGCTTTTGTAAATGAGTTGAGAATGAAGCTTTTTGCCGCATTGTTTCCATTTGTAGTGACCATGGGGGAGAATTTGAAAATGAGCTTTTTGAACATTTTTTTTAAGAATCTGGTTATGCACACAACTTCTCTTCACCTCGAACACCTCAACAAAATGAGGTTGTAAAGAGGAAGAATAGGTCTTTATAGGAGATGGCTAGGACCATGCTTCTAGAGTATGATACTCTAAAGAAGTTTTGGGTTGAAGTTGTTAGTACCTCATGTTTTGTACAAAACTGGGTTTTTACTCATCCTTCTTTGAAGAAAACCCCCTATGAGCTATGGCGTGGTAGGAAACCTTCTATCGAGTATTTTCATATTTTCAGATGTCCTTGTTATTTTTAATACAAAAGATTCTCTCGACAAGTTTGATCTGAAGTCTTACAAGGCTTTCTTTCTTGGCTATAGCACTACTAGCAAGGCTTATAGAGTTTTTCATGTTGATCTTGCTAAAGTAGAAGAATCCATAAATGTTAAGTTTATTGAGACTAATCCCTCTATTCTAAAAGATATTGTTCCAAATGATGATGTTGCAGGTGAAGTAATTCCTATTCTAAAAGAGCTCAACATCACCCAAAAGGGAAAAGAGGTAGCCACTCAAGAAGAAGAGAAAAATGATGAGAAGAAGGATCCAACCCCCCAGTTTGCAAAGAATCATCCAAAGGAGCTGATTTTAGGTGATCCTTTTGAAAGAGTGAAGACGTTGGCTGCATTCAACAAAGAACAAGCCAACAGAGCCTTCATCTCACAACTTGAGCCAAAGAATGTCAAGGAAGATCTTGGGGATGATGAGTGGATCCTAGCTATGTAAGAAGAGATGGAGCAATTTGAAAAGAATTAAAGTTTGGAGCCTAATGCCAAGACCAAGTGATGGAAAGATCATTGGCACCAAATGGGTCTACCACAACAAGATTGATGAAAGCGGAAAAGTGGTAAGGAACAAAATAAGGTTAGTGGCTCAACGCTACAATCAACAGGAAGGTATAGATTTTGATGAGACATATGCACCTGTAGCTAGACTTGAGTCCATTCATATGTTGCCTACCTTTTCTAGTTATAAAGACTTTATTCTGTATCAAATGGATGTTAAAAGTGCATTTTTGAATGGTACAATTGAGGAGGAAGTGTATGTTGCACAACCTCTGGGCTTTGAACATGATAGTTTACCTAACCATGTTTATTTGTTGCAAAAATCTCTCTATGGACTCAAACAAGAACCTAGAGTTTGGTATGATAAATTAAAGAACTTTTTGTTAGATCATGGGTATATCATGAGCAAAGTGGATTCTACCTTATTTCTAAAGCACACTTCTAACAATTTTCTTATCAAACAAATATATGTTGATGATATCATTTTTGGCAGAACTAACCTTGATCTTTGCAAAGAATTTAGTGATCTTATGCAAAGTGAATTCAAGATGAGTATGATGGGTGAACTCGCATTCTTACTCGGCTTTCAAATCAAGCAAACAAAAGATGGGAACTTCATCAACCAAGGCAAGTACACAAGTGAACTACTCAAACACTTTGGGATGGAGAACACCAAGCCGATGGACACACCCATGTCCAACACCGCCAAACTTGAAAAAGATGAAGAAGGTGAGAAGGTAGATGAGAAGCTCTATAGAGGTATGATTGGAAGTTTACTTTACTTAACTGCCTTTAGACCTGATTTAATGTTTAGTGTTGGCTTGTGTGCTCACTTTCAATCAAATCCTAAGAAATCACATTTTATAGCTGTTAATAGGATGTTAAGATACTTCGTCAAAACTCAAAATTTTGGACTATGGTATCCCAAGTCAAGGGACTTTACTCTTACTGCTTATAGAGATGTGGATTATGCAGGGTGCCTGATTGATAGAAAGTGCAAAAGTGGCACTTGTTTTCTCCTAGGACCGTGCTTGGTGTCTTGGTTCTATGACAAACAGAGCATAGTGGCATTATCAACCACCGAGGCTAAATACATTACAGTCGGGAGTTGTTGTTCCCAGGTCCTATGGATGAAGAAAATGCTCCAAGACTTTAATATTCATTTTGATGCTTCTCCTATCTACTATGATAATACTAGTGTAATTAACTTGTCATATAATCCTATATTGCATAGTATAGTTAAACATATAGAGGTTCGTCATCATTTTCTCAGTGATCACATTGCCAAGAAGGATATCTATATCACGCATGTGGACACAGAAAATCAGTTGGCAGACATTTCCACTAAACCTCTAGCTAGAGATCAATTAAACTTTATTAGATCAAAATTGCTTATAACTACTTTGAATGAATCTGATATTCCTTCTAGTTAGTTTTCATCTATCCTATATGTTTTGCCTCTGTTTTGATCATCTTTGCTTGCTAATATGCTAAAAATCCATTTTTCATGTTCTTTTTGCCTTGTTTTTCTCTTGTTTTTGGGTATTTTTCCCAAGTGCATGTTTTATCCAAAATAGTACCCAATGATGAGTGATATGTGCCCAAGTATGTTCAAAATACATATTGGACTTGAAAAATAAATTTAATTAGCACTCTAATGGCTAGAAACTAAGTTTCTTATGTTTAGGTCAGGTTGACTATCGGTTGAGTTGCCAACTCGACCGATCAGAGGCCGAGAGCTTTTTTAAAGAGCCTATCGATCGAGTTTCTAAGTTCACAAGTACACAGAACTCGACCGATGGCTGGGTTGGAGCAATTTTAAGATGGGTTCGGTCGACTATTCTCCCTCTCAACTAGAGTTAACTGATTCCACCTCCAGTTTCCCTAAGCTCTCTACCCTTACCCTAACCTTCCTCAACCTATCCCTAGCTCAACCTAGTTGGACCTTCCTTGATCTTCCCCCTTGCTAACCTAGGTTTGTAGACAAGTTTTTGTGGTGAGTCTTTAGCTTTTGCTCTCTCCTTCCTCTCTTTTTTGTCTCTATGGCATCCAATAGGAGGAAGAGGGCCACCCCAGCTAATGCACCTTCATCTTCATCCAACTCCCACTTGATTCCGTTTGATGACACTCTTTTTTTCCTAAATGAGGTTGTAAATAGGTATAAGGAGCTCCTTCCCTGGAATCCTTTCCCTTTTCATGCCCTTTTTAGCCTAGACCTAGAAGACAAGAGGTCATAGATCAAGTAGCAGAGTTGCTTAATAATTACCATCTCTCTGCCTTTGGTGTTGAACGTGCATGCTACAACAAGTCCATCACTAGCACAAAAGTGGTTCACGAATTTTATGCTAACTTGCGTTGGAATTACAACACCCTTGTACCCCCGCCTAATACTCAAGTAGTCCTCACATCCATGATAGCCGAGAAGAAATTTCAAGTTTTTGAGGATACCCTGAATATCTTCTTTTTGGGTACTGAAGAAACTGACACCTGGTGTAAGGACTACCCAGATTATTTTGACTTAGTTGAGCTTGAGGCCTTCTACAATCAATATGATCTTACTCTCCTTGATATTCATAGGTTCTTGAAGAAGCCTCAATTCCCATATAAGAAGAAGTGCACCCTTCCCTCCTCTTCCTTGGACCTCAAGAGGCACATCCTCGCCCTAGTTGTTAACTGCAATATCCATTCCAAGAAGAATCAAACTGAGATTGCAGAAAACACTACGGTGATCATGTATTATCTTTTGGAGAATATCAGAGTCAAGTGGTCAACATATATTATCCACCATATGACCTGCTTTGACTTAGGTAAGAACACCCGTGGCACCCACCCTCCCTACCCTACCCTGATTTGTGGCCTATTCCAGCTTGCCACTAGCTAATCTCTTTTCCATGACTTTCATTACAAACCTACCCGGAAAGGAGTTTGTATCAGTGAGACCACACTTTAGAAGTGTGTGCCTATCCTCTCCTCCACCACACATGGTGCCTCTACCTCAGCCTCTACCTGAGCACCTCCACCACCTCAGCCTTCCCGACCTACCCGTGCCTCGTTCCAAGGACCAAGGATGGCATGGTGTTCCTCTTATTCATCACTAGACCAAGGACGAGGACTTATTATATAATGTATTATGTGCAGGTTCTACCTTATTACTAATTATCTTATATATGAATTACAAATTCATTAATATGAAAATGTTTTGTAGCCAAGCTAAATATTGATAAATGAATATGTAATTGTTTGAAATTTAATCTAAATCCAAATATATAAGAAAGTATTTTCTATTTGGGTGGTGTATCGAAATGTTGTATACGGTGAACTAAGATCAAATACTTTTGAATAACTAGATCTAAATTCTTACTATTCACTACATGGAATATAATATTGTTGAAAGGAAACAATGTCAAAGTTGTGAATTGCACATTATATTAACTTGAATATCTAAATGTAGTTTAAGTATTGCATAAAGGAATATTCTAGATATGATAATAAAACCAATCGTTTGAATATTATAGAAGGACAATAATTAAAAGCTTATGGCCCACTTAGCTCGAGTCTGTAATAAGACCCTAACTTGTGCTAAAAATTTAGTACTAGGTGCAAAATCCCTATAGATACACATGAAGTCCCTATAAGATTTCTAATTTACTCACCTTGGTTACACTCTTGGACCAATTCGCTTGATATGGGTATTCACATTACATTTAGGTTAATATTAAGTTAACAAACTTTGGGTTTTCTACTTCTCTCACTCATGATTACCATTTTTAGGTGTAACATATCCTAGTTAGTTGTTGACATAATATATCAACATATACACCTCAATTTGTATCTCACCATTTAGAAAACATTAGATCATATACATGAAAACATTTCTTGTAATAATTACTAATATACTCACATTTCATAAGAATGTTTCCTACCTCAATATAATCATGTCATGAGGATCCATATATTTTGTATCTTTTAATGATATCTCCAAAATTTAGTCAGGCTCCAAACCCTAACTGGGTGTTAGATAATGTAAATAGAGTTTAAAAATGTAGCCTCAAAATTGAACTTGTTAATTGATCTTAGATATTTTAGTTAGGTTAGGCACCTCATAACCTCCATATGTTAATTTACGGGAATTCACCAAACATTATTCTATTTTTATAATTATATATTCATTTACTAACTTGAATTAGGTTTCTCACATGAACCGTGTATTTTTTTATTACAAACCCTAACCAGAGGAATCACATAGTCTTTTAGCATGATAGGGTTTCTAGTTTTGTTTCTTGAGATTTTATATCCATTATATACTATTTATAATCACTCATCATCATTAAATAAAATATAATACTTCTAACAAAAATATCAATCTATTATAAGTTAAGACCCTATATCTAGTATTTTCACAAAATTCTAAAGTTCTCAAGTTTTTTAAACAATATTGTGTATGTCCAAATCCTATGTACGATTCATAAAATATGAATTTTTAACATCATACCTTTTAGTCACATATGATCTATCCAAAATAGATCTGGTAGTTGGGATGGGGGTTAAATACTTATTGTCACCCTCCTAATCTCTCATATATCTAACCATAGGTCCAACTAGTCATTGACCCAATGATAAATATTTTGGTATGGTATGCCTAGAGAGCCAATCATATAATGATTGTGATGGCATATTACATAGAAGGATTTGATTAATAATAAAGGTGAGCTTTTAATTCATTATGATTCACTCAGTTATGAGATAATGAGGAAACATTATGAATGTTTAGAGATGGCAATACTCAATGACGAATGTATTCAAGTACGTGACTTGAACAATGTGGTCATACAGATGTTAAGAGTATGTACATTCTTGTTATGTCCTAGTCAGTTCTTACTATGGAAGGCAGATAGGCAATAGTAACATAGAAGATTGGAGTGTGTGTTGGTAGATGACAAAATCAAATTAGTCATGATATGGTATATTAAACCAAGCACATAGATACTTTTTATGCAAAATTATATTGGATAGACCCACCTTAAGAGTGACACATGGAAACCATAATAGGTGGTCATAGTCATCTCTCATAGTGAAGGTGGTCATTGTGATTCTTAGACCTGAAGTCACTACACTCATCACATGTCATTCGGTATACTTTGACATCATTTAGTGTAGCCCTTAATAAGGATTGCCATAATAGTGATGATTGGATAGATGTGACACGTGGGGACTAACTGTGAGTGATGTAGATGGGATTTGTCCCTCCTACTGGAGTTTGACATCCTGGCCACTTGATAAGCGAGACTAAGAAATGCATGTGCGTGCACATGTAAATCAATATATGATATTGTGGTCACATATATCCCAGACAGTCTTCTCTAGTTCAAGGAGCATGGATTGAGGATTGAGAGGATGACGCTTCCATGCCTCGAGTTCATTATGGATATCAGAGACAAAGGAATTATACAATCACTATAACACCTTACACAGATTGTAGGTTGAATTTGTTCTCCAACTTTCCATTCACTTGGGTAGCACTGATGTGTAACTAGGCTCTGTGCTTGTGATTTCATAAACTAGTTATGGACATTCATTGCCAATGTGATATGTGACCTACATGATCACACACATAGGAACTCATTTAGAAGAGGAGTTTAATCGTGAATGGTGATTGGATTGATACTAAAGTGTTTAGGTATTCTATTCAAACAAAAAATCAACTGACTAGACTACCAACTGATCGACTCAAGTGTTGAGATAGCTGTTTAGAGTGTTAGTTTGATTAGAAATTGAATTGGCTAAGTTTTGTATGAATTGGGGCACCAACCGATCAGCTCACTGGGTGAACAAAGCAGCTCAGGTTGGGTGATACGGCCGGTTCACCTAGTGAACTAATCGGCTTGGTTGTGCCAACCGAAATTTTTGGCAACTTTCCCAAGTTTATGAGAAAGGTTGAACGTGTCTTTTATTCAATTTGATTGGTATAAGAATTAATGTTGTGCATTAATTGGAAACAAATTTTCTAATTCATATGTGATTGGAAAACATAGTGAAATGACTGGTTCGGGCTATGAACCGTTCAGATCTCATGTGAAATGACTATTTTGGTTGCCAACTAACCAGTTTGGGATTCGCATGTTGTGAAAATTCATGATCTTTTAGTCCCTTCCACTCCCAAATAGATTGGGAACCCAAACTCTAACCCCTCCTATAATTAGAGGGGTATGTGATGATTTGAGATTTATACATTGCCCATATTTTAATAATGACTTAACCATTCCATTCCTATGTATCTCATATGTTTGTTCAAGATTGATTTCAGGATTTGGGTACATGAAAATTGAAAAGGATTAAATTACACAAGCCCTAGCTTGTTTAAGTTCAAGTCAAATACAATGCAAGTGTGCAATTAGGGAAATCACTCCAAATGACCTTAGATGATTTTTTTAATCACTTGTATTAATGATATGACTTGTAATTAAGATGAGAAAAATATCAGGGACACTTAATTCCAAGATTTATTCACTCAAAAGTCAAATTAGAAAATTTGTCACAGGTTGTTCATCGGTCGAGTTGGAAACTCGACCAATCCTTAAATAGATTTTCTAAAGATGACCCATCAGTCGAGTTGTACACTCACAAAACTTGACTGACCGACTCACTGAGAAAATATAATTTTAGCTCATCGGTCGAGTTTCCCAGAACAAACTCCACCGATAGTTTGAAAACTGTCTTTGTTTTTTAGTTGATCGGTCGAGTTACCTTTATTGAAACTCGACTGAATGTACTGTACGAAAAATGTAGAAAAAGTGATTATAACCATTGGTGAGTTGTTTTGGGTGAAAATAGATCTGTTGCATCTTAGAAAATGGCTATATTTCGACCCTAAGTGATCCCAAACTCAAGGGAACACCCCCAGCTATAAATAGGGCCCCTTGGAGTTCATTCTAAGTTTGCTCATTCGTGCTATTTTAAGTCATTGCTATAGTTGAGTGTGTTGCAACTCCTTGAGCCCCTTTCTCTCTCTAGTTTACACCTCATTTTGTGATTATGAGTGAGATAGGCCAGTTGTAAGAGCGCTACTTCCTTGTTCTTGTAGAACTCTCATCTACTCCATCTTCCCTACCCCTTTGCTCCATGAAGCAAAGGTGAAGCAAGCTACTCTGGTTGAAGGTGGAGATATTTTTGTTCCTCTTCAAGGTTGAAGAAGAGGTGATGATCTTCTCCAAGTGAAGGAGAAGGCAAAGGCTGAAGATCCAAGAAGAGTGGAAAAGTCCTTGAAGGCGGAACACTTGTGCTAGAGTGGGTAAGACCTTGGAAGAAGGTTGAAGACTCTTGTAAAGTGGGTAAGTCCTTGGTAAGGTGGAATACTCTTTGTTCTTGGATGGGTAAGTCCTTGGTGGTCTTGCTTTGTAACTCTAATTGGTGAATGTATAGAGAAAAGCACTTGCAAAGTCCTAGAGGTTGACCTCTCTAGGTAGTTGACTGACTCTCTCCTAGTTTTAAGAGTGGAACCACTCTACATGACCTTATCAAGTGCTTGCTATCAATTCCTCTCATCCTTGATATGCTTGTTAGTTAGGACTTCAAATTGCACTTAAGCTATTGGTTTTAACTTGATATAATTTGAAGGTTTAATCTATCTTGATAGATTTTTTAAAGCTCTATTAACCCCCCCCCTCTAGAGCCCTAGATCCAACTGTATTGGGGGCTTCCCAAAACACAACTCAATTGCCTCTGACAATTGTTGTCCTCTCTGGTTGTGGTAACCAATAGAGAGCTCAAGCAAGTCCTACCTGCTAAATGGAGGGATAGCAAGGGAGAAATAGTTGTGGGAGAGCAAGTTGGTGACTAGTACACCAACGGGTGGGAAAATTCCTTCATGTCTATTCTATTAGAACAACATGAGTTCTAGTTGGTCCATGTGGACTTCTCTACATGCGAGGAGGCATTTACCCATCGCTATGAGGGCAACATCAGTTTGCATTCTTTGGTGAGACCGTAGGAGCCACTATAGATGATGTGAGTTTGTTGTCTGTAGTGAAGTCCATGAGCTGAACAAACACCGTCCAAGAGGAACTAGAAGATAGTTGCATTTTAACGAGTTGTAGCCACTGGACTTGCTCCAAGACTAGGTATAAACTCATTAAACCATCCTTCCCATTATATAGTTATGGATGTGATCTTGTTGTTATGGGGAATACATATAGTAAAATTTTCATTTCCACTACCTCTTTTGTGCATGTATTTCCCAACAACATACATATTCATCCTAGTTTTAGTTGCTTTTTAGCTTAGTTTTGCATTCATAATCCTTATTTTACTTTAGAATTAGCTTCCATGTAATTTGATTAGTTTTATGTTAATTTTTAAGGTTTTGACCCATTTCTTTAGTTTTCATGGAAGGTTTGAGCTTCATTCTCTAAACACCAGTGTAGAGTGTTGGTGCCACTAACAGACTAGTAGGCTAAAGGAAATGTTGATATTGGATAGGTTGTTTATTGATTTGCCTCTTCAGCAATTGATGATTTCATTGGTCAAAGACTTCATTGACACAGGCTCATCGACCTAAGTTGATACCCCCTGGTCTGCATCCATCAACATTCTCATCATATTGCTTTCTCTTCGACTGATGAGAATACTACAACACCATCAATCTATTGTGTCATCAGTTGACAACCAATTAAGTGTCAACCAATGGAATTCATGTTGAACATACTCCATCAACTGATGAAACCCCAACCTACCAACTGATGAAATATGTAAATATTTAAGTGGATGAAGTCTCCGCACCTCTCACCAACCAATGAAATTTTTGTTCATTGAATGAAGAGATTCTTATCTCTGAACACTTGTTCATCTCCTGATGGAACTTCAGTGACCCGTCAATCAATGAAGATACTACACAATTATACCTACCAATGGAAATTTAGCATCCACTAATCAATGGAACTCCTGCACTCATCAATCAATAAGTTGTCAAGACAAGTTCATTGATTGCTAAACCAAAGGGAAGTTTGAAAATCACGAGACCTCTTGTCTTCCTTGTGCATCCACCCATTTGCATTCATGACAGTCGAGGACTTCACCACAAATGGTTGGGAGGGCTCCAGACCCTAACAATAGTCTATAAATACAAGACATGGCCCCTAAGGAAATGATTGGATCTTTACACTGTTAAGCTCCTAAAATCCATTCTAAGCATTCATCTACAACTTCCATCGATTAAATGACCACATCAATCGATTACTACATTGCACCATCACCATCCACCTATTTTTAAATCACTAAAACCAATCGAAGCTGCAAAGAAGGAGATCAATGAGTTGTAGTTCACCTTTGATCAACATCAAAGGATGTTATTACTACTTTTTTTATGTACTTTATACATTTAAAAAAACACTTCTGCACAACATGATTATGTCTCCTTCTTCTATTGTGACAATGGCTATCTCCCTCTTTTTCCTTCTTGGACTTGTATTGTATCTATGTGTGAGTATTCCTCTTTATAGGATGTGGGGAGTATTCTCGCTACCTATTTTTGTTCTTTTTACTACATCTAGTTTTATGTGGACTATGCTATGTTATGGAGCAAGCAATTTATGTTTGCAAATCTTGTTTGGCCAACTATTTTGCATGTTTATTGGATCTTGGATGTAGACAATTCTGAACCTAAGATCTAGGATATCATTTATTTCATGTTAAACCATTGATTATAAATTTTGATATGTGATTCCAGAGGTGGTAGGTAAATGATATCTACATAAATCAATGAAGAGCTTAAAGTAATATATGTTCAGTTTAAATTCCAACAACAAAAGTGTTTATTTGGCCTCAACATATATATTCATATTATTTATGATGAACTGAGAGAGTGGAAAATAGTTAGCAATGGTGAACCCATCCACCTTGGTGTTCCATACATTGATAATTCAAACTTTAATACATCCTTTTTACCATTATAAAGTAGGGTAATCAAACAATCAACCAATTTTTGTGTTAACTGCTATTTATTGTGCGGTTACCTTTATCATATTACTTCTTAAAATGTTTTCCTTTGATTTTGATCCTTAATTATATGATGACAGGATTTGTCTACTTGTGGGTAGGATTGTTTTACATTTGGTAAAGGTAAAACTTAGGTATTTCATTCCTAGGCATTTTTTTGTGCATTTAAATCATGCATCAGCCGCATCCTCCTCATATCCCTTTCTTTTTTCTTGTGTCTCAAGCCCCTTGTCGTGCGCCCATACTTAGAACAAGCCCACTGTGTGCTAACATGGATTTACAGTCTTATGGGGGGGCTCTCATTGATGATTGAGGGCAGATATTGGTACGCACCAAATCTAGAAGTCTCAAAACTCGCTTTAGGGATTTCAACGTGTCTTGGGGTGATGTTGAACCTGGAGCTTCCAAGATCTACCAGAACTGACAACCCCACATAACATTTTATCCTTTAAGAACCCAAGCACTTGTTTGATAGTATCTACAACCTTGCAGTATCTCCATGAGCCCAATTTTGCCATATGTCGATGGTAAATATGCCCAATAATATCCCTTAACTCAGCCTTGGTTGTATATGGGAAGAGGGCTCTATAGTTGGTTTTCAACCAAATACCTACCACCAAAAGCTTCACATAGTGATATGGATGCTTCTCCTCCTCTTCACACTCCTCCTTCACTTCTAAAGACTCCCTCCAAAGTTGATGTCTTGACTGTACTCGTTGATGGAGAATCCATGGAGGGAAAAGATTAAATCTCCTAAAAATTAGTCTATATACCTCAAGTGGTGGGTTATTGAGATGATGTAAACAATTCTAGGTTAGTTCATTGGATTAAAATCCATGACAAATTTGGATTCATCTCCCCCTGGAGGCTGAATAATTCTATTATCAGCTCATTCATTAGTGGAACTTGAAGATGATCGGGTGGTTGTCAAATGGTGATCGAAGGGTTGTAATTTGATTATGTCTCTCCCTATCCAGCATTCATTCCCCTCAAACTTTATCGTGGGCTTGTTGTTACATCCAACTACTATGAACAAGATAAAAATCCCTATGGCCTTGTTTGGTTTCCTGGATTCTATAAAGGATAGGGGTTTTAAACCATCAATATTTCCCATCCCATGCTTGTTTGATCTAATAAGAATAATGATTTTAATCCTACCATGAAAAAGGTGTCGTGCGACTGGACCTTTTTAGTTCCACACCCAAGGCGTTAAGATGGTATTGCATATTCACCACCCCAACCCTTGAATCTTGATGCATAACCTGACTCTCAATGCGTAACCTCCCATCCTATGTTCCACTTCTAGCCTCTCTGGCCAAATACTTTCTTGTTCATGCCACTCTTATTTTACTAACTTCATGCCTTTGTCATCTTCTAATCATCTATTATTTTATTCTCGTCTGGATATGTTGTTGTTTACCTCCAAATCCGTATCAAAGTAGTAGCCCACTATAAAAGCTACCAAAAAAGGTGGAAGCTGGCACTTTGAGAGGTTTGTGCAAAGCATTTCCTATTGAATTATAGTTGTTTCCTCTAGATTTATTATCAGATCAAGCAATTATAGTAACTACTATTACACACCGTCCATGATTCTAATACTGGTGTGTCATGTCATCTAGGATGTTATTGAAGAAATCAAACAAAGAATTATCCTCTAAATCATGACAAGGAGGAGCCAATAAGCATGATGTCCAGATTATGAACCTTGTCATTCATGTTGGTTAGCTTGAACTAGAACATCATCAAAGTAGGGCAGGAACAATTTTGAAATTTGGGAAAACTAACCATATCCCATGTAGCGTGCATCCAAACCAAGGTTGTTATTTTGCTTTCCCCTTCCTTTTTGTGTATTGGTTGATCTCCTACCCATTGTATCCAAATAATTTCCCATCTAACAAACCAACCATGTCCTATAATATAAATCCAAAGATAAATCTATAACTCCTCCTAAATTCCTAAAACCTTGTAAAAGTAATAACTTTTACTAGAATATTCCAAAAGAGACATAGTTTAAAGAATAATACCTCTAGCTTTTGTATATGTTTGAGCCCCAAAGAAACATTTATCAGCAACCTAAACAATTACAAAGATAGGGCTTACTTCCATGCTTTTATAATACAAAGAAAATATTAACTCATATCCAAAAATACTTAGAAGGTGATGTTCATTGTTTATTGGTATAATACACATGTGCATTTTATTTTAAATCATTAGATGCAATGAGAGATTCATTGTCATATTCAACCATACCTTGTACATTTTCAACTCAATCTTATATCATATGATTACATAGACATATATCAATTGCATAAAATGTCTCCCCATTTATTATTTACCGAGCCAACTCATAGAGGATTTCACTACATACATATTCATATATTTGTTCTATGGAAAATAAGATAGGAGTCTAATGAGATATTTTTTATTGATAGAAGACACATTCCTCTCCTATATATAGGAAAGGAGGTGAGTACATGGGAATCAAACATAGCCCTAATGGGACAATAAAATTTGGCCATGTGACAGAATAAACTAAATAACATACTTCTAACACTTCCCCTCAACCTAGATTATGGGTGAAATAGATATCCAGTTGGACTTACAATACTCAACTAGATGATATGACAAATCAAAAATGAAAATGTCACTCCCCATACAATATTTTCACTCCCCCTTAAACATGACTCTCCAGCAAATGAGTTGATGGCACCACCTTTGAAGTTATGTTCTACACACTAAAAATACTCCAGATTTTGAGAAGGTCTTTTAAAGGGCATGTAAATGAGGAACATATAGCAAATGAAATCCAAACATCATAGGAAAAACTCTCCACCATCAATATGGAGCAAACATTTAAAATTACTAAGACTACATCACCTTTGTTGTAGAGGAATGTGTGACTGGTTAGGTTCAGTCAACTCATCACGTGTACATAACACAGCGTGAACGTGGAGGCACAATGTCTGTGTAGCAATAGAGGTATCTTCAAACCAAATAAGAAATGTAGTCAATTGGAATTAGTGCAGAAGATCAGAGACATGCATAATGTGACACGAACACAAACTAGATGGGGTATTGATGACTGCCATATTAGTTCCAAAAATCTATCACATGGACCTTGGGGCCTTGATTGGAACAAAGGGCACCAATAAGGAGAAACCCAAGTATATCAGTATCATATCCATGTCAATAGATGAAACTCATATGAGACATAACTAAAGTAGCTCGGTTAAGATAAAATCTAGATGAAAGGTCAACCTTGTATATACATAATTTGTAGGCTAGAAATTGACAAGCTCTTGAGATTTCTGATGTGAAGAAGTAACCATCTGTCTCATGAGAATGTAGCATGAATGATCAACTAAAACATCATTAACACTTGAGAGAACAAGATGCTAGAATATGCACAACAAGATCTCTCTTGACATACATAATGTGGTATTAACACAAAAAGTGTGGTGTTAATGCTGTAATTGAGATCATTCAACACATGAAAGTGGTAGCTAAATAGAATAAGAAATCAAAGATAAATAACTTATGAACATATTGTGGAATGAAAATGAAGAAACACAATGTCATTGAGAAAGAGATACACCAATGATGCACTGGAAGTAGGGCATTTAGTGGGAATGAAGTGCCATAAAGACCTCAGTATGATGAATATGTGTTATAATAAGCTCCATGAAGATCACAATAGTTTGGAATAATACCTATAATCTCTCATAATCTTTCTCTTCTCTCATACCTCCCCCCTACACACCAATTACAAAGTGATTGGGTAGTTGGTGTGGAAAAGAAACAATACCCACTACATGAGGAAAGTGATGCACATATGAGGGTAATAGGGGACGGATTTCTCAATGGAAAGGAAGAAAAAAATTCAAAAAATACCCCTTTTGTTCTTATAAACTGGCATGAATCTTCTATTATACAATATGTTGTAGATATAACTAATAATTCAAGTAAATGTGCTACATGAACTTAATAGACAGATCTGGATAGAAAAATAAATGGGGTAGATCCCACTCAGTATGGATTAGGTTAAAAAATAAATACCATTAAAAAATATGTATAGTGTGTATTTGATAATCACACAAAAAATGAGGAAGAAGATTTGTTTATCATGTGATTTAACAAAAATTCAAGAACTGAAGTAGGTATAGTGCGGTTTCTATTATTGTAAAGGATTGGATCCCAAGGAAAGCACCTCCTCCTAGTGAGTTTAGGGGGGTGAAAATTTGTTGTTGGACATGATCCAATCAAGCATGTCATCTTGGCTTGCTACTCTAGATTTTTTTGTTGGATGTTATGTTGACGCATGATGAAGGGGTACAAAACTTAGAAAATGGCCTTGAGCCAATCAATCCTATCACAGGGTACTAGGATGAAATGAATGAAGTGTGGGAAGTTGAAGAGTATCTGACATCTGGACAGCAATCTAGACATCTGGCACCGCAAGCTGCAAATCAATCGAGCTTGCAAGTGGAGAATAAGGACGTCCCACTCAATGAAAGTGAGAGATCAGAGGAAGGCGTCATTGGTCTTGGCTATGAAATGCCAACCAGGCACAACAAAGGGATAAAATCTATTGGGTTTCACATATGCATTACAATGTTGTCTAAAAGTAGAGGAAGATGAGTATGGACTTTGGTAGTGTTGATCAGGTAGAAGTTGGGAGTCTCAGCCACCGATAACTTTGTAGAGAGAGATGTGAAGAGACATACTGAATTTAATAGATATTATGAAAACTTGAGATGATGATACATTAATGATGGTCGGTATTGAGATTGTCAACGTAGGAAAGAAAAAGATTGGATTTTTATAAAAGAATAGAAGAGAAGATGACCATATACACCGGGACAATGCCTGGAGGGTGGCCAAGCCAAGAAGAGACAATAGCCTCCCGGAGGTGTAGACTCTCTATTTTTTCTACGTCGGTTGGAATCCATGCTCTGATACCATACAAAAATAAATTGGGAGGCTAATGAGATATTTCTTATTGATAGAAGACACACTCCTATCCTATATATAGGAAAGGAGGCAAGTACACATGAAGCAAACTTAACCCTAATGGACCAAGACAATTAGGCCCATACAACATAATAAACTAAATGACAATAATTCTAACATGTTCTGTGTTTACGTGCTAAAACATCTACTTGGTTACATGACCAAATTTTCATTAATATTAGCACACTCAAATCATGAACATAAAAAGATCACCTAGAACACAGATACTTCCACCTCTCATCATGAATTGAAACATGTTTTTGAATATGACGCAATATCACCCCTTTCAGGTATTAATATTTGAATCACTCCTCTTTGACCTCTATCTAAGGTCTTAAATAACATGAGGTCTATGACCCCTCTAGACTCCATTTGGTTATAGAACTTTGAGAATTGGGATGCTACAAGTTTGGTTTGATTTCAGAATGATCTTGGAGGGAAGGAGCTAAGACATGCTTCTATATGGTGTTCTTGACTAGTTGTCTTTATATAAAACTTAAAATTATATATTCTTTGGAATGTCATTTAATTTGGATGTACTATTTGCATTTTTAGCTCATGAAGTAGTGAGTGTTGTCTTTTTTAAGTTTTAAATTCCTATGTTTAGGAACACTTACCTTTTGACTAACATTAATTTCAACCAAAAAGTAGATCTTGTAATTGCACACCATATTTTTTAAAATCGATAGACTCCATCAACATTTAAATAAGTTGCTATGTAATTATATATATTTTGTATAAATTATTTTGAATGTTGGTTCATATTTAACTATGCATGTATACCACCTTTTAAATTCTTGACAGATTTAGAGTCAAAATGCAATAGCATAGTGCCAATGCCTCTCTTTTTAGAGTTTATGGTGCTCTATAGGTGGCTACTTAAAATGCATTCATGAATATATATGTGATTTTCTAAGTTGGGCTAATGGGTAGTAATGTGTTGAAAAGGAGTATGCAGTATGTGTTTGACATGGGTGTTGTGTAGTGTATGTTGAAAGCGGGTGCGCACACATTTGGATTTTTTTAATATTTTTTTTTACAGATGATCATATAGTTACATAAAAAATGTAAAGCATTACACTTATATATGTACGAGCAGAAGACATGTTCTACACATGTGTTATACAGTTGAATTAATATGATATGTGACCATATAATAATTATGGCATAATGAGTTGGTTGAAATCTATTCTTGCTTGTTGCAACAGATTTGTTAGATAAGCTTTTCATGTGAGTTTGTATTATCATATTTGTGTATGTTGATGACTAATGTGTAGTTTGTATTCAAAATAAGATACATACTACCCGCTAAAAGAGGGACATGTTTGTAATTCCAAAAAATAATGAAGAAAATTGCATTCAGCCTCTTCCAGGGACTTTCTCATATAGTGTAGATGAGTCTCCTTACACAATTCAAAATTTCTCGTGTATGGACCAGTTTGTAATTCTAAAAAATAATGAAAAAAATTACATTCAACCCCCTCTGTGAGCTTTCTATATAGTATAGATTAGTCTCCTTATACAATATAAACTTTTGAAAACAAAAGACAAAAGTGTAGTGTGCACACACGAGGACTGTTTTGTAATTCCAAAAAATAATATAGAAAATTACATTCTGACCTCCATGTGCTTTTTTGTATAGTATAGATGAGTCAACTTATACAATATATAATTTTAAAAAGTAAAGACAAAAGTGTAGTGTACAAATAGGGACTTGTTTGTAATTACAAAAAATATGGAGAAAATTGCATTCGGCGCTCTCTGCAGGCTTTCTTATATAATATAGATTAGTCTCCTTATAGAATATAAAATTTTAAAAAGAAAAAACAAAAGTGTAGTATATACACACATGAACCTATTTGCAACTCTTAAAATAATAGAGAAAATTACATTCAGCCTCCTCCGTGGGCTTCTTATATAGTAGATGAGCATCCTTATATAATATAAAATTTTAAAAAGAAAAGACAAAAGTGTACACTACACACACAAACCAGTTTGAAATTATAAAAAATAATGGAAAAATATTCATTCAGCCCTTGCATCCATTCTTATATAGTATTGATGAGTCTCATAATATAATATAAATTTTAAAAATAAAAGAAAAAAGTATAGTGTACAAATACAAGGACCGATTTGTAATTTTAAAAAAATAATGAAAAAATTCTTGAATAGTATATATAGTGACACATCACATTTAAGACATGTCACGCACAATTTCTCATCAAATAATGCCCCCACAGTCTCCTATTTCCTAATAAATAATTAAAAATAGAAATAGGTGATAACTATTATAGAGATTAGAAATGTAAAAAAGAAATAAAAAAAAATGAAATGCGTGTGGAGCAGGCACTGTAGTTGCTGGAAAAGCAAGCACACAAACATGTTAGCTGCCTTATATATGGTGACACGTCACATTTAAGATGGGACACACACAATTTTTCGTCAAATAATCCCCCCTCAGTCTCCTATTTCCTATTAACAATTAAAAATAACAAAATATGTGACAATTATTACATAGGTTAAAAATGTAAAAAGAAAAAAAAACCAAAACTGTGTGCCAACCAAGCACCCTCGTTGCTGAAAAAGTAAACACACAAGCACATCAACTCCTTTTTATAAATATCAAAATTAAAAAAAAAACTAAATTGTGTGCCAGACAGACGCCCTTGCTACTAGAAAAACAAGCAGAGAGACACGTGAAAAGCAAGAACACATGCACGTCAGCTACAGGTTTAAAGAAAAATATAAACTATGTGCCAAGAAAATATCCTAGCTACTGTAAAAGCAAGCACATAGACATGTGAAGCAACCAATATATATATATATATATATATATATATATATATATATATATATATAGTGTGTGTGTGTGTGTGTGTGTGTGTGTGTGTGTGTGTACATGTGTAATATGTTATATATGTATAAGCATGTGTGAATATATGTATATGTTGCTTTGAATTTTTTATACATATTTTAATAGATAACTAAATAAATAGTTAGTAATAAAATACATATATGTGATATCTATATAATCACATATGCATCGGATATGTGGCCATATGTGTCACATATGCGCTTAAGACTACATAATGGAGTGCATAGATATATGCAATGGAGAGGTGGCCAAACTATACATGTGGTCGTACAAGTGGCCTCGTGTGGGGCATATGGGAACATTGATGGGATGTATTGGGTCACATGATCCTACGGGTGGAAATGGGTATGTTCTCTTGTAGCTTTAATTGTAATAAGTGGGTAAAAGGTATGGTCATGGGTATATCATACACACCCATTTGTCATCTCTACCAATAACATAAGCTCTATATAGAATGGCAATACATAAACTGGAAGAGCTAAAGATAATTGCATGAGTTGCTAGACAAGAGTTTTACATTAATCAATACATCATTGTGGGGAGATCATGAGCTAATGAGGTTTTGCATTTGTTCTTGGTGTCTTATGACATGTAAATGGCATGCGTATAAAAAAAAAGTGTGCATGTTGAGTAATATAGGACAAAGAGTCTTGAATCATCAAACATGGGTAATTGTGAAGCTAGAAAGTGCTACTAAATAGAAACCAATCAACTATATGGAAAAAAATAGTTTATTATTTAAACTAAGAACTAAAATTAACAAAGCAATTAATATTATGAACAGTTTAATGGATTATTCAAGGATATTGTTTCACCAAGATACTAATCCATACATAATTTCTCATTATCCACAAATAAACAATCTTTGCTTTTAGCATTAGTCATCTTTAGCCAATATTACTTGCTTTCACGGTGCAATTTATTATTCAATCTAATTACAAACCCAATTTCTCGATGCTCACATAGAAGATCAAATACATTACTTTCTAGTCTGGATATGAAACCTCATAATTGTTAGTCTACTTTCACAATGTGTTATTAATAATGATAATGAAATTTTTTTTATCATTAATCTTACTTTTATAGTGATTCAAATTTTGTAGCATTGTTCAAGTAGATTACGTATGAATACGAAAAATCTAAGCAATAGTTATCATCAATAATTCAAGAAAATAATTCAAATTCTTAAATAAAGATATCCATGTATAAATTAATGCATATCTACTCATGGGTTCTATAGAACAAAAATTAGGCAAAAATTTTGGTATGGTATC
The DNA here is from genome assembly GCA_963693085.1 of Alisma plantago-aquatica. Classification (NCBI taxonomy): domain Eukaryota; kingdom Viridiplantae; phylum Streptophyta; class Magnoliopsida; order Alismatales; family Alismataceae; genus Alisma; species Alisma plantago-aquatica. The sequence continues at coordinate 1,232,566,311 of OY856411.1, read as the reverse complement.
ACTGTCAAAAATTGTATACTAAGAAAATATGTACCTTGGGGAAGAACATAGTGAAAATAGTATCAATAAAAGCTATTATAGAAGATGAAGTTCTTCTTCCGTCATTTTCACCGCCAAAATGTCTCCAGAGAGCACCAACAAGGTTGTTTTCCTTCTTCTCCTATCTCATTATTGTACTCAAGTAAATAAAATGATAATGGGTGATATGACAATCGCCCCCCCCCCCATAAATAGGTTATAAGAAAACCTAATTTTTCCAGAAAATAACAATAGTTGTTGGATTTAACACTTTAAATCTTGGTTGTCAGTGTCCCAACTTGGTAGCACTGACTTAAAAATTATTACTACTGACTTTCTACTATCAAAATCACTTCCCTCATTCATTTAAAACAATATTAAAATGAAATTTAGATATTATGTTGGTACCATCAGGTTAAGTAATAAAATATATAATAATTTAGGTCAAATAGTATTGTAATAATTAAATATGAAAAATACATGTAAAATAGAATAATGGATGCACATGTGATTTTATACTAATTTGGTAAAATATGTATGAAATGACTAAGAGTAATTAACAACACAAATAACCAAATTAGAATATCAAAATAATGACAAGTCATGCATACATCAAAGCCCATAAGTTTGAATATTTCTTATCCTCGAACAACACTACTCTTGGTTTAGTTGCAAAAGTCACCAATAAGACAATTACAAATGAATTTAATTTTCCTAACTACCCTCTACTAGTTGGTCCCAAATCATCCCTTGCCAACCATGGAACATGAATGAGGGGAATAATCATTTTAAAGACCTACCTTACAGAATAATGGGTGGAAAATATGGGTGGCTTGAAAATAGGATCCAAAAGAAATAATTGAAATCATTTATGCAAGGATGAAATTTTATACACCTCAAAGATGGATAAAATATATTTGCATGCCTTCTAATGCCTTTTTTCTACTTTTAGTAATATGATGTATGCAAAATATGTCTCATCCTAAAAATGAGTATAGGTGTCAAGGTGTATGCATGAATAATATTTTCACTATTTCCTTATTTGTTGCTTATAGAGAATACAAAATTTGAAGTTAGGAATCTTTTTCCTCCTTTTTCTCCCTTTTTTCAAATTTTTTCTACACCTTATTTTAGTAAGATAAATAGTTTATTCTTGGGATTTTTTTATTTTTGGAGAAAGAGTAAGGATATACAATTTTTCTTCTCTATTATTTTATGGGTAAAATAAAAGTGGAGAATAAAGATAACATCTTATGCAATATGTGATGTAGAATGCTATTTATATGCATATTTGTTAGCAAAATAAAAAAATGCTCACATGAGATGGAATGAAATTTTTCTTTTCTGATTAAAAAATGAACGCTTACTATATGCTTCCTATCATGTCATGATATATACTCAAGAGGAAAATAATATTGATTAAATTGATCATCTTAATGTGATGAATGAAAATGAATGAAAGTGGTGAGATTACATGAATAAGGGACAATGTCTTTCCCTACCATGATATGTCCCTCTCCTATTAGTTTGTGCAACAGGCTAGCCTTAGAGTCTATTTCTACAACTTGCATGAAAGATTATGTTACTGTTTGGTTGGTTTGGACCTAATCATCATTGTCACAACACAAGTATTAGGCTTAAGTTAGGATTTTCACTCATTATGTCTTCAAGCTGACTAATTCAAAGAAAACCTACAATTTGTACACTCTTCAACTAGCAAAAATGGCTTTCATAGTGAAGCACGAGGGCACATTTAGATTCAAAAATTTCAAAATGTATACCATGTCATAACAAATGGCTATCAAAGTCAATTATCCAATTACTGTCCATAGTTTCACTAAATAGGGTGGACCATGACAATTAAAATTATTTTATATGAAATTAAAAGCAACACAGATCAGTGTTAAAAACTAAGCTGTAAAAGATAAGGTTAGAAGTGACACCCCCCAGATTGAAATTGTTGTTGTCCATTATGTTAAAAGCAAAGGAAGAAAAATGGAATCTAGGTACCCATGTGTCATGGGTCAAAGATGGGTGGGTTGAATTCACATGAATGCATGCCCTACAATGAGTACATGAGCTCAAAAAAGAATGACAAATCAAGTACTTAAGCTCATCTACTAGCTGGTGAATAAGGGTGATAGCTTAAAGAAGCACCTCCTCAAACTCTCCCTCTTTTGATTTGTATCTTGATCAAACAACATGTGTAGGTGCTAGCGAGATGTAGTCAGTGGTAACAACTTGGATCTCGATAGATGCTCTCAATGCATGTTGGACTATCAATACTTGTATGTAGGTGTCAACGTTGGTGCCACTGATTAACGAGCCAGTGGTACCAAACTAAACTCTAAATCTTGTTATTGAAAATCATCATCAGAGTCAATGCTATTGACCCATCCACTGATGCTAGCAAGATGAATCTATAGCTTTTTGTATTCTTTTTGATGAACATTGGTGCCTTCAAAAAGTGGTTTGGTAGGACACAGTAATGTCAGATTGTTCCTATGGAAGTAGTGATGCCGGTTGGTCCCACTGACAAAGGTTCGGTAATATAAACTTTTAAAAATTAAGCCATAGTAATTATAGATTTTGGGTCGGTGCCACCAACTATGGAATTAGTAGTACCAAAAATGATGTTTCTCCTTCCTGTAATAAAACATGATTGACTCAGTGCCACCAAAATATAGTCACTAGTACCAACTCAGTGAATTCATGCACACTAAATACACAAACCATTATAAGTTATTTACTTAGATTAGAACCAAATATCAACCATTTAGGAAATAAAATGAACTTATCCTTACAAGAAAATTTAAAAAATGAACAAAATTTACTAAAAATAAATATAATCCAATTATCCTAATGGGTGGGTTGCCACATGTAGCACACCCTTGTTTTATGTCCTAGGATAAGCACGATGCTTACCTCTATACCCTGGGTTGTCATAAGTTGGCGGTGAAGAATGAGAACCATTTGGTAATATGAACTTTGCCCTATCATCATCAGTTTCCACTATCAAGGATCCATTACCCACAACAACAATCACATATTTCATGGCTTGGAAAAATCGCCCTAACAACAACTCCTATCCTCACATCTCCTGCATGCCCATTCTCACAAAGTTGACTAGATAGATAAATTTATCAACTTTCGTGACCACATCTCCACGTATCCCCACTGACCTAACAATGGAATAATATGCTAGCTATATTGTCATGCAAGTCTTGGTTGACTCTTTTAGTCCAAGTTTCTTGAAAGCGGCAGGTGGTTTCAAATTAGTGTTTTCCCCCAAATTACAGAGTGCCTCACTAAATTCCTTGCTTCCAATTGAACAATGGATGTTGAAGCATTCCCAAATCCTCCTTATTTTCCAACAATCATCTTTGAATCAATGTACTAATGACTTCATCCATAATAGCATAATATAAATATTTGATTTCCCACCTTTTGTTGATGATTTTCTTCACAAACTTGACATATGCTGGGATTTGCTCTATCACCTCCATAATTGGGACGTTGATGTTGAATTTTGGAAGATGTACAAAATTTCTTGATTGACTTAACTTTGTTTCTCAACTTCAAAATGTGCATAAATGGAACATGAGATGTATCTTCCCAGAATGGAGGCAAATGAGTGGAGATACACTGATGAGATGGAACATATGTCTCCTTGGGAGTTTCCTTAGAGGTTTCCTCCCTTAAGATTGAATCAATGCCACCTTATGGAATCGGCTCAAGATCAATTGGAGTAGGTTATGAATGGACCTTATCAAGTGTGGGTGCTTTCTTATTAATTGTGCCTATTCCATTGTAGAGTAGAGCCTCCCCCCTACTCTTAGTGCACAAACACCTCCTCTAGAACTGGGGGAGTAAATATGGTGGTGGTGGTGTGTTGTCCATGTATTCCCAAGGAATCCTTATGGTGTTGCCTTCTTTATTGACAAGACATCTATGACCATTTGCGAGATATGAGTCCCTAAGTTTCTAATTTGATGCCCTTGGTGTAACGCTCAGGCCCACTGCCTAAGGCTCTAGCAGAGTTTTAGGATGGTGAATGGCCCCATAGATAGCCTCAACTACACACTTTGTCCTCACTCATGTACAAATTAGGATCAACTTCCCAATTGGTCACCCATTCTAGTACTACTCTAGGCTGAGCACGCTTAACCACATACTTCTTTAGTGATGTGCTACTTGAAAAGGATGTGCATCTTAGTGACATGGGTAGTTCAATCATTCCTTTTAAGATTATTTTATCTAAGGCCTGAAATCTTGGGATGTTACAATCTCCCCCACTTAGATTCGTGACGTCCTCATCAAGTCTCAACTATATGGCCTCATAACTTCCCATAATCTAATGCAGACCCAAATGGACCACGTAAACCTAGCTCATGATCAAGTCTACCAGTGTAAGGGTGGCTGCATCGACTGGTACAACCCTTTCCAACATTCCTGGATGGTACCAGCACAAGGGTGGCTCCATCAACTCAGATATCCCTTTCCAACATGCCTGGACCACACGGCTCAAAGACTAGCATGTCACAAGCCCATGTGGGCCCCAACTACTGGAGGGGAATTGGCTCTAATACCATTTGTTACGCTTGAGCCCACTGCCCAAGACTCTAATAGAGTTTTAGAAATAACGACTGGTCCCACAGACCATCACTAGCCTTAATTGCATGCTTTGTCCTTAGCAGAGTTCTTTAGTGATGGGCTCCCTAAAAAGGAGAAGCACCTCGGTGATAGTGAAAATTGAAACAAATATATATAGTGATTCATTTTCAAAAAGATATATCATTGAGTGAAGTGAAATGAATTAGTTCTAGAGCTCGTTGTGCTATCATTGCTAGGTCCTAGAAATAGAGAAAAAAAAATTAACACACAGATGATGTGTGCAAAACCCAAGTGTGTGTTGAGAATTTAGGACAACAGAATCTTGAGTTATTGATCACATAAAACTTTGAAGCTATAGATCACTACTAACTAGAATCCAATCTGCTAGACCAAAGAAAGGTTTAGTTTGATTGTTTAAAGTACGAACTGAAATTATAGAATGAAATAAATTTTGTTATGAAAAACTTAATAGATTCTCCAAGATTATGGTTTCATCACGATATTAGATCGTATATGATTTTACTTTAGTTAAGAATAAACTATCTTTGCTTTTAGAATAACTCATATGTAGCCAACATTCCCCACTTTTATGATGTAGTAGATTATTCAATCTAATTATAACCTCGCTTTTGTGGTTCTCATAAGAAAGATCAATCACACTTGGTTCTACTTTGAATATTAAACCTCATAATTGTTAGCCCGCTTTCACGATGTGTTATTAGTTATGATGATGATAATTTTTTCAATTATAAACCCCGATTTTACACTAATTGAAAATATGTAGCATAATTTAGGTCAATTAGGCATTAACATGGTAAATCTAAGCAATATGTATCAAAAATAATTTGAGCAAAGAAGTTGATTCTTAAATAAAAATAGTCATATTTTTTTTGGTCCCCTAATAGTTGATTCTAAAATAAAAATAATTTGAGTAAAGAAGTTGATTCTAAAATAGTCATATATAAATTAGTAAAGGGCTACTATGGGTCTTAGAGAACATAAATTTATCTAGAAATTATGTCAGTGGTATCACCCTAGGAGAATAAAGTGTAGAAATAAGTTTGGCCAAATTATTATACGATAAAAACATGTATTTTAGGGTGAAGAATGTAAGACCCCTAACCTGAGTTTTGGGGTCACCCTATTTGATTTGGCTTAATAATGTGTTTAGAATCTTTTGATATGTAATTAGGGCTTGTGGAGAGCTTATATCTCCAATATGAGCTTGTTTGGATGATGTTTGTGTTGTTTGTGCTAGTTTTGGTGCAATTTACAAATTATCCATTTGTGGGGGTATTGTTGCAATTTGCCACCTCTAGAGTGTTCCCTCTCTTTCTTGACATCATCTAGATGACATAGAAAGAGGAAGGCACATTTTTGAATCTTGGTTGAGGATTATCACCCCACGAGGTGATTAGGGTTGATGTGAGTGTTGAGTATCTTGACCCATGTGTGTTGGTCGTGTTGTCTCAACCTTGGGTAGCGATCGAGGTTGGTTTTAGAGGGTATCACGGTCAACATACCTCCTCTAGGTGTTGGGGTCGCAACCTGGGTAGTATATGGTGGTCTTGGGTCAAAATGGTTGTCCATGTATAGGTTTTTTCAACCTGGGGTTGTGGAGGTGCTATGTCGTGACCAAGAGGTGATGTTAGGTGATGGTTTCACGACCATGGGAGGTGCACTCTAGGAGGTTCATGAACGTGACCATGTGATTTGACATGGTGGTTGAGACACTACCTAGAGTGTATCACCATGTCTTGCATGTATGGTTAAGGCAGTTGCATGTGGGTGCATGTTGCCTTTTTAGTGAACAAGTGTCCCTTTGGTCCCTTGGAGTGTTGACACCTCATCTTTTACCTTCTCTCTCATCTTCCATCTATATAACCCCTTATCTCTTCTTTCTTGCAACCCTTTTTGAACATCTATCTTCTTCCTCCTTCTTTGCTTGTTCTTGGAGCTTGGTGGATCAAGGAGGTTCTTCATTGGAGCTTGGGGGATCAATCTCCTCTTGCATGTGGTGGTGTGGTGGTGAACCAAGCTCATCTTCCATCATTGGTAAGTGTTTGTCTTCTAATTTGATGTTTCTTTTGATCTTATACCTTCGTCTTCCTCTCTTTTCTCAACCCTATACCATGGTTCTTCCATGGTGGTCATTTTGGGAGAGAAACTCCTCATCACAAGGGTCATAGACCCTGTTTTGACAACATAGACCCAAGTGTGAACATGATTTCTCCTCTATTTCTCCCTTTCTCTTTTGGTTTGGCCAAGAGCTTCCTTGCTTCTTTCCTTGGGCTAGATTTTACCTTGGTGTCTTCTTCTTCTTGAGGTGCTCTTTTGGCTGAGCGTGGAGCTTTTGGTGAAGCTTCTTCAACCCTTGGATCGTGTTCTTGGAGCTCTTATTCTTGGAGTTTGGAGCTCTTGGTGGTGATCAACTTAAGGCGGGTTATATAACACTAAACCTACTCTATTATTGTACTTCTTTATGATTTTTATGAATGTCTTCCCTCTCTAAATTTCTTCCTTGTCATTCTTGTACTTAGTGGAAGTCTCTAGAGCTTGTTTGGTGGAGTTACCTTGCTTGGTTTGGGAGAAATATGAAACCCTAATCAATGTGTACCCGATTTAGTAGATGATGAGTTATGGGGTATCTTCTCTAAGTTTTGCCCTAGATCTTGCTCCCATGCATGCTATTCATATACCAAGAAGTTGTTTAGATGTTAGGTTTAGTCTTGGTTACCTTGAGCATGGTTTTCCCTTCTTTGGAAGAGGTTCTTTCTTGGTGTTTTCTTGACCTATGCTTTTGGGTGTGGTGATCGGTTGCTTGAGTTTCCCTTCATGGTGACCTTGGTTCTTCCCTTGGTTTCAGTTCTGTTTTGATACCTAGATGGTGCATCTTGGTGTGGTTGTGACACTTACCTCATAGTCGTGACCTTGATAGCTTTGGTTGAGATGCTTCCTTGTGGTTGGGTTTGACCTAGCGGTCTTAGGTCAAGGCTTTTGGTGTTAAGTGGCCTAGTCACCCCTGGTGTTGGTGTCTTATTCCTGCCTCGATTGGGTTGAGACTCGCCCTAGAGTGTAGAATTGCGACCATGGTGGTCTTGGGTCACGACATGGATGGAGGTTGAGAAACCCTTGTGACCGAGATAGGTTTGGTCGTGACATGTTGGGGTCGAGACACCTTTGGTCAAGATGCTTTATGAAACCCTAACCCTAAGTGTTGTGGGCGCATCATGACCTAGAGGGTGGAGGTCATGACGTGTTGGTGGATGGTCGAGACACGTGAGTGTCATGGTCATGACATGGACCATGATGGGTGGTCACGACCTATGTGGTTATGTGGTCAACATAGAATGATGGTAGGTCGATGAGAAGCACATGTGAACACTGAATGATATTCATATATGAATGATACATAAACCATATATAATGCTATTTAGAATGTTATCTAATCAACACTAATGTTTTTTCCTAATCCTTATACACTCCAAGAAGATGGAGGGTGATGGTATGGTTGAACCTAGTCTTATAAACTCTAATCGGCTAAGTGGAAAACCCTAACCCTAATAATGAGCAATGAGACTTGCTTGTTTCTCTACCATGGAATGGTTATGATGTAATGTGGTTATCTCTCTTATTTAAGAAACTTCTAACCATGTAGGTACTATGAGTTTTATAATCATAGCTAGTGTATGCTATGGTGATTAGACATGATACAAGTTATATGAGCCTTCTAGAGCCATGCTAAAACACTTGTGATACATGAAATGATGAGCTTAGGGATTAATATCTCTTAGCATGTGACTTTGGTAGATAACTGACTGGAAAATAGTTGTTCTATAAGTTTTGGTACTACTTCAGCTACTACCAACTGGAGTATGTAGTGAAAGAAAGCTCCAACTTCTCTCTAGCCCCATCCTTAGGAACACCAACCATTTCTCTCCATCGGCGAGCTCTAGTGCATTGATCTCCAACTACTCTCTAGCCCCAACCTCAGGAACACCAACTGTTTTTCTCTTTATCTACAAACTCTGGCGCATTAATCACCCAGAGCATTCTACAACACCATCGAGACAGACTACTGGACTATCTGTGGGATCGTTCAGGTGAGCTAGCCAATTTAGGGTTTGTTTTAGGTGAGCTTCACTAGCTGAATTTTTTCTAGAATGGTGTAGCTACATCTCCTATTTAGAGATTGTACTACCTACCTGGCATCCCTACACCTCCATCTTTCATCTAAGATCCTTCCCCCCCTACAGGGTGCCCTACACCTACATCTTCCAGCTATGATCGCCCCCTATGTGGGGTGCCCCTGACTGATCCCTCACCCTACATGCACGGCCTGATCCCTCACCCTACATGCATGACTTTTACTACCTATAGCGATCACATTCAGTGCCATCTCTCATCCTCTTTTGTGCTTCTAGAATCTATGCTACCCCTTTATTGACCTCAAGCCACCCTTCCCATCTATTTTGCTCAGAAACTTCAATATGAGGATGGGGGTTCCATCTATGCCTCCCTGAGCAACAACAAGAGGATCAAAGGCAAGATCAAAAATCCTACACTCTTCAAACGAGCTTTTCTTTATAAGAAACCATCGACTCCAGCAAGATCAATCAACCTCCCATCATCTTTACCAAACATGGCTACCCGCTTCCCTTTCGTGGACTACAACCTCTCAAACCCTTTGTACCTCACCAGCATCCCCCTCCCAAAAACATGGATCTACCACAAATTTGATATCTCGCCTGACCCCAACACTATCCTTATTGGATGCAAATCTTTCCCAGTCACCATAGAACTCATCGAAAAATCCAACCTTTATATCACCAAAGGTTGGGCAAGTATGATCTCTGATTTGAAGCTTAAATAAGAATGGACCATCTTCATACAACCCTCAACACACAAAACTTTGACAGCTTGGGTTAATGACTTCAACAATGAAAACCCCCAAGAATTATACCCACTTTTCTTCAGCAAGGAAGAGCACATCTCCTCTTCTACCTCAAACTCAGCTGACCAACTCTTTGTGAGAAAAGAGCATCAGCCACCCACCAGATCAAAGTTCTGGCCCATCTCCATATATTCTAGTCTTGATGAGGAAGATACAAAAGACACAGCTACATCATCACACATCAAGAACACGATTGTAACAAGGTATGAGAAATCTTTTCCTTCTGAGAAATATTGGGAAGCTAGTAAACATCCTATTCCTATAAAAGATAATATCATCCTGACTGATCCCCACCAGTTAAATCTAACCTTTCCACCTCTTGTACACCTTCATGTGCTTGGTCTTGCTCAGTAGAGTTTCGAGACAGAGAAGAACTCTCATCCTTGGAAACCAGCCCCGCTGAGGTGACCCTTCAGAGCCCTATGCTGCTCCTTTTGCCATAGCTTGAACCATCATGCTTCAGATGCACCAAAAATTTGATTTTCATAAAATGTCAAGAGAAGGGACACACCTGGCGCTTCTGCAAATCATCCCTTAATCACTTCCCAAAAAATTTTAGACACTTTCCAAGATCTCGTTCAGGTTACGACGCTCCCAAACAGCCTGCAGAACGCTTTTTCAGTAATGACAAATCCTATCAGCTGAACCATCCTAATCTTTCTTTCTTGGCTCAAAACAACTCTTTTGCATGTCTTACAGATCCACTTTTCCCTCCATAAGACCCCCATGCACACGATAAACTCTACTCACATCCTCTTTTAAATCCAACCATAACACCATCTGCTAAACCCACCCCTCATCCTTCTAAACCCAACACCACCCTTGATCTGCTTCTTGCACCTCTGCCTTTGACATGGCACATGTTGCTCAACTTGAGACTGCTATCCCTTTCGATCTCCCTCCCAGTTATATGTGAATCTTGAAGGTCTTCACCACTAGAAGTGTCCTGGCTACCATAGAAAACAATCTGGACAACAACACAGTCGATATCCTGGATGTCACTAGAGCTATAGCCCTACTATTCCCTGAACATACGGTGCTAAAACCCAAAATTCTCTCACCCTCGCAACTTTTATACTATGTTCCCAAAGGCACTAAGATAGACCACCTCTTTGGACACGTCCTTATGATCCCATGTGGGTCTAGTTTCGTTCAAGCCAATCTCTCTAAATGGACATCTGACCAGGGGGCTTTTGAGGCCCTGTCGAGTGGATCGGGATGGGTTGCCATATCAAACCTTCCTCCACACCTTTGGGAAGTGGAGATCTTCAGAGCCATTGCTCACTCTGTGGGAGCTACACTCTAATACATTAGTCTGGATACTCTACACCCCTTGCAGTATATCAAAGCTTTCTGTCTCTTCTCTGTTAAACAAACCACCTCTCTCCCATCATCCCTGAATATCATACTGGGAGAAATGATTTACAATATCAAGCTTTCAATTGAGCACCCCTCTGATATCAAAACCTCTTTCTCAAATCTATTTGTTCATCCACCTTCCTGATATTTTTTGATCAACAACAAAAAACCATACAATTTAATCTGTAAACTAGGTGAAAGGAATCTGGTATGGGAGAGAAAAATAGCCACCAAAAAATCCTCAGCAGACTCAAACAAATCCTTCAGCCTTAAAAGATAAAGAACAACTTCTCCACCAGTTAACCATTCTTTTCCCTCTCCTAAGGACACATACCAACCTTTCCCATTTCTCCCAAAAGAAGATAGATTATCTCTAAATATAGACCCTGATACTATAAAAAAGCTCAAAATTGCAATCATTGATGAGATTAGATCTTTGCAGAGTCCAAAAAAGAAGGGCAAATGAAAGGACACGAACATCATCAAGTCCATCAACTCCATGCAATCCAGCCCCGAAGGGTTGACCAGGAGAAACATCTTTACAACACCGAAAATATGTACTCGTTACTCTCCATCCTCAGATAAAATTTTGGATTTTGGTTTATCTTCATTTATTTCCATAGAAAATTATGATATAGACAATATAGAAGACATAACGTCATGGCTTGACATACATAGTTTCACCAGTTTTGCAAAAAAAAAAATAGGAATACATTTTGAAAAGGAAAACATAGATAACATAGCATTAAACGACATCGAAAAATTCATGCTCTAGACAAACCGAAGGCCATTAGTAGAGACAAACTTGAAGATCAACTTATTGAGCATCTCTTAGCACCCTATTTTTTGTTTACTCTTTTGGGTTTCTCTCTCAACTGAAACTATGAAGATCACATCCTGGAACATTTGTTTTAATGCCCGGGCCCACTGCCCTAGGGCTCTAATAGAGTTTCAGGAATGACGAATCGCTCCACAGACCATTACTAGCCTTAACTGCGTGCTTTTTCCTCACTCACGCGCAAGCCGGGGTCAACTTCCTGACTGGTCACCCATCCTAGTACTACTCCAAGCTGAGCATGCTTAACTATGGAGTTCTTTAGTGATGGTCTTCTGAAAAAATAGGTGTACCTTGGTGATATGGGTAGTCCAACCATTCCTTTTAAGATCATGTTATCTGAGGCTTCAAATCCTGGGATGTTACAATCTCCCTCACTTAGACTCTGGACGTCCTCGTCAAGTTTCAACTATATGGCCTCATAATCTGACCCCATTTCAGTGCAGACCCACAATGGCCCATGGACACCCAGCTCCCGATCACGGAATACTAGTGCAAGGGTGGCTATGTCTACCATGGACAGCCCTTTCCTACATGCCTAGATCGCACGGCTTAAGACTGGCATGCCACATGCCCATGTGGGCCCCACCTACTGGAGGGGTTATGGCTCTGATACCATTTTTAATGCCTGGGCCCACTTCCCTAGGGCTCTAATAGAGTTTTAGGAATGATGACTGGCTCCACAGACCACCACTAGCCTTAACTGCGTGCTTTTTCCTCACTCACGCGCAAGCTGGGGTCAACTTCCCGACTGGTCACCCATCCTAGTACTACTCCAAGCTGAGCACGCTTAACTATGGAGTTCTTTAGTGATGGGCTCTCGGAAAAGGAGGTGTACCTTGGTGATATGGGTAGTCCAATCATTCCTTTTAAGATCATGTTATCTGAGGCTTCAAATCTTGGGACGTTACAATCTCTTAGTCTTCATTTTGTAAAACATGGGCCTACTACCCAAGGCTCCAGTAGAGTTTCATAATTATTATTGATTAATTGTCGAACCTTTGATCTAGTTTATTGGGCTAACGACTCTGATCTCTTGGTCTCCCTTAAGTGGGGGTTACCGGGAGACGGGGTCATTACATTTGGTATCAGAGCATAGGTTCCTCATTTAATCTTTAATAATTATTAAATTTTACAAACTTCGTAGAACCCAAGGGAGTTATTAGAGGATTTTTTGAAAGACAGAGGTGTCTAGAAAAGGATCACATCTAGGGGCTAGCAAGATTTTCCTCCGCACTGCTAGTCGGAATACGAGGACTCCCGGATTAGTGTGACTGTCTGGCCGATGTCTCAGGATTTGACTCGAAATAAGATACCTTTAGGACTCTCTCATCTTGTTCATCCCTTCTCAACTCAAATGTTTTTAAGGACCTTAAGGATTAGGGTTTTCTCTCTTTTCCTCACCATCTTGTGGTATGGGTAAGGTTGATAAGGTCTACGGAATCCTCCACCAAATTAATGAAAAGCATGTAAATAAGATGTCATGGACATAAGCTTAATAGATTAAGTGTAAACTAAAGAATAGATACATGCTTAGGTCATATGACATGAGTTATCATTGCCTCAGGAGAGACCTAAGGCTAGACCTTCTTGTTAGGAGGATGAGTAGAGAGAGTTGGTCATGGAGGCAGAGATCTCCATTAAAGGTAGAGACCTAGCACATCCTTTGAGGATGATGCTAACCCTAACCCTAAGTGGTGGTTATAGAGAGAGATGACATGAGGAGTTAGATGTCCCGATAGACCAGGTGTGTGGACATGCTTTTGAATGCCCATGACGATATGAGCCATGTGAGGTTGGATGATCGAGTGCCTGTGACAACCCAACCCGGGGAAGGGTCGTGCATGTCAGAGTGAAGGATAGCTCCTTCAATGATGAGGTTAGTGAAGAATCTATAGAAACCCGATGGGCTTATGCAATTAGGGCATAGCATGCACCCAGAGTACGTCAGTGGTGTGAGAAGTAGGCTAAAACCCTGGCCAGGAGAGTAGGATGGATAGCTTATGAGATAAGCATAAAGAACTATGGATGATCTTGAGCAAACATAAGTTCGAGCATAGGCTTCACCCATGTAGAGGTATGCTTGTGAGCTTGATCCTTCATGGAGAGAGGACCTCTAGTAGTAAGGCTGGATGTGGAGTTAACTCTAGAGAGAGAAAGCATGACTCAAGCAAGAAGGTTGGAAGCTTAGATTCTGAGACTTGAGGAACAGTGGGGAGTTGAGGATGATGCGACCTAAGTGGATGATAGTGGTTGCCTCGTGCTTGATCTTTAGAGGTTGATGATATCTTGGTGGCCTTTAGAGGAACCAAACCCTAACGAGAGGATGATGCTTCTGGAACCTATATGCCTATTGTATAGACCTACTGAGATGAGACAAAGAGTGCCTTAGACCCTGAGGAGGTTTAAGTAGCAAGTTGTGAGGCCTTGTACCTTATTGGTTGCCCTTGAGGAGGACTCAACTCTAAGGTGTTGCTCGAATAAAAGGATCATGGGAGTACATGACATACCTTGGACATGCTTGATTTGTGGTTAAGAGATTGAGCATTCAGTTGGACACCCAAAGGTGAACCTAGGGTTCCTAGGCCTAAGAGGGGAAGTAGTGTACCTGATGCTCATGATGAGATTTGAGTCTCTATAGTTTCGAGCATGGTACTCCTCATGTGTAGAGGAAAAGGAACCCCCTTAAGTTAAAAGTATGTTTGATGAACCCCTCACAACTAAGTTGTTCTAATGTTGAGGATGAGTACAAGTGTGACCTAGCATGGTTTTGTAGGTGTCTACTTGTGTCTTAGTCGCTTTCTAGGGCTAAGCATGCTCATGTGGATGCAGACCCTAAACATAAGGACATTTGTGACCTTTGTTATCAAGGTGTAGTTTCCTCCCATCCTGGGAGAGGGACCCTTTTATAGGGTGTATGCCAGTTTTGTTGGTTTTGAGGTAACCTAAAGAGGTTTCAGAGGATCTTGAGAAGCTAAGTGAAGAGTACATGATAAGAGAATGAACCTGTAGACTCATAGATAACCATCTCTAGGTGCAAGTGGGTGTGTTACCATGGAGGTAACTGGTATGGGGCCTGACCAAGGTAGGCAGGTTGCCATGACCCCTGTGAAAGGATGAAAGACAGCCCAAGAATACAGAGAGAGATGATGAAGGCTTGGGTAAGGTTCTATGTCAGACATGTATTATAATGGAATCCTAAGTCTATCCTAGGGTTAGGTGGGGATAAGACTGATGGAAGTGGGAGTTGCCTAATTCCCTAGTTGCACATGACCATAGGATCAGGAGGTAACAACTATCATTGTCTAAGGGCCATGGGTTAGGAGATTGATCACCCTCATGAACTCATGGGACCCAAAGGGCATATGAGTAGGGCACTCTCTAGATGCATAAGGGAAGAGGGATGACCCCAAAAGTGCTGGCACCCTACAGATCTAGAGGAGATGACCAAGGATTGTTTGTAAACCCCAGTAGGTTCGAGACTAGTTTTCCATGGAAGTAATTTTTGATATCATGATGTTTGTGATGTAGAGACATAAGTTGCATGTTTCAACTTAGATTTGAAGGTGTACTGGAAAGGTGGGATGTACCATCTCTACTCTTGGAACATGAAGAACTTTGTGTTTGGACGGCCGCCAAATGCTTATTTCCTCTTGTTATGGGAGTGAGAGATAGGACAGTACGCATGCCTTACACCAAGGATAAAGATGATGAGAGTTGGAACGTTGCTATGAGGTATGAGGAGAGAGATGATAACATACCCTTACGGAGTGAACGATATGTACAAACGATAAGAGTATTAAGGTAATCATCTTATGAGAATGTTTTATCATGAGCTATGTGGAATTGCAAGTGATACAAGGTTGAGGTTGATAACCAATAGGATGAGCTCGGAGTGTTTTAATGAAGATAGACTTAGAGTTTGAGCTGAGTGAAGAAGTATGTCTTCAACATTACCTTATACCTGAGGATGTGAAGTGGTAATGGATGCTCTGGTTGAGATATAGATGCCTAGCTTGGCTAGAGATTAGAAGAGGTTGTTAGGCTAACCCTAAGTTTGGAAAGAAGATAGGTTTGGCTAACCCTCAGATGCAACGATACCGGTTGATCAAGTTAGGAGTTGTTTGGCTAGCCTAGGCTTCAGTGCAATGAAAGGATGGTGGTAGAACCTCAGATACACTTCTTTGGATAGGAAGGTAATAAAACCCTGATGAGAGTGGTTTAGGGATTCTGAGGAATCGATCTTGAGGAATCATGACATACAGGAGATCATGGTTTTAAGATCACCATACACCACGATACTACAAAGATAATAAGTGATGGTAGCACTTTGGATGCTTAATATGAAGTTGCATGTGGTATGTTGCCATGCAAGCCAGGAGGTGAAGGATGAACACCAGTAACCCAGTGCTTTGACATAGAGGATAAAGAGTCCCCGAGAGGGAATGGGAGTTCACCACTATGGATGTTGTGGTAAGTCTCCCCTTGACCAAGGAAGGTCAAGATACAATGTGGGTTATGGTAGATCGCTTTACCTAGATGACAAGAGAAAGAAAGAGTATTGTCAAGGGACAGATCGGGTTGAACTACTTATAAGATAGAGAGATGGTTTAACTACACCATGATGTGAGTTCAAAGGTTCTTGAGTAGGACCTAAAAGTTCACTTTCATAAGGTGGAAGTAGATACATGAAGAACTCGATGTTAGTACAGTTTATCACCCCTAGCTAATGGTTAGTATGATCCAGACTAGAGGGTCAAATGAGAGCATGAGTGCTCATTCAGGGTGATACATGGAGACAGTTCTTGTCTTTCGTAAGATGTAATGATAACCACCATAGCCAGTATCAGGATGTAAAGAGGATCTGCAAGGGAGGTTGTGTCGGTCACCACTTCATTAATATGATGTTGGTGAAGGGCCTTGTGAAGGTCAGAAAAGAACCACAGTGAGTGCAGATGAAGTCGCTTTGATCGTGCATTGGCTGAGAGAGCCCAGGGGTGACATGAGTTGTGAGCTGATGCAAAGCATGACTAACATGTAGTTCACAGTGGGAGAGCATGTGATGTGAAAATCCGACCCCTCTAAGCTACAGCTGAGAAAGTTGAGTCCCCGATATATGGGTCTATTTGAGATGGATTGGTGGAAATGGTTGTGTTTAGCCTTACCCATTGGGATAACATGATGTATAATGTATTCCATGAGTCCGATCTAGAGCACTATGTGAGGTACCCAAGCCATGTGTTGAGCCCTGAACCTATTCAGCTTTTGAGAGGCTGAAATGTCCTGAGTCACCTATGAGGGTACGATATACCGAGGTAAGAAAGAACTCAGAATGAAATAATATGAGATGATAGAGGTTCTTTGTAAATGCCATGGATAGAGAAAAGCCACATAGGGGTCAATGATGGACATGGAAAAGTCTTATCCTGAATTGTTTGTTTGCTTGATGGAATTATGAGGACAAAATTCCTATAAGAGGGGAAGGATGTTACAACCCCAATTTTTTGGGTTCTTTTGGTGAGAAATGTAATTTCTCTTATTAAAGATATTTGAACCAATAATGTTATAATTTGCTTTGAATAAATGGATTTCGTTTACAATAGCCTTGTTGATTGTTTTGTGGGCTTGATTGGCTATTGGGCCCAACAACAAGGAAATTCGATTAGTAAATGAATAATTGAGAATTAGAGAAAAAGAAAGATGTGGAAACCTATATAAGGCAAAATAATATAATCCAAAGTTGGATTTCGTGCCTCTTGGGTTCCTTGGGTTCCAAGGAGTCCAAAGCTGCAAAGATAATGCAATAAGAAAAGAAAAGATAAATTAAGTATTTCTTTATTAAGAAAGAAATTGAAAACAATGACAAATGTGGGAAATAAGTGGAAAGAGGTATAATTGAGTTGTCCTTGGTGGAATTTCATATCCCAAGGATTCCTAATGTTAAAAGGAATACCAATGAGGAAAATAAAAGAGATATTTTAATGAAGAAATAAAAAGATAAGGAGAATATGTGAAATATACATAGATAAGAGAATAAAGGCAAGTAAATATTCTCCAATATGGGAATTCGTGCCTTTAGGTTTTATTTAGGTCCAAGGGACCCAAAATAACAAGATAATAGCAAAGGGAAAAGAAATACCAATTAATTTTGGATTAATGAAAGGATGACTTAGGATGGAAGGAAACCTTCTCATCCATTGGAATTTGTTTCCCAAAATTTGTAAATAGCTAGATAATATCAAGATGAAATTTCCCTTAAAATTTTAGATAAAAAGGAGATATGGTTTAGGAGATATGAATTTCTCAAAATAAAGCATTAATTTGGCAAATAGAAAAAGGTATTTCCTTTTGTTTGATCGTGTGCCACAAAGGTCGTTGGATCTTGATCCAATACATGGCGCTCATCATCTAAGTCCCACAGGGACTGGGACTCTGCACTTTATAGAGGGACTTTCCCTCTCAGATTTCTCGTGAACCAGGGAGTGTGCAAATCCGTGGTTGCTTCCTTTGGACTCAGGAGAGGAAACTGCAGAGGTTCATCCCTACTTTGTCTAGGTTTGGCCGCCAATTGGGAAAGTTCCCAATTCTCGCAACTCTACCTATGACCCTATATATAGGGGTGGGTGAAGGGGATATCAGCACTCCTTTTTTCTAGCCCAAATGTTGTGGTGGAACACAAGGATTGTTCCCATTCTTTCAATTTCTGCTTTGACCCTAACATGTACCCTCGACGCCTCAGCGAACCTCGCCGGAGTCCGGGGAGTAGGGAGCGGTCTTGGCGAGTCATGGGCAAGCAATTGAGGCCTTTGGTAGGTTCGACGGAGGAGGACGAAACCTCCTGACCCCTTGGTGTGCTCGTCGGTCACCTAGATCGAGAAGTCAACTACGGAGTTGACCCTCACAGCTACAGCGCGGACGCGAGGTTGAAGAAGCGGGAGTTTGCGCGAATTTACCAAGGTACCCTTCGTCCCCTTCTACCGTGTTAGGGCCATTTTGGTCTTTCACATGCTTTTAATCACTAGAATAGGCACGCGCGTCCCTGGTCGTTGGATCCTGAGCGGATCAACGGACCATCGATCTAACGATCCATTTTTTTCTGAAATTAGCAACTAAAGCACCTATTTTGAAAAGGAAAATGCAAGAATTAGGGTTTTAAGCCTAATATTGTGATTAATACCCTTAGAAACCCTAAATAAGGGGAAAAAGGAAAGAAGAAAGGTTAATCCGAAATTAGGGTTTTGTGGTCCAAACCTAATCTTAGGATCTTAATGGAAAATAAGATGAGATAATTAGCGTTTGGTGGATATTTTGATGAAAGTAGAGTAAAAGTGGTAAAAAGAAAGTGAAACCCTAATTATGGCCAAGACCCTAAAAAGGGCTAGTAACCATAGGGCACGATTAGGCTTATTAGACTTGGATACCATGATCCATGATAGAGAATATTGGATGTATATTTTAGGTCTGAATTGTGTGCTTGCTTCTGGATTACTTGCTTGTTTGGATTATTCCTTCACCTGAGTCTACTTGATAGGTATGTGGTTAATTACGATTAATCGTATTAGTTTTCCTGAAGGTTTCCCGGATGGTTAATCACATTGAATGAAACTAAATAGTTTGGATGTTCATACTACAATTATAAAGTCACTATGGTTATCACAAGTATAAATACATGTGTATTATCACACCTACATGCCACCCTGATGGACGATGCAAGGTCAGGCCCAGGAGGGTAGACCAATGGGCACCATGAGAGGTGACACCAGACACCAAGCTCGAGAATGAGAAGGTGGTCTATGTTGCATTACTATAGGGCACCATGAGAGGTGACCCCCAGGCACCAAGCTTGGGATTGAGAAGGTGGCCTTAAGTCAAAGGCATAAGAGAAACCCTAGAGGGGTATTCCAGGGTTAGGGCAAAAGCGGTGGAGAATGACACATTGAAAATGTAAATTAGTTTGCTAAATTACCCTAATTGTGATAATTAAATTGTTAGCCATATTTGTGGAATTTTGGTTGTTCCCACATACCAGCATATTCATGTATGCTGACTGACATTTTATTTGTCGGTGTTTTAGGTATAACCCTGAAAAGCACAAATAGTAAAGCGACACATTGTGAAAATAAGAAATAAAGTGCAGGAGGATTAGATAGAATAATTCAAGTTGTGGATAGATAGATTTCCAAAGTTTTTAAAAGGTATGCAAAGTTTTATTTTACTACCAGATTTTAGTTTAGTTAGTAGAATTTCATAATTATTATTGATTAATTGTTGAACCTTTGATCCGGTTTATTGGGCTAATGGATATGATCTCTTAGTCTCCCTTAAGTGGGGGTTATCGGGAGACGGGGTCATTACATTTGTGGTGCGGCCAACACACGTAGAAGAAAAGAGGTCAGAAACCACATCTACAAAAACAATATAGACATTATCACCATTCAAGAAATCAAAACCACACTTTCTCTTTTTGCGTTAAAATCAATAGGAGGCAACAAGATTACAGAATGGTTTCAAATCCCACCAAATGGTTTCAAAGGGGGACTCCTAGTGGGATATAACAAGAACACTTTCACTCTCTCTCACTGGGATCTCAACACCTTCTTCATCTCTCTCTCTCTAACAAATTTGTCCGATCACTTCAGCTGGACCTTCACTGGAGTATATGGTGAGCCTGGGTATAACAAATCGACTTTTCTCTTGGAACTCTCAGCAATCATGCTAGTCAATAGCCAAAAACCTTGACTCCTTGGAGGGGACTTCAACCTCATTACTAGAGCTACTAACCTCATTAGTCTTATCACCAGTAGACAAAATCCTCGTACACCTCCTTACTGAACACAAAATGATTGACATTCCTCCATCTAATGTTGGCTTTATGTGGACTAGAAATAATACTAGAGCCAGATTGGATCACTTCATCTGCCCCTCTTGGGAAGAACATTTCCCTCTAGCATCTGTCCATATTTCCCATCGGCCTATCTCTGACCACTTTCCCATAATCATTGACACCCATAGAGATGTTTGGGGGGGAATCCTTTCGATTCAAAAACTACTGGCTCACATACCCCCACTTTGTTAAACATTGTGAGAACAATTGGATCTTGGTTGATCACAGAACTAGGAATCTGGGGTACCACATACATAGAAACACCAAACTCATTAAACACAACATCATAGATTGGAAACACATACCACTCCAAAACCTAGACAACACTCTAAAAGATCTTGAGCAACAACATCTCTTTGTCGATAGCGACCCCTCAGCCGATCCAGCTC
The DNA here is from genome assembly GCA_963693085.1 of Alisma plantago-aquatica. Lineage (NCBI taxonomy): Eukaryota > Viridiplantae > Streptophyta > Magnoliopsida > Alismatales > Alismataceae > Alisma > Alisma plantago-aquatica. The sequence goes on along the minus strand of OY856411.1, from coordinate 1,232,545,258 downwards.
TTATTCTCACTATCAAGTCAGATATTGACCATATTAAAAATTTCCTGGACATCAAGTGGAGACAGAGATCCAAAGTTACTTGGGCTACGGAAGGTGACAAAACACTAAATTCTTCCATAAAGTTTGCAACAATAACCATAGGAGAAATGTCATTGTCTTCTTAAACATACAGGGTGTCATCACCACAAACAAACATTTGATCATTTCTCACATTGTTGAACATTTTAGGAAGATATTTAACACCAACCACAATCCTACTTTCCTAAACTCCATAAACTGGCAGATGATTTGCCTGATTAAGATTGAATCTCCTTCAAACTTAATCAAATCGTTCTGTTCTGAAGAACTTGACTCTACGATCAAGTCCCATGGGAAAAACAAATCACCAAGGTCGGATAAGCTAAATGTGGAATTCTACCTGGTAAACTGGAACCATTACAAGAAATATTTCTTGGCTTTTCTTCAAGAAATCCACAAGCACAACAATGCTCACAATATCCTCAAACATCTTAACAAAACCTTCATTGCACTTATAAAAAAAACTGAACAACCTAAGCTTATATTGTAATTATGACCCATCAGTCTCATTAATACATCTTACAAAATCATTGCAAAAATGTTATGACTCACTCCATGATTAACTAATAAATACCTCGAATTACGTAAAACACCTCAATTAGTGTTGAGTATCAAATTAAACATCATGGTTAATCAGGATAAGCTAACTGGTGAATCAATAGTTGAGATTTAATCATCTGAGGTAATTAATGATGATAACAATGTTGATTATTAAGTTCATTAAGTTGAAGTAAGTACACAAGTTGCAATTAGAGCTTTGATCCAGTGAAATAGTCCATTTAGCATGTTTTCTCGCTTTAAGGTTGTAGAGATTTCCATACTTGAAACATTGCAAAAAGAATCAGTCGATTTGGACTCTCGAGGCGAAAGTTATAACACTTTTGTTTTCCTTGGATCTAATATGCAATTTTCCCAAAATTATTTATTCACCCCTTTAGAGGGTCGGCTACTTTATTTCCCTTCCCACTTATCATTTCCTCTTCCCGATCAATAAAACAGAAACAGCCGCAAAGCGGCGTTGAGCAGGTCCATCGACCGTGGAGCAACCTGTAGCTAGGGCGACCGATTTTGGCCCCTTAGCCTCCGTTTAGCTGTGCCCAACCCTCCTTGCCGTCTTCTTCTTGTTCCCTTCCTCTATCTCGGCCCAGTGGCAGTGCCAGACCAGCGAGGGTGCTGGCCGCCCAAGCTGCAGGAGCAGCAGCTGGTCGACCGACCAAAGAAAGGGGGAAAGGGGCGGGCGTCCTTGGTTCTTTAGCTTCGGCCAGCAACGTTGTCACCTTCCCTTTCCTTACTCCACCATTTCTCTTCCCCTACCCTACCCTAGCGGCTCCTCCAACCTGCAGCTCGCCCTAGCCATGGGCGGTCGGCCTGCAACCAGCAGCTATGCGGGCAGCAGCTAGGCACCCTTGGGAGCAGCTAGCAACAAGGCGAAGGTGCCTTTGACCTCGGCCTGGAGGTCCCAACTGGAATCCGCAGCCATAGCTACATCTAGCGCCAAGAACGGACACCATCTTCAACCTGTGCGTGAAGGGGCTGCTGTTTGCAGCAGCATGATCGACTAGGAACAACCTGGGCGTAAGAGGCATTAAGGATAGGTAATTCTGACTTCGACTTAAGGTCCAAATCATGAATTCGTAGTCTTAGCTTAAGACTTAGCTTTTGATCGAGCTATCCTTAGATTTTCATTTGGATTAAGATACTAGTTACTGTTCTATTGCAGTGTCAGCTTTCCGATCGGCTGAATTTGGTATGATTCGGCCGAGTTTCCTTTATAAGGAAATTAAGCAGGGATTTGATCGGCCGAGTTGCCTAGAGTGGATCGGCCGAGTTGTCAGCCGATCGGCCGAGTTCCCAGTTTGGTCGGCCGAGTTCCAGAACAGTGAGTAGTAGTTCATTTAGAAATCATTATTTAACTCAATTTAAATGCTTAATTACTTCTGTATCAGTTAGTATAACTTTTAAACAGCGTAGTACATACAATAGAGTATGTTAGTTTCATTGGAACTTGAAATACCTAATATGCTTAGTGAAAATGATGAAATTTCCTGTATTATACTTGCAATGTATTTGCTAATTTAAAAATAGATGTTTAGCATCGAAAGTGAATAAATGAGATTGAATCATGTTTAATGATGATAAAGGATATATATTTGCTTCATGTGATATTTAGATTGTGCAATATGCATGAAATGTGATATTCCTGTTTAATGTTTATTTGTTAATCGGTTAATAGACCTAGGTGCCCTAACACCGTAGAACCCCTTAGACAGGTCTGCAACTTTGGGGTGAAACTCGTGTTGCAACATCATCTGTGCTTGTGTCACGGACAAACGAGGAAAGAGAGGCAGTGTCCAACAACAATCGTGCTTGTGTCACGATGGCACTGCAATAACAAAAGAAAACACGGTTATCTAACACCATTCGTGCTTGTGTCACGAAGGTAACCCTGTGACTCTCCTCCGGTGTACTCAGGTTAAAGGAGAAGTCGGGAGCACACGTGGTTGTGCAGCACACGTGGTTGTGCATTGAGGCCGTAGAGCCTGGGTCCTGTGCAGACCAGGACGAGTAGTCAGACTTAGCACTTCCTGGGTGTGTCGCTAAGTCTTGTACGGTGGGACCGTAGCATGAACTTGCTGCGGATCTTTATATGCAGAGTACACTGCATATATTTAGGGCATAATAATAAAATGAATAAATAATCATGTAGGTTCACAGTAAATTTATATAACTGTTATTTACCTGAATTACCTGTTGATGCTTAGCAATGTGATTATAATATGTATATTTGCTATATCAAAAGAACTGCCCTGTTTGAACTGCTTATATGTTTATTTTATATTTATAAACCTGATGAGTTGTTTAGTGATAGCTAAGTGAAATGCTATTCACTGAGCGAGTAGGCTAATATTTTCAGGTTATCATCAGCAGCAGGAAATCTGAAGGATCGTTTCATCCTAACGCTTAATCTGTAGAAGGAATATGTAGTTAGTAGTTAGAGGTCTCTTAGTCCTTTCCCCTCGATCTTTGGGACAAGGTGTGAGTGAGAGAGTGAATGTGTATAAAGATGTAAATTATCTGTTATGCTTTATTTTATGTCGGACAATGTAATATGTTGTAGACTCTGTTTATATTGCTAGTCAATTTAATAAAGATGCTTCCGCGGTTTGTTTGGTTTCATTTTACAGCATAAATCGGATTTTCCTGTTAATGTCTTTAATATATTTTAAATAGTGAAGAGTGGTTGGTTTAAGTGTAAATCCCACCTGTCGTGCCCTAATCTCGTGGTTTGTGATAAATGCGAGATTGGGGTGTGACAAAAACCCTGGCTAATAGATTGAAGCCCTGCATTAACAACATCATACCTCTAAATCAGAATGCCTTTCTTAAGGAAAGAAATATCCAAGATGCCTACCTTATGGTAAATGAGACGATACATCTGTGCCACACAAATAAAACCCCTCTGATTGTTATCAAGCTTGATTTTGAAAAAGCCTTTGACTACATCAACTGGAAATGTCTCATTAAAACCCTGGCAGACTATGGCTTTCCAGAATCCTGGATAGACTGGATACATGCTTGCATTTCCACAAACCATTTTTCCACAATCATCAATGGCTCACCTTTAGATACTTTAAAAATACAATGGTCAAATAATTTCCTCAACCTCACTGGTCACCTCACACTACTAAATAGTGTCATCACTCCCATCACAACACACTACCTCAACTGCATTCCCCTACCTACCAAAACAAAAAATATAATTGACAAAATTAGAAGAAGTTTCCTTTGGAATAATCACAATCCTCCACATTCTAAAGGAAAACATACCCACCTTGTAAACTGGAATACCATCACAGCTCCTACTGGCTATGGAGGATGGGGAATCATCGACTTAGAAACTGATGCTCTTTTCCTAGTGGTCAAAATCATCAACATACTGGCAAACAACAAAAACAAGATATGGAGAAACCTGATCCAGCAAAAATATTACAAAAAAATCCCACCATGGGAAAAAACTTTTAAACGCACAACCTCACCTCTCTGGAAATATATCAATAGACACATCTTCCTAATCAGAAATATCATTCATACCCCTCCACACGCCCACTGCAACACAAATTTCTGGAAGGATCCTTAGTTCCATCAAATTACCATAAAAAACCTACACCCACAATTAACTATTCCAAAAAAAATATCATATATTTCAACAGCCAAAGCCCTCAACCTCCTAACCAACAACAAAACAAATGCACTCAAGTGACTGCTTCACACATACCTAGACAATTCGAAAATTAACAACCTCATCCATGAGTTGGAATACAACACAAATAACAAGATCTCCTGGAGATGGGGTGCGGAATACACCCCCCAAGGCAGCATACACCTTTCTCACCTATAGAGGCATCACCCCAAATTACTCCCTCATTTGGAAAAACAAATGGTCTCAGAAGCACAAAATATTTTTCTGGCTCCTACAAAACAATAAACTCCACACCGACCAAAACATCACCAAGAGAGGATTCTTTGGGCCTACCGGATGCTATCTCTGCCTAGCAGAATTGGAAACAACATAACATATTTTCAAAATTTGTTCTTTTTCTAAACTCATCATCAAAATCTTTTTTGACATAAGATCTGATAATAAAAATTTTATCTCTATACCTTTTTCTATCAAACCTCTTCATAGAGTAGTACATTTCTTCCCTGAAGATATCATAATCACCATTTTATGGCACATTTGGATAGAAAGAAACCACAGAAAATTCAATAACTCCATAAATCCTTTACATATCATCTTCTTAAAGATAACATCAGATCCTTCTATCCAACATGCTTGCAGGACAGACATCGACATCATCAAGGATGACTCCAGTAGAAGGTAGCCCGAAAAACAACACAACAGTAGGTGATGTCTTCTACACTTTGGAGGAGATCTTAGAGGAAGAATCAGACTTCTGATCGTATGCTTTTGTAGGCCCAGTAGACCTAGTTCTTTTTCGCTCTTCATTTTCATCATTTAGAGGCTTGTTATAGGGGTGCCTCCCCCTTGAACTATTTCCATCTTAGTTTTTATTTCATCCTATCCTTAGTTTCTATTTGTACCAAACTAAATACCTCGCAGGTGCTAGCCTACCTATTTGTAAGTTTGTTTTTTTCTTAGAAATGCATGACCTTTTACTCCAAAAAAATGTGACTTTGGTATTGATAATGTGGTGAATGACAATAATACAAGTAGTATGTGGTGATAGTGTGACAAGTTCACACCCTATATGTTATATCTTCTGGAAGTGTAAGGAGTGTGGGATCACCCCCTTAATAAAATTTTGAAGAATTGACATCCATTCCAAACACACTCAAAGGTATGTTTGAATAGGTATAAATTTTCCAAATTTATTATAATGGTATGCAAAAGACCAAAGTGTAGCAGCGGAATGACTATATTCAATTTTCACAAAATATTACAAAAGTACATCAAAATCTCCCATAAGGGTTTACATGTATGATACAACTTAAGGATCTAAGTAGAGTAAAATCTAAACCATAACAACTTTGTCTCCAATCTTTAACTCCTTAAGCTAGTACAAAACTTCATGCCTTATCATCCAAGCCCTTCACCTATGGTTGGAAGCATACCCCAGCAAGAAGAGAAAATATATGACATCAGCAAAGGCTGGTATGTGCACACTAATAGAAAATTGAGCAATATGTGGAATAAAGGACAACAAATATAAAAGGCTTCCCATATAAAGGATAAGGACCACCCAAATGGGTATCAAGAGAAAATGAATTGAAATCATATGATAATAAAAGAATACTTGCCATTAATCAAACATAAAGATTGTGCCAAACAAGCACATGTAAAGAATTAGGGCACACACCCCATATCATCAACCTGCATGCATGTGAGATAAACATAGCCCTAGAACAATATAAAAACAAAGGCGGCCAAGTCTCATAAACTTGAAACCTGATAGAGAAAGGAATATTGCCAATATCCCAAATATACAAAATGTGGGCCAAGAATTACACATCTTGCCCTGGGTATGAGGTTCCTTTCCATCTCAAAAGAGCAGGAAATATCACATCTGCTTGGCAGAAAATAACACATCTACCATAAAAACCAATGCAATTACACTACTCTAGTACTACTGAATCACATATCATGTCAAATGTAGAGGCAAGTAGAAAGTATAGTCAGAATATATAAACTAGTCACCACATAAGTGACCAACATATACATCCACCTCATAAGTGGGCAAAAGACATCACATGTCATATTTTAGAGTTACATCATGAACAAAGCATAAGATAAGAGTTCAAAAGAATATCCATGATCACATGATCAATATCAAATAAGGTAGTTCACATGAACCATGATTTTCAAAAGAAAAGACATTGTGTATAGGCTAATGTCCATAGGACAAAGAGAATGAATAAGCATAGGTGAATTGCTCAACATAGAAGAATAGAGGATACATCATACCTCAACTTCAGAGTATAAATAGTCCAAGTCAATATTAGGCCTCCAAAGAACCTCTAGGGAAGGTGTACAGGTCCAATAAGTAAGGTTCCCAAGCTTAGAGAGGTTGGTTTCTCCAACAAAGCTCCTATCTTGAGCAAGAAGCACCTTCTCCACTTTAGAGGTGAAAAACCCTAACAAAAGAACATGGATATGAGGTGTTTAAGGGCTCTAGGTGGGGCTTCACCATGAAATACCAGGTTTACAACCTAGAGGAAGGTGGAAGGAAGACTAACAACATGAAAATAGGGAAGGAAAGGAGGATACTTACTAGTTTTGGTCAAAATCACCAAGGAGGAGCTTAAGAAATCCTATATAGAGAAATTTGGAACCCTAGGAGCCTTCTTCACTAAGGTAGGCACCTCCTTTAACCTTGGTACATAGCCTTCATGGAAAAAAAAGTAGGAGTTATGCTCTAAGCTAGAGGAAAGAAAGAAGAGCAAGAGTTTTCGAATTTGGAGTTGGGAAGGAGTAGATATGGCTATATAAAGAAAGAGGTCAAGTATGAGGTGTCTATGAGACTTTCCATGTGTCATGTATAAGGGTGTCCATGGACATGCAATCCTTTATGGATAAGGAAGAATTCAAGCAAAAGGTGTCAAGTTACTATCCATGTGTCCAATGCTAAGGGTGCCTATGGACATGCAAACCTTTATGGATAAGGAAGAAGTCAGGCATGAGGTGTCCATGGAGCTTTCCATGTGTCCTTGGCCTAATGATTTCATGGTCATGCAAGAGGACAGCTCATAGAGGCTTCTTGAATATAAAATTTTGGTTTATGGACACTTATAGGCCATCCCAACCGACCTCTAATCAAAGAAATAACCCCATTGGTTGATAGCTTTTAAAGATAAGCTCATTTATAAAGAGAGTAATCCCTAAAATGCCTTTGGAAAGAAACACCTTCAAACCAAGGTGCAATGCCCTATGGTTCAAAAACTAGAGAATGGTAAGGAAATATATAAGGATTATAATGCAAGTGACAATTTGCAAAGAAAACCTCCCAATTGGGTAAATTGTAGAAAAGTCCAGAATGTACCTAAAATTGCATAACTTGCACAAACAACATCCAAATTGGGCCAAACTTCATCCACATGTTATCTTTGATGTGTTGAATATTAATTTTCCATTATTTCCATATTTTTAATTTATATAAACACATTATTCATTACTTATGCCTTCTACTCATTTTCTCTCTCCTAAACTTATCCTAATATTTCAAGGTGGTTCAAATTAAATGAAATTTGACATGAAGGTTAATTTTGATATGTAGATTTATAATTTGAAGTTTGTTTCCACTTTTGAGACTTCTTTTTATGAGATATATCATATGGCCCATTAACGGCCCATTATCTAAATTATTCATCCAATTAAGTTTCTTATCTTCATATTACCACCAAAATGAGTTATGTGGCATATTTTATGTATCCATTATAAACCTAAGATTAATGTTAGAATGTTAGGTTATATTAAGGTGATATATACATGCATTAGCTCATTGGGTTTATACTAAACATCTATTTAGGTCCAACCTTCAACCTTGTTTGGCTAAGTCCAAAATGTCAACTTCCAGGGTAGGGTCCGAGATCTAGTATGTTATAGGAAGTGTGTTATGCCCTTATCTTTGTAGAGTTTGTTATGAATTTATACATTGTAACTTGATTGATTCTAAAAGACATCTAATTGTCTTAATTAATCATGTGGAACCTAATCATGTAGTTTTGCCATGTGCCATAGATCCATCTCAGTGTCAGCATTTGCTGGATGGTGAAATGGGCTTTTCTTAGTGAAAGCTTAGAGTCATATACTATTGAGTATATCCATTCACATGATTGGCCACAGGCCATACCCTGTATGAGTATGGGTGCGGGCCGTAGCTTAGAGATATGTTGCTTATGAGGTTTCACATGAATGGATGCGGGTCGTAGCTTAGAGATATGTTGCTTATGAGGTTTCACATGAATGGATGCGGGCCATACCCTGGCAGGAGTGTGGCTAAGGGTCATAGATCAGTTTCACTAGCGTTGTGACCTGTATCAAGGTGGGCTAGGACTTTTACTGATTGACTATATGTCATAGGCTATAGTTGACTGATATGTCTCTGTTGTTGACTTGTGTAATGACCATGAGGTTTGGTGAGGTCATGGTTCTGACTCTTCTATAGACCTTGTATGGCACCATTTTCAACTTAGTAGTGGTCGGTTGGATTTTGGTGGTACGACTCAAATCCATAGGGCATAATAAAATATGTAATCAGCCATGTAGTATACTTTCTTATGATCAAATACGAAAATATTGGATGAGGCCTTGCTTGCTTTTGTACAATATAGTTGGTAGTAAACATACATGTTCTTCATATTCCTTTTATGATGATAAGATGTTTACAACGCAATTGCAATTGCTTATCTTGTTTATTAATGATTGTCTGCTTATTGTAATGGTAGCTTTAATTTTATCTTCTATTACCTTATCTATGTTGATAATAGTGTTAATGAAGAGTTATATCTCCCGCTTTTGTGTTAACCCCTATTTATTGTGTGGTTACCTTTATCATATTATTTCTTTAAAATGTTTTTTCCTTTGGATTTGATCCTTAATTATATGATGACAAGATTTGTCTGCTTGTGGGTAGGATCGTTGTACGTTTGGTAAAGGTAAAACTTAGGGATTTCATTCCTAGGAATTTTTTTGTGCGGTTAAATCATGCATCACCCGCATCCTCCTCATATCCCTTTCTTTTTTCTTGTGACCTAGGCCCCTTGTCATACGTTGTAACACCCCTGACCTGGGTTATGTATTAACCCTATGTGTTTTGATTAATAAAGTTGATTAAATACTTGCCTTTATCTTTTGGAATCTAATTAAGGCTTTTGAGGAACTTATATTTCAATTTCAGTCCTTTTTAAATAATGTTGAAACATTGTTTTGTTAACTTTGGACTAAAGTGCAAATTACCCAAGTAGAGGTGTTAACTTGAAAATTGCACATGTTAAGATGTTCCTCTAATGTTGAGACATTATAGGAATGAATATGATGTAGTGGTATGGATTCCACAAGCTTGGACATTAAGATAAAGCTTGTAGAGCAAATCTTGTGTATTAAAACCTAGTTTTGGTGTAATGTGCAATTTACCAAAAACATAGGGTCCAATATGCAAAATATCACCTCTTGAGGGTCTCTCATATTTCTTGGCATCAAGTAGAGAAAATAAAATGAGAGGGGCACCTCATTTGAATGATCATGGAAGAGAGAGAATTTTGATATTGAAATAAGTAAGATTTAAGCACAAATGGCTCTTTTATACATTTTAATGTAACAAGAAATATAATAATTATGGAGCCCTTCAACCAAAAGTTAGAGGAGGTGTTTGCAATAGTTTAGACAAGCTTGTGCCATGCTTGGGAACCAACAAGATCTTGGTTGAAGTGGAAGTTATTCACAATAATAATAATATATAAGCAATATCCAATAAAAGGGTGGATATTAATATACATCTCTTTAAGACGATTAACTCCTTTTCCTTAAAACCGTGGATAATGGAAAAGTTTTGCAAGATAGTAGAAGGTGGCCACGTATCCAAGAAGTGGAGGAGATCTTGGTGGATATAATTGGGAGATAAAAAGGAAATAATCCTTTTTTCTTTTTCCTTGAAAAAAACCCATATATATATATATATATATATATATATATATATATATAGGTATCTTTTCCAATGACACAAAGGATCGTTTCCCTTAGTTCTTTTCTTCTTCACCTTGCTTTGACCGAACAAGGAGGAGCTCTGGAGCAGAGGGAGGATGACCAAACCTATTGGTAAGTTTGGATCATCATCGAACTCGAATTCATGATGGAAACCATAAAACAAGCTCGGATTATTGGTTTTCTTCACACGATTTCCTCTTCTAGCCATCTTGTTCATCCAAAAAGTGAAGAAAGAACTTTGGACAACTGTTGGAGCTCAAACCACCATTAAAGCTACGGATCTTGGAGCTCTGGATCAGTCCTAGAGGCGGGTTTTATAACTCTAACCCTTAAGCTTTGCTAATGCATCCTTCTCTCCTAAAATCGTTGGCTAATTCTTCTTCTTTTACTACTCTTGTGTTCTTGCTATCAATTCTGTGAAGATCAGCCCCTGTTCTTGGTTGAACAGAGGTAGACAAAGGTGGCATTAATTTTTATGTTTATACAAGAAATTTACTTTAGCAAATGGTCTCCACATCTTGCTCAAACGGTTTACCAAACCGTTTGGAGCAAACGGTTTCAAACCGTTTGATTGCAAATGGTTTCAACTAAACCACATAGAAGCAAATGTTCCAAGACCATTTGGAGGCGTTGACCATATGGAGGTCTGTTGAAAAACATTTAGATCAAAAATCTATAAATATTCATCAACTAATTTTAATTGGTTCATCAATCAAAGGTCCATCAACCATCTAAACCCTAATCGGGTTAATTGATGTTTTTGATAATTGATAATGTTGAAGTTTGGGTTGAGTGACCCAAACAGTTTCAAAACCATTTGGGGATCACCCAAACGGTCTTAAGACCGTTTGGTGATCACTCAAGACCATTTGGTGACCTAGGGTTAAGAAGGGTTGAGCAATTGAAGATCCAATGATCCTAAGTTGAGATACAATCAATTGTTGATATGGTGACCAATCCAATGGACCAAACCCTAATTGGTTGATTTGGTTTTTGGTGTTGACTTGGAAAAACGGTCTCAAGACTGTTTGGAGGTCATCCAAATGATCCCAATACCGTTTGAGGTCAGGTCATAATCAAATTGGATGATGGTTCAATGGTTTCAAATCAATTAGACTCACATTGATTAATGTTGAAGGATCGTCGATTCCAAACCCTAATCTAATGGGTTCAAGCCCTAATTGATGATCAATTGAGGGTCAAATCAGTTGAAGGTTGACCTAATGAACTCAATTGAATGATGGTGATAGGTCTAATTGATGATGGATTACATGTACTTAATAATGGAGGGGATCAACAATGGAAACCCTATTTCAATTGAAGTGGTTGAGACCCTTTTTGGTCCTTGCGGTTTTGATGGGGTTTGGACCAAATGGTCTTAAGACCATTTGAGTCCAAACGGTCTCAAGACCGTTTGGGAACAAACGGACTCAAGACCATTTGGGACCAAATGATCCCAAACCATTTAGGTTCATGCGGTTTCAAAAAGTCAAACTTGAGCAAACATTTTTCACCTCCTTCTTGAGCAAATAGTCTTGAGTGTGCAACTTTACCAAACGGTCTCTGTGGTCTATGAAAAACCATTTGAGGTCTAAGTTAGCCAAGATCGTTTGGTGCCTTAAGGGCCAAGATCGTTTGGTGGATGTTTAACCTAAACCCTTTGGGTATTTAAAGTGGTTAAAGGACAAAGTGATTATTTAATTAATACATGATGTAATCAAGGGTGATCGTAGTACTTGTACCTTAAGGGGTTAGTGTGATTGAGACCCATGAAGTAATTAAGCTCTAATTATTACAATGGTAATGATATAAACCATGAAGTCAGTTCTCTTTCATGATTGAGTTACTTAACCAAATTAAGGCTGAAATAAACCTCATCCTATAGAGGATGGGAGAGAGAAGATTCCTTTTATGAATGTTAATCAAGTAATGAACTTCCAATATGGATGAATATCTAATTAGGGTATGATCCTTCATAATGAGATCATGAAATCCCTAATTATAATGGTTAATGAATCTTAACCCTAAATTGAAGGTAATAATGGAAGTATTCCTAATGCATGATGATGATGTGATCTTAATTCATAATGATGACATGGTAAATCTTAATTAAAGGTACTTTGTTAATCACTCATACTTGGGGTGAATAGTAAACCCTAACCCAAGGTGATGTGATGTGAATAGTAAACCCTAATGGTGGGATGTTAATGATAATCCTAATCAAGGGTGATTCAATATAAATAGTAAACCCTAATTCCAATTAAGGTAAATAAAAGTGTGAAACCCTAATTTTGGGTTATGCTTTTAAGAATAAAACTCTATGATTGGATAATGAAATGAGGAATCACTATTCCTAATTGAACTAAAGGGGTTGGTTAACCCAAATTGAATTAAAAAGGGAAACCCTAACCCTAGTAAGGGCACAGTGGTGCAACCCTTGAACAGTAAAGTTATCTTTGTTTTACATTGTGCTAATATAGAAATAATATGCATGTTATCATTTGTATTAATCATGCAGGTTTTTATGAAATAGTGAATATAGTTAGGTAAGAGCTATGATTCTATATTCATTGAAAGCACTTTATAAGCTTTGAAATCAATGATATGCTATGTTGCCTAGTGAGAGGTAACAATTGAGATTGATAGGTTGTATGAGCCATATGAGATACCTACATTGTTTCTATTATGTTTACACTGTTAAATGGCTTAATGGCATTAAATTACCTGTTAAAGAAGTAACAAGTGATTATATGATCTAAGGGTTTGAACACCCATGTTCTTGAATAATGATGATGTGTTGATAGGGGATTGAGAACCCAACATTGATAAGTTGTGAAATGAACTTGATTCAAATAGTACTCTTTCTTTATAGCAATTGTTTTAATGGTTTATGTTTGAAAACATGCCCGATGTTAAAAGAATGCCATAATGTACTTAAATAATCAAGTATAATGATATCATGTAGAGCCCTGACCATAGATCCATCATCGTCAGAAACTAGATGATGGTGAAATAGGTTTTCCTAAGGGAACTCCTGCATAGCATACTTTTGAGTATGTGGGGGTTATGGATGCGAATATCCTTACGTTCTAATGAGGGAATTAATGTGAGATGAACATTTAATCTCTCAATCCTTCATTATATGTATATGCCGGGATGATGTTTCACTAATCTCCCGATGATGATGATAATGCTGAATCGATGTGAGATAAATAAGAAATTCCTCGATTGTGAAGAGAGTACAGCATGCCACTGTAACTCTAATAGAGAAGTTGCCAGAATACCCTAGAAAGCTATTTTAGTAGAGACATGAGATGTCCTGCATGTTGTTCCTCACACTGACTGAGGAGGATGAGGTCATAGAAACCCGGCTCTTCTGATGACCTATGTATGGTACCGATTGTGATTTCAAATGGTCGGTTGGAGTATGAGCGGTATACCTCATCTCCTCAGGGCATAAGTATGTTTGTAAAATGTAATCAGTCGTGTAGCATAATTGCTTAGGTTGAACTACGAGAAACAGTGATTGATGATACATTGTTTATTAAGTCCTAGTGGGACAAATGATATACATGTTCTTCATATTCCTAATTGATTAAATGACTTGTTACTCAATCAAGTTATACCTGAAATGATTGCATAGAGAATACTGCTCTACTTAGTTTATTTAATGAATTAACTATTGTTAAATAATTATATTCTACTGCTCATTGTTATTCAATTATTTGCAATAACAAAGCTTCTGGCGGAGAGTTATAACTCTCGCTGGGACAATATTCAATTGTCTCACCCCCGTGAGATTCAACTTTTTAGGTAGACACCGAGGAAGGAGAAACCCATCAGTGGGTGAGCAGCAACAGCAGCAGCAGAAACAACAACATCAAGGATTGCAGTGATCCACAGGTGGAGTCATTGTCTGTTAGGTCTTGTATATAGAAAGTCCTATGTATCATCTCTGTACTCTCAGGTCTTAGGAGTCAATAGATGGCTTAATATAGATCTGAGATTTTTGGCTTAATGCCTCGAGATTTTTGTATACTGTTCATGTACAGTTTATCAGGGCAGTCAGTGTTATGACTCTTGAGATGAGATAATACAGAGATGTACTGATGAATTAGCTTGTAAATAACTTACCTTGTTTCGTTATGGAAGAGTTTTACATTTTGTGGATCTCTTTACAAAAAGTTTTAATTTTTAGTGATTTTCAGTAATTCCGCTGCTAATAAATCACTTCCGCATTTGTTGATCTCGTTTTCCGAGATAGACGTCACAATTAGTGGTATCAGAGCTCTAGGTTCACTGAGTCTACAGAGACATAGGATTAGGATTGTTGAGTCTATTCTAGTGTCTTCCAGTATATCTGATAGTGTCTTCTGCTCGTATAGGAGGAGAAGAGAAAACTAAAGATGTCTGGATCACACGAGGAACATGTTGCTGAGAGTAGTGTTGCTGCACCTAGAGAAGGTGTAAGAGACCAAGAGAGGGAGGAACCTGTGCCTGAACCACCCCAGTTCAACCCAGCTGACATGGGGAACCCATCCTTCCAAGCCATGTTTGGGCAGTTCATGACTGCCATGACACATATGATTGATAGGATGCCTATACATGTACCTAGGGCACCTACCCATCCAGAAGGACAAGGATCCGGAAAGACATTTGAATAACTTCACCGAGTTGGAGCCACGGAGTATGCGGGAACAGCTGACCCAGCAGATGCTGACTTGTGGCTAACTGAACTAGAGAAGGCCTTTAGAATCTTGAACATCCCAAAAGCAAAGAAGGTTAGACATGTTGTGTATCTTCTCAAAGGGAGTGTTGGTCACTGGTGGACCATGGAGGAAGGGAAAAGTCCAGGTGTGGAGATCGAATGGGAAGTTTTCCGATGAGAATTTATCAACATATACTTCCCTAAGACGTTCTTGGATGAGAAAATCTCTTAGTTTGAGAGGATAAGACAAGGATCGATGAACATTAGCGAATACGAGGCTAATTCATGGAGTTGTTGCGGTTCTGTCTGCATATGGCAGCCACAGATGAAGAAAGGATTCGGCGTTTTGAGAAGGGGTTAAATGTTGAGTTGACCAGCCCCGTATCAGCTTTGGAGAACAGAGAAAGGTTTGCTACCTTTGTGGAGTCTGTCAGAAGGGTAGAGAGGTACGTGTCAGAAAAGAGACAGACCAAGAACAAGAAGATGTACCCCCAGTTCCAAGGATCTTCATCCAAAGGTTTCAATAAACCAAGATTTTCCGTGCCTACACCACCACCTAGATTCAGTACCCAGACACAGTGGACGTCAAATACGGGTAGAGGGTGAAGTTTACCTCTAGAAGGAGCTCGTAGCTCAGCAACTATGTCGGTTACAGGACCAAGCAGACCACAGCAAGGGAACAGAAGTTGTTATATATGTGGAAATGTGGGACATCTGATGAAGGATTGCAGAGCCAGAGAAGTGAGTGTGACTCAACCTCAAAGGCAGAGTCAGCAAGGTTCTCAAAGGAGATAGTTTCCTAGAGGTGCTATAGGACGTGGACAAGCGTCCCAAGCTGGATCATCGACACCTAGTCATCGAGCACCGAATCAACTACATGCAACAGCGAGGTTTTACACGATGAATCCACCTGATGCAATGATCAACCCTCGGGTTGTGGCAGGTCTGATGGAATTTTTATATTCTGATATTTCTACATCTTGTGTTGTATCTTTTTTAATTGATCCGGGTGCTACACACTCCTTTATCACTCGAAGAGTGATTCTTGACTGTGACATGACTACCAGTCATAGAGTAGATAGTTTGTTGTTAGAAACTCCTTTGATGGGATCTACTGTGTTGCAGGAGGTATGTTCTCCCTACATCCTCTTCTTTTCTAAACATTGCATTCAAGTGGATCTTATACCACTTGAGATGCACAAATTCAATGTAATCCTTGGGATGGATACCTTACAAAGGTATAAGGTTGTCTTGGATTGTGAGTTCAAGCAAGTTGTGTTCACTGATGAAAGTGACACATGGATCTTTCAAGGAGATAGAAAGATTCTACTAACCTGTCTTATGTCAGCTATGGTTGCTGAGAAGCTGATGAGGCAAGGATGTTATGCATTCTTGGCCCATGTGGTAGATACTACCATGGAGAGTCTTAATCCTACTGAAGTTCCAATAGTCAGGGAATTTCAAGATGTATTTCCTGAAGAGCTTCCAGGTGTACCACCGCCCCGAGAAATTGATTTTGAGATTAATCTAATTCCGGACACGCAACCTATAGCACAAACACCGTATAGGATGGCGCCTGCTGAGATGGTAGAACTCAAGACACAGCTGTAAGAGTTGCTTGAGAAGGGTTTCATCCGACTGAGTACTTCACCTTGGGGTGCTCCGGTCCTCTTTGTTAAAAAGAAGGATGGAACGATGCGGTTATGCATTGATTATAGATAATTAAACAAAGTAACAATAAAGAATAAGTATCCTTTGCCAAGGATTGATGATCTCTTTGACCAGTTACGTGGTGCAATTGTCTTCTCAAAGATAAATTTGAGGTCGGGATATCACCAGCTACGTATTAAGTATGGTGACATACCTAAGTCTGCCTTTAGGACAAGGTATGGTCACTATGAGTTCACGGTTATGTCGTTTGGACTAACAAATGCACCAGTTGCATTCATGGAACTCATGAATAGAATCTTTTGACCTTTTCTCGATCAGTGTGTTGTCATCTTTATAGATGACATCCTGATCTATAGTAGAGATGCTCAGTAGCACGAACAACATCTTCGCCAGACTCTAACTTTGCTAAGAGAGCATAAGTTATATGCTAAGTTTAGCAAGTGTGAGTTCTGGTTACCAGAAGTTTCTTTCCTTGGACATGTAATATCTGCCTCAGGCATTCGTGTTGACCCTAATAAGGTAGAATTTGTCCTGTAATGGGAGCAACCGAAGACACCGATAGAGATCCATAGTTTCTTAGGGTTGGCAGGCTATTACCGGAGGTTCATTAAGAACTTCAGTTCTATAGATTTACCCTTGACTAAGTTGACCAGGAAGGATGTTCCTTTTGCCTGGAGTAACAAGTGTCAGCAATCATTTCAGTTGTTGAAGGAAAGGCTGACAAGTGCACATGTGCTTGTGTTACCTGAGCAAGGGAAAGGGTATATAGTTTTCTGTGATTCCTCTAAGAATGGGCTAGGATGTGTGTTGATGCAGGATAAACAAGTGATTTCTTTTGCTTCTCGACAACTTAGGAAACACGAGGAGAATTATCCGACACACGACTTAGAACTAGCTGTTGTAGTTCATGCCTTGAAGATCTGGAGACATTATCTTTATGGAGAGACGTTCCAGATTTTCACAGACCATAAAAACCTTAAGTATATCTTTTCTCAGCATGAGCTTAACATGAGGCACCGCCGATGGATGGAGTTAATCAAGGACTACAATTGTACAATTGATTACCATCCAGGAAAGGCCAATGTAGTTGTTGATACTTTGAGTAGGAAATCAGCAACACCAGCCTTAAACAGAGCACAACTGAATTCTTTGGTATGCTCTAGGAGGGATATGCTTATCTCGTTAAGACAAGACAATGTACAGTTAAGAGTATCATTGTTATTTGGATTGTTAGCTGAGATGCTCATAAAACCTACTCTGAGACAGCATATTTAGGAAGCACATCAAGCTGATGTTGTAGTTCAGCAGATTAGATCAGAGTATGATAGTGAGAAATGAGATGGTTTCCATGACTCAGATGACCAGGTAGCTTGTTATCGTGATAGGATGATAGTGCCAGATGTGGATAACTTGAGGAAGATAGTCCTGGAAGAAGCTCATTCTTCAATGTATGCTATGCATCCAGGAAGCACCAAGATGTATCATAACTTGAAAGATATGTATTGGGGGCTTGGATTGAAGAAGGATGTTGCTGAGTTTTCTATGCGTTGTCCTGTGTGTTAGCAAGTTAAAGCTGAACTCCAGAATCCTGCAGGAACAATGCAACATTTACCCATACCACAATGGAAGTGGGATCATGTAACAATGGACTTTGTGGTTGGTTTACCTAAAACAGCCAAAGGACATGATTCCATTTGGGTAATAGTTGATAGGTTGACAAAGACAGCACATTTCCTACCTATCAAAACAACCTATTCTGCTGAGAAGCTGGCGCAGTTATATGTAGATGAGATAGTACAGCTGCATGGGGTCCCAATTACCATTGTTTCTGACAGAGGTCCCCAGTTTATGAGTCATTTTTGGGAGCGACTTCATAAGGCCTTAGGCACACAATTAATGTTTAGTACATCCTTTCATCCCCAGACTGATGGACAATCAGAAAGGACCATACAAACTTTGGAGGACTTGCTCAGAGCATGTATCCTTCAGTTTACAGGAAGTTGGGATCTGCACCTAAGTTTGATAGAGTTTGCCTACAACAATAGCTATCAACATAGCATTGATATGGCACCTTATGAAGCTTTGTATGGTAGACATTGTAGATCTCCCCTATGTTGGTATGAAATCGGTGAATATCAACTTTTAGGTCCTGAACTTGTGCAGCAGACCACCGAGAAGATTAAAATAATACAACAACAGTTGAAGACCGCACAGGATAGGCAGAAATCTTATGCTGATAAGTGTCATAGACCTTTAGAATTCCAGGTTGGAGACAGAGTGTATCTTAAGGTCTCACCTTGGAAAGGAGTTCTTAGATTTGGAAGGAAAGGAAAGTTAGCTCCTAGGTTTATGGGGCCTTATCCAATCATTGAACGGATTGGAAAGGTAGCTTATAAGCTAGAGTTACCACCAGAGTTGCAAAAGTTACACCCTGTGTTCCACATTTCCATGTTAAGGAAATGTCATCTTGACACAGAATCAGTTCCGCATCCTATGGAAGTAGAATTGAATGATGATATATCTTATGTTGAAGGACCTATGACAATCCTAGACAGAAGAATTAAAAAGATGAAAAAGAAAGATATAAGTCTTGTAAAAGTCCTCTGGAATCACTGTGGTGTTGAAGAATCCATGTGGGAAATAGGGAAAGAGATGAGAAGGAAATACCCTAATCTTTTCTCTTAAATATGTTTTTGTAATGATTTTGGGGATGAAATCCTTATAAGGGGTGGATAATTTGTAACATCCCTGACATGGGTTATGTATTAACCCTAGGTGTTTTTATTAATAAAGTTGATTAAATACTTGTATTTATCTTTTGGAATCTAATTAAGGCTTTTGAGGAACTTATATTTCAATTTCAGTCCTTTTTAAATAATGTTGAAACATTGTTTTGTTAACTTTGGACTAAAGTGCAAATTACCCAAGTAGAGGGGTTAACTTGAAAATTTCACATGTTAAGATGTTCCTATAATGTTGAGACATCATAGGAATGAATATGATGTAGTTGTATGGATTCCACAAGCTTGGACATTAAGATAAAGCTTGTAGAGCAAACCTTGTGTATTAAAACCTAGTTTTGGTGTAATGCACAATTTACCCAAAACATAGGGTCCAATATGCAAAATATCACCTCTCAAGGGTCTCTCATGTTTCTTGTCATCAAGTAGAGCAAAGAAAATGAGAGGGGCGCCTCATTTTAATGATCATGGAAGAGAGAGAATTTTGATATTGAAATAAGCAAGATTTAAGCACAAATGGTTCTTTTATACATTTTAATGTAAAAAGAAATATAATAATTATGGATCCCTTCAACAAAAAGTTATAGGAGGTGTTTGCAATAGTTTATACAAGCTTGTTCCATTCTTGGGCACCAAAAATATCTTGGTTGAAGTGGAAGTTATTCACACTAATAATAATATATAAGCAATATCCAATAAAAGGGTGGATATTAATATACATCTCTTTAAGATGATTAACTCCTTTTCCTTTAAACCGTGGATAATGGAGAAGTTTTGCAAGATAGTATAAGGTGTCCATGTAGCTAAGAAGTGGAGGAGATCTTGGTGGATATAATTGGGAGATAAAAAGGAAATAATCCTTTTTTTCTTTTTCCTTGAAAAAAACCCATATATATAGGTATCTTTTCCAATGACACAAAGGATTGTTTCCCTTAGTTCTTTTCTTCTTCACCTTGCTTTGGCTGACCAAGGAGAAGCTTTGGATCAGAGGGAGGATGATCAAACCTGTTTGTAAGTTTGGATCATCATCTAACTCAAATTCATGATGGAAACCATAAAACAAGGTTGGATTATTAGTTTTCTTCACATGATTTCCTCTTCTAGCCATCTTGTTCATCCAAAAAGTGAAGAAGAAACCTTGGACAACTGTTGGAGCTCAAACCACCATTAAAGCTACGGATCTTGGAGCTCTGGATCAGTCCTAGAGGTGGGTTTTATAACTCTAACCCTTAAGCTTTGCTAATGCATCCTTCTCTCCTAAAATCGTTGGCTAATTCTTCTTCTTTTACTACTCTTGTGTTCTTGCTATCAATTCTGTGAAGATCAGCCCCTGTTCTTGGTTGAACAGAGGTAGAAGAAGGTGGCATTAATTTTTATGTTTATCCAAGAAATTTACTTTAGCAAACGGTCTCCACATCTTGCTCAAACGGTTTACCAAACCGTTTGGAGCAAACAGTTTCAAACCGTTTGATTGCAAACAGTTTCAAACTGTTTGATTGCAAACGGTTTCAACTAAACCACATAGAAGCAAATGGTCCAAGACCGTTTGGAGGCGTTGACCATTTGGAGGTCTGTTGAAAAACATTTAGATCAAAAATCTATAAATAATCATCAACTAATTTTAATTGGTTCATCAATCAAAGGTCCATCAACCATCTAAACCCTAATCGGGTTAATTGTTGTTTTCGATAATTGAATAATGTTGAAGTTTGGGTTGAGTGACCCAAACAGTTTCAAAACCATTTGGGGATCACCCAAACGGTCTTAAGACCGTTTGGTAATCACTCAAGACCATTTGGTGACCTAGGGTTAAGAAGGGTTGAGCAATTGAAGATCCAATGATCCTAAGTTGAGATACAATCAATTGTTGATATGGTGACCAATCCAATGGACCAAACCCTAATTGGTTGATTTGGTTTTTGGTGTTGACTTGGGAAAACAGTCTCAAGACCGTTTGGAGGTCATCCAAATGATCCCAAGACCGTTTGAGGTCAGGTGATAATCAAATTAGATGATGGTTCAATGGTTTCAAATCAATTAGACTCACATTGATTAATGTTGAAGGGTCATCGATTCCAAACCCTAATATAATGGGTTCAAGCCCTAATTGATGATCAATTGAGGGTAAATTGAGGGTCAAACCAGTTGAAGGTTGACCTAATGAACTCAATTGAATGATGGTGATAGGTCTAATTGATGATGGATTACATGTACTTAATCATGAAGGGGATCAACAATGGAAACCCTATTTCAATTGAAGTGGTTGAGACCCTTTTTGGTCCTTGCGGTTTTGATGGGGTTTGGACCAAACGGTCTCAAGACCGTTTGGGACCAAATGATCCCAAACCTTTTAGGTTCATGCGGTTTCAAAAAGTCAAACGGTCTTCACCTCCTTCTTGAGCAAACGGTCTTGAGTGTGCAACTTTACCAAACGGTCTCTGTGGTCTATGCAAGACCGTTTGAGGTCTAAGTTAGCCAAGATCGTTTGGTGCCTTAAGGGCCAAGATCGTTTGGTGGATGTTTAACCTAAACCCTTTGGGTATTTAAAGTGGTTAAAGGACAAATTGATTAGTTAATTAATTAATACATGATGTAATCAAGGGTGATCGTAGTACTTGTACCTTAAGGGGTTAGTGTGATTGAGACCCATGAAGTAATTAAGCTCTAATGATTACAATGGTAATGATATAAACCATGAAGTCAATTCTCTTTCATGATTGAGTTACTTAACCAAATTAAGGTTTAAATAAACCTCATCCTATAGAGGATTAGAGAGAGAAGATTCCTTTTATGAATGCTAATCAAGTAATGAACTTCCAATATGGATGAACATCTAATTAGGGTATGATCCTTCATACTGAGATCATGAAATACCTAATTATAATGGTTAATGAATCTTAACCCTAAATTGAAGGTAATAATGGAAGTATTCCTAATGCATGATGATGATGTGATCTTAATTCATAATGATGACATGGTAAATCTTAATTAAAGGTACTTTGTTAATCACTCATACTTGGGGTGAATAGTAAACCCTAACCCAGGGTGATGTGATGTGAATAGTAAACCCTAATGGTGGGATGTTAATGATAACCCTAATCAAGGGTGATTCAATATAAATAGTAAACCCTAATTCCAATTAAGGTAAATAAAAGTGTGAAACCCTAATTCTGGGTTATGCTTTTAAGCATGAAACTCTATGATTGGATAATGAAATGAGGAATCACTATTCCTAATTGAACTAAAGGGGTTGGTTAACCCTAATTGAATTGAAAAGGGAAACCCTAACCCTAGTAAGGGCACAGTGGTGCAACCCTTGAACAGTAAAGTTGTCTTTGTTTTACATTGTGCTAATATAGAAATAATATGCATGTTATCATTTGTATTAATCATGTAGGTTTTTATGAAATAGTGAACATAGTCAGGTAAGAGCTATGATGCTATATTCATTGAAAGCACTTTATAAGCTTTGAAAGCAATGATATGCTATGTTGCCTAGTGAGAGGTAACAATTGAGATTGATAGGCTGTATGAGCCATATGAGATACCTGCATTGTTTCTATTATGTTTACACTGTTAAATGACTTAATGGCATTAAGTTACGTGTTAAAGAAGTAATAAGTGATTATATGATCTAAGGGTTTGAACACCCATGTTCTTGAATCATGATGATGTGTTGATAGGGGATTGAGATCCCAATGTTGATAAGTTGTGAAATGAACTTGATTCAAATAGTACTCTTTCTTTATAGCAATTGTTTTAATGGTTTATGTTTGAAAACATGCCTAATGTTAAAAGAATGCCATAATGTACTTAAATAATCAAGTATAATGATATCATGTAGAGCCCTGACCATAGATCCATCATCGTCAGAAACTAGATGATGGTGAAACAGGTTTTTATAAGGGAACTCCTGGAGAGCATACTTTTGAGTATGTGGGGGTTATGGATGTGAATATCCTTACGTCCTAATGAGGGAATTGATGTGAGATGAACATTTAATATCTCAATCCTTCATTATATGTATATGCCGGGATGATGTTTCACTAATCTCCCAATGATGATGATAATGTTGAATCGATGTGAGTTAAACAAGAAATCCCTCGATTGTGAAGAGAGTACAGCATGCCACTGTAACTCTAATAGCGAAGTTGCCAGAATACCCTGGAAAGATATTTTAGTAGAGACATGAGATGTCCTGCATGTTGTTCCTCACACTGACTGAGGAGGATGAGGTGATAGAAACCCGGCTCTTCTGATGACCTATGTATGGTATCGGTTGTGATTTCATAATGGTCAGTTCGAGTATGAGCGGTATACCTCATCTCCTCAGGGCATAAGTATGTTTGTAAAATGTAATCAGCCGTGTAGCATAATTGCTTAGGTTGAACTACGAGAAATAGTGATTGATGATACATTATTTATTCAGTCCTGTGGGACAAATGATATACATGTTCTTCATATTCCTAATTGATTAACTGACTTGTTACTCAATCAAGTTATAATTGAAATGATTGCATAGAGAATACTACTCTACTTAGTTTATTTAATGAATTAACTGCTGTTAAATAATTATATTCTACTGCTCAGTGTTATTCAATTATTTGCAATAATAAAGCTTCTGGCGGAGAGTTATAACTCTCACTGGTACAATATTCAATTGTCTCACCCCCATGGGATTCAACTTTTTAGGTAGACGCTGAGGAAGGAGAAACCCATCAGTGGGTGAGCAGCAACAACATCAAGGACTGCAGTGATCCACAGGTGGAGTCATTGTCTGTTAGGTCTTGTATATAGAAAGTCCTATGTGTCGTCTCTGTACTCTCAGGTCCTAGGAGTCAGTAGATGGTTTAATATAAATCTGAGATTTTTGGCTTAATGCCTCGAGATTTTTGTATACTGTTCATGTACAGTTTATCAGGGCAGACAGTGTTATGACTCTTGAGATGAGATAATACAGAGATGTACTGATGAATTAGCTTGTAAATAACTTATGTTTCATTATGGAAGAGTTTTACATTTTGTGGATCTCTTTACACAAAGTTTTAATTTTTAGTGATTTTCAATAATTCCGCTGCTAATAAATCACTTCCGCATTCGTTGATCTCATTTTCTGAGATAGACGTCACATACGCCCACACCTAAAATAAACCCTCTATGTGCTAACATGGATTTACAATCTTATGGGGGGCTTTCATTGATGATTGATGGCACATGTTGGTCCGCACCAAATCTAGAAGTCTCAAAACCCGCTTTAGGGATTTCAACGTGTCTTGGGGTGATGTTGAACCTGGAGCTTCCAAGATCTACCAGAACTTACAACCCTAAATACCATTTTTATTCTCTAAGAACCCAAGCACTCATTTTATAGTACCTATAACCTTACAATATCTCCATGAGTCCAATTTTGCCATATGTCGATGGTAAAGATGCCCAAATAATACCCCTTAACTCGGCCTTGGTTGTAGATGGGAAGAGGGCTCTATAGTTGGTTTTCAACCAAATACCTAACACCAAAAGCTTCACATAGTGATATGGATGCTTCTCCTCCTCTTCACACTCCTCCTTCACTGCTAAAGACTCCCTCCAAAGTTGATGTCTTGACTATACTCTTTGATGGAGAATCCATGGAGGGAAAAGACTGAATCTCCTAAAAATTAGTCTATATACCTCAAGTGGTGGGTTATTGAGATGATGTAAACAATTCTAGGCTAGTTCCTTAGATTAATATCCATGACAAATTTGGATTCGTCTCCCCCTGGAGGCTGAATAATTCTGTTATCAGCTCATTCATTTATGGAACTTGAAGATGATCGGGTGGTTGTCAAATGGTGATCTAAGGGTTGTAATTATATTGTGTCTCTCCCTATCCAACATTTATTCCCCTTAAACTTTATTATGGGCCTGTTGTTACATCCAACTACTATGAACAAGGTAAAAATCCCTATGGCCTTGTTTGGTTTGTTGGATTCTATAAAGATAGGGGTTTTAAACCACCAATATTTCCCATCCCATGCTTGTTTGATCTAATAAGAATGATGATTTTAATCCTACCATGAAAAAGGTGTCGTGCGACTGGACCTTTTTAGTTCCACACCCAAGGCATTAAGATGGTATTGCATATTCACCACCCCAACCCTTGAATCTTGATGCATAACTTGACTCTCAATGCGTAACCTCCCATCCTATGTTCCACTTCTAGCCTCTCTGGCCAAAGAGTTTCTTGTTCATGCCACTCTTATTTTACTAACTTCATGCCTTTGTCATCTTCTAATCATCTATATATTTTATTCTCATCTGGATATGTTGTTGTTTACCTCCAAATTCATATCAAAGTAGTAGCCCACTACAAAAGTTGCCAAATAAGGTTGAAGCTGACACTTTGAGAGGTTTGTGTGAAGCATTTCCTATTGAATTATAGTTGTTTCCTCTAGATTTATTATCAGATCAAGGAAGTATAGTAACTACTATTACACACCATCCATGATTCTAATACTAGTGTGTCATGTCATCTAGGATGTTTATTGAAGAAATCAAACAAAAAATTATCCTCTAAATCATGACAAGGAGGAGATAATAAGCATGATGTCTAGACTATAAACCTTGCCATTAATGTTGGTTATCTTGAACTAGAACATCATCAAAGTAGGGCATGAACAATTTTGAAATTTGGGAAAACTATCCCTATCCCATCTAGCGTGTATCCAAACCCAGGTTGTTATTTTGCTTTCCCCCTCCTTTTTGTGTATTGGTTGATCTCCTACCCATTGTATCCAAATAATTTCCCATCCGACAAACCAACCATGTCCTATAAGATAAATCCAAAGATCAATATAAACTCCTCCTAAATTCCTATAACCTTGTAAAAGTAATAACTTTTACTAGGATATTCCAAAAGAGACATAGTTTAAAGAATAATACCTCTAGCTTTTGTATATGTTTGAGCCCCAAAGAAACATTTATTAGCAACCTAAACAATTACAAATATAGGGCTTACTTCCATTGTAACACCCCGATCTCACAATTACCACTAATCATGAGATTAGGGTATAAATTGAGGATTTAACGTAATACAAAGATCACCCTTAACTTTTCCTTCTTTTTCAAACTCTTTGTTTTCTCGCATTGAACCACATAAACTAACTTTATAAGAGAATTAAACTTTTATTTCTCTAATATAATCTCAACATTAATGATACACATCCATACATTCATTATGTTTCTCACACTTCCATGTACATACGACATGAAAATCATTTGCATTCTCTCCTATTAAGGAAACAAACATACAAAACATCATTTACAACACTCTCTCATATCTATATAAGGACCTAGAGTGATAGGGACCGACTGAACTTAACTATACTCAAACGTAAATCTTGTGGTAGATCTACTCTGATGCAATGATATCTTCTTCACGTCTGTGTCATATCCCTAAAAATTTTGAGTAGAGGGGTGAGCCTACTCACTCAGTGAATGAGTACTTCAAAGAAATAGTCTAAAGCACTGATATAATTACAGATATACTTTTGAGAAATTGATATCAATTATAATAGCAGAAAGCTTTAGAGAGTCTAATGATTGACAATCATAAATATGGCAGGATACTCTAAATATCTATAAGAGTGAATCAATATATGAAATGCTTGATTGATCATAAAGAGAACTAATAATTCAGAAACATACAAAGAATAATTGAATAATTGTACACACTTGTTCGACCTCTCATTCATTTTATTATGCCCTGATCATATGCAGTGTACTCTACATATGAAGAGTCATAGTGCACTACAATCACACCATACAAGACTTAGCAGACACACCCGGGAAATGCTAAGTCTGACTACTCTCCTGGTCTACAATAGGGAAATGGCTCTCTGGCCTAAACTAGACTCCTCCTCTAACCTGAGCACACAGGCAGAGAGTCAAGTCACCTCTTGGCTTTTCTGTACTCTAGTGCCACCAGGACTTTTGGTTGATGTTGGATACTACAAACTATAATTTGAGGATACTTCCACTAGGGCTTAAGGGTGAGCAGAATTTGGTTAATAACTGATTAACCAAACGGTTAATTCCGAATGGTTAATTTTATTGGGTCAATTTGGTTAATTCGGTTAATTTGGTTAATTTATTTCGGTTAATCGGTTAAATGGTTAATTTGATGGTTAAAGACATTTTTGGTTTGGTTAACCGAATTAACCAAATAGTCAGAATTTATTCATAAATAATATCCTACACATGCATATATACATATATAGTTGTACTTTTATTTCAATATACTTCCCCATATATATAGTAATCAAGTTTTTACGAGCCATAAAAAATTAAATTTACAAAAATACTACTATAATATAACAATATTGTCCCAAATTCTATGACTATTTCAAATAATATTATTACACGAGTGTTATTTGGTTAGCCAGATTAACCAACTGAATTAACCATTAACTGATTGGACAATAACTGAATTAATCGACTCAATTTGGTTAGGTTAATGGTTAAAATCTCAAACCACAAATTAACTGTTTAACCGAACCAAATTAACTGTAATTGACCGAATTAATCGAATGCTCACCCCTACTAGGGCTTCGTCTCCCGTGCCACCTGATAGCACATTCCGACCCCCGTATACTAGACGCTGCTAGGGTTAGGTCATTTCACCCCTAAGGCGCAGACCTCACATAGGGGTTCTATGGTGTTCAAGGCTCCTAAGTCTATTATTTTATTATTCCTAGAAAGTTCTTTCTACATTGTACCCTTCTCTTACTTATACTTGACTCTGGTATCTCTATGGTGTCGCATCTACTTATTTGAAGTTATAATACAACATGTATATCATTCTAAACTTGGTAGAGCAGTATATTCAAAACATTGTAATATACTGAGTAATCTACATACTATACATGCAAGCAGACTAAAATTCTTAAATAAATAGATTTCATGTCCACTTGGCACATACACACTAGAATCATGCATATCAACCCAAATCTTGAGTTGTGCATCTCATAACTCAATTAAGAGTTAATTACTTATCATGAAAAGAATTATTAATAATAACTGAGAACATTGATATCACAATACTTGATTAATTGAACACCCTACCCTTAGGGTTTCATTTAATCACCACAAATGCTACAAAGAAAGGTGTAATACATCTATCACGTACTTTTCAAATCTTTAAAATACATGATACCTGGGATCTCAATCCCTTATCACATTACTGGGAATTCTCATCCCTTCACATCATTATCATGATTATTGGATCTGGGAAGTCAAACCCTTAGATCATCACATAACATTGTTACCTCTGTAACAGGTAACCATTACCTCTAGGTCCTTAAACCAAGGTATTCATTTCACTGGTTGTACAAGTATTCTCATGGCTCACAAGGCCATCACACATCTTGTCACCTCTCACTAGGCAACAACTTATTCACATGGCTCCCATAAAGATTTCATGCGACATAAACATTCATTGAATAAAGACTACTATCAACAAATCATATAAAATCAATATATGTATGAAACCTTGGAACTGAGTTGAATTTGGGTTTCCATGACATTCACTAGGATATCATGCATCAATAATAACTTTGAATAAATAAATTCTATCATGTCAAGAAAATCCCTTCAAATGGATTTCACAATATCTATTTGCAAATATCCAACTTTCCTCGCATCTAGGGTTTCACCATCTTTACTGAGATGTTAAACAAACATTATTCACTTTGAACGAAATCCAAGATAGTATCTGACATATTTGTACTATGAATTTATATAAACAATCATTCATAACCAAGGGGATCTAGATAAGCAATTTTCTCTATTTACTTATACAGCAAATTTCAGTCATAGACAAATTCCCTATATTTCAGTTTACTCTTATAACCTCTGTGAATACTTAGGGAATTCTCATTAGGATGTATTGTATACATTTCTAATATGATTTTATCATCCGAACTTCATCAAAATAGAGGAAGAATCCATTTCATATCATTTTACAACAACTTAGAACAAATAGACAATTCAGGGTTTGTAGTCGCATACTAACAGTTAAAGATTATGGATGAATTAACCAATTTTCGTGCAATATACTATTTAAAGGAAGTTCCCACTCACCCTAAGGTGTGAAAACACCTTTAAAACTTAGCTCATCCCTAAAAATCTCGATCTCGTATCAAATCCCTAGCAATTCACCCAATTCTTCTTCCTTTCAACTCAGAAACCCTAAAAATGAGGGATTATGAAGAAAGAGTGAGAAAAGGGGAAGTTTTGATACCATTTAGGATCAAATCAAAGAGGGACATAATTTTTACATGTGAAAGAATATTCATCATGAAACTATATCCAAAGAAGTTAAACTTACATGATTTCATCATTCCTCGAACCGCAAAACCCTAGGTCAGCATCTCCATCAATTTCTCCTCTCAAACCCTAACTCGCTCTCTCTCTCTAGGATTTAGTTTCTCTAGATTGAATCACAAATTATGAGAGCTCCTTGTTTGTTAGGTTGACCATATAGAGAAATTGAGCTTATTGGGTCAATTGCACTTTGACCCCTTACTATACTTTTTCTTATTTCAACAAATTTTTTCTGTCATAAAAAGGTTTCTGTAAATTCGTGTATTTCAGATATTAAACCTCCTGAAAAAAATTAGGATAATTTATAATGTTGTGTATAATTGATATAAAAATATTCATTTACAATTTGATATCATTACAAGCTTCCATTAAATAATGAAAAATCGAATAGTGCACTGCTATCCAAATTTTGTAGAAATGTCAGCTACTGTAATTCGTCTGCTGATAAGGTCTAAACACATCCAAAAATTATGAAAATTTTACATGTTATTTATTATTGTGTTTTAGATCTCCATTTAAAATTTCAGATCATTTGGATTTACCAATAAATAATTAAAAATCAAACAATATACCGCTGAACAACATTCTGTCTGCATGGTTGTTTGAAATATATCTCGACCAAAAATGACTTTTAAAGAACATCCAAAAATTCTGAAATTTTTCACTGAAATGCAAGATTGAGTTATACATATTATATACAAATTTCAATTAAATTTAAATTACATAGAAAATATGATAAATTATTTACCATACTACTATCTTGATCAAATTCCATACTCATGTACCATCAAAACCCTAATTTCATCCAACTAGGGTTTATATTTCTCAAACCCTAATTTCTCAAATAATAGAAAACTTAACGTTCTTATTAGGTGTAAAACATCATAATTGAATTATTATCATTAATTATATTTAAGAAATGATTAATCCAATTAAGCATATAATCATCCAAGTAAACCCTAGTTTACCAATTAAGCTCGGATACAGTCATAACATCCATGTTTCTATAATTCAAAGATAATATTAACTCGTATCCAGATATACTTAGAAGATCATGTTCAGTCTTGATTGGTATAATACACATGTGCATTATATTTTGAATCATTAGATGCAATCAGAGATTCATTGTCACATTCATCCATGCATTGTACATTTTCAACTCAGTCTTATATCATATGATTACTTAGGCATACATCAATTGCATAAAACGTCTCCCCGTTTATTATTTACCAAGACAACTCATAGAGGATTTCACTATATACATATTCATGTGTAAAATAAGATAGGAATCTAATGAGATATTTCTTATTGATAGAAGACACACTCCTCTCCTATATATAGGAAAGGAGGTGAGTACATGGGAAGCAAACATAGCCCTAATGGGACAATAAAATTTGGCCATGTGACAAAATAATTAAATAACAATACTTCTAACACTTCCCTTCAAGCTAGATTATGGGTGAAATAGATATCCAACTGTATTTAAAATACTCAACTAGACGATATGACAAATCAAAAATGAAAATGTCACTCCCCATACATTATTTTCACTCCCCCTTAAACATGACTCTCCAACAAACGAGCTGATGACACAACCTTTGAAGTTATGTTCTACACACTAGAAATACTCAAGCTTTGGAGAACGCCTTTTAAAGGGCATCTAAATGAGGAACATATAGCAAATCAAATTCAAACATCACAGGAAAAACTCTCCACCGTCAATATGGAGTAGACAATCAAAATCTCCATGACTACATCACCTTTGTTGTAGAGGAATGTGTGAGTGGTTAGGTGCAGTGAACACATCCCACGTACATAACGCCTCATGAACATGGACGCACAATGTCTATGTAGAAATAAAGGTATCTTCAAATCATCTAAGAAATGTAGTCAATTGGAATTAGCACAGAAGAGCAAAGACTTGCATAATGTGGCACGAACACGAACTGGACGAGGTATTGATGACTGCCATATTAGTTCTGAAACTCTATCACATGGACCTTGGGGCCTTAATTGGAACAAAGGGCACCATCAAGGAGAAACCCAAGTATATCATTAGTATATACATGTCAATAGATGAAACTCATATAATACATAATTAAAGTAGCTTTGTTCAAATAAAATCTAGATGACACATCAACCTTGCATATACATAGTTTGTAGGCTAGAAATTGACAAGCTTCTGAGATTTCTGATGTGAAGAAGTAATCATCTATCTCATGAGAATGTAGCATTAATGATCAACTAAAACATCATTTACACTTGAGAGAACAAGAGGCTGGAATATGCACAACAAGATCTTTCTTAACATACATAATGTGGTATTAATGAAAAAAAGTGCGGCATTAATGTTGCAATTGGGATCGTTCAACACATGAAAGTGGTAGCTAAATAGAATAAAAAATCATAGATAAATAACCTATGAACATATTGTGGAACAAAAATGAAGAAACACAATGTTATTGAGAAAGAGATACACCAACGATGGCAGGGCATTTAGTGGGAATGAAGTGCCACAAAGACCTTCGTATGATGAATGTGGGTTATAATAAGCTCCATGAAGATCACAATAGTCTATAATAATACATATAATCTCTCATAATCTTTCTCCTCTCTCCTACCTCTCCCATACACACCAATTACAAAGTGATTGGGTAGTTTGTGTGGATAAGAAACAATACCCCCTACATGTGGAAAGTGATGCACATATGAGGGTAATAAGGGAGGAATTTTTCAATGGAAAGGAAGAAAAAAATTCAGAAAATACCCCTTTTGATCTTTATAAACTAGAACGAGTCTTTTTTAGGTAATATGTCATAGATATAACGGATAATTCAAGTCAATGTGCTACATGAACTGAATAGACATATCTGGATAGAAAAATAAATTGGGTAGATCCCACTCAGTATGGATTCACTACTACAGAACCTACCTTTAGTGTCGGTTATTTAAAGCCTTTAGTGTCGGTTTCTAAGAGACACCTATGTGGGCGACACTAAAAGTCCACCCATCAGGCGTCGGTTCCAAAACTGACACCCAAACTCTTCGCGCGCCACCGAAAACGTGCCATCATGGGACTATAAGCGTCGGTTATTAGTTAAAAACCGACGCCCAAACCCTTCGCACCACAGAAAGGGCGCCATCTTGGGCACTATCAGTGTCGGTTATAAGTAAAAAACCGACACCATATATCTTCGCCCCACGGCCGTGCTGTCCAGCACGGCCGTGGTGTTAAGGACATAGATGTCGGTTTATTGTAGGAACACCGACACTATATCATTATGTGTCGGTTATTTACAAATAATCGACGCCTATTGGTTTTTTTTTCCTGTCAGTCTGCAGACCTGTTGTGGCTGGTCGTAGGATGAGAAACATGTTCAGTTCAGTTATGAACTGCAGGTTTTACGACATCCATTGATATCAACTGACAACAGGCCGCAAACCTACAAAATTAACAATAAAAAAAGTAGCATATGCATTTAGCAATGCAACCTACAGTTCCATTTTATTTTCACACATTTATAAACATTCACACATGCTAGCAATCTGTAGTTCCATTCATTCACATTCACACATGTAGAAACATTCATATAGCACTCAACACTTTCATTCATTTTCACTCAGACACATGTAGAAACATCCAGACATGTAGAAACATTCACACATATATTATAATTCAGAAATTCATTTACAAAGTATCATTGTTTAGTCATTATTCGCTATCAGGATCCCAATTATATTTTAAAGCCCCCACTAATTGTATGGTCGTTTCCCATTCTTCTCTTACTTCATTTAATTCTCCCATTGTATAGGGAGCATTAACATTTGGTAAGTCCTTTCCTGTAATGGGGTCAGCTTTAAACACCTGTAAAGAGAATGATGTATATATATAATTAATGAGCTATAAATAAGATTGATATATTTCGATCATATTATCTAATGAGACTATATAATACCTGAGCAATACATTCGATATCCAGTACGGTATGTTTGATAATCATGTGCATATATCGCATGACATAGTATCCACATGCCCATCCATTGTCTTGTGTAGCACACTATAAATTCAAACATACAAAATATTAAAAAATACAACTAATTAAGCATTGTTCACATAAATAATATATACATATATTGCAGTCGGAAACTTACTTGCACGTTCTTCCAAATTATTGGCTGGTTCTTTTTCGTGGGGACCTTTCCTCCAGCCTTTTTGTACTCCTCAAAACCCCTACATGTTAATGTAACACAGAACATTGCAATTAAATAGTAATGTAATAACATATGTTAACGAATATGAAAAATGAAATATTTCTCACCGAAATATTGCCATTTTCATTATGTGTCCAAATCTTGTATTCAATTTACCCCCCTTAGGATCTAGATAATACACAGTGAACGTCTCGAGGGAAATAACCAATAACTCCCAATGCCTACCCTAGAGGAAAAAAAGTTAAAAATTAATAACTCAAAATCCACAATAAAATGTAATTTTCTTAAGTCCAAATTATAATAAGCAAAGTAAACTTACTCTACATTGAATGGAGCCATTATCACCGTCTTCTTTTTTACAGCAAAATTTGAAAAAGACTCACAGCAGTATTGTTGAACTGATGTAGGGTCTTTAGCTACTAGACTAATCAAGGATGGAATCAAAAACCCTACATGTTTGAATCCAAAATCTGCACATATGTTGTCTAAGTAGCTGCAAAATATGTATTAATTACACATGCATTAATAAATAAGAAACCAGATCACCAGATCATACACAAGGTATATGGATGTATAAAGAATATCTCACCTTATCCATAGCTCTATCACATATGTATTTAGCCAATCATATCGAAACAACTCCAATATATCTTGTATAAATAGTTTTGTTTCGTATGACTGACCTGTAGAATCTGAATCAGAAGAAACAGTTATAGGGGAGTTTATATCATGTTCCCCTAACCATACTGCCATACCCCTATAGTTAGGACCTAACGGGACAGGTAGGTCTTGTGGAACCCAACTAGGTAATGCAGGAGGTGGAAGTGGAGGCCTAGATGTTGTGGGTGTCTTCTTTTTAACCTGTATATATATATAATTTCAGATCAACTGCCAGCATATACACACACTAACAATTGAACGTAATGTAAATTTACCATACCTTATCAGTAAATAAGACATCTGCTTTTAGCCACAATATCACTCCGCCTACTGCCTCACCAAGTGTTTCACAATTTGGGTGGGCATATGGTAGTGGAAGATCCATCCACTTGGGGAATATATGTATCGGGCTCACCCGAATCCAACCAACTGGTACTGGAGACCCGTGACATGTTTCCCCTGGTAGGGATGGGTAAGTCGACGCGTCTGCCACGACATATTCTTTACTTTTTAGACGGCATGGCTTCAACCCCTACAAATTTTTGTGTAAAGAATGTTATATACATATATACATACCATCTTTTTTTGAAACGACTACAATTTCATATATATGTATCATCTTGAATTAAAAAACTAGTTACTATGTCATAAAAATACTTACAGTGGATGTGCTAGGTGGTGGTTCTACAGGATTACTCCCAACCTCCCCAGTAGGAGTAGGAGTAGAGTCTGCAGTAGGTATTGTCCGGTAAGTGGCAGTCTGAGATGCCTGCCACTTTTTCATTGCTTCTTCGAGTTTCCTGTCAAATAGCTTATCCACCTATACATGGATAAAAGAAACGTCAAATTCTAATTTTTGAATTCTCTTTTACAGTAACATTATAAAGAAAGAATATGTTACCTCTTCTTGTGAAAGTCCCGCTTTTAGGACATGTTTGCGCTGGGATGACCCAAAAAAAGATTTGATGCCCACACCAGCGCCTGCAGCCCTAACACGTCCAGGATGCTCTGGGTTACCCAGAGCAACTGTCAATTCATCCTTTGTTCCCTCAGGGATGAACTTTCCTTGTTTCCTCAGCTCGTGCAGCTCCCGCTAATCGTCAAAACAAAAATTTGTACTTAAGTAAACAACACAAATAATCAATGTTCGAATGATTGTTGTAAGAGTTGTATTTTACCATTTTTGCAGCCGCCTCAGCAGTTGCGGCCTTAGTTATTTCTCCCTTCTTATTTTGCCTCCCAGCTATCCAGACATCATGGCGAGGCAGAGGTGTGCTACCTATGGTAGAGGACACCTGAGTAGCAGCAGTAGCCTCAGTCTGTAGTCTTTGGCGAACGCCTGCATACCCCTTTAGACCCATTCTGTGGTCATGCACATTCAGTGCACGCCTTGATCTTTGTGCCTCACTAAGGGCCTAGTTAGTATGCAAATTAATAATTTGGTTAGTAACACTAAATGTTAATTTTGAATAAGTGAATACAACATATATTAATTAATGAGATTGAGACTGACGCCTAATACCTTGAATTCATCAGTTTGTCTTGAAGCGACAAACGCGTCCCATTCTTCTTTGTCCAGGAAGTTCCATTGTTCAGTGGATGTCTTCTTCCTCTTGTCGGATTCTTTTATGTATTCTCTGGTGAGATTTATCCTATAGTTCCTTAGGACTCTCCCACAGCATTGCATCACGCATTTACGATGCAGCTTTTCATCCAATTCAAATATACTCTGCAAAATAGAATTTCTATTAACTAGTATCCAAAAATTTAGTAATCTACAAAATAGAATTGCAAATTAATAATAACTCACACATAAATCCCTCCATATTAAATCTTTCTTCTCTTTAGAAACTTTATGCCAAGAATCTAAGCGACAACCGCAATGGCTACGAGTAACAAACCCAAGATATGAAATAAATGAATTGCGATTCACACCACATGCATTTCCTGCATTATCGAAATCCACAACAAGTTTGGGTCCATTGCCCTTTTGCACAATTAACTTCTTCATCATAGTGATGCCCCTTCTCTTGTCAACTTTTTGGTGTTGTTGATCAAGTGCCTCAAGTGCTTCATATGGTACATGTGCATCATCAACCTAAAATTTGACAAAATAATTCACATTTACAAGATATAACTATAAATGGACATATAGATATAAATATATGATATATTTTTAAAACTTACATTGTGAGGCGGCGCATTGATGTCCTCACCCTCACGGTAGTCATCCGCACGGTCATCAGGAGAATGGTCAGCCATCTGCAAATTCACATTCAAATTGTAAAGTTCACATTGTAAAGTAGTAATTCAAAGTGTAAAGCTCACATTGTAAAGTTCACATTATTACAACAAAGTATATATCACAATAAAATTGTAAAGCTCTATGATCAAAGAGAAAACAAGTATATATTACAACAAGATTATGGTCTAGGGTTAACAAATACATGTGATGTCATTCTTATATATAATAAATGTATATGTACCACCTATCCCATCCTTGAATACCTAATCTCACTAGTAAGTGTATAATGTGTATTGGGTTTTCAAGAAAATTTCAGCAGCATTTCCCCGCTGTTCTCCAAGTACATATGTACTTAGAGAACAAACGGGGAAATGCTGCTGAAATTTTCTTGAAAACCCAATATACATTATACACTTACATCCTAAGCAAGATTAGGTGTTCAAGAACAGTCCTAAACCGGGGACTATCCAAGATTTACTCCTAATGAGTAAATCTTGGACGGGTTTCTAGGCCAACAAATAATGTGTTGTCATTCTTATACATAAAATCCTAGTTCTTCAAGTTAGGGTGATTATTGATGTCTTTAAAAGCATGATTGGCAATTTATAAATTGTAAGAATGTATTTATAGATCCTCAAGTCTAGGTCTGTTGCTAGCTATCACACGTATACAATCATAAATCACGTAACAGAATATAGTTATTGACTGTTTCAACACTTATCAAGTTACCAATAAGTAAATAACTTTAAAAAAATAAAAAATGCCCAGCAGGGCACCTGACGATTTTGCTCCAGGACACCTGCAGGGCTTGACCTAGCCTAGGCGGAGGAAGGAAGGAGGAAGAAGCCGGCATACCTTGAGGGCAGAGGAAGAAGGCCCGGCCGGAGCAGAGGAGAGCAGCTGAAGGTGAAGCTGGCAGCACCGGAGCAGAGGAGAGCAGCTGGAGGTGAAGCTGGTAGCACCGGCGGCGAGGATCAGAGGAGAACTGCGGTAACGGTGGCGAGCGGCGACGGCGACGAGCGGCGAGCGGCGGCAACGGCAACGGCGGCAAGCGGCGTGCGAGGAGACGAACGGCGGCGTGGGGAGCCAACCGGCAACGACGGCGGGGAGCAATCAGGGGAAATCGCCAGACCTAGCGCACGTCGCAATGAAACAGAGACAATGGGGAAAAGTTCTATTTGCGGGGCTATTAACTGTACCATAGGCGTCGGTTATTCAAAAAAACCGACAACTAAAACTAACAGTGTCGGTTCTGCACAACAACCGAAACCGACGTCTATATTCATATGCCGATTAAAAAAATCATTCTCGATTTATGACCATAGTCGTCGGTTTCAACTTCAAACCGACGCTTAAAGGGTGTGAAAAATTCCCCGTGGACAGCACGGGAAAACTCATAAGCGTCGGTAATTGTAGTACAACCGACGACCAAAATGTGCCCAATTTCTATCTCGCAAATAACCTTTAGTCGTCGGTTTTTTATTTATCAACCGACGCCATATATCAAATTTTGGAGGTAATTTTTTTCGCTGGAAATTTTGGATTTGGCGGGTAATTTTAGGCATCGGTTTTTTATTAAGTAACCGACACTTAATAAAAGCGGTACCCGTGTCTGGTCGCCCTCATAGATTGGATGTCGATTTATGTTATCAACCGACACTG
This sequence comes from Alisma plantago-aquatica, assembly GCA_963693085.1. Lineage (NCBI taxonomy): Eukaryota > Viridiplantae > Streptophyta > Magnoliopsida > Alismatales > Alismataceae > Alisma > Alisma plantago-aquatica. The sequence goes on along the minus strand of OY856411.1, from coordinate 1,232,506,697 downwards.
TATAGTTTAGGTGTCGGTTTATTTATACAACCGACATCTTGAAAAGTGACTTTATAAGCCATTTCTGTAGTAGTGATTACGTTAAAAAATAAATCCCATTAACAATATGTATGGTGTGTATGTGATAATCACACACAAAAATGAGGAACAAGATATGTTTATCATGGGATTAAGCAAAAATTCAAGGACTAAAGGAGGTATAATGTAGTTTCTATTATTGTAAAGGATTGGATCCTGAGGAAGAGAACCTCCTCCTAGTAATTATAGGGGGAAGAAAAGTTGTTGTTGGACATGATCCAATCAAGCATGTCATCCTGTTTTGCTACTCTAGATTTTTTTGTTGGATGTTATGTTGATGCATGATGACAGGGTAACAAACTTAGAAATTGGCCTTGAGCCAATCAATCCATCATAGGGAACTAGGATGAAATGAATGAAGTGTGGGAGGTTGAAGAGAATTTGGCATCTGGACAACAATCTAGACATCTGACACTACAAGTTGCAAGTCAATTGAGCTTGCAAGTGGAGAATAAGGACGTCCCACTCAAAGAAAGTGAGATATCAGAGGAAGACATCCTTGGGCTTGGTTATAAAATGCCAACTATTGCAGATAAAACAAAAGGATGAAAATTCAATTGGGTTTCACATATGCATTACAATGTTGTCCAAAAATAGAGGAAGATGAGTATGGACTTTGGTAGTGCTGATCAGGTAGAAGTTGGGAGTCTCAACCACTGACAACTTTGTAGATAGAGATGTGAAGAGACAGACTAAATTTAATAGATATTATGCAAACTTGATATGATGATACATTAATGATGGTCAGGATTGAGATTGCCAACGTATGAAATAAAAAGATTGGATTTTTATAAAAGAATATAAGAGAAGATGACCATCCAGATAGGGACAATGCCTGGAGGGTGACCAAGCCAAGAAGAGACAATAGCCTCCCAGAGGTGTAGACTCTCTATTTTTTCTACCTCGGTTGGAATCCATGCTCTGATACCATACAAAAATAAATTGGGTGGTTAATGAGATATTTCTTATTGATAGAAGACACACTCCTATCCTATATATAGGAAAGGAGGAAAGTACACATGAAGCAAACTTAACCCTAATGGACCAAGACAATTAGGCCCATATGACATAATAAACTAAATCACAATAATTCTAACATGTTCTATGTTTATGTGCTAAAACATCTACTTGGTTACATGACCAAATTTTCATGAATATTAGCAAACTCAAATCACGAACATAAACATAAAAAGATCACCTAGAACACAGAACTTCCACCTCTCATCACGAATTGATACATTTTTTTTAATATGACGCAATATTACCCCTTTCTATTTTAATATTTGAATCACTCCTCTTTGACCTCTGTCTAAGGTCTTAAATAACACGAGGTCTATGACCCCCTCTAGACTCCATTTTGTTATAGAACTTTGGGAATTGGGATGCTACAAGTTTGGTTTGATTTCAGAATGATCTTGGAGGGAAGGAGCTAAAACATGCTTCTTCTATGTGGTGTTCTTGACTAGTTGTCTTTATATAAAACTTAAAATTATATATTCTTTGGAATGTCATTTAATTTGGATGTACTATTTGCATTTTCAGCTCACTAAGTAGTGAGTGTTGTCTTTTTTAGTTTTAAATTCATATGTTTAGAAACACTTACCTTTTGACCAACATTAATTTCAACCAGAAAGTAGATGTTGTAATTGCATACCATATTTTTTAAAAGTTGTAGACTTCGTCAACATTTTAAAAAGTTGCTATGTAATCATATCTATTTTGTATAAAGTATTTTTAATGTTGGTTCATATGTAAATATGCATGTATGGTGCTCTATATGTCATCATCATCATCTAAGCCTCAGTCCCAACTATGTTGGGGTTGGCTACATGGATCATTCGTTTCCATTCATCTCTATCATGGGCCATATTCTGATTGACATGTAGAGATTTAAATTCTCTCTTTATAAGATCATCACATGTTAATTTAGGCCTTCCTCTTCTTCTATTTATGGTGTTTGTCTCAATAGCATTGCTTCGTATAGGCATACTAGTAGGTCTGCATTGCACATGTCTGTACCATCTGAGTCGGCCCTCACGCAACTTGTCCTCAATGCTCGCTACCCCCACTTTATTCCTGATATAGTCATTTCTCAAGTGATCTTTTCGTGTCTTCCCACACATCCATCTCAGCATACGCATTTCAGCCACGTTCATCTTGTTGAGACCTTGTTTCTTCACTGCCCATCATTCACTTCAATAGAGCATGGCTGGTCGGATAGCCGTTCTATAAAACTTACTTTTTAACCTGAGAGGGATCTACTGATCGCATAATACTCCAGTTGCACTCCTCCATTCCAACATCCTATAGTGATCCGGTGACAAACATCATTTTGGACATCCCCATCTATTTAAATAATAGAACTCAAGTAACAAAATTTATCACATTTTGGTATATCTACTCCATCCAACTTGGCTTCATCATTCACACTGTGAGATTGGCTGAAATTGCAATGCATATAATCAGTTTTGCTCCTACTAATCATCAATCCATTTGATTCCAATGCCTTTCTCCAACGTTCAACTTTATCATTGAATCCATCTTTAGTTTCGTCAATCAAAACAATATCATCAGCAAATAACATACACCAAGGAATATCATCCTGAACATTCTTTGTCAACTCATCCATAACAAGAACAAATAGATATGGGCTGAGTGTGGATCCTTGGTGTACCCCAACTGTGATAGGAAAAGTGGTGGTCTCTCCTCCAGGAGCCTTGACACTTGCAGTAGAGCTATCATACATGTCTTTGATCAAGTCAATGTATTGGATTGACACACCCTTTTTCTTCAAAACCATCCACAACACTTCTCTGGGTACTCAATCATAAGACTTTTCTAGATCGATAAACACCATATGAAGATCTATTTTGCTTTGTCTATACTTCTCCATAAGTCTCCTTTTCAGAAAAATAACATCCATTGTTGATCTTCTAGGCATGAAACCAAATTGGTTGTTTGATACATGCATTATAGATCTTAACCTCTGCTCAATAATCCTCTCCCAAAGCTTCATCATGTGACTCATCATCTTGATACCTCTATAGTTTGTACAGCTTTGAACGTCACCTTTGTTCTTGTAGATGGGGACTATAATACTATTTCTCCACTCATCTGACATCTTCTTGGTCTTCATGATCTTGTTAAAGAAATTTGTTAACCTCGTAAATCCCTCATCCCCCATACTCTTCCATACATCAATGAGAATACCATCTGGTCTGCATGCCTTTCTCATTTTCATATTTTTCAAAGCATTCTTAACCTCAAATGGTGAAACTCGACGTGTGTAAATGATATCTCTTATATTCATGTCACACGAGTCGCTAACATTATATGAAATATCTCCATTGAAAAGCTTATGGAAGTAATTTCTCCATTGGTTCTTGATATCATCATCCTTCATCAATACTCTAACATCTTCATTCTTGATGCATTTTACTTGACTCAAGTCTCTTCCTTTCCTTTCTCTTATACGAGCCATTTTATATACATCTTTTTCCCCTTCTCTAGTGTCCAACTTCTTATACATATCATCAAAGTATTTAGACCTTGCCTCCTGAATAACCTTTTTAGCTTTTTTCATTGCTTGCTTGTATCTTTGGAATGTTGCATCATCTCCAAATTTGGGCAAGCTCCTATATATCTCCCTTTTCAGTTTAATAGCCTTCTATATTTCATCATTCCACCACCAAGTCTCCTTCTGAGGAGGCCCACAACCTTTAGACTCTCCCAAAACCTCTTTGGAAATTTTTGTTATGCAGGAGCTCATGTTACGCCACATAGTGTTAACAACAGACTCCAAATTCCAAGTTGGCCTCCTTGATGAGTTTATCATGAAAAGTCAAAAAAATTTCTCCTTTAAGATTCCACCACTTGATCCTACTATCTTGGTTTCTGTTATGCTTGCCTTTATTGATCTTCATGTTAATATCCAAAACCACCAACCTATGTTGGGTCGTGAGTTCTTCACCAGGAATCACTTTTCAATCCTTGCATATGTTACGATCCACCCACCTTGTAAGGAGGTAATCAATTTGGCTATAGTTGTGCCCACTATTGAAAGTAATCTTATGAGATTCTCTTTTCTTGAAATGGGTGTTTGCCAAAATCCTATCATATGAAACTACAAAATCTAATATCCTCTCTCCTTCTTCGTTCCTACTGCCATATCCAAAACCACCATGAACTCTCTCATATCCAGCATTGCTACTCCCCACATGGCCATTTAAATCACTCCCAATAATAATCTTCTCCTCGATCGGTATTCCTTACATCAGTTCATCCATGTCATCCCAAAAATCCTTCTTCGCATCCTCGCTAAGGCCAACTTGGGGGGCATAAGCGATGATAATGTTAAAAATATTTCCCCCAAGAACAACCTTGATATCTACTCAAAATGCATATAATTGGCTACTCAAAATGCATTCATGAATCTATATGTGATTTTCTAAGTTGGACTAATGGGTTGCAATGTGTTGAAAAGGAGTATGCAATATGTATTTGACATGGGTGTTGTGTAGTGTATGTTGAAAGCATGCGCATGCACATTTGGATTTTTTAAAATATGATCATACATTTACATAAAAAAATGTAAAGCATTACACTGATATATGTATGAGTGAAAGACACGTCCTACACATGTGTTATACAGTTGAATCAATATGATACATGACCATATAATAATAATAGCATAATGAGTAGGTCGACATCTATTCTTGTTTGTTGCACATATTTGTTAGATAATCTTTTCGTGTGAGTTTGTATTATCATCTTTGTGTATGTTGATGACTAATATGTAGTTTGTATTCAAAATAAGATGCATACTACCCTCTAAAAGAGGGACATGTTTGTAATTCCAAAAAACAATGAAGAAAATTGCATTCAGCCTCCTCCAGGGACTTTCTCATATAGTGTAGATGAGTCTCCTTACACAATTCAAAATTTCTCGTGTAGGGACCCGTTTGTAATTCTAAAAAATAATGAAAAATTTGCATTCAACCCCCTCATGTGGGCTTTTTTATATAGTATAGATGAATCTCCTTATACAATATAAACTTTTGAAAAGAAAAGACAAAAGTATAGTGTACACATACAAGGACCATTTTGTAATTCCAAAATATAATAGAGAAAATTGCATTCAGACCCTCCATGTGCTTTTTTGTATAGTATAGATGAGTCATCTTATACAATATATAATTTTAGAAAGTAAAGACAAAAGTGTAGTGTACACACAAGGACTTGTTTGTAATTACAAAAAATATGGATAAAATTGCATTTGGCACCCTTTGTAGGCTTTCTTATATAATATAGATTAGTCTCCTTACAGAATATAAAATTTTAAAAAGAAAAGACAAAAGTGTTGTATACACACACATGAACTTATTTGCAACTCCTAAAATAATAGAGAAAATTACATTTATCCTCCTCCGTAGGCTTCTTATATATTGTAGATGAACCTCCTTATACAATATAAAATTTTAAAAAGAAAAGACGAAAGTGTACACTACACACACAAACCAGTTTGAAATTCTAAAGAATAATGGGAAAAAAATCATTTAGCCCCTACAACCATTCTTATATAATATTGATGAGTCTCATAATATAATAAATTTTTAAAAAGAAAAGATAAAAGTATAATGTACAAATATAAGGACCGGTTTGTGATTTTAAAAATATATTGAAAAAAATATTATATAGTATATATGGTGACACATCATATTTAAGACGTGTCACGCGCAATTGCACGTCAAATAATGCCCCCTCAGCCTCCTATTTCCTAACAAATAATTGAAAATGGAAATAGGTGATAACTATTATAGAGATTAGAAATGTAAAAAAGAAAGAAAAAAAATGTAAACTACGTGTGGAGCAGGCATTGTATTTGCTAGAAAAGTAAGCACACAAACATATTAGCTGCCTTATATATGGTGACACAACACATTTAAGATGGGGCACACACAATTGTCCATCAAATAATGCCCCCCTCAGCCTTCTATTTCCTATTAATATTTAAAAATAACAAAATATGTGACGATTATTACATAGATTAAAATGTAAAAATAAAAAAAATTAGAAAGGCATGCCAACCAAGCACCCTAGTTGCTGAAAAAGCAAACACACAGGTACATCAACTGCCTTATTAGAAACATCAAAAGAAAATAAATCTAAATTGCGTCCCAAAGAGCCCTAGCTACTGGAAAAACAAGCACACAGACACATGAAAAGCAAGCACACATGCACGTCAGCTACAGGTATAAGGTATAAAGAAAAATCTAAACTACGTGCCAAGCAGACATCCTAGCTGCTGAAAAAGCAAATACACAGAATCGTAAAGTAAACAATATATATATATATATGTGTGTGTGTGTGTGTGTGTATATATGTCTATATATACACATGTGCAATATGCTATAAATGCATAAGCATGTGTGAATATATATATATATATATATATTTGTATGTATATATATGTCTATATATACACATGTGCAATATGCTATAAATGTATAAGCATGTGTGAATATATGTATATGTTTCTTTGAATTTGTTATACATATTTTAATAAATAACTAAATAAATAGTTAGTAATAAAATATATATATGTTATATCTATATAATTGCATATGCATCGGATATGCGGCCATATGTGTCACATGTGCGCTTAAGACCACATAATGGAGTGCATAGATATATGCAATTTGGAGAGGTGACCAAACTATACATGTGTTCACACAAGTGGCGTCATGCGGGGCATATGAGAACATTGATGGGATGTATTGGGTTAGAATGATCTAACGGATGAAAATGGGTATGTTCTCTTGTAGCTTTAATTTTAATAAGTGGGTAAAAGGTATGGTCATGGGTTTATCATACACACCCATTTGTCAACTCTACCAATAACATAACCTCTATTTAGAATGACAATACATATATTGGAAGAACTAAAGACAATTGCATGAGTTGCTAGACAATAGTTCTACATTAATCAATACATCATTATGGGGAGATAATGAGCTAATGAGGTTTTGCATTTGTTGTTGGTGTCTTATCACATGTAAATGACATGCGTACAAAAGACAAGTGTGCATGTTGAGTAATATAGGACAAAGAGTTCTGAATCATTAAACATGGGTAATTGTGAAGCTAGAGAGTGCTACTAAATAGAAACCAATCAACTAGATAGAAAAATAGTTTTATTATTTAAACTAAGAACTAAAATTAACAAAACAATGAAGATTATGAAAAGTTTAATGGATTCTTCAAGGTTACTGTTTCACCAAGATATTAATCTATACATAATTTCTCATTATCCACAAATAAACACTCTTTGATTTTAGAATTAGTCATCTTTATCCAATATTACCTACTTTTACAGTGCAATTTACTATTCAATCTAATTACAAACCCACTTTCTCGATGCTCACATAGAAGATCAAATACATTCATAATTTTTAGTTTTCTTTCACAACACGTTATTAATTATGATAATGAAAATTTTCTAATCATTAATCTTACCTTTACCATTATTAAAATTTTGTAGCAATGTTCAAGTTGATTAGGTATGCATATGAAAATTCTAAGCAATAGTTATCATAAATAATTCAAGAAAATAATTCAAATTCTTAAACAAAGATAACCATGTATAAATTAATACATATCTACTCATGGGTCCTATAGAACAAAAATTAGGCAAAAAAAATCGCTATGGTATCACTGATGAAAATTGTATAGTAAGAAAATATGTACTTTGGGGAAGAACATGGTGAAAATAATATTAATAAAACCTATTGTATAAGATGAAGTTCTTCTTCCATCATTTTCACCGCCAAAATGTCCTCGAAGAGCACCAAAAAGGTTGGATTCCTTCTTCTCCTATCTTATTGTTGTACTCAAGTAAATAAAATGATAATGGGTTATCTGACAATCGTCCCCCCATATATAGGTTATAAGAAAACCTAATTTTTCCAAAACATAACAATAGTTGTTGGATTTAACACTTTAAATCTTAGTTGTCAGCGTCCCAAGTTGGTAGCACTGACTTAAAAATTATTACTACTAACTTTCTACTATCAAAGTCACTTCCCTCATCAATTTAGAACAATATTAAAATTATATTTAGATATCATGTTGGTACCATTAGGTTAAGTAATAAAATATATAATAATGTAGGTCAAATAATATTGTAATAATTAAATATGAAAAATACATGTAAAAATAGAATATTGGATGCACATGTGATTTTATACTAATTTGGTAAAATATGTATGAAAAGATATTTGACTAAGAGTAATTGACAACACAAATAACCAAATTAGAATATCAAAATAATGACAAGTCATGCATACATCAAAGCCCATATGTTTGAATATTTCTTGTCCTCGAACAACACAACTATTGGTTTAGTTGCAAAAGTCACCAATAAGACAATTACAAATGAAATTTTTTCCTAACCACCCTCTATCGGTCGGTCCCAAATCGGCCCTTGCTAACTATGGAACATGGATGAGGGGAATAATCATTTTAAAGACCTACCTTACAGAATAATGGGCGGAAAAGATGGGTGGCTTGAAAATAGGATCCATAAGAAATAATTGAAATCGTTTATGTAAGGATAAAATTTTATACACCTCAAATATGGATAAAATACAGTTGTATGCCTTGTAATGCCTTTTTTTATTTTTGGTAATATAATGTATGCAAAAGACGTCTCATCCTAAAAATGAGTATACGTGTCAAGATGTATGCATGAATAATATTTTCACTATTTCCTTGTTTGTTGCTTATAGAGAATACAAAATTTGAAGTTAGGAATCTTGTTCCTCCTTTTTCTCCCTTTTTTCAATTTTTTTTCTACTCCTTATTTTAGTAAGATAAATAGTGTATGCTTGGGATTTTTCTTTATTTTTGGAGAAAAAGTAAGGATATACGATTTTTCTTCTCCATTATTTTATGGGTAAAATAAAATTGGAGAATAAAGATAACATCTTATGCAATATGTGATATAGAATGCTATTTATATGCATATTTGTTAGCAAAATAAAAAAAAATACTCAAATGAGATAGAATGAAAAAAACTTTTCTGATTAAAAAATGAACACTTGCTATATGCTTCCTATCATGCCATGATATGCACTCAAGAGGAAAATAATTTTGATTAAAATTGATCATCCTAATATGATGAATGAAAATTAATGAAGGTGGTGAAATTACATGAATAAGGGACAATGTCTTTCCCAACCATGATATGTCCCTCTCGTATTAGTTTGTGCAACAATGGTAGCCTTAGAGTCTATTTCTAAAATTTGCATGAAAGATTATGTTACTGTTTGGTTGGTTTGGACCTAAACATCATTGTCACAACACAAGTGTTAGGTTTGAGTTAGGATTTTCACTCATTATGTCTTCAAGTTGACTAATTCAAAGAATTCCTATAATTTGTACACTTTTCAACTAACTAAAATGGCATTCATAGTGGATCATGAGGGCACATTTAGATTAAAAGATTTCAAAATGTATATTGTATCATAACAAATGGCTATTGAAGTCAATTATCCAATTACTGTCCACATTTTCACTAAATAGGGTGGACCCTTATAATTGAAATTGTTTTTTATGAAATTAAAAGCAGCACAGATCAATGTTAAAAACTAAGCAGCAAAATATAAGGTTAGAAGTGCCACCCCCATATTGAAATTGACATTGTCCATGATGTTAAAAGCAAAGGTAGAAAAATGGAATATAGGTACCCATGTGTCATGGGCCAAAGATGGGTGGGTTGAATTCACATGAATGCATGCCCTACAATGAGTACATGAGCTCAAAAAAGACTAGTTGTAGTTTGATGAATGCGGGTGATATATCAAAGAAGCACCTCCTCAAACTCTCCCTCTTTTGATTTGTATCTTGATCAAACAACATGTGTAGGTGCTAGCGAGATGTAGTCAGTGGTACCAACTTGGATCTCAATAGATGCTCTCGATGCATGTTGGGCTATCAATACTTGTATGTAGGTGTTAACATTGGTGCCACTGATTGACGAGCCAGTGATACCAAACTAAACTCCAAAGCTTGTTATTAAAAATCATAATCAGAGTCAATGCTATTGATCCATCCACCGATGCCAACAAGATGAATCTATAGCTTTTTGTATTCTTTGTGATGAACGTTGGTGCCTTCAAAAAGTGGGTTGGTAGGACATAGTAATGTCAAATTGTTCCTATGGAAGTAGTGATGGTGGTCGGTCCCACTAACAAAGGTTTGGTAATATAAACTTTTGACAATGAAGCCATAGTAATTATAGATTTTGGGTCGGTGCCACCAACTATGGAATTAGTAGTACCAAAAATGATGTTTCTCCTTCTTGTAATAAAAATGATTGACTCAATGCCACCAAAAGATAGTCACTAGTACCAACTTAGTGAATTCCTGCACACTAAATACACAAATCATGATAAGTTCTTTACTTGGATTAGAACTAAATATCAACCATTTAGGAAACAAAATGAACTTATCCTTACAAGAAAATTTAACAAATGAACAAAATTTACTAAAAATAAATATAATCCAATTATCCTAATGGGTGGGTTGCCCCCTGTAACACACCCTTGTTTTATGTCCTAGGCTAAGCATGATGCTTACCTCTATCCCCTGGGTTGTCATAAGTTGGCAGTGAAGAATGAGAACCATTTGGTAATATGAACTTTACCCTATCATCATCAGTTTCCACTGTCAAGTATCCATTACCCACAACAATAATCACATCTTTCATGGCTTGGAATAATCTCCCTAACAAAAACTTCTATCCTCACATCTCCTGCATGCCCATTATCACAAAGTTGACTAGATAGATAAATTTATCAACTTTTGTGACCACATCTCCACGTATCCCCACTAACCTAACAATGGAATCATTTGCTAGATATATCGTCATGCAAGTCTTGGTTTATTCTTTTAGTCCAAGTTTCTTGAAAGCGGCATGTGGTGTCAAATTAATGTTTTCCCCCAAATTGTAGAGTGCCTCACTAAATTCCTTGCTTCCAATTGAACAATGGATGTTGAAGCATCCCAGATCCTCCTTATTTTCCAACAATCATCTTTGAATCAAGGTACTGATGACTTCATCCATAATAACATAATATAAATATTTGATTTCCCACCTTTTGTTGATGATTTTCTTCAGAAACTTGACATATGTTGGGATTTGCTCTATCGCCTCCATAATTGGGATGTTGATGTTGGTTTTTAGAAGATGTACAAAAATTTCTTGATTGACTTAACTTTGTTTCTCAACTTCGAAATGTGCATAAATGGAACATGAGATGTATCTTCCCAGAATGGTAGCAAATGAGTGGATATACACTGATGAGATGGAACATATGTCTCCTTGGGAGTTTCCTTAGAGGTTTCCTCCCTTAAGATTGAATCAATGCCACCTTATGGAATCGGCTCAAGATCAATTGGAGTAGGTTATGAATGGACCTTATCAAGTGTGGGTGCCTTCTTATTGATTGCACCTATTCCATTATAGAGTAGAACCTTCCCCCCACTCTTAGTGCATGCACACCTCCTCTAGAACTGGGGGAGTAAACATGGTGGTAGTGGAATATTTGGGTGCATCCCCTTACAAAACCAATGTGGTTGTAATTTCTTTACTACTCCTCAAAGTTGCTACATTGTTTGGAGCACTCACTTGTTCATGATCAACAAGTCTTCTTATTCCCTCAATCTTCCATACAAGTTGTTGGGAAAAGGAATTTGAGGAATATGTAGCTCATAGACATGTTGAAGTTGGGGAACATATATATCTAGGTTTCTTTAATGGCATACCCCTTCTCATTGTAGATACATATAATCATAGGATGGTGGTAGTGGTGTGTTGTCCATGTGTTCCCAAGGAATCCTTATGGTGTTGCCTTCTTTATTGCCAAGACATCTATGACCATCTATGAGATATGAGTCGTAAGGCCCCTAAACTTGCTTAATGAGTTGAATATGATTAATTATCATAATATAATTCATATAACCCTAATATAACATTGTGATATACTTTGAAATCATAAGACAAGATTAAGTTTCAAATTTGGTCCAATTTGGACACTGTTTGAGCAAGTTATGCAATTTTATGCACATTTTGGACTTTTCTGCAATTCACCCAATTGAGAGGTTTTCTTTGCAATTTATCACTTGAATTATGTTCCTTGGATATTCTATCATCATTATTGATCTTGTTGAGCCATGGGGAACCTATTTAAACATGGGTTTGAAGGTGTTTTCTCCAAGGGTATTTTAGGGTTTACCCCTTCACAGATGAGCTACGTTTAGTAGCTATCAACTAATGAATTATGTGATTGATTGGGAAATTCGACAAAGTAAAGCTAAGAAGGTTTATAAGGAAGGTGGGGAAGATTCTTGTGTGTGTTCTTGTATATTCTTAATAGTTTAAGGCAATAGAAACATGGAGAAGCTACTTTTACACCTCATGCTTGCTTCCATCCTTATCCATGGGCTATATTTACCTCTTCCTTGCCCAAGTACGAATCTATGCTTGCTTTCTCTTTCCTATAACCTGGAGCAACGACTCCACTCTGTTTTTCTGCGGAACTAAGTTCTCTAAGGTAGAAGACAACCTCTTTTTGGAGAAGAAGGTCTCCTAGAGCTCTATTTAGCCCTACCTAGGGTTTCCAAGGTCATCTTCTAGGGATTTCGACCAAGGCAAGTCATTTTCTTCCTTCCTTCTCCATTTCTATTGCTCTTCACCTTCCATAGACCTTCCTCCAGGTCGAAACCTTGATGTTCCATGGTAGAATTTGCTCGAAAGCTCTAAAACCCTACCTTTCTTGCTCCTTATGCTTAGGGTTTACTCATTTGATGAAGAAAGGTGCTAGATGGACGAATTCATAGCTTATTCTTGGATTTTCTACCCTAACTACTCGGGATATCTTCTATGTGTAGTTTCATCTTCTCATTAGAGGCAATTTTTATAACTTGCTCCACGTTTTTTGCTTACCATAAGCTTACTAGCTCATGTTCTTGCTTGAAAATGATGATTTATGCACTAAAAAGCTATGCTTGACTTGGATTTCGCTTTTTATAATGTTCCCTATTCTGATTTCAGTTCTAGATGAACCTTTGATCATATGTATGCTATTCCTAAGGTATAATATGACTTGGATCAGGTTGTTTTGACAACCTATGGTGCTAAGCACCTATCAAACAATGGTCAATTTTAGGGTTTAAAGCTAATTTCTTCTATAAACCATGACCCAATGATGGTACCATTGCAACAACCCTATGGTGTTGTCTTCATAACAACTGATGGTCATGATCAAGGGTGTCAAATGATGGTGAAAACCTATGTTCACCCCCTTAGGTCAGGTTTTGGACCAATTAGAAGTTTAATGATCAACCATTAAGTACCCTACTGATGTTATCAATCAATGATGACATTAGCTTAATATTTGATGTTGATTAATGAATATAGTGTTGATCTAACAACCTATGGTGATTTAATGGTCACTAATGATGGAGGATAAGGTCTCTAAAACCTATGTTGAGACAAGCATTGTAGTTGTGTCATCAATTAAGCCTTAGACCAATGGTTTCTTGGGTCATTTGATGCAATGGTCGGACCTATATTGTAATTGATGGTTTTAATATATGAACTTGACCCAATGGTCAAGATATAATGTATATTCCTCCAATAAAGTGGAATGATGGCTAATGTAATATGTTGGTCCTAATAATGTGATTTATATGGTTTCCTTTATATGATCAACTTAAGGAGCTTACTTGTTGACAATGGATGGCTTATTTTAAATGAACAGTCGATTGTGGGTTTTACCCTACTTTCAATGGAACTTTTTGTGTTGTTAATCAAGGGATGTCTAGGGTTATATGGTGACTCTTTATAGAGAACAAATCAAGGAATTCATAGGTGGTTTATCCAAGGTGTTTACTTATGTAAACAACCAATGGTCTTACCTTTTAAACATCCAATGGTTCTGGGTGACATTGTGGTATGGTGATATGGGTTGAATGATGATGGAAAAAATGGAGGGTTACCCTTAATAAGGCAGTCTTACGTATTCACTCATAGGAATAGAAGGGATGATAATAATATTGTGTTCATATGTAACCCTAATGAGGTATAGCTTGTTATACCTAGCTTTAATATAACTAAATGATGGTAATTGGGTATGAATAGTCCTTGAATGACTAATACAATCATGAAGTGCTATGTTATTGTTGTTGAAACCCTAGCATGCTATAACATGATGGTTACACCTTGATTTATGTGTGGGTTCATACTTGAGAATAGTATGGAATTTGATGGTGATGCTTCACCTTATGCATCCATGATCCAATGAGGATGTCGTGAGTTAGGGTTTGGGTATAAGTGTTGATTAGTAACATTGATATAATTTATCAAGTTGAACCTAACTCTAATGCAAATAGATAAATATGAGTATTCATGCTTAACATTCTTATATGATGTAATGATGGTGGAATAACCTCCTTAACATGATCGTAACCTTAATGTGTTAATTGGTGGTTGTCATAGCCACATGGTTGATACTTGCTTATGCGAAACATGTGCATTATGAATATGATGAGGGTTAATCATATCTAGATTCCTTTCATGTTGATGTAATAAAGGAATGTTATTAATGTTAATATAAACATGCTATGATTGTTTATGAATATCTCCTAGCTCATAAATGCAATATTGTGTTGATCTGGTGTATTATATGTAAGTGATGTTGTTGAGCCTTGTTATAAGGCATGCAAATATAATGATGATCTTACGGTGAATAGTATGATGGTCTTAATGACCTTTGGGCATGGTTGAGCCCTGAATGAGGTGTAATCCTCTTGTGTTGATAGGGGTTAATACCCTGTGATATTGTGAAAAGGATTTATATCATGTGATAGTATGATGGTCTTAATGACCTTTGGGCATGGTTGAGCCCTAAATGAGGTGTAATCCTCTTGTGTTGATGATATTGTGAAAATGATTTATATATTATGATAGTATGATGACTAGTGCGGTCTCATGAATGGCAAGTGAATAGTGCCATGTGATGATGAGATGAGAAATTATGTTTCACACATTTTATATCTTTTGAAGTTGTGATATTTATATGTTTATTAGAAGTGAATTAGGGTTTGTATGTCCACTTGTTTGATGCAGCCTTAATTCACCCAATTGGCATAGCTAATCAAGTGAAACTCTAATCATGTAGTGTCATGTGCCATAGATCCATCTGAGTGTCAGAACTTGCCAGATGGTGAAACGAGTATTCCTAAGGGAAACTCGGAGCGCATACTAATGAGTATGCGGGGTGCTTGTCATCATGAATTCAAGTGTTTAGGGAGGACGATTGCGGTCATACCTAGCCCTCAGTTTGAGAACGGTTGCGGTCGTGTCTCGATGATTATATATGTGACGAGATTGGAGGACAACTGCGGTTGTACCTCAGATGGTAGGGTATGCATACTCACCTCCTTTCACTAGTGTTGTGACCTGTACCAAGGACGGACTAGGTTGTTAGTTGCTTGACCTTGTGTGTCGCTGTGACGGACTCGTACTGATCGGGGGCGACGAATATCTTAGGAGTCCAACTCTTCCTAAATCTTGTATTGCACTGATTTCGACTTAGCAGTGGTCACTTGAATTTTGAGTGGTATCCTCAATTTCCATAGGGCGTAATAAAAAATATAATACAACTATGTAGCATATTTGTTTAGGGTTATACACAACATTTCACATTGGATGATAACCCTTATTTGTTATCTTTACATAAAGATGATGCTTAGTGCAATTAAGAGATAGTAGATATACTTATGTTGTGGATATTCTTAAGATTGCAGATGCGTACATACAGTAGCCATGATTATGTTGATAACTCTACTGCTACTGCTGATTATAATCATGATGCTAGCTATCTCATGTTGTTAGTTATGTTTAGCATGCTAGCCATGCCTTTGTTACTAGAGATGAATATATTGATAATCATGCTTATCTAGATAGTTGTGCTTATGTTGTTAGATCTTCTTATGATGTTGATATGTTCAACCAATTATACATGCTCATGTTGTTAGCTATGCTATGTTACTAGACTTGCTCATGATGCTAGAAATGCATATGCTACTGAATTGCTTATATTGTCAACAAGATAAAGGATGATAGTCTGGCTAATGATGATAGTTATTATCTGCTCTTGTATGTATTTTGTTAATCATCAATACTGCTGATCTTATTTGTTATATTTAATTAAACTTCCTAATTGTTTAATTAGTTAAACATGTTGTAATCAATAAATGTTGTTGGAGGTTATATTTCTTGCTGGGACATGGGTCTCACCCTTGTGGTTCGCCACATTTTTTTTAGGTAATCGGAAGTGACGAAAACAAACATGTGGCAGCAAAGAGGAACTATAGTAATGAATCTTTGAGAAAGTTGATTAGATGTCTAGTGTGTCCTAGAGTCGTCCCTGTACTCTCGGGTATGGGCAGGAAAAGTTTGTATTTGGCGTTTCAAACAAATCAAACTTTTATTAGCATATTAATGCTTGTTTGTGTGGCATATATGAATATTGTGCTTCTGTGTATATATGTTATGGATAAGGTGATAGAACAATTTGTATCAAATTCTTGGCATAGTATGGATATAAGAAAGATGTTGGACTCTTATGCAAATGTTTCTGAGCTGGTGTTGATGTTGAAATCGATTTTAATTACCCATATTTTTGGGTATGTGATTAATTAGTGATCAATTGTGCTTTATGTTTTGAGTAATCTCGTTTAGTGTAACAGGTTCTCACAAGTTGGTATCAGAGCTTTAGGTTCACTGAGTCTACAGGAACACTAGGACTTAAGACTAGGATGATGTCTAAGTTAGGAACGTGACACAAAAACATGGTGCATACTGCCTAATCTCAGTAATTGGATGCCCTGGCTAGGTATTCAATTATTGAAGAAAATGTAAGTATGGAACTCTTAGATTGTTAACTTTCTAATTACTCTGGTCAAGTAATCATTTTGAGACAATCTAAAGAGCATAACAAATAAGAAAGCATGTTGTGAATATCTCAATCCTACCTTAAAGAAGATGAGAATTGTATCATAATCTATCAAAACTTGAATGTTTGGTAACTATAAGAGAAAGATATAACACCATGGTATCTAAATCTGAATACAAATAATAAAAAGAGGAGTTCTTGATGATGTGATTCAAGAAGATAATAAAGTAAAAGACATATAAGTCTATGCTTATAAAGTGAATCAAGGTATGAAATCCACATAAGATAGAGAGAACTCCTATAACAAGTACAAAATGAGAAGATGAATGGGAACAATGACAAAGAAATAAGGTGGAACCTGAGTTAATCTCAGACCAACCTATGTATGTAAGAAAGTGTTAATGAAAAATCAGCATGGCATGTGACAGAAATTAAGGGAGATGATCCCAATTTAATGAAGAAAATGTGGAATATGATGATTTACCTGTCGATAAGTGGTTGAAAAATATAATAAAATAAGAGAACATACCAAGTGTGATAAATAGTCTTCAAGGAAGGAGTAATGAGATATGTTAATCATGATAATTCCTATGCTAATGGCAAGGAACCTAAAATGAAAAAGTAAAATGATACATAATAAGTTGTAACTTGCATAATGAAAATAGAATTGGTTACCTTTTTGCTAGTGACCTTGAATAATGTTGCTATGACGTGGGAAGTGTGTTTCCCTTTGTGTATTTTCTTTCCAGGGCACAACTTTCAAGTGGATCATTGCCACTTGGTATGTGTGGATTCATTGTAAACATGAGGGTAGATAGCTTATTATAGCATAAGGTTGTTTGGACTATGGCTCCAAGTTCATAAATTTTGTGATGATTTTTCTTTTGAGCCTTCAAATAATTAGGAAGACTCCTTTTATATGTCTTGATATTTGTTATGTTGGTAAAAGTATATGATATAAGGATGTGAGTTAATTATAGCACATGAGGTAGATACCAAGGTAATGAATCCTAGTATCTAAGATGTATTAATAATATGAGAAATATGTGAAGATTGGAGATGTTTATTAAATGAACATTCCAAGTATTCCTCTTCCATAGAGAGAGAGGGAGAGAGAGTTGATGATGACCCTCTAAATGTTGTTTGGAAGGAAAAACAAAAGTGATTCTATAATGTTGTGTATGGTTCAGTGATAGTTGGGCAAGACCACTATCAAGGATAGATTGTTTGTAGGTCAATAGACATGTGATACTGTGCTCCTTTAAGATAAACCTATGATCAAATAGCAATGCATAAGAGTTAGATTGGATGACATAATTCACATGACCATGATGAGTTTAGAGTTATGTCCTTTAGACTAACCAATGTACAAATAGAATTTATGAATAGTAGGAACAGAGTGTTCTAGTCACATCATACAAGTTATATCAAGATTTGAATGATGACATGTCAAAGTATTTCATATATGGTAAAAAATATGATCAATATTTCTTCAAAAACCTTAGGGTTGCCAAAGCAGCAATATCTATGAGATAAGTTGAATAAGAGTGAGATGGGGTTGATTAAATTTTTTTATGAGATCATGATATGTCTTCTAAGTAGGTTGTGTAAATCCTAGTAAGGTGAATATAGTGTTGTTGTTTCACCCCTAACAAGGTTGAATAGGAATGATGTTTCCTTGTATGGAATGATAGGTTCTAGTGTCAGCATTTCTTTTGATGTTGAAAAAGAACTGACAAGTGTTTTAGTGTCAGTGTGTCTAAAAAAAGGATGGATACATCGCCTTTTTTATGCTTCAAGGAATGTTATGGGACACATGGCATGATTGGTAAAAAACTAGCAAGTATGACTTTTGAGTAATGTGTTGATACAATAGATATAATTTTAGGATGATAGCTAGAATTTAAAGTTGAACATTACTACTAGAGTTGTATAGATGACACAACAAGCTTCTACATTCCATATTGAGAATGTCTTCTTAGATGGGGTTTTTTATGCTGACCCAAGATGAGATATGTATGAATGATGTGACATCACCATAATATGTAAGTAAACATGTGAAGGTAATAGTATGAGGTGCAAAGGAAGTACCCATCTTTGTTTACCTTGGATTTCGGGGGCAAAATCCCTGTTAGGGGTTTATAGTTGTAAGGCCCCTAAACTTGCTTAAGAGTTTAATAAGCTTAATTATCATAATTTAATTCTTATAACTCTAATATAACATTGTGATATGCTTTGAAATCATAATATAAGCTTAATTTTCAAATTTGGTCCAATTTGGACACTTTTTGAGCAAGTTATGCAATTTTATGCACATTTTGGACTTTTCTACAATTTACCCAATTGAGAGGTTTTCTTTGCAATTTATCACTTGAATTATGTTCCTTGGATATTATATCATCATTCTTGATCTTTTTGAGCCACGGGGCGCCTATTTAAACCTGGGTTTGAAGGTGTTTTCTCGAAGGGTATTTTAGGGTTTACCTCTTCACGGATGAGCTACCTTTAGTAGCTATCAACTAATGAATTATGTGATTGACTGGATAATTCGACAAAGGAAAGATAAGCAAGACTATAAGGACGGTGGGGGAGCTTCTTGTGTGTGTGCTTGTATATTCTTAATAGTTTAAGGCCATAGAAACATGGGGAAGCTACTTTTACACCTCATGCTTGCTTCCATCCTTATCCATGGGCTATATTTACCTCTTCCTTGCCCAAGTACGAATCTATGCTTGCTTTCTCTTTCCTATAACCTGTATCAACGACTCCACTCTGTTTTTATGTGGAACTAAGTGCTCTAAGGTAGAAGACAACCTCTTTTTGGAGAAGAAGGTCTCCTAGCTAGAGCTCCATTTAGCCCTACCTAAGGTTTCCAAGGTCATCTTCTAGGAATTTCGACCAAGGCAAGTTATTTTCTTCCTTCCTTCTCCATTCCTCTTGTTCTTCTCCTTCTTTAGACCTTACTCCAGGTTGGAACCTTGTTGTTCCATGGTAGAATTTGCTCTAAAGCTCTAAAACCCTATCTTTCTTGCTCCTTATGCTTAGGGTTTGCTCATTTGATGAAGAAAGGTGCTAGATGGACGAATTCATAGCTTATTATTAGATTTTCTACCCTACCTACTCGATATTTATTCTTTGTGGAGTTTTATCTTCTCATTATAGGCAAGTTTTATAACTTGTTCCACGTTTATTGCTTACCATAAGCTTACTAGCTCATGTTCTTGCTTGAAAATGATGATTTATGCACTAAAAAGCTATGCTTGACTTGGATTTCGATTTTTATAATGTTCCCTATTCTGATTTCAGTTCTAGATGAACCTGTGATCATGTGTATGCTATTCCTAAGGTATAATATGACTTGTATCAGGTTGTTTTGATAACCTATGGTGCTAAGCACCTATCAAACAATGGTCAATTTTAGGGTTTAAAGCTGATTTCTTCTATAAACCATGACCCGATAAAGGTACCATTGCAACAACCCTATGGTGTTGTCTTCATAACAAATGATGGTCGTGATCAAGGGTGTCAAATGATGGTTACAACCTATGTTCACCCCCTTAGTCAGGTTTTGTACCAATTTGAAGTTTAATGATCAACCATTAAGTACCCTACTGATGTTATCAATCAATGACGACATTATCTTAATATTTGATGTTGATTAATGAATATAGCTTGATATAACAACCTATGGTGATTTAATGGTCACTAATGATGGTGGATCATGTCTCTAAAACCTATGTTGAGTCAATCATTGTAGTTGTATCATCAATTAAGCCTTAGACCAATGGTTTCTTGGGTCATTTGATGCAATGACCGAACCTATATTGTAATTGATGGTTTTAATATATGAACTTGACCCAATGGTCAAGATATAATGTTTATTCCTCCAATAAAGTGGAATGATGGCTATTGTAATATGTTGGTCCTTATAATGTGATTTAGATGGTTTCCTTTATATGATCAACTTAAGGATCTTACTTGTTGACAATGGATGGCTTGTTTTAAATGAACAGTCGATTGTGGGTTTTACCCTACTTTCAATGGAACTTTTTGTATTTTTAATCAAGGGATGTCTAGAGTTAGATGGTGACTCTTTATAGAGAATAAATCAAGGACTTCATAGGTGGTTTATCCAAGGTGTTTACTTATGTAAACAACCAATGGTCTTACCTTTTAAACATCCAACGGTTCTAGGTGACATTGTGGTATGGTGATATGGGTTGAATGATGATGGGAAAAATGGAGGGTTGCCCTTAATAAGGTAATCTTACGTATTCACTCATATGAATAGAAGGGATGCTAATCATATTGTGTTCATATGTAACCCTAATGAGGTATAGCTTGTTATACCTAGCTTTAATATAACTAAATGATGGTAATTGGGTATGAATAGTCCTTGAATGATTAATACAATCATGAAGTACTATGTTATTGTTGTTGAAACCCTAGCATGCTATAACATGATGGTTACACCTTGATTTATGTGTGGGTTCATACTTGAGAACAGTATGTAATGTGATGGTGATGCTTCACCTTATGCATCCATGATCCAATGGGGATGTCGTGAGTTAGGGTTTGGGTATAAGTGTTGATTAGTAACATTGATATAATTTATCATGTTGAACCTAACTCTAATGCAAATAGATAAATATGAGTATTCATGTTTAACATTCTTATACGATGGAATGATGGTGGAATAACCTCCTTAGCATGATTGTAACCTTAATGTGTTAATTGGTGGTTGTCATAGCCACATGGTTGATACTTGCTTATGCGAAACATGTGCATTATGAATATGATGAGGGTTAATCATATATAGATTCCTTTCATGCTGATGTAATAAAGGAATGTTCTTAATGTTAATATAAACCTGCTATGATTGTTTATGAATATCTCCTAGCTCATAAATGCAATATTGTGTTGATATGGTGTATTATATGTAAGTGATGTTGTTGAGCTTTGTTATAAGGCTTGCAAAGATAATAATGATCTTGTAGGGAATAGTATGATGGTCTTAATGACCTTTGGGCATGGTTGAGCCCTGAATGAGGTGTAATCCTCTTGTGTTGATAGGGGTTAATACCCTGTGATATTGTGAAAATGATTTATATCATGTGATAGTATGATGGTATTAATGACCTTTGGGCATGGTTGAGCCCTGAATGAGGTGTAATCCTCTTGTGTTGATAAGGGTTGATACCTATGATATTGTGAAAATGATTTATATCTTGTGATAGTATGATGACTAGTGTGGTCTCATGAGTGGCAAGTGAGTAGTACCATGTGATGATGAGATGAGAAATTATGTTTCACACATTTTATATCTTTTGAAGTTGTGATATTTATATGCTTGTTAGAAGTGAATTAGGGTTTGTATGTCCACTTGTTTTATGTAGCCTTAATTCACCCAATTGGCATAACTAATCAAGTGAAACTCTAATCATGTAGTGCCCTGTGCCATAGATCCATCTAAGTGTCAGAACTTGCCAGATGGTGAAACGAGTATTCCTAAGGGAAACTCGGAGTGCATACTAATGAGTATGCGGGATGCTTGTCATCCTCAATTCAAGTGTTTAGGGAGGATGACTACGGTCATACCTAGCCCTCAGTTTCAGAACGGATGTGGTCGTGTCTTGGTGACTATATATGTGACGAGATTGGAGGACAAATGTGGTTGTACCTCAGATGGTAGGGTATGCGTACCCACCTCCTTTCACTAGTGTCGTGACCTATACCAAGGACAGACTAGGTTGTTAGCAGCTTGAACTTGTGTGTCGTTGTGGCAGACCCGTACTGACCGGGGGCGGAGAAGATCTTAGGAGTCCAACTCTTCCTAAATCTTGTATGGCACTGATTTCGACTTAACAGTGGTCAGTTGGATTTTTAGTGGTATCCTCAATTTCCTCAGGGTGTAATAAAAGTTGTAATACAACCATGTATCATATTTGTTTAGGGTTATACACAACATTTCACATTGGATGATAACCTTTGTTTGTTATATTTACATAAAGATGATGCTTAGTGCAATTAAGAGATAGTAGATATACTTATGTTGTGGATATTCTTAAGATTGTAGATGCATACATATAGTAGCCATGATTATGTTGATATATATCATGATGTTAGCTATCTCATGTTGTTAGTTATGTTTATCATGCTGGCCATGCCTTTGTTACTAGAGATGCATATATTGATAATCATGCTTATCCAGATAGTTGTGCTTATGTTGTTATATCTTCTTATGATGTTGATATGTTCAACCAATTATACATACTCATGTTGTTATATATGCTATGTTACTAGACTTGCTCATGATGCTAGATATGCATATGCTACTGAATTGCTTATATTGTCAACAAGATAAAGGATGATATTCTGGCTAATTATGATAGTTATTATCTGCTCATGTATGTATTTTGTTAATCATCAGTACTACTGATCTTATTTGTTATATTTAATTAAATTGCTTAACTATTTAATTACTTAAACATGTTGTAATCAATACAAGTTGTTGGAGGTTATATCTCTTTCTGGGACATGGGTCTCACCCTTGTGGTTCACCACATTTTTTTAGGTAATCAGAAGTGACAAAAACAAACATGTGACAGCAAAGAGGAGCTATAGTAATGAATCTTTGAGAAAGTTGATTAGATGTCTAGTGCGTTCTAGAGTCATCCATGTACTCTCAGGTCCGGACAGGAAAAGTTTGTACATGGTGTTTCAAACGAATCAAACTTTTGTTAGCATATTAATGCTTGTTTGTGTGGCATATACAAATATTATTCTCTTGTGTATATATGATGTGGCTAAGGCGATAGAATAATTTGTATCAAAATCTTGGCATAATATGGATATAAGAAAGATGTTGGGCTCTTATGCAAATGTTTTTGAGCTGGTGTTGATGTTGAAATCGGTTTTAATTTACCCATATTTTTGGGTATGTGATTAATTAGTGATCTATTGTGCTTTATGTTTTGAGTAATCTCGTTTAGTGTAATAGGATCTCACATGAGTCCCTAAGTTTCTAATTTGATACCCTTAGTGTAACGCTCAGGCCTACTGCCTAAGGCTCTAGCAAAGTTTCAGGATGGTGAATGGCCCCATAGACCACCACTAGCCTCAACTACACACTTTGTCTTCACTCACGCACAAATTAGGATCAACTTCCCGGCTGGTCACCCATTCTAATACTACTCCAGGCTAAGCACCCTTAACCACATACTTCTTTAGTGATGTGCTACCTAAAAAGGAGATGCATCTTGGTGACATGGGTAGTTCAATCATTCCTTTTAAGATTATTTTATCTGAGGCCTGAAATCTTAGGATGTTACAATCTCCCCCACTTAGATTCTTGACGTCCTCATCAAGGCTCAACTATATGGCATCATAACTTCCCATGTTCTAATGCAGACCCAAATGGACCACATAAACCTAGCTCCCGATTCAGTCTACCAGTGTAAGAGTGTCTCCATGAACTGGTACAACCCTTTCCAACATGCTTGGATGGTACCAGCACAAGGGTGGTTCCATCAACTCAGATATCCCTTTCCAACATGCCTGGACCACACGGCTCAAAGACTAGCATGTCACATGCCCATGTGGGCCCCAACTACTTGAGGGGAATTGGCTCTAATACCATTTGTTATGCTTGAGCCCACTGCTCAAGGCTCTAGTAGTGTTTTAGAAATAACGACTGGCCCCACAGATCACCACTAGCCTTAACTGCGTGCTTTGTCCTTAGCAGAGTTCTTTAGTGATGGGCTCCCTAAAAAGGAGATGCACCTTGGTGATATGAGTAATCCAATCATTCCTTTTAAGATCATTTTATCTAAGGCATGATATACTAATATGTTACACTTGGTTCCACAACTCCCACCTTGATATATCAAAATATGATTCAATAGTTGACATAAACATGCAAAAGAGAGCCTCCAACATGTGTAATTTGCTTGAGTCTTCATTTCCATCTCATTTATGGCGACATGATTGTCTCTATTGATATTTATCATGCATAAAATATTTGGGACCTCTCCAAGACAAATGGGGATCACTATGCCATGGCAGATATTGCACATATAATTGTTCTACTGTCCCAAATACATGCAAACTTTGTCAAGTGGGTTCTATTGATATTCAAGGTCCTGAATTACATCATCAAGACCTTCATTTGTGCCTTTAGCTTGATGATCTCCAGTTCAAACATGATCCTAAACCAGTCTCACAAAAAATGATAAAGTGTGGACTATAGTGTACTGGAGAAAATCGAAACAAATATATATAGTGATTAATATTCAAATAGATATATCATTGAGTGAAGTGAAATGAATCAGTTCTAGAGCTCGTAGTGCTATCATTGCCAGGTCCTAGAATTAGAGAAAAAAATTAACACGCAAATGATGTGCGTGCATAACCCAAGTATGTGTTGAGAATTTAGGACAAAAGAGTGTTCAATTATTGATCACATAGAATTTTGAAGCTATAGATCACTACTACTAGAATCCAATCTGCTAGACCAAAGAAAGGTTTAGTTTAATTGTTTAAAGTACGAATTGAAATTATTATGAAAAACTTAATAGATTCTCCAAGATTATGGTTTCATCATGATATTAGATCATATAAGATTTTACTTTAGTTAATAATAAACTATCTTTACTTTTAGAATTACTCATATGTAGCCAAAATTCCCCACTTTTACGGTGTAGTAGACTATTCAATATAATTATAAACCCGCTTCTGCAGTGCTCATAACAAAGATAAAAAACACTTGGTTCTACTTTGAATATTAAACCTCATAATTGTTAGCCTGCTTTCACGATGTGTTATTAATTATGATGATGATAATTTTTCCAATTATAAACCCCGATTTCACACTGATTGAAAATATGTAGCATAATTCGGGTCAATTAGCCATAAACATGGTAAATCTAAGAAATATGTATCAATAATAATTTGAGCGAAGAAGTTGATTCTTAAATAAAAATAGTCATATATATATTTTTGGTCCCCTAATAGTTGATTCTAAAATAAAAATAATTTGAGCAAAGAAGTTGATTCTAAAATAGTCATATATAAATTAGTAACGGGCTACGATGGGTCCTAGAGAACATAAATTTATCTAGAAATTACATATGTGGTACCACCCTAGGATAATAAAGTGAATAAATAAGTTTGGCCAAATTATTATACTATAAAAAATGTATTTTGGGGTGAAGAATGTAAGAGCCTTGACTCGAGTTTTAGGGTCACCCTATTTGCTTTGGCTTAATCATGTGCTTAGAATATTTATCTAATCTTTTGAGATGTAGTTAGGGCTTGTGGAGAGCTTAAGTCTCCCGTTTGAGCTTGTTTGGATGATGTTTGTGTTGTTTGTGCTAGTTTTGGTGCAAATAACAAACTACCCATTTATGGGGATATTCTTGTAATTTGCCACATCTTGAGTGTTCCCTCTCTTTCTTGACATCATATAGATGAAATAGAAAGAGGAGGGCGCCTTGTTTGAACCTTGGTTGAGGAGTATCACCCCGGGAGGTGATTAGGGTTGTTGTGAGTGTTGAGTATCTTGACCCATGTGTGTTGGTTGTGTTGTCTCGACCTTCAGTCGCGATTGAGGTTAGTTTTGGAGGGTTTTATGGTCGAGATAACTCCTCTAGGTGTTGGGGTTCGTGACCTAGGTAGTCTAGGGTGGTCTTGGGTCGAGATGGTTGACCATGTATAGGTTGTTTTGACCCAAGGTTGTGGAGGTGCTTTGTCGCAACCAGGAGGTGATGTTAGGTGATGGTGTCGCGACCATGGGAGGTGCACTCTAGGAGGGTCGTGATTGCGACCATGTGAATTGACATGGTGGTTGAGACATTACCTATAGTGTATCACCATGTCTTGCATGTATGGTTAAGGCAGTTGCATGTGGGTGCATGTTGCCTTTTTAGTGGACAAGTGTCCCTTGGGTCCCTTGGAGTGTTGACACCTCATCTTTTACTTTCTCTCTCATCTTCCATCTATATAACCCTTTATCTCTTCTTGCTTGCAACCCTTTTTGGCCATCTAAATTCTTCCTCCTTCTTTGCTTGTTCTATGAGCTTGGTGGATCAAGGATGTTCGTCCTTACAGCTTGGGGGATCAATCTCCTCTTGCATGTGGTAGTGGTGGTGAACCGAACTCATCTTCCATCATTGGTAAGTTTTTATCTTCTAAGTTGATGTTTCTTTTGATCTTCTACCTTCATCTTCCTCTCTTTTCTCAACCCTAGACCATGGTTCTTCCACAGTGGTCATTTTGGGAGAGAAAC
Source organism: Alisma plantago-aquatica (assembly GCA_963693085.1). NCBI lineage: Eukaryota > Viridiplantae > Streptophyta > Magnoliopsida > Alismatales > Alismataceae > Alisma > Alisma plantago-aquatica. The sequence continues at coordinate 1,232,479,313 of OY856411.1, read as the reverse complement.
TCCTCATCATAAGGGTCACAGACCATGTTTTGACAAGGTAGACCCAAGTGTGAAGAGGATTTCTCCTCTCTTTCTCCCTTTCTCTTTTGGTTCAGCTAAGAGCTTACTTGCTTCTTTCCTTGTGCTAGCTTTGACATTGGTGTCTTCTCCTTCTTGAGGTGCTCTTGTGGACCAGAGTGGAGCTTTTGGTGAAGCTTCTTCAACCCTTGGATCGTGTGCTTGGAGCTCTTGATCTTAAAGTTTGGAGCTCTTGGTGGTGATCAACTTAAGGTGGGTTATATAACACTAAACCTACTCTATTATTACACTTCTTTATGCTTTTTATTACTGTCTTCCCTCTCTAAATTGCTTCCTTGTCATTCTTGTACTTAGTGGAAGTCTCTAGAGCTTGTTTGGTGGAGATACCTTGCTTGGTTTGGGAGAAATTTGAAACCCAAATCAATGTGTGCCCGATTTAGTAGATGATGAGTTATGGGGGTTCTTCTCTAAGTTTTGCCCTAGATCTTGCTACCATGCATGGTGTTCATATACCAAGAAGTTGGATAGATGTTAGGTTCAGTCTTGGTTACCTTAAGCATGGTTTTCCCTTCTTTGGAAGAGGTTCTTTCTTGGTGGTTTCTTGACCTATGATTTTAGGTGTGGTGATCAGTTACTTGAGTTTTCCTTCATGGTGACCTTGGTTCTTCCCTTGGTTTTAGTTCTATTTTGATACCTAGATGGTGCATCTTGGTGTGGTCGCGACATTTACCTCTTGATGGTCGTGACCTTGATAGCTTTGGTCGAGATACTTCCTTGTGGTTGGGTTTGACCTAACAGTCTTAGGTCAAGGCTTTTGGTGTTAAGTGGCCTAGTCACCCTGGTGTTGGTGTCTTTTTCCTGCCTCGCTTGGGTTGAGACTCACCCTAGAGTGTAGGGTCGCGACCATGATGGTCTTGGGTCACGACATGGATGGAGGTCGAGACACCCTTGTGAACGAGACAGGTTTGGTCGCGACATGTTGGGGTCAAGACACCTTTGGTCGAGATGCTTTGTGAAACCCTAACCCTAAGTGTTGCGGGTGCAACATGACCTAGAGGGTGGAGGTCGTAACTTTTTGGTGGATGGTCGAGACACATGAGTGTCATGGTCATGAGATGGACCATGATGGGTGGTCACAATCTATGTGGTTATGTGGTCAACATAGACTGATGGTAGGTGGATGAGAAGTACATGTGAACACTTAATGATATTCATATATGAATATTACATAAACCATATATAATGTTGTTTAGAATGTTATCTAATCAACCCCAATGTTGTTTCCTAATCATTATACACTCCAAGATGATGGAGGGTGTTGGTTCTAGGGTTGATGGTTGAACCTAGTCTTGTAAACTCTAATCGGCTGAGAGGAAAACCCTAACCCTAATAATGTGCAATGAGACTTGGTTTTTTCTCTACCATGAAATGGTTATGATGTTATGTGGTTATATCTCTTATTTATGAACTTCTAACCATGTAGGTGTTATGAGTTTGATAATTATAGCTAGTGTATGCTATGGTGATTAGACATGATACAGGTTATATGAGCCTTCAAGAGGCATGCTGAAACACTTGCTATACATAAAATGACGAGTTGAGGGATTGGTATCCCATAGCATGTGACTTTGGTATTGATAATGTGGTGAATGACAATAATACAAGCATTATGTGGTGATAGTGTGACAAGTTCACACCCTATATCTTATATCTTCTGGAAGTGTGTTATGCCCTTATCTTTGTAGAGTTTGTTATGACTTTATATGTTTGTAACTTGATTGATGCTAAAAGACATTTAATTGACCTAATTAATCAAGTGGAACCTAATCATGTAGTTTTGCCCTGTGCCATAGATCCATTTCAGTGTCAGCATTTGCCGAATGGTGAAATGGGCTTTCCTTAGTGAAAGCTTGGAGTCATATACTATTGAGTATATGCATTCATAGGATTGGTCAGGGGCCATGGCAGGAGTACGTCTGTGGGCCGTATCTCAGAGATATGTTGCTTATGAGGTTTCACATGATTGGCTGCGGCCCATACCCTGGCATGATTACGGCTACGGGCTGAAGATTAGTTTCACTAGCACCGTGACCTGTACCAAGGTGGGCTAGGGCTTTCACTGTTTGACTATATGTCACAGGTTGTAGTTGACTGATATGTCTCTACTATGTACTCGTGTACTGACCACGAGGTTTAGTGAGGTCATGGATTCTATCTCTTCCGTAGACCTTATATGGCACTGATTTGACTTAGTAGTGGTCGATTGGATTTGGGTGGTACGACTCAAATCCCTGGCTCATAATAAAATATGTAATCAGTCGTGTAGTATAATTGCTTAGGATCAAATACAAAAATATTAGATGAGGCCTTGCTTGCTTTTGTACAGCATAACTTGTAGTAAACATACATGTTCTTCATATTCCTTTTATCATGATAAGACGTTCACAACCCAATTGCAATTGCTTAGCTTGTTTAGTAATGATTATATGATTATCATAATGGTAGCTTTACTTCTGTCTTTTAAAACCTTATATGTGCTAATAATAGTGTTGGGGGAGAGTTATATCTCCCACTGAGATTTGGATCTCACCCTACGGGTTTCCCACATCTTTTAGGTGGACGTGTATGAGGAGGCAGAGATCGTGCAGTGGAGGCTGAGCAGCAGCAATAAGAATAGTAGTAGCTAAGGTTGGGAATGCTGCTTGTGGTCTTTTGTGGTTAGAGTCCTAGAGTCGTCTTTGTACACTTAGGTCTTTGGGATGGTTTTTGGGTGTGTTTTGTAGATGTATTTTTGATACATGATTTTGGCTTGTGTGCCCCTTTTTTATGTAAAGATACAATATATATGTATATATATGTGACATGTGTTTCTTGTAACATGTTGATGACATACATGGTAAGATCGTGTTGATGTAAGCACCTTATGATACATGTTATGTGATTTAAATGTTCTGTGAGGACTTATATGTAAAGGTTTTTGGTGCTAGGGTGCTTGATGAAAATGATTTTAATTTCCATCATTTTTCGGTAATCGGTTTGTTTTGTTTTGTTTTTGCATTTAGTTTGGAGTTATCTCATGGTTTGTGACGCGGGGCATCACAAAGAAAGTGAAGAAATAAACAATGAAGCTCGTCGGAGAAGATGTAGTCATTTTACAGTATCTTTAGATCGCTAAAACGTTCGCAAAGTGCGCCAACATGGTTTCACTTTGCTTTTCTCCTTCTTCTCCTTGCCTCCGACTGTCCTCAAGTGAAAAGAACGATAATGTATAATCTGACGGTTGCCCTCCCTTGAATAGGTTGTATAAAAACCTATTTTTTTCTCCAAAAATTAACAACAATTTTTGGATTTAACGCTTTTATCTCAGTTGTCAACATCCTAAGTCAGTACCACCAACTTAAAATTGGTACTACCAAACTTTGATTGTCAAATCTTTTTTCTTATCGATATGAAACATTGTTGAAATTGTATTTTGATATGATGTTGGTACCACCAAATTAAAGTTGGTGGTATTGAATTTACTCTAGTAAACAATACATATCTATAATAAAATATGCAATAAATTAGGCCACATAATATTGTAGTACTTATAATATGCAAAATTCATGCAAGAATAGAATAGTCGATGCACTAGTGATTTTATACTAATTTGGTAAAGTATGAAAAAATATATAACTAAGAACAAATAACAATACAAACAACCAAATTAGGATATCAAAATAACAATAAACTACACATGCATTGCCTTAACAAAGTCGCAATTAAGAACAAATATCATTTTCTTATATTCATGATCTTTTTTATTAAATTAAATGAGATGATCTACAATTTTTGTATAACTCATGTACAATTTGAGACTTGCAACCAGCCTAAATCTTAACTGGACAACAAAATCTAAACCCGTTCGAGATGCTTTGCCAAAATATAGCTCTTGAATCATTTTTGACATGCAAGTTAAGTAGGGTAATTTGGATGTTTTTTTGTCTGGTGTCTAGAACTGCCTAGTATTAAACAAGTAACAAGTTTGTAGAATAACGATTCTATTGACAATTACCCATTTTGTAAGGTATATTAAACGATGTCTTGTGTAAATTGGTCCACAAGAATTGACTATACAAGTACTCACTTGTACACTTTCTCATCGTTGATGGATATACACATAAGAACACATTTTTTTAATATAAATCCCATTTTATCACAACCTTCTAGGAATTGTCAGTTTACATGCACCTAAAATTAGTGTATGTGGTGGGTACTCAACCCATAAAGTTAGAGGGATACACTTCTATTGTATTTGAAACTCAAGGTCATTGACACATCCTTTTATTATACATTGATATACATTTTAACTAATACTATGCTAACACTCTAACAAATTTTTAGTTGGACTATTATTTTACAATCAAAATGTACAATGTGAAAAAGAAAAAAAAGTATGTTTGACTTCTAGTTGAAATATGTAGATCATGTAGATGCACATTGGTTTATTTTATGTTCACTTTTTTTTCCTCCATTGATATAAGTAATTTTACATGCGTTTTCTAGGATTAGGCCGAGTAATGTCATTACATGTGATTTTTTTAAGATCGCAATGATCTAGGTTAGACTTAGGCCGAGCCAATGAACAATTCATGTTAGCTTTGAGTTGACAAAAACTCTTGACTCAATCAGCTATGATGCCAAGAGCTATTCACTAATACTTATTGGACTATGGACTAGGATAGGAGACAAAGACACTCACACAAACCAACACCTTAGCGAATGAGGTCGGGTGGCATGAGGAAGGAAAAAAAGCTGGCGGTAGTGGTGGAGGCTATGTTAGAAACCGTTCTAAAGTGAGGATTTTTCTAACACTAATCAAAAGACACGTGCTAAGCACGTGCTATACAATTAAATTATGTCTGTAAAAGAGAATAGTCCATGAATTTTTGTAAGACTCTTTCTAATTAGTAGCATGCATGTCATTAGTAAAATTATGTGTTTTCCTTTTTATATATGTGGGGTTGGGGACTGCTTGTCTGGTGACTCCTTTCAATTTGTAGCATGTGATTGCTGTAACTATCCCAACTGATTTTGTGCTAAAAAATTATGTAGCCAATATGCACTATATTACAAACAACTCATTTAAAGATAATAACTCGATTCATTACCAGTTGACTCTCTCCAACCTAGTGTATTAACAATTAATATATATTAAATAATATATCTAGAATTTGTCTAAGAGAACGTTGAACATCAAAATTATCTCTACTCCAAAAAAATTGTATGCAACTAAACACACAAACATGTTAGTAGCACGTCGTTAGCAAAATTATATGTATTTTCCTTCTTGAGAATGTTCAGTTGATGACTAATTGCCTGATGACTCCTTCCAATTTGTAGTATGCGATTCCTGTAACTATCACAACTGAGTTTGCAACAAAATATTATATAACCAATATGCACTATAATTTACATAGAACTCAATAAAAATATAATAACTCGATTAATTATCATTTGAATTCCACCCAGCCTAGAGTTCATCATTAATGAAATTACACACATTTTCTTTAACATACTCAAATCTAGACAGATAGTTGTAGCCTCCCTTTTTCTAGGCCCTAATCGATTATATTTACAACGAATACCTGATCTACCTAGTTCACAATGCATTAGAAATAATCAGAGCCATTCATTATCATACATTCATTAATACCCTTTATATATGATAAAATAACCATAATACACTCAATAACAAGACTTAAGGAACAAATACACCAAATATCATGCTTGACTCTAATTTGACACCCTAACATATTCTTAGGAGTATAAGATTAAATGAATCAAATTAATGTGTAATAAGTATTAAAATTAGTGAGTACATTAAATGTATGTATGATATACAAATAATGAAATCTACCATTAAACATCTTCAAAATGTGAAATTGATGGCACCATAGGGTTTCTCACATGTTAATTGATCTAGTTATCAATTTTAGTATTAACTTGAATTCTTAACTTAGTATACACCCTTGTATTCATGCTATTTACATTCCTCTACCACCTGTCTATTTACTTGCCCCATGTTCACGCAACGGAAAACTAATGTGACGGAGTCTTCCCCTTCCCTAGCCGCGATCTCACGCTAGCCTAGTGCCCGCAATGATCGGACTGGAGACTACTTCCTCGCCTCCTCCTCGCTTGTGCCTATTCATATCTTCTCTCTTCCCCTCCGCACATATCTCTTCTCTCCGTCCTAGCCCTAGCTACCCTCATCTACCTCCTCCACATTGCGTCCTACACTAATGGAGCAGAACCACCAGGCACAACAGCCGCCAACACTAACCCCAAATCCCTAGGCGCCATCGTCTCCTCCTTCAATTCCTCTTCGACTATCTTCCTCCTCAATCCCCTACTGCAATCGCCAGATCAAGCCAGCAATAGTGTCAACCTTCGGATTCCATCCAAGCACAACAAGAGATGAGATATCATCCCTCGCCTTCTCTTCCTCCTCCACCTACACCGACGACATCAAGCAATGCCAGGCAGCGTCGATCCATACCTCTGGCTAGCTCCCTTTCTTATCCTCCTCTTCTTCCTCTCTCTTCTGGAAGCGGACGAATGCCTAGCCACCACATCTTCATCTTCACCCAGCTCTTGACGGAAACGCAGCGCCAGGCTGAGCACAGATTCACTAGGCAGCATCACCACCTTCTCTTCTTTACTCCCTTCTCCTCCAATTCTAGTCGTTGCCACCTACCTTCGCAAGGATTTGGTGTTGCCTCCACGAGCAACGATGCCTCAATCTTGATCTGCAGCTGCATTATAAACCTACAACACCACGCCACCTGCAAGTCATCCTCCTACTCCTCCTTCTGCCACTTTTAAATCTTCATCTACGACCAGTCACCGCCATCGATGACCTGTCCCTCACCTCTCTGCATTGTCGATTGCTTCTCTACCTCCTTTCCTTCCTTGGTGTCCTCTCTTCTTCCTCCACGATCTGCACCCAGCAACACCAAACATCGTCAGGTGTGCAGGTGAGCCCTCCAACTATCTTGTTCATCTGATTCCCGTTTGCCTCTCCGGTGACCTCTGCACCTCGTCGTGCCCTGCTACTGCTGCCTTTGCATCTCCCAATACACTGGCACCTACATGTAGAGCTGCAACACTACACCACCTGCAAGTCCTACTTCTCCTTCCTTCACCATTAAATCTTCAACGTGCCACCCAACTTTCACCCCTCGATACCATTCTTCTTTGTCAAGCATCGAGAAGGATCCAATGCCGCCCTACACCAGCAAGCTTCAGACTTGTTCTGGTTGAGTGCGCTATTGTGAGCTTTAGACCATGGAACCTCACGTGTCACCAACAGCAAGGCCTCCAAGAATAAAGGACTACAACCTTGAACCAGCATTGATCGTTGGATATCATTTAGGATACTTGATCACCAGGTCAGTATACTTCTCACACGTTTCAGATTTTCCAAACCAACTAAAAGGGTTAATAAGGAAACTAAACTATGTATGAAGATAACCTGAAAATTGAAAACATAGTTGCACTTCCAACCAGTAAATTTATCTATGCCTATGTGTAGTATTGTAGGGTATCCGTATGCGCATTGTCACCAATAGTTATTTCAACTCCACCATATAAACATATACAATACACTATTATGTAGTGGATAGATTGTTAAGGAATTGAGTAATCTTTTATATCATTGTAGTCAATCCTCTATAGTTAATGGAACCTCATCAAAATGTACATTTATCTATGTGTACATATGTAATTGACTAGCAAACAACACGTTCTAAAAATCAGTAAATTGTATTGAACATATTCTAGATGCTAAAATCAATTTGTGCATTGAAACCTTAAATGTTTAGCCCTATATTTGATGGTAACTGAAAACTTAATGAGACATATTTATATACTAGTGTATGCAGGAATAAAACCCTAGATTTATTTAATATGACATTCTTGTAAATATACCATGCACTAAGCATATACTTAACCCATATTGACTGAACTTGATCCACAACCCTAAATGGTAGGAATACATTTTTTTTGGTCGGCAGGAATACATATTTTTACCAACACCTATATATATAATATAGAAATATGTATACTATTGATGACTAACACGAATCTTAGAATTCAAATACATACCCAAGGAATCTCATCTACACCTAATAAGATTAAAGATCTTAATATTTCATTAGGTGATTGGTACTAGGATAAGAACAATATGAAAATCATGATAGGAATGTATACACGGGTTGCTATGGATTGACTAACACACCTTATGTGTTCCTAGGATGGATACTTGACTTTGGGGACCAAGTATAACTATTGAGTTAACCATTAGTCATGAAGATCAGGTATGTACATCCTCTATTTTATTTTGGGCATTATTTGACTATAACCTAATTTCTTTTAATGAGGCATCTCTTGAAATATTGTTTCTCTTGGAAATATAATACTCATGGACATTTCTAATTCTTGATATAAATCTCTTTTACTATTGTGATTATAAATTTGAAATGTTATATGGGTCTTTAGGCCCCTCCTGCCTTGTTGTCTTTTGTTTGATATTGACTAAAATGTTAGTCTTGCCACTCTATTTATGCATGCTACGTGTTTGACTAGAATATCTAGAATAGTGGTACTTATGTACAACCATACTTATATAGGGCGTGCGTATTCTGCCCGAGGTGTTCGTTTCCACCCTTGTTTACTTTTAGGCCATGATCCTATGGTGTTATGGCCCTGTTTTAGATATATTTAGTCTACATTGTTATGCATACAAATGTTTGATGTTTTAATATGAACATGTGGATGATTGTTATGGCAAGACACACTTTTATCATAATGTTGGTAATCTGAAATTTAATATGCCTAATTTCTTTTGCTTCATTTCTTTTGTTACATTTCTCTTGAACTTACCTAAGTGCAAATAGCCCATTCTTGTGGGAACATTTCTTTTTGCACTTTTACACCAATATAATGCCTAAAGTTTATTATGTGTACATACTCAACCTTTGCTGACCTCTTTGTCGTTTCCTATGTTTCTGGGTGATGTTCCCTTCCACCCAGGTTTAGGTACATTGGAAGACAAAAGCTCAAAAAGATCACTAACATGACTTGAACTTAAGGATATCTTGGAATGGCTGGGTTACCCTCTTCTACTGGCTTTAGTTGTACTTAGTTCAAGTTTTTGTAAAATCACCTATTATGGTGAGGAACAATTGTATAAATGTATTATGAAATGAATTTGTAATAGTTTTGTTTCTGCTGCTATATTATTACATGTCTCTTGTATTATATCATTTGGGTGGATCCCCTTTCGGGTCTCACTCTTTACATTTTCCTTTCTAGACAGGTGTCTATTGACGATTAATATATATAATAAATATTTTATATACAATTTGTAAAAGAGAACGCTGAATATAAAAATTATCTCCAGTCAAAAAAGTTGTATGCAAGTGAGCACACAAATATTTTAGAGTAATTAAATTATGTCGGTGTAAGAGAACAATCAATTGACTTTTATAAGACTATAATTGGTAGCATGTCATTAGCAAAATTATGTGTTTTCCTTCTTAAGCATGTTCGGTTGACGACTAACTACTTGGTGATTCTTTCCAATTTGCAGCATGTGATTATTGTAATATCATGTTGTGTGATTTCCATATCACCTTTTCACAATGCTATCATACACAAATTTAGTTCATTCTGATACTATTTAGCCTCTTTTCATATTACTTTTGTCATTTTTTCATCACTTTACTTATCACATAACTTGTATTGCAGATATGTCTCAAAAAGAATTGATTTTAGAGTTTTTTTCTGCCGAAACAGTAGAATGCATGACGTGCAAGACAGATGCACGGCGTGCACCTTACCAGAAAGGTTCTATCTCGCCCAACTAGAAGAGTGTGCGGCGTGCACGGTACACACACGACATGCGAGTTTCCAGAAACGTTCAGGAAGACAAATACACGACGTGCGTCCACATGCACGGCGTGCACCTGGAGCGTGAAACAGCCAAATAAAGTTCTAGAAAGTCGCACGACGTTCATATCTTATGCGCACGCCGTGCACAGTTCAACCTGAAGCAAATCGCACTGCAGGTGCACGACGTACACCCAAATGCACGGCGTGCACCTGGCAGTTTCAGAAATATAAAAATTCAGAATTCGATTTTAAAACAAAGTGGGAACTTAATGAGCGGTTATGTTCGGTCATTTGAGAAGTTTTTCTCATCCCAGAGCTAAAAGAGAATAGAGGAGGGCGATCTTGGAGGAATTGAAGGTGATTATTTGCATAAAGGAAGCCATTTCTTTTCTTCCTCTTCTCCATTGTCTTCTCCAAGGTGCATCCAAGCTTTCTCAACTTCGAGCAGCTTATTGGGAAAGAAGCTAGTCCGTTTTGGAGGAGCTAAAGAAGGAAAATTTCATCCTCAAGCCGGAATTCTTTCTTCTTGTGGTTATATCTTTGGATCTATTTGTCTTTTCCTCTCTAAATCATGTTTATAACTGAATTTTCTGTAACAAATCTGCAAAATATAGTTATGGACGAGTAATTCTTCATTTCTTGGGCATGAGAGAGTAGCTCCCATGTCATAGCATGTATGGAATAAGTAATTTCGTACTAAATACTATGCTTCTTGTTTTTCTACCATGAAAGTATCGGTTTATTTGTTTCTTGCATGTATTGCTGGCCACTTTATGTGCACTTTTTCTGCTTTCTTGTTTGATCTGAGAAGATGAGTAAGAATGTATGGAGGTATTCTTCTTGGCAACTCTTCCTCCTTTACGAGATTATTCAGGAATGAGTTGAGGAATTGGTTGTGATCTAAAACGAAATTTGCACACGAGAGTGTGGCTTTGAGTTGCGATCGTTACACTTGTGCCGGGAGGTGAAGTGTAACACATCTTTTCCTTGAGACAAGAACTTATGTATGTTTAAATTATCATGTTCCCTTGATTGCTTTGATGTGTGAGCGGAATCCTATTGTCCAAGATTCTTTAATTTTCTGAAATCAAACTCCTTTTAGTAACTCTTACTTTGGATTTTCTGCTTTTGGATAAACATCATCTTTCCTTTTATAAACTGATCTAGATTGTTAAACTTTAGTATTGTTGCGCTCAGTTGAATTGCTAAGCTCCTTGTGTTCGACCTCGACTATGCTACCTCTGTATACTTGCGGAGATGGGTTAAGTTGGGTAAACTATCCTAGTTTGGATTGAAACTTGTTAGCCTAAATAGCCAACATATCACAACTGCGTTTGCTCAAAAAAGTTATCTAACTAATATGCACTATAATTTGCTTGAAACTCACTAAATATAATAACTTGATTAATTATCATTTGACTCCCTCCAACCTAGGGTTTGTCATTAATAAAGTTACACATATTTTCTTTCTTAGACATATGTCTATTGACGATAAATATATAATAAATAATTATATGTTATTTGTTAAAAGTAAACGATGAATATCAAATGTTTCGGAAAAGTTGTATGCACACAAACATGTTACACCACTCTATGATATACAAACTGTTGAAATACGTGACAAACTACCAAAATATGTAGACCAATTTATACGATAAGCAAGCGTACAAACCTCCAGAACTCGGATAAACATAAATGAATGAAATAGTGACAATTAAATAAACGAAAATGAGAATCCGTGGTTCGGAAAAAATGTAGTAAAAAGGAGCAGCTGAAGTAGCTCGAAAGTTGACGGCTCGCCTATACTTTTTTCAGAATGTTGCTTGAAAGCTAAACGAAGTAACCTCATTGTTTGGATTTATGTCATTTACTTGCAGCATGTCAAGGTTCCTATCAACACCCAATAGTCAAGAAATGAAAAGAGAGAAATGAAAACCTTTGTGTAGCCAAAATGACATGTTAGCTACAGGAACCACAATAAAAAATTAATAGCATCCACTATCCGTTTGTGATCGTAGCGATAGGCTAGCTAGTAAATAGTTTAAAACGCGTGCCATGTGCATAATTAGAACTTGCCAGTGAATCTTGTTCTTTTGAGGATAATCATGCAAAATTATTAGCGGATGACTGCCAGCAAGCTAGTGCACATAAAGTGAACAACCGGTTACTTCAACACGAAGGAGTTGTAAAGTTCACTATTTCTAATTTGTCACCATGCAGACCTTTTTCGCGGAGATCGTTAATTGCATGAAAATAAATGTAAGATAGGCAAGGAAGTGGGAACGCAGCCAAATAAATTAATCGCGAACATTAATCAGGGGCACATAGAGGTGGGAAAGCAGGCAGGTGACTGCCTCTTATTCATATGGATATAGAAACATTAAACAGGGGCACATAGAGGTGGGAAAGCAGACAGGTGACTGCCTCTTATTCATATGGATATAGATGCCAGGAAAGGAGAGAGGGTTGTTAAAAAAATAAATCTAAATATCTTTACTCAAGTGAGCCAGAAACATCCACGACTTGGGCCAGGCCCATCCAGAGTTTAGACTGTTACAAAAAGTAAGGCCCAGGTCCATAAGATGGCAGGTCATGCAACTACTACAAGTAATGAATTAAAAGATTGACGGGACAATCGTGCGCGGGAAGACACAGGCACAGTGGCACCTCACGTGACCAACGAGACTCGCCCAATTAATGTCACACTCCCCGCTCTCCCTAGTAGCCAGAAACCCGCCACAAACCGCCTGCAGCCTGCTCCATGTTCGCCGCCCTTCGGTTCCTCCTCGGTCGCTACGGTGGGAAATATGTCTTCCTCACAGAACCCGTCCCCCAATCCAGGACTCTTTAGCGTCCGAATCGTGTCGATCGACTACTACATGGCGCCCCCAATCCCCGGCCTTGACATCTGTTACAGTAGATTTCAGGGTGAGTGTGGCTGACGTCTTTCTGGTGTTAATAGGAGTCTTGAGCGGTTTCAAGCAGGGGCTGAACTTGAATTGAATCGTGTTGCCACAGGTGGGGAGGTGAAGGAGGTCCCTGTTATTCGAATTTACGGGGCCACTCCGGCGGGCCAGAAGACATGTCTTCATGTTCATAGGGTATTGTTCTAAACTTCTTCCTGGTTCTGGATCCTACTCCCCCTGGATTTCATGGAAGTAGTTTTTCTTAGGGGACGTTTGGTTAGTTGGATTCATCCGGATTAGGGAGAATCCTGTAACTAGCTAGTCCCGGTATAAGGATTTGTCAGTTTTCAAAAGACGGCGCCAGAATTGATTTTTTAGACGAAAGAACAGCGTCGAGGAGCGGGCGACAGAGCTCAAAGAGCTCGATGATGGCGTCCAGCAGATTTCAAATGGAATCGTGTATCCAGCAATTACTACATAGTTAAAAGTGCAGGATTCCTCAAATTTTCAGCCTCCCATAAACCAAACCTAATATTTGCCCAGCTGGATCATTAAATACAGTCCAATCCAACTAGATCCGGTATAACAAACGTGCCCTTAGTATTTGAAACGGAATTTTGCTAGAATTTCCTACAATGACTGCAAATGACGAGGATATGGAATATAACCTCCGCCGCCTCTTCCTCCTCCTCTCTTTGTGACGTTATCCGCGGGACTCACTTTGGTCAGGAATCATCCAGGGGTCCGTGACGTCCTGCTTGGTAGAGTGGCCGCTTTAGCAACACGACTGTGGATGGCAGTGACTATGGGGGCCCAGGTGGTGGATGACAGTGATTATGGGGGCCTAGGTGGGAAAGGGGTGCCCGACTCCGCTTCCAGTGCTTGCATGCAGCATCGTGGACACCAGGCAGGGGCGAGTCAAACAGTTGGTTGTTCGTGCGGGACTGCAATCCTACATGTTTATCTCCAGGACATGAAGACTGATTACTAATGAGTGTGTGATGGTGATGAAGGGTGGCACAGTACCCTTCCTCTGAAAGTGGGTACAAAGGACCAGTTTTCTTTTCTACAATTCGTCGTCATGCACAGCTAACCTATCAAGCGGGACAATGGAGCAGGTGGAGGGTTCGGGTTCAGTTTGAGGAGTTTGATTTGTCTGTGAATACTCTATAGACCAAGAGACAATGGGAAAATGATGGAGCCGGTGGGATGTATTTTTGTTTGGGAGCTAGCGATCTGATTTCATTAGATTTCTGCAAAGCAATTCCCTCGAGTCAGTCTAGCGGAGTGATCCTAACCAATCATATATAAAATAAATTAGAATTATATACATGATATTTTTTTATTGCACTATGCCGTTTTTCACATGCAAAACAGTTACACTTAATTACAAAAAGCCTCATTTCAAGAAATGGACTGAAACATATCTGACCTTCAACAACAATTGTGTGTGTGAAGGCATGAACTGTTATCCAATAAAATGGATGAGGATCCATCCAATACAATCAAAACCGCTATCTAGGTTATTCTTCTCTTTATTAGCATATACCTTCATCATATGAGATTCCTTGTCACCGAATACTTGGTAGACATAGCCAAAAGGAATTTCTAACGTTGGCCATTGCGAGCTTGAGCAAAGACTCTTTTTAAGGCAAGTAGCCTTTACCTTGGCAAAATCAGACCTAATTCTGCAAATAAGACATGATTTCCCCAAATCAGACCTAACCCCCACCCCCAAATCAGACCTAATCTGCCCAAATTAGATCTGATTTGGCCTAACTCAATAATAAACTTGATCTAATTTGACCAAATTCGGATTTAACCCATGCTAATTTGCTCTTTAAGTGTCTTAATTTGAGCCTAAAAGCCCTTAGGCATCCACTTTAGTTATCTGAAAGCCTAGGCACCCAGTTTAAGACGGCCCACCTAGAGCCTACGGGGCCTAGGCGGGAGCCTGGATAACTATGCTTTGTTGTAAGAGTATTAAGGCAACACATGGCCGAATCATTACTATGTCACTGGATACAACTCAAGAGGATCTTTTGATATCTCAAGCATGCACCAGGGAAAGGACTATTTTACTTGAAGCCCCATAACAGATCGCTTTGATTGGACACGAGACATCAATGATTGTAGATCTTCTACTAGATTTTGTGGCTTCGTGGGATATCATCCTATAAGCTTGAGAAGCAAGAAGCAACCGATGGTTGCAAGATCAGGTACAAAGGTCAAGCATAGAGCTACGACTCATTCGTGCTGTGATATCAAATGGGTGATACTGTTTGTCAAAAACTGCAAAGTTCCTACTAAAACACCAGCCCCTTCAGCGCAACAACCGGGCATTAATTCATACCGTAAATAATCTTTTTTTTTTTCATGAACACATCAAATTTTATTGAAATTGATTATAATAGATATTTTGTTAGAATATGATTGGAAAAGAGAAGAAACATTGGGCAGTCTCCAACTTGAGGGGTAGTTTTAGAATAAGCATGCATGTCAGCCTCGTTGGGCCAGCCCATGGTACAACTTAACTAGTAACATGGCCCTCTCCAATATAAGAATAACTTAACTAGTAACATGGTCCTCTCCAATATAAGAATCCCTCATGTAATCACTTTTTCCAATGAGGAATTAGTCTATGCACGGTACAGGGCATCAAACCACTTTGGTAGGTGTGGAAGTGGAAGTTTGTGGAAACTTCGAGGAAGTTACTGAAAAACTTCGATGTAAAATAAGCTAAAAGGTAGTGATATTTTGAGGGAATTCAACCATAAAACATCAAATTTTGCAGAAAAAACAATCGATGCATGTTTAATGTGAAATGCTTAAAACTCATGTTTGTCTAATATGTATAGGTCCTATACCTATATAAATTACAGTAGGAATAACATTAGATTAATAAAAACATGAGTTTATTTCAGAATAAAGGGGGTGAAATGGAATTAGACCTACATGAAATGACACCAAATCTTGTGGTAGATCTAGTAAAGGAAGAGATCTACTACACTTTGGATGAAAATTCCATGAACATGGTTACTTCAAGGCCGACATTGTTTTCCTATCAAGCTTCTCTAGACTTTCACACTGTGTGCAACAACAACAACTAGTATCATCGAGAAGATTGGTTTTTGAACTAGGTTGG
Source organism: Alisma plantago-aquatica (assembly GCA_963693085.1). NCBI lineage: Eukaryota > Viridiplantae > Streptophyta > Magnoliopsida > Alismatales > Alismataceae > Alisma > Alisma plantago-aquatica. The sequence continues at coordinate 1,232,463,308 of OY856411.1, read as the reverse complement.
GTTGTTGTCGGCAACAACTAGGCCGAAGTCATCAACACATGTCAACAGGTTCATGACAAGATGTACCATAGAAGTTTACCAGGTATCAACATCAACATCCGTAGACATGGATGATGTACCATAGAAGTTTACCAGGTATCAGCATCAACATCCGTAGACATGGACAACATGGAGGATTAGTCTCCAGATGTTGAGGATGTTTAGTAACATATTTGGAACTTGTATGGTTAGTTTCATTCAAAACCATGATTGACATATATTTGTTTATTTTTGCTGAATGTGTTGCTGCAGTTGATTTTGTAATCTTCTGGTAGCCAAAGAAGCCCTAACCTGACCTGAACTGCATTAGACCCTTCTGATATAGTAATACTATAGGATTTTTGTCATAGTTTATAAATAGATAAAAGCTTTAAAGTTAATGTGTTTCTCTTTCAGCAGGTTGAACTATTAGATTCGGGTATAGGTATTTGTTTTATGATGAAATAAATTATCTTACTGATCTCATGTTACTTCTTAACTATGGTCATTCTGCATAGCTAACATTCTTAACTTTTTCTTGCAGGCTTTGCCTTATTTATATGTACCACTCTCAGAAATCGCCGCCGAGAATACTCATCAAAAGGGTAATTTGTACAAAAAGCACAATCCTATGAAAGCTTTAGTCTCCAAAGTTAACTAAAACTCAAAGAGCAAAAGATTCTCGCCTCTTTGATTATTTAAGCGTATAGAAGATCTTTTTGCCTTGCATTTTCAGCATGCTTTCTATTAATGGTAGGATGTTTTAGTTAATATGTGTGATTGCATTATGGAGGCTCAAGATATCAAAGAGCAGATTAGGAATAATAGCCTTACATTAGAAACTAATTGAAATATCAATTTTGCATTTTCCTCATTTCCTATAACTGTGTCCTTTTTGTTTGACTTCTACCTTGTCTAACGGAGAACTGGAAAACCAGGCTTTATACATGCCTTCTTCACATACAAAAACAATGCCCTCAATTACTGAATGGAAATGTAATATGCCTAGTAAGCATTGAGCTTGGTTATGTTTTGAGTACCTTTTCACTATATATGCAGATAATGCAAGTATAGATGAGATATCCTCTGCTCTTGAGAGTGCATTAAGTGTAAGCAAGTACTTCAACGGCTCATGTTAATATATAAATAAGATCAGTGCTTGACTCTATCCAAGGACATGTGAGATTTGTTTTTCATTCTATCATTTGCAGATCAAAAACTTGGCAGGAAACCGAAGACAACATGTTCATGGGTGCAATCTTGTGCGAGCAAAGAGATCATACGGTTATCATTCTACCGAGGAACTTTTTGTGAAGATTTATTTGTATCCTCTCTCTCTGAATCGTGCCCAGAATATTTTTGAAAATTTTAGTCTTATAGAATCATAATTGAGCTATTCACAAACATGGTTATGAGATCACTGGGGTGATTGGATCACCTAAGTTTTCCTTAATAAATACCAAAGATATTATCCAAGCGATATTGCTCGTGCAGCAGCTCTTCTCTTGGTAAGAACTCCTGTTTGTATTTGAGACAAGATGTACTAATCTTATTATTGATCATGTGGAGTTAGTTATATGGCAATGAATATTCTTGGCTTCATATATAGTTTTTGGGTGATTGCTTGCTGAGCTTTGTCATGCTTTTATTATCTAGCTAAATAATGGTTTTGATTTCTCGTCGTGGTTCACAATGCTGCATGATCCATATACATATGGGGCGAATGAAGGATAAAATAAGTGTAAGAAACTTTCTTAAAATTACAAAATTATACCAGAACTTCCCTTAGATAGAAGTATAAACATCAATTACCCAATATTGTCACATCACAAAATAGTTTGCTTGATTGAGAACTTGCTGAACAAATTAGTTAATTAATCCTATCCGCAAGCAAATGAAAAAATATCTTTGCTGAACACCATGTGATGACACAAAACTCCAATTTAATGTCTTTAATTCAATGACGAAACAAAAGTACAATAGTTAAGAGAGCAATTATGCTCAATTTCTTTCTAGACATAATATTGTTTTCTTGATTGAGAACTTGGTGATGAAACTAGTTATTTAATCCTTAGAGCCGCTGCATGGATGAAAAATTTGTGTACTCAGTCTCAATGCCGTGTGACGAAAAGAAGCTTTTGTTTCGAAATTTCAATGTTTTCGATTCATGATAAAGTACAAGATTGCTAGTAAAATAACAAATGTTAATGACTCTACTTTCAACATAGTTAGAGTATTAAATATGATAACAGCAAAGCTATAGAGATACGTTGTATTCTGTTATGTTTTGTTGAGTGTCATGTGCATAGCATGTGCCTCACTTATGCTGTTCACTTCTGTAGTTTAGTCCCATATTGCTCACCTCTGCTTTAGTCTCTATTCTCTTCTGTTATATAAGAGACCGCATTGTACACTGTTTTATTCACTCAATAAACAAGCCTCAGTTTATCTATATGGTATCAAGAGCAGGCCCGGTCCCCGGTTTTTCTTCCCTCCCTGCCCCCATGCCCTGAAGCAAGCCCCCCCCCCCCCAACCCGCCGCCCCTCCTTCCTACTGCTGCCGTAGCGCCCTCCCTCTCGCTCCCTTCCTCTTCTCCTAGCGGTTAATCTGCTCTTCTGGACAGCCATAGATCTCTCACGTTGAGAGTCCCCTACATCTCTGGATTTTTTTTCTGCCTGCGCCTCATGAAGGAATATTGATTTCCTCATGTCGACGTAGGTTCTTTTCATCTATCTCTGCCCGAAAACGGGTCCTTCTGATTTGATGCGTCAGATCCCTACTGCTGCTACTGCCCCATAGATGGTTCATATTTACTGTCTGCTACTGTCCATCGTGTGTTATTTCGTTACTGCCTGCTGCTGCTACGCCACCATCCTGCTATTGCCTGCCTCTGCCCAGTATGGCATCCGTGGAGCCTCCTAGGTCTCTCTGTGTTACCACTGTCAAGCTCGATGGATCAAACTACCATCTGTGGTCGGCGTCCTTTGTATTATATGTAAAGGCTCAAGGCCGATACTCTCATCTTACTACTGATCCGCCTCCTGCCCCTGCTGCTACTGCTGACGACAAGACCAAACAGGCTTATGCCCAATGGTCTAAAGACAACTCGGGCGTTATGTCCTGGCTTCTCAACAGCACCGGGCCGCACATTAGTCAGTCTCTCTTGTGCCTTCATGATGCCAAAGCAACGTGGGACCAGCTGTCTCATGTCTACTCACATCAGCAAAATCCGAAGAGGGTTTTTGAAAATTTCAAAAACCTAGCCAAGGAGTACTCCTCAGATGCGTCTATTGAAGATTTTTACAACCAGTGCTCTGCTCTCTGGAACGAGTATGAGATCTACCACCCGTTGACTGCTGACATCAAAGAGGCTCAGAAGCAGCGTAATGAACTCCAACTGGTTCAGTTCCTGGCTGCCCTTCCCGCATCTTTTTCAGGCGTGGTTGACCAAATATTGTCAAGTGATCTGCTACCAACTCTTCGCGATGTTCTAAAGCGGGTCCATCGACTACCATCTGTGTCATCTACACCTGCTATTGAGCATCCTGCCTTGGTTGCTCGTACTATTGCGTCTGGACGTGGCCGCGGTCGAGGACGTGGCCGTGGAGGACGTCCACCACCTTCTGGAGGAAGAGGCACTTCTACTGCTCCTGGACGAGGTCAAGCCACTGGACCTCGCTACTGCAACTGGTGTGGCCGTGACAATCACACTGAAGATAAGTGCTGGATCAAGCACGACAAGCCAGCTTGGGCAAACCAGGCCTATACTGAAGCTACTACAGAAGCCGCATCCGATCCACCAGCTGCTCCTCCATCCACTGACTGGCTTCGCTCTTGAGTTCGAGAAATTTTTCAGGAGCGAATGACTCAACTACCCTCGACATCGGAAGGAGGTTCCTCTGCTATGCTTGTGTCTCCCTCTACTAGTAACCATAAGTGGTGTATTGATTCTGGAGCGTCTGTTCACATGGCAGGAGACATCCACTTATTTTCTGCCCTATCTAAAACTTCACATATTGCATCGGTCACAGTTGCTAATGGCTCGAAAACACCTGTCCATGGCATTGGCACCGTTTCACTATCTCGCAAGATGAATCTTCACTCTGTTTTATATATACCTCAGTTTCCTGTTAATTTATTATCTGTCAGTAAAACTGTCCAACAACTTCAGCGCTCTATTAAATTTGATCCCTCTGGTTGTGTTTTGAAGGATCTCCGCACGAAGACGAGGATTAGTTCGGGCCATGAAGGACCAGATGGACTTTACTACTTGGATGGACCACCTGCGTCTTCAGCTCTCTTATCTACATCTGTCTCAGGACTTCAGTGGCACTTCCGGCTGGGTCATCTGTCTGCTGCGAAAATGAAGCTTTTATTTTCTGCTTTAGCTGAAAATAAATTCTCTTGTGAAACCTGCGTTTTGAGTAAACAAACGAGGTCTGTTTTTCCTGCTAAGAATGATCTTGGGTCTAAAGATATGTTTGATATTGTTCATTCCGACATCTGGGGTCCATGCAGTGTCCCAAGTCAAACTGGTGTTGAGTATTTTTTGACATTTATTGATGATTATTCCCGTGCTACCTGGCTTTTTTTTGCTCAAAGACCGGAGTACTGTATTGGACAATATCCTCATTTTCTTCTCTGAAATACAAATCCAATTCAATAAAACCATCAAAATTCTTCCAACCGACAATGCCCTAGAGTTTATGCAGAAATCCGTCACCTCTTTTTGTTCTGATCATGACACCATACACCAAACCACTTGCCCCTATACTCCTCAGCAAAATAGTGTTGCTGAACGCAAAAATCGCCATCTCTTAGAGGTTGCTCGCACTCTTCTTATCCATTGCAAAGTTCCTCACCGTTTTTGGCCTGAGGCAATCACTATGGCATGTTTTCTTATAAACCACATGCCCTCTTCTGTTTTACAAAATTGCATCCCTTACTCTATTTTGTTTCCTGATGCACCTCTGTTTCCTGTACCACCTCGCATTTTTGGGTGTACCTGTTTTGTTAAGAATCTGCGTCCAGGAATGTCGAAACTTGACCCTCGGTCTACTAAGTGCATTTTTTTGGGTTATTCGAGAACTAAAAAAGGCTATCACTGCTTTGATCCGATACTCAGACAGTGGTTTGTCAGTGCGAATGTAGTCTTTTTTGAGCATATGCCCTTCTTTTCTGAGGATGGAGCAAGCCTAACTCTTGATGTGTTGGCACAAACACCTCTACCAGACATTGTTGAAGATCTGTCTGTATCTGACCAGCCTGAAGAACGTCCGCTACAAGTGTACAAACGCCGACCGAAGACAAGCCCTCCTTCCATGACCCCTCCTCAACCAATTCCTGCGTCTGCGGATGATCAAATAAACACTGAGGTAACTTACTGACTTGCACCTTCCTATCAGCTTACGGAAAGGTGTACGCTCCTGTACGAAACATCCTATCACCTGTACTAAACATCCTATCAGTCATTTCTGCACATCTGACAATCTGCATAACCATTTTGCCTGCTTTACTTTTGCACTTTCTGCTGTCACTGTTCCGAAAAATGCTACTGAGGCTCTTATTATTCCAGCATGGAAGAAGGCAATGGACCAGGAAATGCAGGTACTATGTGATCGCAAGACATGGGAGCTTGTGGATCGCCATTCTTCTTGCCCTACAGTGGGCTGTTGTTGGATCTTTAATATTAAATATCAGCCAGATGGTACTATTGAACGTCTCAAAGCCCGTCTTGTTGCTAAGGGCTACACACAGACATATGGTGTTGATTATTTTGAGACCTCTCCTGTTGTACGATTAAACTCTGTTCTCATTCTGATTTCTGTTGCTGTGAATAAAGACTGGTTTCTCTTTCAGCTTGATGTGAAAAATGCATTTCTTTACGGAGATTTACAGGAAGAAGTCTACATGAAGCAACCACTTGGGTTTGTTGCTCAGGGGGAGTCTGCCTCCAAAGTATGTAAGCTGAACAAGGCTATCTATGGTCTCAAGCAAAGTCCACGAGCCTGGTTTGACAAGCTCAGTCAAATTTTAGTCACCTTTGGCTTTCGTCGTTCTCATTCTGATCATTCAATCTTTATTCGCAAGACAGTGGCTGGACTTGTTATTCTGATTGTTTATGTGGAAGATATTATATTATCTGGCAGTAATACTGTGGGCATACAAGAAACTACAACTTACTTAGAAAAGCACTTTGTCACTAAAGATCTCAGAAAACTTTGATATTTCCTAGGCATTGAAGTCTCCAGGTCATCCGCAGGACTGTGTCTCTCTCAGAGAAAATATGTACTTGATCTGTTGCAGGAAACTGACATGCTAGGTTGCAAACCGGCTAATACTCCACTTGACCCAAACATGGATTGGGATGATGCAAATTCTCCTCCCTATGCTGATCATCACCAGTTCAGGAGGCTGGTAGGCAAGCTTATTTATTTGATTGTCACACGAGCTGATCTTACTGCTGCTGTCAGATTCATCAGCCAGTATCTTGACAAACCCCGACAATGTCATTGGGATGCTATATGCCATATTCTGAGATATCTTAAAAGTTCTCCAGGGAAAGGCTTGATGTATAAAAAGCATGGCCACTGCAACCTATCTGGTTTATCGGATTCAGACTATGCAGGAAGTCATTCAGATCGAAAGTCAACATCAGGCTACTGTACATTTGTGGGTGGAAACCTTGTCACCTGTCGAAGCAAAAAGCAGACTGTTGTCGCCAGATCCAGTGCAGAGGCGGAATACCGAGCGATGGCTCATACTGCTTGCGAACTGTTGTGGGTTCAGAGTCTCCTTCAGGAGTTTGATATATCTTATTCTAGCCCTATTCCTATGTTTTGTGACAATAAGGCCTCCATTTTTATTGCGAGCAACCCCACATTTCACGAGAGGACGAAACATATTGAAGTCGACTGTCACTTTATTCGAGAAGCAGTTCTCTCTGGCAGAATTTGCACGCCATATGTCAGTACTGACAAGCAAGTTGCAAACATTTTCACGAAGATACTTCCCAAAGCTCGCATTCACACTCTAGTTGACAAGCTGGGCATGTTCGACATCTACGCTCCAGCTTGAGGGGGAGTATAGAGATATGTTGTTTTCTGTTATGTTTTGTTGAGTGTCATGCGCATAGCATGTGCCTCACTTATGCTGTTCACTTCTGTAGTTTAGTCCCATATTGCTCACCTCTGCTTTAGTCTCTATTCTCTTCTGTTATATAAGAGACTGCATTGTACATTGTTTTATTCACTCAATAAACAAGCTCCACTTTGTTTTATTCACTGTTAGAGTATTAAATATGATAACAACAAAGCTAATGAGCCTTCCCTACTTCAAGGCTGTGAGAAGAAATGAAGAAGGGAAGAAGACAGGAACACCGATCACATGTCGGCTGCAAAACACAGCAAACGTGATTAGGGCTTGAGCCTACTCACTTGTATTAATATATTAGGGTAAGTACATGAGGTACAAAAAGAGAGAAGAAATAAAACATAGATATTATAAAGAAAATAAAACAGCCGCCGGATTGATAAGCCGCCGCTGCGCCGGAGTCGATACCATCGACACTCATGTCGATGGTATTGACAGAACCTCATCTCGAACATGAACTGATCTCGATACCATCGACATGAATGTCGATAGTATCGACCAGGATGCTGATTGCTTCATCTCGAACCTGAACTGATCTCGATACTATCGACATAGTGTCGATAGTATCGACCGGAATGCAGGTTGCTTCACACTCCCCCTCAAGCTGGAGAGTACACATCGTGTATGCCCAGCTTGCCACAGAGTCTCTGAAAGATTGCTGAACCCAAAGGCTTTGTTAGGATATCTGCTAGCTGGTCCTCAGATCTGACATATGGTGTCACAATAGTGCCATCTTTGATTTGATCACGAATAAAATGGCAATCAACCTCTATGTGTTTTGTACGCTCATGAAAGATAGGATTCCTGGCAATGTGCATAGCAGATTGATTGTCACACTTGAGCTCCATAGAAGGTAGAAGAGACATTTTTAATTCAGATAGAACAGATTTGACCCATTTTATTTCACAACATGCATGGGCCATAGCACGGTATTCAGCCTCAGTGCTGGATCTAGCAACCACATGTTGCTTCTTACTTTTCCATGTGATAAGATGATCACCTAGAAAGGTACAATAGCCTGATGTAGATCTCCTATCAGTATGATCACCAGCCCAGTCAGCATCTGAATATCCTGTGAGAGGCAGAGTAGATGGAGGTGCCTTTGGTTTAGAATATGTGATACCCTTACCAGGAGCACTTTTCAGATATCTCAGAATTCTGCAGACTGCTGTCCAGTGTGACTGTCGTGGAGAGTGCATATGTTGGCTGACCATGCCCACAACAAAAGAAATATCAGGTCGAGTGACTGTTAGATATATTAACTTGCCCACTATTCTCCTGTAATATTCTGGATCTTGATACTCAACATCATCAACTACCTCTTTGATGTGATAATCCATCGGTGTAGATATCGGTTTGGATTCAACCATGCCTGCCTCCTGAAGTAAATCAAGCACAGATTTCCTCTGAGATAAATTGACACCTGTATGAGATCTAAGCACTTCAATTCCTAGAAAGTATCTTAGTTTGCCCAGATCCTTTGTATGGAAGTGTTTTTGCAAACTTTCTTTGACACGAGATATTCCCATGGTGTCACTGCCAGTAATTACTATGTCATCAACATATACAACAAGAATAATGGATCCACAAGAAGAGCTGGAGTAAAATAAGGAATGATCAGTCATGGAGCGAGAAAAACCCATCTGAAGAATAACTGCACTGAACTTGTCAAACCAAGCTCTAGGTGACTGTTTCAGCCCATATATAGCTTTCTTTAATTTGCACACTTTCTGACACTCCCCCCGAGCAACAAACCCAGGAGGTTGCTCCATATATACCTCTTCCTGTAGATCACCATGGAGAAAAGCATTTTTTACATCCAACTGAAACAGAGGCCAATTAAAGGTAGTAGCAAGGGAAATAATGATCCACACAGAATTCAGGCGAGCAACAGGAGAAAAAGTTTCAAAGAAGTCAACACCATAGGTTTGGGTGTAGCCCTTTGCGACCAATCGGGCTTTCAACCGTTCAACTGATCCATCCGGATTGTGTTTGATAGTGAAAACCCATCTACAACCCACTACTTTCTTTCCTGCAGGAAGATCAACAAGATCCCAAGTGCCATTATTGAAGAGAGCTGACATCTCAAGTTCCATAGCATGTTTCCAGCCACTGTTCTTCATAGCATCAAAATGATTTCTTGGTATAGTCACATAATCAATTCCAATAGCGAATGCACGGGCCTGCTTAGATAGATGAGACATGCAACATACATTTGTAATAGGGTGTTTAATAGTACAAGACCGAGTACCTTTCCGAACAGCAATAGGAAGATCGAGATCTGATATCTCTGTAGGAGTCTCTTGAGTAGAAGGCGATGATGAGGGCTCAGGGACTGGTGTCGCTACTTCTTCTGGATCTTGCCTGCCTCGCCTATGGTAAACTTGTGTGTAATGCTCAATAGTAGGTCTATCTCCTGCTTGTTCATCCGGAATAGAAGTAAAATCCGGAATGATAGGTGGCACTCCCTCACTCTGCACCGATGGTGCCAATCTCTCATTTTGTATTTTTGGTGGCTCTCCCTCTCTCAACTGCTCCCCCTTGCTCATAACATTAGAGAAATATGGAGTGGTCTCATGGAAGGTGACGTCCCTAGACACAAACATGCGGCGAAGACTAGGACAGTAACACTTGTATCCTTTGCTAGTGTTAGAGTAACCCAGGAACAGTGTTTTAATGGACCTAGGAGACAACTTGTCGGCCTTAGGGTCAAAGTTATGGACAAAGGAAGTGCAACCAAACACTCTAAGAGGAACAGGAAAGGGGGATTCCATGGGACGCAATACAGAAAACGGAGTCTGTCCTTGAAGAACAGAAGAAGGTTTCCTATTAATCAAGAAACAAGCAGTTAAAAGAGCTTCAGACCAAAACTTCTTGGGCACATTGGATTGAAACATAATTGATCGAGCAATATCAAGAAGATGACGATTCTTCCTCTCTGCCACCCCATTTTGCTGAGGGGTGTGAGGACAAGATGTGCGATGAATCATACCAACCGAGCTGCAAAAATCAGACATAGCCTTTTGAACATACTCTAAAGCATTGTCAGACTGGAGAATTTTTATATTGCAATCAAACTCGAATTTAATTTCAGTATGAAAATGTTTCACAATAGACAACACAGACTCTCTACTTTTAAGAAGGTAGATCCATGTCATGCGTGAGAAATCATCGACAAAGGAGATAAAATAACGAAAACCATTATAACTCTGGTCTTTTACAGGACCCCACACATCACTATGCACTAACTCAAAGGGACAAGAAGTCCGCTTATTGACTCGACTGGGATAGGATAACCTATGGTGCTTTCCCAGTTGACATGACTGACACTCTAAAGACGATAATTGGGACAACTCTGGTTCCAACTTCCGCAGGCTCTCCAAAGAAGGATGTCCATATCTGCAATGCCAAAGTAAGGGGGAACCACTCAACAGGATGGATGGAGCAGGAGAAGGCATTTGGCGAGGCAGACTGTCACCGTTGAAAAGGTAGAGATCACCTTTCCTAGGCCCCCACCAATCGTCTTCATACTCTTGAGATCCTGTAATATGAAACAAGAAGGTCCAAATATTACCCAACATTTTAGAGTGTCAATCAATTTGGCAACAGAAAGAAGATTAAAAGGAAATTCAGGCACAAAGTGAACGGATTTAAGATCAATCTTGGGTGTTAGGGAGACAGATCCACTAGCTAACACTCTTTTCACTGAACCATCTGCCAGTGTAACAGATTGGTGAGGAATAGATGAGTCAATAGTGTGGAGCAATCTCCTCATACCAGTCATATGCTGTGAGACGCTAGAGTCAACCACCCAAGATGAGGATGAGCCAGATGCTTTGAGAGATGTAGCCTGATTACCAGCTGTAGATGCCAGATTTGCCGATGAAGATGATGATGACCCCATACTCATATGCTGCGTCGCCTGAATGAACCGATCATATTCTTCTTGGGTAAGAGTGATGCCGGTGCCAGAGGTAGTACCCACAGTTGTAGAGGATGAGGTTCCTGTAGTCGTGGCACAATGTGCCGCTCCCACAGGTGGTGCAGCAGGTCTCCCATGTTTCTTCCAACACTTCTCCACTGTATGTCCCGGTCTGTCACAAAAGGTACACTTAGGATGTGTTCCACGCCCTCTGCCCATACCGGGTCGTCCTCCTCGTATCGCAGCAGCAACAGACGCATGAGATTCTCCAGAAGGTATATCAGAAACAAAGGAAGCAGACTCAAATAGAGATTGCTGGATCCTTGAATAAGCCTCCACAAGACTAGGTAGTTTATCAATAGCTAGAATAACGCTCCGAGCGGAGCTACAAGCCGAGTTGAGCCCAGATAAGAATTTGGCTGCAACAAGATCATCTCTATCCTTTATCTGTTCAGCAACAACTACAGGATGATAATAACTTAGCTCTTGAGCAAGAGCCTGAACCGCCCCAAAATATTCCTCAAGAGATCGGTCACCCTGTTTCTCAGCAAACAAACGATCATAGATCATAAACTGATGGAGAGCATTCTTCTCTTGAGAATAATGTTGCTTCACTGCGTCCCATATTTCCTTGGCCGTAGAGTAGAACATGAACCTTGCGGCGATCGCAGGTTCCATACTATTCCACAACCAAGTCTTCACAAGACTGTCATGACGCTTCCATTCAGCATACCCTTCGTCAGTAGATGCCTTAGGACCCGAGTCAACATGCCTCGCTCTGTCACGAGCCTCCAAGACGGTGTGGATGGCATTCATCCATAGAAGATAATTTTTCCCGTTGAGCTTGATGGAGGCGATAGGTGACACTTCGTTGTAGATCGTAGGTGTCTTGATATCCTCCATTGTAGACCGGAATATGTGACAGATTGATACACGTCAAGTAGATTGTGGTGACAGAGAGATACACGTCACACACAGAAGAAAAACAAGGAGAAATGCGTTATTGACGCATTCACAGCCTCCAAATGATCTTCCTAATCACACATGGAGGAGGTGTGACTAGGATGATGGCTGAGACGAAACTAGTCCTCCGGTTGTGTTTTTAGATGATCGTTGGATCACCCGGAGATCCCCAAACGCTTTGTGATGGAGGCTACGGTAGAGTTGGATATCTACTGCAGACCCAGAGTAGCCGACGGTGGTTCTACACAGCCGGTGGATTACGCCAAGTCGACGGGTGGGAAGCAGCCGACCGCCGAAGAGGGAGAGATCCGCCGGAGAGAGGAAAGAGAAGCCCTAGATCGATCTCCGCTCTGATACCATGTGAGAAGAAATGAAGAAGGGAAGAAGACAGGAACACCGATCACATGTCGGCTGCAAAACGCAGCAAACGTGATTAGGGCTTGAGCCTACTCACTTGTATTAATATATTAGGGTAAGTACATGAGGTACAAAAAGAGAGAAGAAATAAAACATAGATATTATAAAGAAAATAAAACAGCCGCCGGATTGACGAGTCGCCGTTGCGCCGGTGTCGATACCATCGACACTCATGTCGATGGTATCGACAGAACCTCATCTCGAACCTGAACTGATCTCGATACCATCGACATGAATGTCGATAGTATCGACCAGGATGCCGATTGCTTCATCTCGAACCTGAACTGATCTCGAGTGTCGATAGTATCGACCGGAATGCAGGTTGCTTCACAAAGGCCATATACTTTTAGTCTAGTTTATCTTATGCTATTCTGCATGACACCATACCTCGAGCCTATTCCATATAAAGAACCCATTGTATTTTTGTTTTGTGTTATCGAAAGCTCTAGATTAAATAACATAATGTCAGAGTTCCTTTTAAAAAACCCCTCTTAGGGTTTACATGGATACCCCCCCCCCCCCCCCGAGAGAAAGAGTAAACACCCCCCCCCCCCAAAGGAGCAAAAATTGCCGCCCCTCTTGAGGCAACAAATAGAATGCTAACTGCTAAGGAGCATAAACACCGCTCAGAAGAAGGGCGAAGCAACAACCGTCGCCAAAGATTGAGGTTTCCTCGAAATTGGCAAAATTTTGAGAATTTTTTTGATTCTAGTGAGGCTTCTGCCGCGAAATCACACGAGTGTCTTGATTTTGATGGAAGCTGCTACCAAGATTGCATCTACCAAAATTTTGATAATTTGATAATTCGATGAATTTTGCCTATTTCGATGGATTTCGAGGTTTTTGTGCACAGTTCAAAAATTCCGATGTTCCGGTGGAATTTTCGTAATTGCAATCATGGGTGTTGTTGTTGTTGTTTAAAGTGGAGAAAAGGGGATTGGGGTGATTTTTCCATTTACTACTCATACCTAGTATAGTATATCATAATAGTATTGCATTCCCTAATATTTGTTATTCAATGTATTAATACTGTAACGCATGCATAATGTTTTTTTTTTAATTTTCTTCGTTGTAGATGACCTGTATTCTAGTGGTGATTTATCAGACAATGAGGGTGCTACAAAGCCAACCACACCAAAAAATAAAGATTTTGCTCGGAAACTTTACACTAGTTCTTGGGGCCAATGAAATAGTTGAATGTTGAGTCAATGTCAATAACAAACTATCAACCCAAGTAAAATGTGTGAGGTGATGCCCTACATATCCAATATGTGATATCATGGCACAAACAAGTACATGCATGTATATACTCATGTTTGCAAAATTACATAACTCAGTTCCTACATTTTGTCATCGAAATTGTTAGAGTCTATTTAATTTAGTTAATTAAGTTGAGTCTATTTGTATATGGGCTCAAGTGTATCTTGGCCCATTAATATTAGTAATGTTTGTACGCTTCCCCCTTCTCCGAGTGGAGACATGGAAACAACCAAGTCAAGAATTGGTTATGGAACAATATGAAGTCCTCCATCGCTTCCAAGTACATGTTCCATAAGAACGCCTAAGTTTTGTTGGAAGTCACTCGTTGCGCCTTCACTTAGGAGAAGAATGCGATGTAGTTTTATAAGACTTGGGGCAAGCTCTTTTTTGAATACTAGCAAAAAAGACACGTGCTAAGCGTGTTACAATTAAAATTAATCCTATAAAAGAGAACATGCGATTAATTTTATAACATTCTCTAATTTGTAGCATGTCATTAATAAAAATATATGTGCTCTCTTTTTTGAGTATGCGACAATTGATGACTAATTGTGGGTTCATTTATTTTTTTATCAAAATTATCATAATTGTACAATAAAAATATATTAACTAATACTTTAAATAACATGCAGAAAGCAAAACACAAAATAAAATATAGAGTGAAGGAGCTCGATGGCACACAGTTCCAATTGAACGGTAAGAAAACTCTACCAACTTTGTTGAACGTCTACTAAAACTAACTTTTTCGCTAGACTTATGGTTAGCACTACATTGCATACATAATATTAAGAAAGAGCTAATCAATTGTCATGCAATATTTTATAAACAACTTTACTACAAAAGTACATTTTGATTAAAAGCAAGTTGGGTTATAATAATCTAAATGGTATGTTATTCGAGCAAATGATGCATGTGATTGTTATAGTTTTAAACTAATCGATTGGCCAAAAAAATAATGTAAATAAACCGGCTAAATGAAGAAGCTAAATAAATTGGTAAAAAAAGTGTAAATAAAAGGGAGCAGCTTGATAACACACGCAGCTAACTCCGTTTTATTGTAGATATACTAACACTTGGCACGTGCAATGACGTATTATTTTGCACAAAGAAGACGAAGAGGAGCACGAACTTGAGCATTCCGCGTGATGCGTAGCATACTGTTGTGTATTCCTGATCTGTAGTTGCAGTAAGAAATGAACAGACATGCACATTGCTACGTGTTTAGGCTATACATTATCATAAGTCACTGGAGAGTTTCGTTGGCACAGTCTTAAGACACTCGTGCAATTATAATAATAGATCATAACTGCAAGCCAAGGTGCGCAGAGAAACCGATACGTGGAATAAGCCAAGTTGAAAATAACTATTTCTATTACAGCAAGACAACAATTGGTTAAGAAATATTAAATAAAGAGGAGCAACTCGATAACACACAACAGTAAATGCTAATTGCACACGTTAACATTTTTCTGAAACGTGGCAAATCTGTAGGACATCCAACGTTGTTCTGCTTTGTTAAAATTAATAAATAAATGAATGTCCCTTAGGAACAGTTACCAATTAGCTGGATTAGTCGGGCATACAATCACGTGCTGCACTACCGCCGCTGTACATGTACTGCACTACCGCCGAACAACAGCTCGATTAACAAACACACAACCTCCTGACTCAATATAATAACATTTAAAAAAGGGAGCAGCTGAAGCAGCTCGATAGCAGCCAACTGACTCCCTTTTATTATAGGTATATAGACCAGGGGGACAAATCTCTGGATGGGTATTCTAATGTAATTGTTGCCCTATCGCAACAACTCGACTTCTTCCAGCCTACACCTCTAATGAACAGACCGAAGAGTGCGCCTGCCACATCACTGCAAACTTTCTTGATGATTTGCCCCCGTTTCTAGTGTTATCTTGGTAGGAGAGATCAGTTCCCAACCTTTAGAGATGCATAGGAGAGATCACTGCCGCCACACCTCACCTCCTCAGCTCTTGCAGGCATCTCAAAATCCTCCTGCATCCGGGAATTCCATGACCATGCAGGCATGCACCCCCTGCATCTTTAGTCCATCTTGCCTCCAATTGAGGTAATGTGGGACCCTCTATGGTAGCCTTCAATTTTCTATAGACAGTTGATTCTGGGGCAACACAACTTCTCTACCCTTGACACCCATATTCCCCATTCCTCTGTCATGCTTGCTAATGACGACAAAGTTCCTTGATGATTTGCAGTTGGTGTTTGCCCCCGTTTTCAGTGTTATCTTGATAGGAGAGTTCAGTTCCCAACCTTTGGAGATGCATATTTTCCTCTACTATCTCATATGCGCCTAAAGCTCAACATAGTCATTCGACCAGATTTGTAACTTGCCATGGCTGTTGGGCCGAGGAGGTGCCCCTAGACCTAAGTGTATTCATGTTGCCTAGATTGTCGAAAAAACCTCTGTCACCATCTCTTCTGCTAAGTCGGATCAGCTCTTGCAGGCATCTCAAAATCCTCCTGCATCTGGGAATTCCATGACCATGTAGGCATGCACCCTCTTGCATCTTTAGTGCATCTTACCTCCAATCGAGGTAATGTAGGGCTCTTGATGGTAGCCTTCAATTTTCCATAGATAGTTGATTCTGGAGCAACACAACTTGTGAAGGGAATGGGTCACCTCTCTACCTTTGACACCCATATTCCCCATTCCTCTGTAATGCTTGCTAATGGGTCGATTAAAACAAGATGTGTCAGACTGTGTCAAGATCCAGGGGTACCCACTGGTCGAGCCGTTTAAGTTGGGTTCGAGTGATGAAATATGCCACCCGCTTTAAATCACCCAAACTCATACCCACCTGTTTTTTCAACGAGCCATCCACGAGTGACCTAGTTAACTGAATTTAATGTATAAATATACATATAGTACACATACACCGATAAGATAAGTTGCCAATTAGCACAAGTTGATATTTTACGGTTGATTGCAGCAATTGTATTTTTTGAATTCTTGTGATGTGTGGTAGATCACCACAAGTATTGATAATACTAGGAATGTTGAATGTTAAAAGACAGAATTTAGTGTTTTTTTGTGGTATTTTATTTATAATAACTAATATTATTTTCCTCCCTTTTACATAGCAACAACTACCTTTTGTTTTTTCTTTCAATTCCATGTAAAAACAAGTCAACAACTAATTTATTGTGTTTGACGTCAAACATAGTAGTTGGCCTCTTTCCTTGTACTAATAGTATTGAATTTTTTTTTAACATCAAAAGAAGCAACTGACAATTTATTTTTGATTGAATATATTATATTGGAGTACTCGCGGGTTAACCCGCAACCTGGTGGGTTAGGTTTGGGTTTATTCCACCCATTTCTAGTTACTTTTGACCCGTACATGTGAGACCCACACTCGTAATGATTCAACCCAAATGCAATCCACCAACCCGTTTCACATGTCCAATTAAAACAATCCAATGAATCTTTTACCCAATCTTAAAGTTCAGCTTTGCATCTCAAAAGGCTTGAGCCGTCTTGATCTAGTTTAAAATGTCTTCCATTTGATTATTGTCAATTTGGAAAGTAACATATGGTATCATTTCCACGTAAACCATTTTTATGTTCGACATCAATGTAGAAAAACCCTTCGAGGAGGTAAAAAACCACATGAAAGCCCTAGCCGTCACAATGGCCGACGGTTGTTATTGAACTTTTTTACTTCATATAGAGCAACAAATGCTATATGGATCCCAACCCAATTTGCAACAAAAACGTAATGCATAAAATTTGACATTTCTTAACCACTAGTTTTAATGGATTTCATTTTTTTACATTTGTCGACTTCTCCAGAATGACTTCGATATATTTGTTAAAATCTCACGATGAAGTGTTTGGAATATTTAAATCTTTTGATAAAATGATTACAACTCATTTGAATAAGTATGTTAAAATATCCTAAACAATCGAAGCCTTAGAATATCTCTGGTTGCATTCGAAATTTGTTTCGATAGTGGGATGATCCATCAACGATCTTGGTGCGCACACATTGCAAGAATCACCAGTTGTTGGACATTCCCCGAGCCCTTATCTTTCAAGCTCAATTGTTGAAATCATACTGGTTAGAAGCCATCCTC
This sequence comes from Alisma plantago-aquatica, assembly GCA_963693085.1. Taxonomy (NCBI): domain Eukaryota; kingdom Viridiplantae; phylum Streptophyta; class Magnoliopsida; order Alismatales; family Alismataceae; genus Alisma; species Alisma plantago-aquatica. Next base: position 1,232,445,462 of record OY856411.1, on the reverse strand, counting down.
ACGACCCGCTACCTCATTAATCACCAACCATCATCCGATCTTCAGAACACCATTTATTTTTGTTGTTTTTCCTAAAGACTAGGTTTTTCTTCCTCTCTGGGTTTTTGGTTACATTGCCATCATCCATAACTTTGATCCTAAGGCCGGAAAAATCGATCCATGCTCCATTAAGACGGTTTCCTTGACTATACTACCTTTAAAAAATGTTGTAAATGCTATAACCCAAGCAATTGATGCTCATATGTCTCAACGGATGTTACCTTTCACGAATATGACATCTTTGCTAAGCCTAGTTCGCCTCTTTCCTCGCCTCATAACAACTTTGTAAAATTAGATCTCTTCGATCATGCAAATCCCCTTTCTATCAACTCTCCACCGCATCATACCATCCCTCCATAATCACCTACTACTCAATTATCCAATGTTTATCACTGATGCCGATAGGTGAACCACTAGCTCCATAATTTATCACTCTTGTCCAATTTCAAGGATTTGTCATGTACTGTGGTGCTTCAGAAAGGTAGACATTCGTGCACCTTACATCTTCCCATATCTCATACATGTCTTTCGAAATTTTGCAGCAATGCTAGTACTACTACGTAACACTTAGATTCCATCCAAATTCTTATAAATTATCATGAAGTTCTACCAACACCCTAGTTGGAAAGTTACCATGTGTGAAGAGATGACATCTTCTCTGTCTATTTTAGTTTGATGGTTCTGGTGAAAAGCCCGTCTTGTAGACAAAGGACATGCGAACCTTTGGGGTGGACTTCCTTGAGACTTTTTTTTTCCAGTAACCCATATTGCCTCAGTCAAGATTGTTATCTCTGTATCTACTCATGGATTGACCCCTATTCTAGCTTGATATAAAAAATATGTACCTCCATGGTCAGTTGGAGAAAGAAGTCTACATGTATCACTAAGGGCATGGATCAACAATTTCAACAGTGTCCTTGAAACTCTAGGATTTTCCAAATCATCCCTTGATTACAACCTCTTTTTCTTCAACTTTTCCTCTGCATCATCATGTTAGCGGTCTATGTTGATGGTATGATCGTCACTGGCAATGATACATCATGGGTTTCCATGCTATAAGATTCCCTCAAGTCATACTTTCAGACTACAGGCATGGGAGCAATTATGTTAGTTCTTGGGAATTGAAATCCTTAGATCAAAGAGAGACAACTCTCTCTCTCTCTCTCAAAAGAAATATGTACTGTTCCTCCTACAAGACTTCGGCATGCTCAATTCCAAACTTGCATCCTATCCAATGGACTTCCACACCAAAGCTATTTCCGAGGGGAAGTCCTTTAGGGATCTTAAATAATATTGACAAATAGTTCGGAACTTCAGAAGCTTATTTTTCTCACCATTACACGTCCAGACAATGCCTTTACAGTCAGCGTGGTCAGTCAACTATGGAAAAGCCCCTTGTATGTCATTAGATTTTGTTGCAACATATTCTACGCTATCTTATAAGCACACTAGGGCACAACCCTCTCAGCAGACTTATGTCCAGGACCTCCTACAAGATTCTGGCGTGCTCCATCTGAAACTTGTATCCTTATTAATGAACAGTCACACCAAAGCAATTTCTAAGGGGGAGAGTCCTTTAAGGATACCAGACAATATCACTAGATAATGGAAAACCTATTAAACTCACTATTACACGTCCAAACATTACCTTTCCAGTCAGTTTGGTCTGTCAACAAATGGCAAAGATCCTTGTTACGTACGACAAATTCTACACTATCTTAAAAGTGCACCATGATGGCCTATAAGAGAGTGTGAAGTTAACTCACGTTACTATAGAAGATTGGGCTTTGATGATGAAGTCAAACTTCTATATGGTGATATCTAATTTAGCTTTCTCATGTTGATTGATTACCCCACATCTAGTGGAATTGGGTTTGGATGATAATGTTGATTTCTCGTGAATTGTTAACTTGGTGTTTTTAAGTACTACATGGCATACTGAGGAAAGGCAATGAAAGGACTAAGAGCTTGGAGAATCCCAACAAGAAGCATTTTAAAATAAAATCCCATTAGTTCTAGAAATTAATGGAGGCTGCTATCCTTGTTTAGCTGAACAAGATTGACTGTAGAGTTTATTGGGCCCGACTCTAGGAAGTCAAATTGTTGGTCGCCATGGATATAGGTCGTAAGGTGGGCCCTGACCACTGTGTGCCACATCAGTCAGAGGCAGAGGTGTGGTGATCCCGTCTCGCTTCGTCTCCTCAAGGGACTCCTTATCATTTGAATTTGAACATGGGGGGATAGATGCATCAAAATAGAAGCGGGAGAATGCCATGCTTTTTGTTCATCGGAATCTCGTGAATATACAACTGTATCCGATAGCTGAAAATCTTTGATTGGTGTAGTTTTGCTTATTAGATTAGCCCATCCTATTTTTTGATTTGGAGATCGAAGTAACAAAGGTCTACCCTCTCCAACTTGGATTTCAAATAATTGAACATCAATTGATACACTTTTAGAAGAAACTTTTTTTATTAGTAATACTGGAATATGCTTTAACTCCCAAAGGAATTCCTCATCTTGCCTATAGTGAGATGGAAAGAGAGATCCCCACACAGTGCAAGATCTTCTCCCCTTCCCTCAAGTCACTTTCTTTGAGGGGTTCCACTGTTGTCTAGAATTGTTGGAATAGGAAGAACATACACTTGTGAAGAAGGAATTTGGTGCCCCCTTTTCCTGCTTGTCATGACGATAGCAACTGGGTCTCCCCATCTTTCCTCGACTCGCCCCGGTCTTTAGATGATTTATTTTCCTTCTTAATTTTTTCCCAAATCCAATCAAGTAGGCGAGTACATGCGAACTCGCTATAGCTGTAGATTTGGCCATAATGGCAAAGCTCCTTAGTAAGTGTTTAGCAAACTTCACATTATTTTATAGTCAGAGAGAGTGGGGAAGTAGATCACAAATAAAAAAAAGGGTGTCAGTCAACCTATAGGGAGAGGAACAAGCTGTTTATCCACGTGAGAGGAATAAGATTTAAATGATGAGTTTATTTTTCATGGACTGGGATTTGAGCCTAGCTCGCCCTCAATAACTCAGAAGCAATATAATAGAAGTGGGGTAGCCTCACCTATTGATTTGTTTTTGTCTCACTATACTAGACCAAGTATATGGAGATGTACAGTCATTGGGAAAATTGGAGGGAGACGTTAGCTAGCAACAAAAGAAGGAACATACTAGTGTGTGGAAATGAGTTTGCCCGGTTCAAAGTTGGATCTGCTGTATGAGGTAGTTCTTCCCCCATCAAAAAAGTTGGAAAGTGAATTCTGCTCCTGGGTACGAAGTTGTAAGCTATGATGCAATCTCTCACTCAAATCAAATGCTTAAAGTTCCTTCTCACCCTACTCTCGTGAATGTCCTTCGCAAATCCCAGTGCGACATTGATGACCTGCCGAATCCATTGCCAAATTCATCACAATCGAGTAGGTAAACAATTTTGTCGTAACTTCCAAGTTTCTACCCAGAGTGTCCCAAGACACCTTTTTATTAGGGATAACTTGAACTCCAACCCCATTTTTCCTAATACTAGGATGGTTCGGGATCGCTTGGTGTGGACTTTGGACTATACTATGGAGAAGGCAAGAAAAAGACTAGCAAGGAGTGACTGGGAAAACTCCTAACAAACGAGATTGATTTCATGGGAGACTCCTGTTCCCGAATCCTCCTCATTCAACTATATCTATATTAAAAGCCTTTCCTACTCTTGCCAAATTCATTGGAATTAGGCCCATGAGTTCCATTTCTTGTTGGAATTTCCTTCTCTCTTCCCCTTGACTTGATGCCCTTGATCCCAATACGATGATGCTTGGTTCATTTTTCCGTCGTCCCTCTCTACATTGAGATCAATCACCAGACCACCTCTATCATATGAAATTACACGAAGTGAGAGGGCATGCACAAACCTACAAGTTACAGCCCCTACGTGCCGCTTGCAACCAAGACAACCCCAACATGAATTGCATGATATTCCACATTCCCGTCCCGATTGAGGGCTAGAAAGCACATGCTCTTCTTTCTCCAATGATAAAATTTCCTATTTATAGGATATCTTCATCACATGTAGATCCATCTTGATACAATTTCTAGAGAGGGTATCAAGATTCAAGCTAAATGATTTTCTTTTTTTTTGGTCGGTCAAAAAGCGTGTTACTATATTACCAAAACTTTGGGCACAAGGTACCCCATTACAGCAAGAACAAAAAACCTTGATACCAACAAGCTAGTAATCAAGGGCAAAAAAACATAAAGACCTGAAACTGTACATAAGGCTTAGATCCTAAACAACTCGACCAATTGACATGAAGCCTTAAGCAAAGCCAATCACTCAATAGCATAAAAACACCCACAAAGTATGAGAACAAAGACATTGCAGATGGACCACACCCCAACAGACCCAAAAATCTAGGGACTCAGCACCTACACACAAAATCTAGGCTTCGAAGATATCCAGGACTCAGACTTGGTCCAAGTCAGCAACTGGAAGCGTGAGTACATCCTGCTAAGCAGCCAGAAATCAAACAACAACGTCAGCCCCTACTCCTTGGTTAACTCCAGCTTGATAAACAACACAGGATGGAGCAAACTCAGAATGCTGCTGTTTGCACAGCAGCACCACCACAACACCCGAAGGGTGAAATACCAGCTGCAGCTGCAGCTTTCACTCTGCCAAGCCATCTATTTGTGAAGAAAGCCAAAGACAACTGACCAGGATGAACCAAAAGCAAAAACACCTGCTAACCAGTCCTTCCTCACACATAGCAATATGACCATTCCCTGAAATTAGTGGGAAGAAGAATAGAGGCAGATTTTCTACCGTGATAAGAATCCAAGCATCTTGACTAGGTAGATAGGTAGCAGAGTCACAGTCTCAAAAAAGGTGAAGGGGAAGCTAGCCTCCTTTCTTCTTCTCCCTTGGTGAATTTATCTGCTGTTGTCCTGTAAAGGAACACCAGAGCGAGAGGATGGAAGGGTAAGCCTCCATCCTTTGACCCGATGCCCCTGTTTGCAAAGGGGCATATCAACGAACACCTTGAGGGTGCTCCATCTCACAACCGCAGGGACCAGTCAGCATACGCCAGGGAGCGCCGTAACTCCTCATCCACCGATCATCCAGCGGTGGAAGCACCAGCGGAATAGAGGATGTCCCTCCCTCTGCTGTGTCGGGGAAACCCAGATCTGAGGGTGCCACCAAGATGGGAGCGCCGCCGGCCGGGCATGGCAAAGAAGAACGGACGATGTCGTGGCCGATGCACTGGACGAGGCCAGTTTGAGGCTCGGGAAGAAGGGAAACGAGACAGGAGACAGAGAAGGAGGCCTAGGACTCCCTACAACGCCGGAGCGGCCAAGCAAGAAAACCTGGTCCAGCAGGGAGCGAATCCTCTCCATCCGTCCCTCTTAAACGGAATGGAGTCGACGAAGTTGAAGCTGCCGCCAACAAACCGGGACCTGGCTTCAAGCTACCTCCCCCTTCCCAAGCCGTGATCTGCCCCGAACGATTGCATCCGACTTCAAGCTTTGAGCCTCCTTTTCTCTAGGACCGCGAGTGACTTTAGTCGAGAGCCACGCCGTAGACGATGGGAACCAGGGGGAGGAAGGCGCCGAAGCAGCACTCCCTCCCCCCAACGGTAGCCGTCGGGGGGTTCTAGAGAGAAGGCAGAGCGGAATCCCTCCACCCAGGGTAATTCACCCTTAAAATAATATGTTTTTCTTTGGAACAATTCAATTAATAATATGTTTTAATTTTCTATTTTCTATCATGATGTACGAAAGACTTGTGTTTTCTAGGGAAAGGGAAAGGACTTGTTGCACATGCTGTATTTGATTCAAAAATAGTGGGTGACTAGATGTATAGTTTGATGCCCGAAACTGCTTTAAAGGAATAATAATTTCTGATTTATGTAACTGAGATCCTTAAGTTACTGCTTGAGGGTGTTCATTTTATCCGAGAAGTGCTGGACACACCTCCAACAATGCTTGAGGGTGTTAAAAGCCACTGAAATGAAAAGTGAACAGGAGGCCACTTAAGTGCCTAAGGCTCAACTTAGGCGATTGTCATTGGGCACCTTCCCGCCTACTTGATGTCATTTAGGCTATAGTGAGTTCCGCATGGCTCAACAAGCCACTTTTTGGGATGTTAGAATAGTCGTGCACCATTGACTGAGTTTGGGGGTTGTCTTCGAGCCGTATAAGGTGTGGTCACTTCACTAGTTGCCAATTGGTTTTGAGTTCAATACCCACAATTACACATGGTGACAAAGATGGGACATTGTCCATTTATGTTTCTTATCTATATGTTTTTTTTGAAGGATGATAGGTTAGTAGCTTCCACTGCTAAGATGCTAATATATCTCTATACTGTTCGAATCAAATGGTATACAGAATATATGCTTGGATCATTCTAGTCCTATTTATATAAAATGTTGATTTACATCATAGGATAAATATAAGCTTATATATGAAGATCATCAAGAAATGTCAAATTAGTTGAACAAGAAATATAGAATATGTGCTCATATATGCATAGTATTTATATATCAGTGTGAAGAAGTGTATTTGTTGTATTGTGTTGTTCTATTGATATGTACACCCCTGTCCTATATATAGGAGAGGATGCTATTACAAGGAAGCACAAAGGAAGCGACTAAACCCTAATGGGCCATGGGCAACTTGCCCATGTATAGAGTAGACCAATTAACCTATTAACTAAATAGGCTAATATTCTAACACTCCCCCTCAAGCTGGAGCATGGGTGAACGCATGTCCAAGCATGGAGTTACAGGACTCGATGAACGATAAGAAATTAATGATAAATGAAAGATAGAAGTGTCACTCCCCATATAAAAATTATTACTCCCCCTTAAACAATACTTCCTAATTAAAAATATATAATGATGCCTCTTTGAGATGTGTTTTGCAGGTTGGAGAAGCTCGAGCTTTGAAGAAGGTCTTTCTCTTGAAGTGCATCTGGAGTGAAGAACCTGTGAAGTAGACAATCATAAATACCACGACTACGCCATCTTCACTGAAGAGGAATGCGGAGTGGAATAAGCGCACTCAACACATCCCACGTGCATAACATGGCATGAACGCGGAGCAATGTGGATGTAGCAGTAGAGGTGCCTTTGAGTTTTCTGAGAAGCGGAGCCAACTGGAATTAGCGCAGATGACCACCGACGTGCATAATGTGGCATGGACACGTTGGGCGAGATGCTGAGGTGTGGTCTCAACATGTAGAAGTAGCAGATGCAACTCGGAGAAGACGTAACGAAGTAGCTTGGTGAAGATCACTCCGGATGAATCCTTGCAGATACAAAATTTGCACAGGCTTGAAGATGACGAGCTTTGAAGATGAAGAAGCAACCATCTGGAACACCATCAACGCAACATAGATGATCAACTGGAACGTCATCAACACCAAAGGGACCAGAGGCCGGAATTTGCCACAACAACTCTTGTCCTGACGTACATAATGCGATACGAATGCGAAAGTCTTGGTGTTAATGCTGCAACTGTGAGATCCTGTAATGCTGTCTGAAATGTAATGTGATGCTAAGTGGGAATGACACGCCACAAAGACATCAGTAATGCAAATGTACTTAAGAACATGAAGCTCCATGAAGATAGCCTGGTATATATTATCTCATCTCGTCTCATCTCATGTCTCTCTATATTTCTCTCATATCCACTCTCTCATGTTCTCTACATACCCTCCTCTCTCTCTCCTCTATTCCCCCTCACACACCAAATACGACGAGAGAGTAGATGGTGTGGAAAAAGGGAAATATGACCCCGTACGTAGAAAGACGCACACGAGGGATAGGAGGGTAGGAAAGGAAAAGGTAAAACAAGAGGTGTAGTGTGGGAGAGAAGAACAAAAAGTAGAAGACTATCAAAATGGAAACTTTGTAGAAAGAGGAGATACACCACCGAAATGTTACTCAGTAGGAGAAAATGTGGCATTGCCGGAATGGTTCTCGGTAGAAGATCGATAATTGGGAAATTTTTTTTGCTGGGTCAAAATAACAACAGGATTCGATTATCATCAAGTGTTAGAGGAGAGATAGACCTTTGGAGGACGTCATTACTGAAATTGGAGGTGGGCAGACTGCTTCTGACACGCCTTGTCTGTGACTGGACACGCTGTGTATGTTGTTGGGGGTGAGAGGCAGGCTCCTAATGACACGCCGTGTAAGATTGCTGATACGCCGTGCAGCTTTGATGGTCAATGATGACAGGCTCCCAACAACACGTTGTGTGGAGATGCGACACGCTGTGTCGGTGTTGGAGGCATAAATTGAATCTCCGTCGACACGCCGTGTTCCAAGTTGACACGCCGTGTCTGATGCCAGAGGTGTAACTCTGATCTTCGCTGATACCCCGTTTATGTTGCGATCTGCGTCGTTAGGAAAAGTTCTGAGTTCAACATGCTGTGTTGTTTGATCAACACGCCGTGTCAGTTGCGATCTGAGCGATACTCCGTGCCGTCAGGATGATTTCTGGAGCACAACACACCGTGTCGGCGGTGGATGATGTACGATCTCAACGGGAATTTGCGCCTTCAAGGAGACAAGTACCCCGAGCTTTTGTACTCCTTTGATCATGAAAAGAGGTGACTCCTTGCTTGACCACGGTCGGATCTGGACATGAATTAGTGCCGTCCCAGATCCCAAGAGATGGTGTAGCTGTGGAGTGATGGATGGACGCATTGATGGCTGGCGTGGCGACTCAATGAGGAGAGGGCATGGCAACAAGGTGGTGAAGACGATTGCTGGAGCCGAAGGTGGATCTACTTTGGCGTGGCTGGAGCTGCGTGACGAATGGATCTTGAGGAGTTGACGACGAATTGATAGATAGTTCTGGACGAGAAGGATGGCGCCTCCCAAAGACTCGGATAGATTGAAAAGGATAGATATTGGTTGTCGGGAATGATGACGCCGATGCATAGATGTAGATCTATGTGAAAGGGGAGGATGATGCAACCATGGTGCCTGGGATGTGCTTGGCGGGCGGCTAGCCTAAGTCATGGAAGGAGGCGGCAACCGCCTGCAGGTGGGCTCTCCCCCTGTTGCTCTCTCTAGGAGAGAGAGGGGCGGCGACGACTAGGGCTGGACTGGGCGCCGAGAGGAGAGGCAAGGAGGGGCGACGGCTAGGGTTCTATTCCCAGGGCTACTGCTCTGATACCATGTGAAGAAGTATATTCGTTGTATTGGGTTGTTCTATTGATATGTACACCCCTGTCCTATATATAGCATAGTAACAAAAGTCTCCGAATTTTACGAAAAATCGGCGATTTTTCACGATGTTATAGGCTCCCGAATATTCATCACGATTAATACGCCAATTGCCGATTTTTCACAACTTTTCACGATTAATCCCGCTTTTTCGCGATTTATACAATTTTTTACGATTCTTCATGACTTTTCACGATTTTTCACGATTTTTCTCTTTTAAGTCGCTTGCTCTTTTTTCACCAAACCATGTACACAAAATTTCTAATACACACTAAACCTCAAAGCCCCCACTCCTCTGGACAGTTCATGTTATTTCTCAACTATTTTTTACTTCTTTTCCTACATTTTTACTCACTAAGACTGTATGTCTTGTGGCCGTAACAGTTACATGCATCATATACGTATGTACATACATACATTTATCTATATATATACACATGCATACATGCATATATATGCATACATATATATATGTATATACTTATATTGCCGACTTATTCTCAATTATTTCCGAATAGTTGACCGAACTTTGACCGAAATTTATCGATCTGTTCACGACTTTTCTCGATTTTTTCCGAATTCCGATTTTTTCCAGCCAGCCGAAAAGTTGCCGAATCCCGAACTTGTTACTATGATATATAGGAGAGGAGGCTATTACAAGGGAGCACAAAGGCAACAACTAAACCCTAATGGGCCATGCGCAACGGGCCCATGTACAAAACAGACCAATTAACCTATTAACTATATAGGCTAATATTCTAAAAATTAGATTTCATGTGTTTCTGGACTCAGTGCCTGGATTGTGTAGTATATGAATGTTATTTTGAGTACTAGTTATATGACTTTCATGGGATGTTTTGTTTTATATGCAACACTGAAAATCGAGACCAGTCTAATATCGGTGCCAATTAGGTTGTCATAAAATCAGACTATATTCGGATCAAACTAATTCAGATATTTTGACTAACCCAGTCATGACTATAGAATCCCAATCTTGAACCAATACCCTCTTAAGCAGTAGCTTTTCTCAAAAGCATGATTTGTGCATATTTTTAGAGTTTATAGACTTCACATTCTAAATCCTTAAAAACTTGAATAAATCTAAATTATCTAAGGGACTAATACAAGAGGTTACAATCTCAACCATGTTGGGCTAGGCTATATGTATCCCATTTTTATATGTCTAAAAGACTAATCAAATCATGTCGATAAAATAGGTGTGCCATAAATCTAAAATGATTCATCGTAGTACGTGAACATAGTGCTACAATGTAATAATAAAAAATCTAAAAAAGCAAAAAATTGTTGATTAGATAGAGTTAAATTCTGACTAGGATTTCTAATGTTGCTAAAAAGCAGGGTTGAGTTGGTCTGGACCATAGGATTATGGAATGCCAAACGAACCTTGTTAGTTCAATTTTTGTCAAAAAGTGTAGGACTGGTTCCCGACTGAGCTGGTTATGATCTACCCCTATGTGGCACAAAAAGACAGTGCCTGATCCAATTGGATCCTGAACCAAAGAGGGGCTAAGTGACCACTCGACACTTGAGCGGTTCCATAGTTTCAACCCAACTACTTGCTTCATAATACATTGGTTCAAAATCTTTTGGCGACATTTAGGGATTACCAAACTGACTTCGGGATTAGCTTAATTTATGAAGATATTTCTTTTTTGTCTCTCCAATTGATTTCAATTTTCTTTGCCAAGAATCTCATTTTTATCATCTCTGGCTTCATAATTATTTTCTAGTAAATGTGAAAACTCCCTATATTTATCAATCTTGCAAACACATATATCTGATTTGTTATGGTAGATCGTTGAATTGTTGATGTAGATAATTATTGGGTTTGCAGGGATCTGCAGTTCTAGGAAGATGTATCCAGCCATATGAATCACACATTCCTTTCCTCCTTCAGTTTTTGGTAAGAATCACTAGCTTTTATCCAATTATTGATCTGTGATGTACTATCTATACGAACATGTGTCAAAAGATACTTCTATGTGCCTTGATGGCTAAGTTAATGAACTTGCTAATAAACAAACAACATTTTAACTGAGTTGAAGTGGCTGCTTGTGTTTTTGAAATTCTCTTTGCCATTGCAACATTTTTTTTTTGCAAGGAATAAGGTATCCGATTTCGATACCGTTTCGACAGCACGGAAACCGAAATTTATGGAAATTTCGACAAAAATTTCGATAAATGCAATTATGCCCGTTTCGACGCCAAAATGAACGAATTAATTTATGAAATTTTACAGGCGTGATCTCTACACCTAAATGCATTGTTTTATGCAATAAAATTTTATGTGGGGGTAGGTTAGGGAGGGGTCCTTCATGTGGGAGGTAAGGGAACTGTCCTGTTTATTGAGGATTTCGATGACAAAATGTAGGAATTAAGTTATGTAATTTTGCAGTTATGAGCTATATACATGCATGTACTTATTTGTGCTATAACATCACATATTCGATATGTAGGGCGTCCCCCACACATTTTACTTGGGTTGATAGTTTGCTGTTGATATTGACTCGACAATCAACCATTTCATTGGCCCTAAGAACATTAATGCAATGTTTCCAAGTAAAATCATTATTTTTTGGTGTATTTGGCTTCCTAGGACCCTCATTGTCTAATAAACCACCACTAGGATACATGTTGTCCGCATTGAAGAAAATAAAATATAGCATAAAGCATGCATCGTATTAGTATTTGATAATTTGAGTAGCAAATATTAGGGAATGCAATGTAATTATGATATATTATAGGTATATGCTATGCATGAGTAATAAATGGTGAAATAACCCCAATCCCCCTTTAGTCCTATTAAAAAAACAACAATAACATAAAGGATTGCAATTATCGAAACTTCCATCGAAATTTCCATCGAAAATTTTCAATTTGTGTAAAAAAAACCTCAAAATTGGCGAAATTCATCGAAACCGTCGAAATTTTTGTCGAAATTTCGATAAATGCAATCTTGTTGCCAGTTTCGATTGAAATCGGTATAGTCGCATGTTTCGGTACCAGATGCTAACGAAATCGGTATTTTGGGGCGAAATTTCGGTGATTTCGCCAAAACCTCATTCCTTGGTTTTTTGCAGGCAAAGATTTTGATGCAAAAGTAGAGCTGATGCTGTGCTCATGTATATCTCTACTACTTAATGATGAAAAAAAATGAAATCAGTTCTTGAGATTTTCTCCTTGATGTTTTGAAGATTTGTTATTTTGTCACTATAAGTTTCTTGTCCTACAAGTTACAAGGCATAACCTCATAATAAATGTGTTGATAAAACATATTCTTGATGATAGCCCATAGTATTTGTTGTTTGCTAATGACATTGCTGATGAATGTTAATAAAGGTAGAGCTGACCAAAAATTAAATTCGTGAATGCCTTAAATTTAAGGGTTTAAATGTCGAGAAGGTAAGAACCTTGCCCTACCGCTTATGTTGCTCAGCGGGAACTTCTATTATATGTCTACGCTTGCCATTACCTTTGTACTACTAGTCTTTGAAGGTCTCACTTCATTGGGTATGTTAGAGATATTAGAGTTCATGACCCTAATTTTGCCGAAGACCATTACTACTGGTTTAGTTATCGTACTTTACTAATATATGACTTATCTTGATCCTAAAATTCTCAAAACATCATATGATATCAGAGCAGGTTGCCTAGCAACGCTAAACCCATACACTAGTCTTCAATCCGGACGCTGTTACCTGCATAGGACAGAGACAACAACCACCAGCCATAAGGTAGCATGTTTCCGCCCCCCCAGGAGGCAACTCCCATCCCCCAAGATAGAAGGTAGCTGCCGCCACCCCCTCGTGACAGAGGCAACAGCGGTACTGGTCCGCAATATCATTTTGGTTTCTGATACTACTGGTACTGATCTGCTGCATTATAAAGTGAAGTACCTAATGTGTATGATCTTTAGGATTATGGTTTGAGAGGCACGGCTCTCCTTGATAGATATGAAACACTTGGAGAGAGAGAGAGAGAGAGAGTACTAGACATGGGTATTTGCATTTATTCCCTCCAATATAGTCAAATCAAATTTTAGATAAAATAGATGAACACCATCCCTGAATAGTAAATTGGTTTGGGCATGTTTAAATGCGAACTTAACTTATATATGCGAGTGTTCTGAAATTCATCCGCAATTATCCAATATAGAGTTCTAGACATGGGTTATTTGCATTTATCTACTCCAGTATACTCTAATTAATTTAGGCCATCCATGCTCTATGGGAGTGAATGTTGGGCGGTGAAGAAATAAGGACTCAACAAGATGAACGTGGCTGAAATGCGTATGCTGAGATGGATGTGTGGGAAGATAAGAAAAGATCGCATGAGAAATGACTATATCAGGAACAAAAGTGGGGGTGACGAGCATTGGGGACAAGTTGCGCGAGGGCCGACTCAAATGGTATGGACATGTGCAACGCAGACCGACTAATGCGCCTATACAAAGCAATACTATTGAGGCAAGCACAATTAATAGAAGAAGAGGAAGGCCTAGATTAACATGGGAAGAGGTTATAAAGAGAGATTTTAAATCTCTACACCTCAACCAGAATATGACCTATGATAGAGCTGAATGGAAAAGAAGGATCCATGTAGCCGACTCCAACATAGTTGGGACGGAGGCTTAGTTGATGATGATGATGATGATGATGATAGACAAACACCACCAAATTATCCCTGAAAAGTAAATTGGTTTGGGCATGTTTAAATGCAAACTTATATATGCGAGAAATGTGAAAGTCATTTTAAATGCTTTTAGTTGGAATTGAAGGCATGGAATAATGAATTCCAAGTTTTAATTTGTGTAAGATTGATTTTGTTCATGGTTCTGCTTGGAGTTGTGAAGCAAGATCAAGTTACTGAATCTGAGCAACGAACTGCCACTGAGTCAGCCATACAGAAACCTCCCCAAGGATGGTTCATTGTTAACATGGATACTTCTGAAAGAAAATCCACCTGGTGCTAAACTACTAGACTCGCACAAATGATGCATGGGAGATCTGGAAAATTGAAAAGGGACAGCGCTACTGAGACAGAGTCATTTGGTGGTCACTCTGGCCATGGCAATGTTATAATAGAAACAAACTCTCAGATTGCAATGAAGCTGCTTAACGATGAAGCCCTTATCCCTGTAACATACAAAGCTATAATTTTATAAATCTTAAAGCTGAAAACAAAACTTCATGTTCTGGCACAAGTTCAGAGGAGCTAATACACTGGCTGGTCATTTTGCGTCTGTCTCATATATTAAGTGTCTTATCACTTCTTTAGGGTTGGTTTTGTTGTTGACCATACAGTTATGAAGCTGATCTTGTTCCTGTTTCTTGGTCCTAACTATCCCATGTCTCTGAATACATTAATTGCGAAGAAGTTTCATATTTAGCCCCATCCAATCCATTTAGTTTGTTTGTCCTTAGAACAATGATATTATTGCCTTTCAGGTCGACTATAATTTATATGGAATGGGCCACTTACATACTTCAAATGTTAAGCTTCGTCTTCCATTGCCAGACATGTGTGTTCCAAGACCAGCTCTTTATAAAGAGTACAAAATTGGGGAGACGGTTGCTTCAGCTCGTAAAAAATTAGAGGTTGGTTTATCATAATAATTACTGTGCTATAACCAAAATACTATTTCCTGACTATTATCCAGATTGTTTAATTTGGAAAGATCGGTTGAGTAGAATGATGTGAGTGTGAGGCTTCATCACAATGTCTATATACGGGGGAACTGATTTGTCATGTGAAAGAGGGAGAGGGGTTTTCAAATAGTACTAGTTTCTGAAATAATAATTTCCTCATTTATTTGGTAGGCAGATTCTGTTTGTGAAACTAATGGGACCCATCCAGTTTGGATTTCTTCCACCGTTCCTAGTGGATGGATCTGGCAAACTCGGACTTCTGGAAATTATGGCGTTGTAGCTCGACTTGTGAAGCGTCAGAGTATATGTGAGCTAGAAGGAGATTGTTGCTTGGAAGGTTTGTGATTTGGTATTCACTCTATGATTTCTGTAACTAGTTTGTAGGTTTTATTAAAATTACACATTAAAATAGTTCCAGGCATCAATATTATAGTAAGTGCTTTGTAGCTTGTGATAATGAAACGAATACCTACACTTCAAGGTACTTACCTAACTTGAGCAACAAGTCTATTCCAAGTTTATGATGTTTTCGAGAACCGGCATTGTTTGTCCCAAACAGTTCTTCTTTTACAGTGTGCTTTTCCTCCTGGACTTCCCTCTCTCCTGCCTCTCTCTTCTCCACCTCCTCCTTGCGGTAATGAGCTTCAACATTGTGTGTGCAAGGTTTGACCACTTAACTATAGGTTGGATCGACTTTTCTAAGTGAGTATATATTTGTTACTAATGGTGATCATTATACCCATTTATGTTTTGTGCTACCCCTAGATTATTGAAGAGTTTTGACTAACATATATTGGTATAAATTTCATAAACAATATGATACTATATCCAATCTTAAGTAAAATGAAATGGAAAATAAAAAAAGACTATGTGGATTAGTTTCAGATGCCCAAAATTTAGTTTTTTTTAATAGTTTCAATAAGCATAAGAACTTCAAAAACTATGTATGGCCTTTTTATTTAATTTCATTTGATGTCTGAATCATGAACTATTTTTTGGTCTTGCAGATATCCAAAACCAGACTGGAAAATTATACACATCACTGTCTCAGACAAAGTCAGCAACGAAATTGGTTCAGTCTCTAATACCAATTTGGGAGGTCAGTTTAGACTTTTGTTTTTTGACAATGCATTTAGCACATTTTGCATTCGCTCGTATGAATTCTGACCTTCAGCAATTTTATGTAAAAAGGAAGAGTACCAAAGGACAGGAGTACAGGAATTATTTGATTTCAGTGATTGTACCAAACCACCTCCAGCTGAAGTACTTAGGGGTTTCTCGGTTGGGCTTGATTACGAAAGAATGTTGACAGATTTGATAACTGAACTGCAGAAGGACAGTTCGGAAGCTGTACATGACACAGAGAACAGATCAATACAGCAATTCCCCGATTTAGCCAGTTCAGTAGCACAGATGGATAATTTGATCCCGGCATCATTCTTGAATCTTGCAGGGCCTATTAAAGATACTGGCAATGATGGACTATTGTCTGAGCAACTTAATGTCCTGTCCCAGTTTGAGCAGTCCTCTGCTTCTCAGCAAGCTTTGATGGATTTAACACAAGTATTGCCTGATGTCTCAACAAATGCAAATCTTAAGGTATATCTAAACATCATACCAATACCAATGATGTACTACAGGCATTCTGTTACATTAGTCCTGGTGCATGCAAAAGAGCTAGAATGCTTGATGGTCCTATTTGGGGTTAATTTTCTTAGAAAAAGCACGTTTCATCCTAGGTAATCAAATACAAGATGACAAAAAATAGCAATCAGATATAGCACACGGAAAAATCTATTTAGTGGAAGTTTGTTAAACTTGTTATTAATTGCGTGGCGTCCTGAGCGACGCGGCTAGGGCTTCTTCGCGTGTGGCGGCTGGCTTGGGGGAGGGGGCTCCGGCCGCCGGTGGGCGCCGCCTCGCTCCCCCCAGGCCTCTCCTCGCCCGACGGCGCATAGGATTTGGCTACAGGAGTCGGGCATCGTCAAATCGTGGCTCTCGACGGATCCCCTTGACTCCAGCGTTGGGGCTTCAGGTCCTTCCGACCCTATTTTTCCGTAGCGCTGGTGAGAGGCTATCGGTTTTGGTCGGCAATTGGGGGCCAAGCGGTGTTTTGGTTTTCCCCAAGTGTGAGCGGTTTGTCTATCCTCTTCCTGCTACCAAGTTCTACGGCGCCGGGCTCCTCCTCCCTATCTTCTTTTCCTTTTCGTGCTTTAGTTTAGTTGTTTGTTGTTGGCCGGTGGCTGTACTCAGCCTGGTTTCTCGCCGTCTAATCAGTGTTTGTTACCCGTCGTTTCATCGGCGTTTTGTGTCTCTCCTTCGTGAGAGTATCGGTGCTTCTAGTCTCGGCTAGAGCTCGGCTTTTGATTCAGATTAGATATGTTGCTTTACTGTATGTCTCCGCATGTAGAGGTGAACTCCCGTTGGATCACAGGTCTTAGACTGCCCTTTGTCTGCAGATCTATGCTCGTGTTGAAGGAATCTCTTAAGGAAAGCTGGTTATATCAGCATCGAAGAAAAGAGATCAATGCAGAAATGTCTTATTCGCATTCCAATATGAGTTTTTGTAAGATTATGGGTGTGTCCATGATCGTTGTATGTTGTGATGGTTGTTCTCCCTCTTTATGTAGATGCCGTATGGCTAAGTGATGTATTTAATATGTTTTGCTCTCAAAAAAAAAATTGCGTGGATTTTTCTTTTCTTGTCTTAGTTACAACTTTACATTTCCCTCATACATCTAAACTTATTATTCACCGCATGGATCTTTTTGCTTTCTTTTCTTAGTTACAACTCCACCTTTTTCTCATACTTTCTGTTTTGGTTTATTGCTCCTCTCCTTCACTATCTAAAGTTCTGAACTCTGTGGAAGGCTCACTACCTTCAAATATGATTGCTTTTCTTTGTTCCTCTTCTCTAAGCACTCACCTCTTTTTCCCTGTCCCGGTGCCTGCTTTCCCTAGCCCCTCCCTCGACTTAAGCCAGTAGTGTGCCTTGCTCCTAGCTGTAAGGTCGCACCAACAACTTGGAGGGGGGCCTACCGTAGGAGTTGAAAGGAGAATGAAGAAGTCGAGAAGTGAGCACCATAGGAAGAGTATTGTGGCTGTGGGGGTTTCTTGGGTGGTGGAAATCAATTTTGTGGATTTGCATCGGTTTAGGAAACAAGAAAAACCAAACAGAGAGTTGGGAAGGGTATAGTTGCAAATAAAAAAAAGTTACAGACGCATTAAACTTTGTGGCACATCAGATATTTATGATGCTATGATATTTCCCTAGATCTGAATACTCCAATTAGCATACGAAAAGGGTTGTGTTCTTGTACCTTACATCCTATCAGCGATTTCTGTTCTAATGCTATACTTGGTGCAAGTTTCGCCAACTTCACTACTGCTCTGTCTGTGATTTCTGTTCCTAAAATTGCAGTTGAAGCCCTAACACATCCTGCCTGGCATCGTGCCATGGAAGTGGAAATGGAGGCTCTACACAAACAAACCTGGGACTTAGTTGATGCTCCTGCTCATGTTTATCCAGTTGGATGTCGCTGGATCTTTATTGTGATGTATCAACCAAATGGCACAGTTGAACACCTTAAAGCTCGTCTTGTTGCTAAAGGCTATACACAAACTTATGGAATGGATTATTTCAGAGACATTCTCTCCTGTAGCTCGACCATACATTATGAATCCTTATTTATGTTGTTGTCAATAAATGTTGGCTTCTGCTTCAACTTGACGTCAAAAATGCTTTCTTCTATGGTGATTTGCATGAAGAAGTGTATATGGAGCAACCTCTCAAATTTGTTGCTAAGGGGGTGTGTCTTAAGAAAGCTATTTTATGGACTCAAACAGAGCCCAAGAGCATGGTTTGATAATTTAAGTCAGATTCTTGCTAGATCTGACTTTCGATGCTCCATTCTGATCACTCTATTTAAAAAAATACTATAGGACTTGTTATTTTGATCGTGTATGTAGATGATATCATCCTTTTTGGGAGTAGTCATCTAGGTATCCAGGATACCAAGGAATATTTAAGGAAACACTTCATTACTAAAAATTTAGGAAAATTGCGTTATTGTTTGGGGATTGAAGTATTACATTCTTCATCTGGAGTATGTCTATCTCAACGCAAGTATGTACTTGATCTACTACAGGAGACTATCATGACGGGTGCCAAGGTAGTCAACACACCTCTGGATGGGATTACCTATTGGGATGATGATTCTTTTCCTTCTTACCTTGACAACAAATAACATAGAAGACTTGTGCGCAAACTCATTTATCTGACAATTACTGGCAGATATCACTTCAACCGTTAGACTTGTCAGTAGTTTTCTTTATAAACATTGACAATGTCATCGAGATGCTGTGTGCCACATTCTCAAATACTTAAAAAGCTCACCTGGAATGGGTCTTCTATATAGGAACAATGGGCATTGCAAGATATCTTGTTGCTCTGACTCAGACTATGCTGGCAGCGTGGCTGATCGTAAATCTACTTCAGGTTACTGCACCTTTGTTGGTGGTAACCTTGTCACTTGGAGGAGCAAAAAGCAAGCTGTTGTGAATAGATCCAGTGCTGAAGCTGAGTATCACGCCATGACACAGACCACTTGTGTTGTAGGTTCAAGGACTACTAAAGGAATTTGGAGTTTGTGATTTTGACCCCATTCCTATGTACTATGACAATAAAACAACTAGCTACATTCATTGCAAGTAATCCCACATTCCATGAGCGCACCAAGCATATTGAGGTAGACTGTCACTTCGTCAGATAATCTATTTTATCCAGGCGCATAGTTACTCCATACATCATGACTGATATCTTAACAAAACCACTTCCAAAGACAAGATTCTTTTCTATGGTGCACAAGCTGGGCATGTGCAGAGGTGGATCTATTGAAGGGTTGGGGGGGGACACCCCCCCAAGATTTTTGGATTTTTTTTGTAGTGTGATACCATGTTTGAGTTGTAAAAAATATTATGTTAATACTACGTTATGCCCCCCAAGGACTTTGATAAATGAAATTATATACGTATGATGAGTAGTTATCCAGATAGGATTAAGATGTTATAATGTATCACACTATGGTTAAATCAATCAAAATATGAAAACATAATTAAGTGTTAGGTGAGGTAATAGATGCATAAAAATGGTCTAATGTTCTCTTAACATCTTTCATACCAACAACAGAAAACAATTATATAATGATATTAAAACTTAACCATCTATCCTTCACTTCAAAGTGTCAAAGTAATAATATAAATTAATAATATAAACACACACAAAATTGAAATATATTTAAAAATAAATTAAACATGAACAAACAACGAAAGTAGAGTTTGCTAAAAAGTGATCATTGTATAAGCTAGAAAGAAAGTAATTAAACATTGTTTTTTAATTTTAAAGCTATTAATCATGTCAGTCTATTATTATAAGTCATGTTTCAATTAGACTACTTTTTCATATATAGATTTATTCTCAATCTGATATGTGGTGAATGGATGGGAAGAGAGGATGAAAGATGATATGATATATTTTTGTGCGTTTTATTTGTATAGGGAAGGAAAAGATGGTATCAAAGAGAAAATAAAATATTTTTGCTTTTATGGTTTTTATTTCAACTCCTATTTGAAAATGTTTGCAATATTATTAATCAACACAAAACTTCTAAATATAATATATAAGTTTCTTATCAGTATAATAATTTTTTTGTATGAGAAATTAGCCATACATTTAATTTTAACTCAACAACTGATCAAAATAAACAGATAAGAAATAAATTTTACATTTTTGAAGTAGAAAATTATATGATAATTCTAGTCTTAATGTTATTTTTAAAACTATATGTTGATTCTTATTATGATTTTTAGTATTTGTAGTTAGTTTTTGTTGCTTTTATATGCCTAAGATAATCATAAAAATACTAAGAGTTTATATAGAAATAAGGAAGGACAAGAAGTTTCGCTGCCGTCCCTTTCTAAATGAAAGAAACCAATGCTCAAGGTAAGAAAGTTGTATCAACTTAATAAGATTTTATCTGAGTCAAGATATGAGTCATATTTTTAAAAATGTATCTGGATTATTTCAATGAAAATTACTTTATTACAAAGAGAAAAGGTGAAGTAGCTTGTGAAACTGTAAAACTAGTATATTTTCGTTACATGCGTTATAATACATCATAAATTTATGTGATACAGGTCAAAATCAAACAAATTACAAAAAAAAAAAAACTAGATCGGTCGGGTCTAAATTTGGGTTGAGAATACTATATTACGAAGTAGTCAAGCTAATAGAACTTTCGATAATACAATTTTATATCAGTTTATTCTTTTTGGTTCAAAATCCTTGTTGGATTTGGACCTGATTCGGGTTCAGAATTATATTAACCCCCCCCCCCCCCCCCCCCACACACACACACCCACACACACACACACACAACCAACAACAAAGATTTCCGGTCAAGATCCACCACTGGGCATACTTGATATCCATGCTCCAACTTGAGTGGGAGTGTTCATATATTTATTTATTTGTTTATTTTGTGCTCTCTTTAAGTATCTTGTCTTTTGTCCCATATTGTTGAACTCTGTATTTACTGACTTCTATCCTATATAAGGAGTGTCTGTGCTTGTATTTGCTATCTCAATAATACAAACCTATTCCATTCACAACTGCAATGGAAAAAGTGCTGGTACACATATAAGCAGACATCAAGGAGAATGTTGGTCCATAGGAATGCAGAATCCAGAGAGTACTGGTACAGAATGAGTGGGTTCATCTTTCTAGTGAGTACTGATTATAGGTAGGTAATGAAGGACAATGGAGGAAGGGGGTGACGGGGTTTTGGACTGTGCAGGAGCAAGGGAATGGGATTGTGGAGGAGCAAGGGATCACGGCTAGTATAGGGGTTGGGGGGGGGGAGAAGCTGGCGTATTGCTGGATTTGGAGGAACAAGAGAAGTTGGAAGAGGGTGAAGTAGGAGGAGATTCTCCTGTTAAGGCACAGGGGACTATGGAGGAGGGCAACAGGAACTTGAGGAATAGGGCACGATGGAGAAGGGGAAGAAATTACAGAAAGAAGAAATTGGAAGAGAAGCGGACCTATCTCGGGCCTGGAGGAAGAGGAAGCCACCAAGGGAGGAGCGGCCATCGGGTGATACTCCAGCAACAGCTGCAGGATCGCCTGGCATTGTCGACATCATAGGGTTCCTGTGCTCTGGCTGCACTTGCTATCGGGGTTTGAGGTCGCGGGTGAAAGGGCTCGAGTATTTTTCCCTGTTGCAAAGGGAAAAAAAAGCGTAAATGGAAAAGAAAAAACAGTGAGGTGTACAAGGCTGTTTAAAATGTAAAGAAAAGTCCAAAACACGTTTAAAGTGCGAATCCAGTTTAAAATGTGTTGAATACCTGTTTAAAACGTTTTAATCGTTTAGGAGTTGAAAACGGGCGTCATGGGGGCTGAAAATACACTTTTTTTGGAAAAAAGGGCGATTATTCTCATGGTGAAGGGGCAGGCTTTTGAAGAAGAAAGAGGAGAAAAAAAGAAGAAAGACAGTGGAGGGCGGGAGGTAAAGCGGAATTAAAACATATCTTCCAGTGATTGTTTTTCTTTTCTTTTCAAACTTCCTTACTTGCTTACGCTAGTGACTTGTGAAAACATGTATACATCTGATTACAGAAGAAAAGCTTGTGCTTTCCCATGTAACTAGACTTTTATTTGCTGATGATGTATACACTTATCGATGTAAATATCTTGTTTTCATATGTTGTATAGGCAAAATCACCTGAAGAACTGATTGATGCTTGTAACAGTATCCCATTCTAATATATATGGTTTGCTATTGCAGTAACTGTAATCATCATTGAGCTGCTACTGATGTCTTTTTGTTTATTATAATTTTCAATGTTTCATTATGGTTTTATCTTATGAAATTCTGCATAGATATTAAAAAACCGTGTTTATCTTCTTTATAGGTTGCTGATAATGAAGACATTAGACTTCTTAGTTGGCTTGCTTCTTCTCAAGCTGCAGATGACATATACTCTGATGATGAAATAGGCTGTGGGATTGTCTCATGCCCTTTACTGCATAAAGTAACCTACAAGGAAGCCTTGGAGAGAGCTCATGTGGAATATGAGAGCGCATCGCAAAAAGAATGCCAGGATATCCTTGATTCCATTAAAGATGTCAAACAAGGACATCCGGAGGTGGAGTATGCAGATTTTAATGAAAACGATGCGACAAGCTTTCATTCTGATAGTACGACTCCACAGTTTGGTGGAAATGATGCTACAAGCTTTCAATCTGACAGTGTTATTCCACAATTTGATGGTGCATTTGATGATGTAGCCCAAATCTCTGATGGTAAAGCATGCGAGAGCAGTGAATCTCAGAGATCATCTTCTGGTAGAGATAAAGAGATTAATACCAGGAGGCATAGTGGGAGATCAAAAAGAAAGATGAAATGGGCATCTTTGCCTTTATCCACAGAACAAAATGAGCAAAAATGTAATTCTTCCTCCGCAAATTCAGTTGAATCTGCATCTGCTGACATGACAAACTGCTGTAACTCATCAGGTACAAATAACGTGTGTAAGACAGAACCACACACTTACAATTTAGAAATCAAGTCACAGAAGACAAGTTTACTGAGGGATTTAATGAGGAGAAAACGTCTATCCCACAGTGAGATGCCTGAACTTCAGCCCTCACTTGGTGCAACTCAACAAGACCTATCTGAGAATGATAAGGTAACTCCTACCGATGTAGAATCACATTGCATGATTCAACACAGTGCAGTTAATATAAGGCCTTCCCTAAGGCCTTGTGCACAGCTACAGATGGATGAATCTAGTGATATAAGTTCTCAATGCTGTGAGATTCTTACAATGCCTATTGAATCATGTAATGCTTTATCGGATGGCTTTTCTGCTAGAACTGTATCATGTTCCAGCCTTGGATTAAATGTAATCTCGGGAACTGACCTAAACATATCTATGCAGTCAGCTTTGCAAGAAAAGTTTCTCTACTTGGCAAGAAGTTGTGAACGTCTCAGATCTGGTTTAGAAGATAGTACGGCTTATGAGGAGCAACATAAACATGCACTTACTAGTCATGTTGATAAATGTGAAT
Source organism: Alisma plantago-aquatica (assembly GCA_963693085.1). NCBI lineage: Eukaryota > Viridiplantae > Streptophyta > Magnoliopsida > Alismatales > Alismataceae > Alisma > Alisma plantago-aquatica. Next base: position 1,232,421,397 of record OY856411.1, on the reverse strand, counting down.
TAGATGGCGCTGGCTCTATAAATACTGAGTTAACCTGTAAGGAGAATTTGTTCCCGCATATGTTGGGTGCTGCTCCCAGTAAGAGTGAAAACCTTCTTGTAGCAGATTTTAAATTGAAAGAATGTATTGGTGGCAGCAACAAGGCTTTCCTAAATGTTGACTTTAATGACAAAAATAAACAAACTGAAGTTCGAAACGAGGTATCTTCTATGAACCAGGATGAATTCGGTCATTCTTTTCAGAAAGGTATCAGGAGTTGTGATCCTACTAAAACGGAGAAACTTTTTGAGATGAAATTCAACATGAAACTGCCTACATCAAATCAGCTAATTTCAACTGAGATTATGGCTGATTTAACCAGAGAATCAAATACTAACTGTTGTACTGCTGGTATGTGCCTATCCATTTCTTTTCCACTAGTGTTCAGTGTTTTAAATTTATCTATTCTTTTGGCTTAACTTCAGTTTGACTAATTCTAGTCCCTCTTTAGATAATGAGCTTAAACTGCAAAATCTGTACACAAGAATAAATCTAGCACAACCTATATCTTTAGTTGGTTGAATAAAAATCAATAAACATAATTGTTATCAAGGCACCCACCTAGGTGCCACAGGTGCCCAATTGGTCCAATTACTAGGCGCCTAGGACAATTAGAGTCGGATCATGTTGATTTTTGTATATTTTAGCAAAACTAGATCAATTCAGATAAAATGTGGTCTGCATTAGGCCAAATTAGGGTTAGTAAGGTCAAATAGAAAATAAGGGCAATTTAGGTCAAGTTAGGTTATGAGAGAAATTAGGTTTAAGAGTGTCCATTTTAGGTGTATTTGGCTAGTTTAGTTCAATTTAGGCAACTTAGGCTTCATTTGATAATGTATCTATTGTCATAGTCATCACTATTGAACATTCATTAATTTAGCTATATGATTATGTGATGCGCGTAATCAAGAGCTATCTCTTCATGGGCTATTTGATTCAGCTCATTTATAAGATCTCAATGGTAATTATGGAGGAATACAAAAAGAGAAGGAATTCTATTTTATTAAGCAATCCTTTTGTATATATGGGTGGGGGATAATACATTCTCAAACTTATAAATAATGAGACACAAGCCGAATCACATATAGTGGAGATGTGATTTCAGTTATTAGGCCTACATGGCCCTGATGGAACATAAGTTGTCCCTGCGGTATGTTGCACCCATGTCTGCTCCTATACTAGGAGCCTAATTGTACACATTTACTACAAATGGAGATCATTAGCTTCTGATTTCCAACATGGTATCCGAGCAAAAATGATTTGAACCTAACCTTAAGGCTTCCTTTCTTCTCACTCTCCCTGCTTCTACCTAGCCTCCCTCCTCTGTTCCTCCCTTTTCCTCTTCCTCACCGCCACCACATAGCTGGCAACAACAAGAGAAATTGCTGAAACTGCCAGTGTTTTAGAAATAGTCTGTTCGGTTGCGATACGTTTTGATCCCAACTGCATCACATACATGCTAGAAGCTAAATAAGCGATCAACCATTGATTATTTGTCTGCCTATCCGCGCAAGCAGATGCATGTGTGCCATTTTTAGGAAGAGTAGAAGGGTGGGGGATAGGAGGGGAGGCGGACGGGGAAGAGGAGGAACACCTACCTTGAAGAGGCTACTGAGTGTGGCGACAACAACGTTGCATGGTACATGTTGCCCATTATGGCGGCAATGTTGTTACATGTGACCACTATAACTTCTACAATTCCTCATGTTGCCCATCCAGGCTACTGCTGCTCCTATCCCTTGCGGTTGCAATTGTGTTGCTGTCATCTTGATGACAAATACAGTTGATGCTAGCCACCGAGGTGGTGGCCCCTATAGCTTGTCATGGTTGTGGTTGCTGCTTGCTTGGATGGAGCGACTATCGTTGTTCGTTCGCCCTCAAGGGAAAAGTGTTACGGTATCATGGTGGGGTATCCGCAGATGTGAACAGGGGGGAATCTGGGCATGGAATTAGTCTGCCTAGGTTAGTATATTCTTAGCGGAGTAGCTATATGGGCTGGGTAACTTAGGTCCAATAATTTTTTTGCAGACATTGAGTATTAGTACTGTGTGTTTATACATGTATATATATAATATATGAACCAAGTGTCTGTGTATTGTGTATATAAAATAATATATAGTTTTATACCTAATATAATTAATATATTAAAAAATCCAAATACTCCCGCATACAATTTTTCAGTGACCTCTCCACCCTTGTAACACACCACTTTTGAAAACCATAGGCGCCGCCTAAAGCAGCAACAACGATTGCACACGCTGCCACATCACCAGTTGCTGGCAATAGTGTATGCCACTGCCACATAGAACTGCGTCAATTGTAGTAGTTTTCTCCTTTGCTTGAAGCAACAGTGGTAGCATCCATCAACAACAACAGTGGTTACAGTACCACCTAAGAAGCAACGGTAGTCCCTACCACTGTTTCAGCTGATAGACAATATGCTCGTAGGCTCCACCTCTTTCACAGTGCAATAATGGCCTTGTGCCCTGCAAAACCTCTTATTTCTAAAAATAGTAACTCAAGTTTCTTCTATATCCGTTTTTCTCTTTCCTCTGATGCATATCCCCTAATGTTTAGTTCATGGAATTCAAAGCGGGAGGTTAATGTTCAAGTCCTATCATAACATTACACTTTCGTGATAGTGTCATTTACTTACCTTGCTTCAAGCCTTTATACTAACATGCTTCTTCCCCGTAGCATCTCTTTCATTATTGTGTTCTACTCCGGTAAGACATATATGATATCCTAGTAAAAAAAAGTCCTCTCAGGCTGACAAGCTGTTCAAACTATCATCTACAACAACTCTGTGCCTGTGTCTATGACAAGCTTTATGCCTTAACTACTTGCTATGGATGAATTTGATTTTGATGATCCTTGAGTCTCGCGGAAAACTCCATTTAATCGAAAAACCATTGGAGGATACTCCCAAGTGGAAGGAGACTATAATAAAGTGAAGAGTTGGATTTGGAACAACATGGAGCCTGAAGTTGCATCCAAATGCATGTTTCAACACACTCCCAAAGAGCTATAGGAGGTTGTCAAATGCCACTATACACAAGAGAAGAATGCTATCCATATTTACAATACCTGGGTAATCGGATCTCTAAGCATCAAGGAGACAAGGGCCTTGATGATAAGTATGAATTAATTGTCGCTTTAGCCCAATTGCTTTGTTTCTTTCAGCCAGTCACCCAACCTCAGACCAAGGAACATGAAGGACCTACTACAACCAAGTTCCAGAATGGCCTCCATCCTTGGTTTGCCTTGTATTGTAGTGTCATCTTAGCTGATCACTTTGCATCTCTTGATGAGGCGTATCCCAGATTGCAATAGTCTGCTACCCCTCCTTCCATTTCGTTTGCATCCTTTGCTCCTACAAATTCTCATACTACAAATTTTCATATTGTGATGGCTGTTGTAGTTTGCAGAAGGGGTCGTGACAGAGGACAACTTCTCAAGGGCACCTTTTGCAATCACATGGGGCATGTTGTGGACCTGTGCTGCTGAAAAATGTGTATTTTAATGGCCAAGGCAGAGAGACGAGCACGCTCAAGCTACCGAAACTGAGTCTCAAATGATGATCTCCTCATTTGAAAACAAACTACTTCCCTGTTCCTACCAAAGCACTCAAGCCTCCATCTATTTTGGCTTAGTGGCTCTACAATCAGTGCTAACTTTGACACTTCTGAATGATTACAACCAATCCACCTTGAATAATTGATTCTAGTGCAACACAACACGACTGGTGTGCATGACCTCTTTTCCACCTTTGAACGCCACATCCATCATACCTCCGTCACTCTTGCTGACAGGTTTGTCAAGATAATTGAGCAATATGAGAGAGTTACTCTCTTATCTATCGTAGCCTTTGAATATGTCCACTATGTTCCCTAGTTCCTACTTAATTTAATGTCTGTTGCCAAGATATAGAATTCCTTAATTGCTATATAACTTTCTACCCTTTCAACTTTGTCTTACAAAAAAGTTTATAGAGTTTGATGACCACTGGCTTGGTTTCTAGACCTAGTGACTTGTATTTCTTCTCATCTGGCTTGAAGATTGACCTTTTTGACCTGCTCGCCCCTCCAGCTACACTAGATTATATGGACGTTCCTCCTTAGAAAAACTTAAACAACTCGAGACATTTTTATCCTTGCTCAACATATCACGTGTGATTTTTGTCAGCTAGGAAAACATCACCACATTTCATTTCTGAGTCGAACTAGTTTACATTTATCAATGGTTTTGGATTTAATTTGCAATGAAGTTTGTGGTTCCTTCAAAACACAACTTGGGGGCATTAGCGCTAAAAATCAATATTCTTTCCCTAAGAATGAGTGAAATTTCTATGATTCTATCACCATTTCATATATTCTTGACAACATTATGCTTCAACGAGAATGTGTTACAAATATTGGTGAACTGCACTGAGTACTTGGAAACACATGCTTTTGCATAAGCCACAAGATCAGACCAAATAACGCAAAATCACTTCAACTATGTTGTGGGAGTTGAGCAAATAGATCTAAGCTGCAATTTGAGTGAACAATGGGAAACCAAACCAAGCCCTCTTGCGAGCGAGGATATTTGGAGCTTTATTGGTAGACCAAACATTGGATATTTGGATGCAACACATGGCGATCTCCATTAGCCATTACTATTGTCCTATAACAATAGGAACATCAGTAGCTGTAGTGTTGCATTCTCCTTTCTACTGGGAGACTAAGCCACAACAAGAAGTAACTCCTACACTCCTCCCCAATGTTCAAAATTTCGTCGAAATTGGCGAAATTTCGCTAATTATTTCGATGCCGCCAACGATCGGATATAGAAATGGCCTTACATGTCTGTACGTAGGGAATTTTGCCAAAAAAAATTTAAATTTCGACAATTATTTCGAATTTCGACGAAATTAGGTAAATTTCGATGAAAAAAGGCACATTTGGTCCGCATTTCGACGAAATTTCAAAAAATACATCTATTATTTCGAGAAATGGGGTACGATGTCTGCAGATTTTACTATGTGATTCCTTGAGCCTGTTAGGGGCAATCTAAGTTATGTTTCTTCTCTTCCTAACCTAATTCTACCTCTCTCTCCTATTTCTCTCACTTCTATAAAGATCTACAAAGGAAATATTTAAAAATGTGTGTGGGAGTGATATCTATGATTATGATGACCCACTAACTTTCATTTTTGAGGTCACATGATTTATGTTATAGTGCGCAAAATTAGCATGACTATCGAGATATTTTGTATGTATGCCATTATCAATCACATCTCTAACTATATGATTGCCTCCTATAGGCTCTCGCTACAAAAGCGCACGACGATGAACAAAGATTGAGTTAATCCATTAGTATGTATTTTATCACTTGTAAGCATATGGAGATTAACAGTGAGACATATCTATGCTTGTATAAAACAAAAAAAACATGAGCCAATATGTAGGTATAATTAACAAGGAGGATGACAACCATCATGGTTCAACTAGATGCATAAACCTCAGTACTCACATAACACCGCGACATTGTTTATGTACTACATCATGTCATCCTACTGAGAGGTCCTACCATCCTAGATCATGCTATGTTTCCATAAATTTGTGTCTTTAAGCCTATATATTGTGCTTGCAAACTATGATGACTATTCATTCATTTCGCCATTCAATTGACCTCAAAATCTCCATCAAAATGGCCATCGAAATTGTTCAGCTTCCTTCTCTCACACATGAGGAGCCCCACCCCCTCACTTATCCAATATGAAATATTATTGCATATTTGAGTAGATCTACACTAGTAGATTGTTCTGGTAAAATTTCACTAAATAATTCGACCATTTGGTCGTCGAAACGCCAGGATTTCATCTGTCGAAATTTCCGTCGAAATTTGTCAAAATTTCTGTTTCTGTGGCTACCGAAACGGCGTCGAAATCGGACATTTTCTTCCTTGCTCCTCCCCCCTCCTTTCCTTTTCTTCTTTGTCCTACCATTTCTCCCCTTCCGCCTCTTCCTTCCAGTTATCCTGTGAATTCCACTCAATCCTCTTCTTCCTCACCTCTCCTCCACCACCACCAACAGGCAGCTAGGTGGGGTCTAGGACTTGGGATCCTAGTTTCCTAAGCGGCTAGGACCTACCGCCTATGCAGGTCAGGCATTTTTTTTTTGAAGTGGGGAATTTCACCCCTGTTCAAAGTAGTAGGAGAGAGAGAACACCATCAACTACACTGAGGGCTATAATCCCTTCCTGTAGTGCCCCAACAAGTTCACTGAGATTCGAACCAGCAACCTGCGCTTCACAAGCTGCAGGCTTGACCAACTGAGCTAATTGGCAAGTGCATGTCAGGCATTTTGTTATTGTTACAATCATAATTATTTTAGATTTTCAGAGTGACATGCTTATATGTGTATCTTACTAAGCATATTATACCGACTTCCCAAGCTTAATCAATCCTAATCTTACATAGTTAACACATGATGTGACTTCAATTCGATCTAACGTACTCTAATTTGACTGAAATGATACATTGTTTAGACAAATCAAGTCTAAATCTACCTGGATCAAACATATGTTAATCTGTTTTGGCCCTAATATGACCTTACATGACCAAGTTTAACAAAATTTAGAGTTGATTTGACCTGATTTCTTTTTGGGGGCAAATGAACCTAATTTGGCCCTAAAAGGCCATAGATCCCACCAAGTCCACTGGGAGGCATAGGCGCCCAAGCTTGGATGCCTCCTTCGAAGCCTAACCCGTGTGGGCGGGGGCCTTAATAACTATGATACCACATGAAACATTCTCCCCCTCTTCCTCCACTGCCGACACCTTATTTTTCTCTCCTTGTCTTATACAGCAAACGACATCACCATATCCTCCATTCATCACCTTCCTCCACCTCCAACTCCTATAATTCTCCATCACCACTACCACCAACAACAATCTCCTCCCCCCCTCTTCTTCGTCATCCTCTACTTCCATTGTTGTTTTCACTCTCCTTTCCACAAATAATAACATGCCGTCTCTTCTTTCTTTGTTGTCCACCACCACCACTATTTTCTACCTTCCAGAATGTAGATGAACAGAATATTTTATTGTGAGTTCATTCTTGTGGTGTTTAACTCATTGTTTGTGAATGAATTATCTACTAGTTTGACTATTATTGTGATTGCAATGTTGATTTGATTGATAGTATGTCTTTGATAGTTTGGTTTCATGATATACACAATGTGTGTTTAAATGCACATATGAAATTGAAAATAGCACGGATGAGATGATCTTTTTTTGAATGTTCATTTTTTGTGTTTATACTTTGTATATAAAAATAATATACATGTATATGTATATATTTTTTTCCTTATCCGTGTCCTATGTGTTAACAAGAAAGAAGGGAGACGAACAATGTTGGCGGCTGCTAGGTGCAACTCTTATGTGTGAGGGCAATAGCCGTCTCACTCCTTTTTATATATTAGGATAAGATACAAGGTGGTACAAAGGATAAAATCCTAGAAAAACAATAAAATAAATGGTATAATAAAAATAGAGACAAGAGGCAGATCGCCGGTTTCCGTCGCTGACCTTCTGTCGATGGTATCGACAGACTGTTGTCCGGTTGCTGTGATAATCTCGATACCATCGACCACCCGTCGATGGTATCGACAGGGAAGCAGGTTGTTTCACACTCCCCCTCAAGTTGGAGAGTACACATCGTGTATGCCCAGCTTGCCACATAATCTCTAAAAAGCTGCCGGACCCAAAGACTTTGTCAAGATATCCGCCAGTTGATCTTCAGACTTGACGTATATCGTCACAATAGTGCCATCTTTGATTTGATCACGAATAAAATGGCAATCAACTTCTATATGCTTTGTACGCTCATGCAAGATAGGATTCCTGACAATGTGTATAGCAGACTGGTTGTCACACTTGAGCTCCATAGAAGACATAATAGTGATTTTTAACTCAGAAAGAACGGATTTGACCCATTGTAGTTCACAACATGCATGGGCCATAGCGCGGTATTCAACCTCAGTGCTGGATTTGGCTACTACATTCTGCTTTTTGCTTTTCCAAGTAATCAAATAGTCACCTAGGAAAGTACAATAGCCTGATGTAGATCTTCTATCAGTATGATCACCAGCCCAATCTGCATCTGAGTACCCAGTGAGAGTCAAAGTAGATGGAGGCACCTTGGGTTTAGAATATGCGATCCCTTTACCAGGAGCACTCTTCAAATATCTCAGAATCCAGCAAACTGCTGTCCAGTGTGACTGTCGTGGTGAGTGCATATGTTGACTCACAACTCCTACATCAAAAGAAATGTCAGGTTGTGTAACAGTCAGATATATTAGCTTGCCAACTATTCTCCTGTAATATCTTGGATCTGAGTACTCAACATCATCAACCGTCTCCTTGATGTGATAATCCATAGGAGTAGATACCGGTTTAGATCCAGTCATGCCTGTCTCCTGTAGTAAGTCCAGCACATATTTCCTTTGAGATAGATTGACACCTGCATGGGATCTAAGCACCTCAATGCCCAGAAAATATCTCAGTTTACCCAGGTCCTTCGTTTGGAAGTGTCTCTGCAACCCTTCCTTCACACGAGATATGCCTGTAGAATCACTTCCAGTAATTACTATGTCATCAACATATACTGCCATAATGATAGAGCCACAAGAAGAGCTAGAGTAGAATAAAGAGTGATCAGTCATGGAGCGAGAAAAGCCCATCTGGAGTACAACCTCACTGAACTTATCAAACCACGCTCGAGGAGACTGTTTCAAACCATATATGGCTTTCTTCAATTTACAGACCTTCTGACACTCCCCTTGAGCAACAAACCCAGGAGGTTGCTCCATATATACATCTTCCTGGAGGTCACCATGTACAAAGGCATTCTTAACATCAAGCTGAAATAGGGGCCAATCAAAGGTAGTAGGCAGAGAAATAATAATTCGCACAGAATTTAGACGAGCTATTGGAGAAAAAGTCTCAAAGAAATCAACTCCATAGGTCTGTGTGTAGCCTTTTGCTACCAATCTGGCCTTCAACCTCTCAACAGATCCATCCGAATTATGTTTGATGGTGAAAACCCATCTGCAACCCGCTGCTTTCTTCCCTGTAGGTAAGTCAACAAGGTCCCATGTGTCATTATGTAAAAGAGCTGACATCTCAAGCTGCATTGCCTGTTTCCAGCCACTGTCCTTCATAGCATCATAGTGATTCCTTGGTATATTAACAGAATCAATCTCAATAGCAAATGCGCGGGCCTGCTTAGATAAGTGGGACAGACAACACACATTTGTAATATGATGTCTAATAGTACAAGAGCGAGTACCTTTCCTAACAGCAATAGGAAGATCAAGATCTGATGCTTCTGCAGGAATCCCATGAGTAGAAGACGAAGATGAAGGCTCAGAGACTGGTGTCGCTACCACTTCTGGATCTTGTCTGCCTCGCCTACTATAAACATGTGGGTAATGCTCAATAACAGACCTGTCTGCTGCTTGCTCATCCGGAATAAAGGTATAATCAGGAATGATGGGTGGTGCTCCCTCACTCTGCACAGATGGTGCAACTCTATCACTCTGAAAAACTGGTGGCACTCCCTCTCTCAATTGCTCCCCCTTACTCATAACATCGGAGAAATATGGAGTGGTCTCATGGAAAGTAACATCCCTAGACACAAACATCCTACGAAGACTAGGATAGTAACACTTGTATCTGTAAAAGGAGAGGCGGCTGTGGTGTTGTTGCACGTATGCAACGTGAGCGACCCAATAGGGTTCTCTTCTCTATTTATAGTAAAGGGAAATTTACATGTAGGTACAGCAGTAATATAAAATAAGAAATAAATACAAAGTGAAGATATATTAACACTCCCCCTCAAGCTGGAGTGTACACATTGTGGATGCCCAGCTTGCCGCATAAATTCTGGAACACTGCTGGACCTAATGGCTTTGTCAAGATATCAGCAAGTTGATCTTCAGACTTAACATATGGCGTCACCACATTGCCATTCTGTATCTGATCTCTGATGAAATGACAGTCAACCTCTATATGCTTTGTGCGCTCATGAAAAACAGGATTCCTGGCAATATGTATAGCAGATTGATTGTCACACTTGAGAATCATGGGAGTTTGAATCAAAATCTTCAACTCAGATAAGACAGATTTGACCCATTGTAATTCACAACATGCATGTGCCATAGCACGATACTCAGCCTCAGTACTAGATCGTGCCACCACTTGTTGTTTCTTGCTCTTCCAGGTAATCAGATGATCACCAAGAAAGGTGCAGTAGCCAGATGTAGATCGTCTATCAACTTGATTACCAGCCCAATCTGCATCTGCATAGCCTGTAAGAGTCAAGGAAGATAGAGGACCCTTGGGTTTATAATAAGTGATCCCCTTTCCAGGAGCACTTTTCAGATATCTCAGAATCCTGCATACAGCTGTCCAATGTGACTGTCGTGGTGTACACATGTGTTGACTTACTACTCCAACAGCAAAAGAAATATCAGGTCTTGTGACAGTTAGGTAAATCAGCTTCCCAACTATTCTCCTGTAGTGACCTGGATCTGAATATGCAATATCATCTTCCACCTCCTTGATGTGATAATCCATAGGAGTGGATACAGGCTTAGAATCAGTCATACCCGTTTCCTGTAGTAAGTCAAGCACATACTTTCTCTGGGAGAGATTGATACCTGCATGGGATCTAAGCACCTCAATCCCTAGAAAATATCTCAGTTTCCCAAGGTCCTTTGTGTGAAAATGATGTTGTAGTCCTTCTTTCACACGTGATATGCCTGTAGAATCACTGCCAGTAATCACAATATCATCAACATAGACAACAATAATTATGGACCCACCAGAAGAATTTGAATAAAATAGAGAGTGATCAGTCATAGAACGAGAGAAGCCCATCTGTAAAACAACAACACTGAACCTGTCAAACCAAGCCCGAGGAGATTGTTTTAACCCATAGATAGCCTTCTTCAATTTGCAGACCTGCTGACACTCCCCCTGAGCAACAAAACCTGGTGGTTGCTCCATATACACCTCTTCCTGAAGAACCCCGTGAAGAAAGGCGTTCTTGACATCCAGCTGGAAAAGAGGCCAATCAAAAGTAGTAGCCAGAGAGATAAGGATCCGTACAGAATTGAGACGAGCAACCGGAGAAAAAGTCTCAAAGAAGTCCACTCCATATGTCTGTGTGTAGCCCTTGGCTACCAATCTGGCCTTCAACCGCTCAATCGAACCATCAGGATTGTGTTTGACTGTGAAGACCCATCTGCAGCCCACAACTTTCTTGCCCGCAGGTAAGGAAACCAGATCCCATGTGCCATTATCAACCAGAGCAGAAATTTCCACCTGCATGGCCTGCCTCCAGCCACTGTCCTTCATAGCCTCTAAGTGGTTCCTTGGTATTTGAACAGAATCCATCCCAACAGCAAATGCACGAGCCTGTGTAGATAAGTGCGACAAACAACATACATTGGATATGGGATGTCGAATAGTACATGATCGTATACCTTTCCGGACAGCAATAGGAAGGTCAAGATCAGAAGCCGCTGCAGGAATCTCTTGAGTAGAAGATGGGGAAGGAGGCTCATGGACTTGTGCCGCTACCTCATCTGGATCCGGTCTACCTCGCCTATGATAAACTTGGGTATAGGGTTGAATGGTAGGTGAATCAGGCGATATGTCTTCAACAATGATAGGTGGCACTCCCTCACTTGGAATTGTGGGTGGCACTCCCTCACTTAATTGCTCCCCCTTGCTCATAGCATGTGCAAAATACGGGCTGGTTTCATGAAAGGTGACATCCTTAGAGACAAACATACGACGCAAACTGGGGCAATAACACTTGTAACCTTTACTCGTACCAGAGTAACCAAGAAACAAGGTTTTCAAGGACCGAGGAGAGAGTTTGTCTTGTTTGGGATCAAAATTATGAACAAAGGATGTACAGCCAAAAACCCGAAGCGGAACATGAAACGGTGTGTCCATAGGGCGTAAAACAGAAAAAGGAGTGCGCCCATTCAAAACAGAAGAGGGCTGCCGATTAATCAAAAAACAGGCAGTGAGAAGAGCCTCAGACCAGAAACGTTTAGGCACATTGGATGCAAACATGATAGACCTAGTGATATCCAAAAGATGGCGATTTTTACGTTCAGCAACACCATTCTGCATAGGAGTATGAGGACAAGAAGTGTGATGAATCATACCAACCAAACTGCAAAACTCATTCATTGCTTTCTGAACATACTCAAGAGCATTATCAGATTGAAAAATTTTGATATTGCAGTTAAATTGAACTTGAATTTGTTTATGAAAATGTTTGATAATGGAAAGCACAGACTCCCGACTTTTCAACAGATAAATCCATGTCATGCGAGAGTAATCATCAACAAAGGAAATGAAATAACTAAAACCATTATAACTTTGGTTTTTAACAGGACCCCATACATCACTGTGAACCAACTCAAACGGGCTAGAAGCCCGATTATTGACACGGACAGGATAGGACAACCGATGATGTTTGCCCAACTGACAGGACTGACACTCTAAAGAAGACACATGAGCAAGATCGGGTTCCAATTTCTTCAAGCTGTCTAAGGATGGATGGCCATATCTGCAATGCCATAGCAAGGGGGAACCACTCAGCATGGCGGAGGAAACTGGAGCAGGAGGTGGATGACGAGGTAGATAATCACCAGGAAAGAGGTAGAGATCACCTTTCCTAGGCCCCCCACCAATCATCTTCAAACTCTTGAGATCCTGTAAGACAAAGCAAGAAGGCCCAAATGTTACTGTGCAGTTCATAGTGTCAATCAACTTGGCAACAGAAAGTAAATTGAAAGGAAATTCAGGCACAAAATGAACAGATTTCAAATCAATATCTGGAGTAAGGGACACAGAACCACTAGCCACCACCTTCCTCACAGACCCATCTGCCAAGGTAACAGATGGGTGAGGAATATATGAGTCAAAAGTGCGGAGCAGTCGCCTCATACCAGTCATGTGCTGGGAGGCACCAGAGTCAACCACCCAGGGAGTTGCGGACCCAGAAGCCATAAAGGATGTAGCCTGATTACCCGCGGTAGAGGCAAGATGCGCTGAAGAAGCAGAAGAGGCGCCCACACTCCAATGTTGAGTAGCCTGAATAAACCGGTCATACTCCTCCTGAGTAAGTGTAATGCCAGAAGAAGTCGAGCTCGCAGGTGTAGAGTCAGAAGTAGCACAGTTGGCAGCTCCAACAGGTGGGGCGGCAGGTCGCCCATGTTTCTTCCAGCATTTGTCAACCGTGTGCCCCGGTCTTTCACAGAAAGTACATCGAGGACGAGACCCACGTCCTCTGCCAAAGCCAGGTCTGTCAGCTGTAGTAGATGCAGGTCGTCCTCCGCGAACTGCTGCAGCAATGGAGGCATGAGAATCTCCAGAAGGAACAACCGGAGAAGGATCAACAGATTCAAAGGTGGACTGTTGAATCCTAGAGAAGGCCTCCGCAAGGCTCGGTAATCTGTCAGATGCAAGAATCACACTGCGTGCTGAACCAAAAGAAGAGCTAAGGCCGGAGAGGAATTTGGCAGTGACAAGATCATCTCTGTCTTTAATCTGCGCAGCAACCGTCACGGGATGATAGTAGCTCAACTCCTGGGAAATAGACTGAATCACACCAAAATACTCTTCAAGGGATCGATCACCCTGTTTCTCTGCAAACAGACGATCATAGATCATAAACAGGCGAAGAGCATTTTTCTCCTGAGCATAGTGCTGCTTAACAGCATCCCAAATCTCCTTAGCAGTGGAGTAGAACATGAACCTCGAAGCAATAGACGATTCCATGCTACCCCACAGCCAAGTCTTCACAAGGCTGTCAAGTCGTTTCCACTCGGCATAGTCTTTGTCAGTGCTCGTGAGAGGCGCAGAATCAACAAACTTGGCGCGGTCCCTCGATTCCAAGACAGTATGAACCGCATTCATCCAAAGCAGAAAGTTCTTCCCATTGAGCTTGATAGGAATAGGCGAGACCTCATAATAGGTCTTGTTCTCCATGATGCAACAGGGATATGGGTGACGGAGTGATACACGTCACACAGAAGGCTGAGTGGACGGATAGATACACGTCCCGTGACGGAGAGATACACGTCACGACCGAAACTGGAAAGAGGATGCGTTACTGACGCATCAACAACCTTCAACCGAGAGGTTCCTAATCACACATGAAGGAGATGTGATTAGGAAGCCACACTGGAAGAGACGAGACCCCCGGGTAGGACTTTAGAAGGCCGTTGTATCAACCGGAGATCCCGGAGCAGCAAGAGCGGCGCCCGAAAAAGAAACCGAAAAGGCTGAAAAAGAGCCCGGAGACGTAGACGGAGCCTGTAGAGCGGTGCGACGGGATCTACGGCAGCATGAGACGAGCCACCGAAGATCAGCGGCGCCGCACGGAAGGCCCGCGCCCCTGCCGCACGCCGGCGGCAAGGTGCAGCAGCCGCTGCTGCTGGCTGCGGCGGCGGCCGGCGGCGGGAGAGGTGGCCGGCGCCCGGCGGCTGAAGGAGAGGGGCGGCGGGAGGGAGAGAGAGGGGGGGGGGCGGTGCTGGGTGGGAGGGCCGGCGGCTGCGGAAGCCTAACCTGCTCTTGATACCATGTAAAAGGAGAGGCGGCTGTGGTGTTGTTGCACGTATGCAACGTGAGCGACCCAATAGGGTTCTCTTCTCTATTTATAGTAAAGGGAAATTTACATGTAGGTACAACAGTAATATAAAATAAGAAATAAATACAAAGTGAAGATATATTAACAGTATCCTTTGCTAGTACTAGAGTAACCAAGGAACAAGGTTTTAACAGACCTAGGAGAAAGCTTGTCGACCTTAGGGTCAACATTATGGACAAAGGAAGTGCAACCAAACACTCCAAGGGGGACAGAAAAAGGCTGATCCGTGGGTCGCAACACAGAGAAGGGAGTCTGTCCTTTAAGAACCGAGGATGGTTGTCTATTAATTAAGAAACAAGCAGTTAAAAGGGCTTCAGACCAGAATTTCTTAGGTACATTGGATTGAAACATAATAAATCAAGCAATATCAAGCAGATGGCGATTTTTCCGCTCAGCTACCCCATTCTGCTGAGGGGTGTAAGGACACGATGTGCGATGGATCATACCTACAGAGCTGCAAAAATCAGACATAGCCTTTTGAACATACTCTAAAGCATTATTAGATTGAAGAATTTTTATATTGCAGTCAAACTGGACTTTTATTGCAGTATGGAAATGTTTCACAATAGATAGCACAGACTCTCAACTTTTGAGGAGGTAGATCCATGTCATTCGAGAAAAATCATCCACAAAGGAAATAAAGTAACGAAAACCATTATAACTCTGGTCTTTAACAGGACCCCACACATCACTGTGGACTAACTCAAAAGGACAAGAAGCCCGTTTATTGACACGATTGGGATAAGATAACCTATGATGCTTTCCCAGCTGACATGACTGACACTCTAAAGATGACACTTGGGACAACTCCAACTTGCGCAGGCTCTCTAAGGAAGGATGCCCATATCTGCAATGCCATAGTAAGGGGGAACCACAAAACAGGACGGATGGAGCAGGAGCAGATACTTGACGAGGCAGACTGTTACCCTGAAAAAGGTAGAGATCACCTTTCCTAGGTCCCCGACCAATCGTCCTCATACTCTTGAGATCCTGTAATACAAAACAAGAAGGCCCAAATGTTACCGCACATTTTACAATGTCAATCAATTTTGCAACAGAAAGAAGATTAAAAGGAAACTCAGGCACAAAGTGTACAGATTTGAGATCAATCTTGGGTGTTAGAGGGACAGATCCACTAGCTAACACTCTCCTCATTGAACCATCTTCCAATGTAACAGATTGGTGAGGGATATACGAGCCAATAGAGTGGAGCAATCTCCTCATACCAGTCATGTGCTGTGATGCGCCAGAATCAACCACCCAAGATGAAGTAGAGCCAGAAGCTATGAGAGATGTAGCCTGATTACCCGCAGTAGATGCCAGGTTTGCTGACGATGATGATGATGATCCCATACTCATGTGCTGTGTAGCTTGAATAAACCGATCATACTCCTCTTGAGTAAGAGTGATACCGGTTCCAGAAGCAGTTCCCACAACAGAAGAAGAAGAAGAATCTGTAGTAGTGGCATAATGTGCTGTCCCTACAGGTGGTGCAGCAGGTCTCCCTTGTTTCTTCCAACACTTCTCCACTGTATGTCCCAATTTGTCACAGAAAGTGCACTTAGGACGTGTCCCACGTCCTCTGCCCATACCAGGTCGTCCCCCTCTCACCGTAGCAGCTACGGATGCATGAGACTTCCCAAAAGATATAGCAGGATCAGGAGTAGCAGACTCAAAAATAGATTGTTGTATTCTTGAGTAGGCTTCCACAAAATTGGGTAATTTATCAGAAGCCAGAATGACACTCCGGGCGGAACTGCACGAAGGGTTAAGCCCGGATAAAAATTTAGCCGTAAATAGATCGTCCCTGTCCTTGATCTGTTCAGCAACAGTCACTGGATGATAATAGCTCAGCTCTTGAGCAAGTGCCTGAATAGCTCCAAAGTACTCCTCAAGAGATCTGTCACCCTGCCTCTCAGCAAACAAACGGTCATGGATCATGAATTGGCGAAGCGCATTTTTTTCTTGAGAATAATGCTGCTTCACTGCGTCCCATATCTCCTTAGCTGTTGAATAGAACATGAACCTTGCCACAATTGCAGGTTCCATGCTGTTCCACAACCAAGTCTTCACCAGACTATCATGACGCTTCCATTCAGCATATCTTTTGTCAGTAGAGGCCAGAGGACTGAGTCAACATGTCCCGCCTTGTCACGAGACTCCAGGACAGTGTGAACAACATTCATCCATAGAAGAAAATTCTTCCCGTCGAGCTTGATGGAGGCGATAGGAGACACCTCGTTGTAGATCATAGGCGTCTTGATGTCCCCCATTACAGAACGGGACTGTGTGAAGGATTGATACATGCCACAAAGAAGACTGAGGTGACAGAGAGATACACGTCACACAAGAAACAAAGAGAAATGCGTTACTGACGCATTCACAGCCTCCGGACGATTTTCCTAATCACACATGGAGGATGTGTGACTAGGATAATAACCGTAGAGAGACTAGTCCTCTGGTTTAGATTTTAGATCGCCGTCGGATCACTTGAAGATCCTCAAAGCGGCGGATTACGGCTGCACGCCGTGCGGCGGCTCAGCCGCAGCTGCTGCTGCCGGTGCCGCGGTGAGAAGATCTGGAGGGAGGAAGGGGAAGATCCGGCGGACAAGGAGGAAGAAGGAAGAGGGAGGGACTGCCGGTGGAGAGAGACGGCGGCCTAGAGCAGACCTTGCTATGATACCATGTTAACGAGAGAGAAGGGAGACGAACAATGTTGGCGGCTGCTAGGTGCAGCTCTTGTGTATGAGGGCAATAGCCGTCTCACTCCTCTTTATATATTAGGGTAAGATACAAGGTGGTACAAAGGAGAAAATCCTAGAAAAACAATAAAACAAATGGTATAATAAAAATAGAGACAAGAGGCAGATCGCCGGTTTCCGCCGCTGACCTTCTGTCGATACCATCGACAGGTCTGTCGATGGTATCGACAGGTCTGTCGATGGTATCGACAGACTGTTGTCCGGTTGCTGTGATAATCTCGATACCATCGACTACCTGTCGATGGTATCGACAGGGAAGCAGGTTGTTTCACACTATGTTTTTGAAAATCGTGCGTCCCGGGTCCATACTCATGTTCATGCTACCTTAGAAGGCACCCATTCATATGCTATTGTTGAATAATTCCCAAATAAATAATATTATTCTCTTATTTAATGTTTTATTTACTTTTGATCGTTTTACAAATTATTCCTCAAGTGAAAACTTTTTTCTTTCAGTCTTCAATCTTTCTCTCTAGTAAAAATCTCTTGCACCTTGGGCAGATAAAATCACAAAAAAATACGGTTGAAGGAATAAATATGTGTTTTTAACTTTTTTTATTATCTAATAGTTGAATGCATAAGATTTTCTCAAATTCCAGATAATTCCTCTTAGTTTTCCAGTTTGGAGTCTTTGGATTAATGTACCCTGAACTTGTTATTATGGCTACGACTGTGCATGGAAAACTGACCTGGCGGGTAATGGGTGTCGTGTGTGCTGAGTTTGATTCAGGCCTTTCTTTTGAATCTTCCACATCATTGGACAGAATGAAGATGAATTCTCAATCATTCAACAGTTCGATGTTATGATACTGTGAAGCAACAATAATTGTTAGAATTAGGTGGCCCAGTTGATTATCTCTTGACCTCTTTATTTTAACTTCTATTTTTATAGAGGCCTCAGACTTTAACGTAAAATATCCAGTCATTCATTTTGACATACACCATCTGTGTGCTCTTCTTGCTGGTGCTAACAGTGGTCTTTTTGGCAACACTGAAGCTATCGAGTTCATAGCTATCATTCCTTTAATTGAACTAACACCCCTTGAATTTCTTTACTATCACGGTATCATCTATTGGAATACTTAACTAGATAGCTTAGTGCACAAAACAAGATAGGACATTTTCTTCCTATTATAAACATGATACTTGCAAATGGTATATTTGAAGTTCAGGTTTTGATAGGTTCTGTGTTGTGTAAAACTTGTTAGTATAGATTTTAAGTAAAAATACTTGATTTATACTGGAACCCCCAGTTGGTTGACATAGATTGAAGTCAAACAAAAACCAGATTGTTTTATATACATTGTTTTAATTATTCATTTAATGAGCTACCGCCAATCCTGGCAGGAGTGTGACTAGGTCCCTCTGGAGTTGCATCATCCCACTAGCCATGTGATTTATATCAATTATATTCCCCTCTTTGTTGGGTTGTAGTATCTTGAATTTTACGTGCAAATAAAATTCCGGAAGTCGTGTAGTTTCTTCTGTTACAGAGTGGATCTGTTATTAGTGGACCCATAGATTCCCTCTTTCAAATTGATAGGTTTGTTCCATGTGAATTCAGTTTGGTGCTTGGTTTGGTTGTGTGGTTAAATCATTATATTTCCAGTGTTGCACTTCCCTCTGATTCCACTTCTGCTGCATCAAATGAACACGATTAAATTTGCTTTAACCTGTTGTCTCAGTCTAATTCCATTCTTTGTGGACGACTACTGATAAACTTGAACTTGAGTTGTAGAATTTGTTGTGTGAACTGAGTTATTCTAGAACATGTTCACAGGTTCAAACAAGTATTTGGCATCTTGAACTATAATGTACTTTATGGTTATAGAGAAAACCCTCTTAGTTTTCCATTGTGTAAAATATTGTTTCTTATGTTATCCTTCTGTCTTTTTCGTTTATTTTTATGTTATTAACCTGGGAAAGAAACTTGCAGCATTTCCCTTTTTTGACTGTGAACTGGAAGAGACACATCAAAAGAAGTTTATTTGCGAAGAAGTTTCAGATTCAATAAAGTCTCCTTTAGGCGTCCCAAGCCAGTGTCAGAACGACGGTTGCACCTTATACCTGTTGACATATGCCAATGTGCCGCCTTCACCTGAATCAGTGCAGCGATGGCTTTCGAACCAAGGAGGTACCATAATCACTAAAACTTTTGTAAATTGTGAAAGATTTTGAATTAGTAAGGTTCTTTCAGTTCCAAAGATCTATTACATCCTTTTTTGATCTGAATGTTTTATGGACTTTCATTAGGTCATAACTCCTCTCAACTTCTAAAGAGAAAGGGCTGTTTTAGTGGCAAGGAAAAGGAAATTAACAGTAACCCTACTGAAAATCAATTATGTAGTCATTATTCTCTGCATGAAGCATCACCAATTTGCAGCTTAAGCTCACAAGCCTCTCAATTCAGTGCCTCTGATCAACCATTTGTTCAGTTTGAGCTAGGGGGTGACAAAAAGCAGGACTATGATACCTTAAGCGAACACAAGAATCTGAAACCCGCGTCAGAAAATATGACAATAACTGATGCCAGGACTTCTGATATTGGTTGCTCCTTTGATCCAAGTGGGAACGGCTCTGGTGGGAGTTGGCCTAATGTATCCCAATTATCAGGGCCAGATCAGAAATCAAAGCTCACCCCACTCAGTCAGATAGGCTTTCGTGATCCTGCAAGCACAGGCAGCGGACAACAGCTGACATTGATGAGCATTGAGGTAAAATATAGTTGTAGTCCTCATGCTCTAGAGTTAGGAATCAATGCCCTTGAATCTTGGCTGATTATTCCTGCATGTTTTGGAAAGCAGGTTCAAGCAGAATGTAGAGGAGATCTGAGACCTGATCCACAATTTGATGCTGTAAATATCATTGTTATCGTAGTTCAGGAGGACTTCTCCAACGATCATATATTCTACGTGCTTTTGCGTGGTAATGATTTAAAAACACAGAGGTAGTTGTTTTCTTTTTTGAAGCATCTATATGAGCTTATCTCGATGCATGTAATATTTTTATCGCTATTCTGGCTTTACTGCTGCTTCTTCGATTTAAACATGGTTTGGGGCTGTCTAGCCTATTTTTTTCCCATTGATCCACTATTAGAGGCTTAGAGCGGTATGGTCTAGTTTTGACAATCTTGCATGACAATTCATATTTATGATCAATATTTCCTTTGTTTCTATTCAGATATATTTCCCTGCCTTTTATGAGGTTTTAGACACTTCCATATCTATACTATATTATAGGAAAGAGTGCGGGAGGTGTGGTATATGCATTTTTTTCCTTTATTTTTTATTTACAAAATAATCCTTGTATTTTAATATATAATACATAGGAAAGAGTGTGGAAGTGTTGTATGCATTTTTGCACTTATTTTTTGAATTAAAATACATCTTGGAAGGGTTTGGATGCAATCAATGTTTAAAAAAGTGAAAAACGGGAGACGTGCGGACAATGCCTTGTAACTGCTTAAGGCCAGGCGGGTGCTATTTGAAGAAGTGGGCATTTAATTTCCTGTATACTTTTATACTAACTACACATATTTGTATGTAATGAATACATTTGTTAGGAACTTTTGTGCATATCTAAACCAAGGAATGAGGTTTTGGCAAAATTGGCGAAATTTTGCCAAAAAATTTCAATTTCGGTGGCATCAACTATTGAAACATGCGACTATACCGATTTCGATTGAAACTGTCAACAAGATTGCATTTATCAAAATTTCGACAAAAAAGTTTGACGATTTCGACGAATTTCGCCCATTTTGAGGTTTTTGTACACAGTCTCGAAAATTTTGATAATTGCAATCCTTGGTGTTATTGTTGTTTTTTGAAGAGGAGTAAAGGGGGATTGAGGTTATTTCACCATTTAGTACTCATACATAGCATATACCTATAGTATTATCATAATTGCATTGCATTCCCTAATATTTGTGATTCAAATTATTAAATACTAGTACAATGCATGCTTCATGTTGTTTTCTTTCTTCTTCAATGCGGACGACATGTATCCTGGTGGTGGTTTATTAGACAATGAGGGTCCTAGAAAGCCAAATACATCAATAAATAATGATTTTACTTGGAAACATTGCATTAATGTTCTTGGGGCCAATGAAGTGGTTGACTGTTGAGTCAATATCACAACAAATTATCAACCAAGAAAAATATGTGGGGGGACGCCCTACGTATCCAATATGTGATGTTATGGCACAAATAAGTACATGCATGTATATAGCTCATAAATGCAAATTTACATAACTTAATTCTAAAGTTTTGTCATCGAAATCCTTCATCGAAATCCCAGGAAACAGGAAAGTTTCCTTACCTCCCACATGAAGAACCCCCCCAATCTATCCCACAAATTTTTTTATTGCATAAAACGATGCATTTAGTGTATAGATCAAGCCTGTAAAATTTCATAAATTAATTCGTTCATTTTGGCGTCAAAACGGGCACGATTGCATTTATCAATTTTTTTGTCGAAATTTCAAGAAATTTCGTTTTCCATGCTGTCGAAACAACATCGAAATTGGATACCTTGTTCCTTGATCTAAACACCCTATACAACAATATAAAACACCCAAATAGCTAAAGTAATACAACAAATAAATTTTAATACATATTAAACAACAATTTTACATCACATGTTTACATACCTAAACAGTAAACAATAGACTTATCATAGATACCTTGATGACTTATTGTTCCAATTACATATCGTCAATTAGTCATACATTACAACAACACATTTAATCAAAGTATGTATTCGAATATATATAGAATAAATGTATTATAGATGGTAGTTACAATAGTAGATTAGTAATTAGTACAGTGGCAGTAAGGTAGTAATTAATAGACTAACAAAAACATATTAAGAGTACTTATACAAAAAAGGCACATACAAATAATGAAATACATACTTGTATAGAGTATAATATATAACCAATGAATACTGGCATATATAACCATAAAACTATATTATATATTGGAATATAAGTAGTATACCTCGATTACAGATATAAGCATACATGTAGATAGGTAGAAACGGTGATTAGAAACAAATATATCAAAGAAATCTAGATAATGGAAGTTTCTGGTGGCCCAACTGAGCGTCTTTCACCAAAGCGGGTCTACAACCTTTTTTGCCCTTTCTAGGCAGTTGTTTAGCAGGTAAAGTGAACCTCAAGTGGCCACTTTTCACGTATTCCCGAATTGACGCTTAAGGACCATTTAAAGTGATTGACCGCTTACACAACCACTCAACCTTTTTTCTTCTTCTGTACATTGGATGCGATTTTTCCTTTAGTTCTTCAAATTATAAGTTGGTGATTATGTATTCTAATAAGGCTATATCAAAGGCTGTGGGAGGAGTTGAATGCATTTTTGTCTTTCTTTATTCAAATTACAAATTGGCCTTTGCCTCAATATATATATATATATATATATATATATATATATAAGGCTGTGAGAAAGGTTGCATGTCATTTTGCCATTTGTTTTTTGAATTACAAATTGGTCCTTGTGTATACTAATAAGTATCTACGTACAACCGTAGTGTCGGCTGGCTCTTACCAGTCTTCGCACCGCATGTACTTAGTATTTTGTGGCATTAGGGTTGTGAGTGTGGGGAAACCAATGCCAAAGGAGATGGGAAAATGTAATCGCTCCAACGTGACATTCGGAAGGATCTGTGCGGTGACGTTATCGACGCTAAGAAGCAGTTGTTTCTTTGGGCGTATATGAGTTAAGCTAGGTTCCTTCTTTATCCCTTGCCTCTCTTTTATTATTCTTCATTTTTTCCTTATCATTGTGTATGGTATGACATAGTCAAAACAAGTTCCAACATGTCTTTTTATTCCTACCTACCTTATTTACAACTCGATTGCCGATTAACTCCAATCTTGTCCTTTTTCTTTGCTTAGACAACGCGCAACGTTGCATCTAAGGTCTTCAAATTAATCTAGTGGTCTCACATCCATGCAATGCATGGGGTTTATGCCCATTGCTTATATAAATAGTGTGTCATATCAATAAAACACATATCTTGTCCTCTTTTTTACATGGCGTCAAAGTAAATACCCTAGAGGAGACATTCCTTTCCTCTCTTCCTCAAATTGATATACTAAGGAGGGTTCTCAAGGATTAATGCGCTTGTCTTTCTGCATTTTGGGAAACTACTGCTTTTGTTTCTCTCGGGGGACGATACTGCCACTACCTACATGCACTAGGGGGTCTCTGTTTCGACCCATGCCCCTTCCCCATTGCTGATGCTAGTAATGGCTAGACATAATTCATTTGGTCCTAAACCCTTCAAATTTTGTTTTCCTTACAACTGATGTAGGGAAATATGACATCAGATAGGAAACGGAAAAAAAATTATGTCCATACTCCCATAAACTAGCGGATTGCATCAACAACTATGTAATGGGAATGATGGTGTAACGAGGTCATACCTGGTCCTGGAGCAAGTTCAGTGATTAATCCCTCGTTGCAGCTGTGCAATTTTCTTCTAGTTGTACTCGGACGGTGTCTGCAGCAACTCCTGCTCTCCACCATGGACAGTAGGCTGACGTTGTCCTCCTAGTGAGAAAAGCTCCACGCCTGTAGAGTAGTCCACACAGACCGTCTAGAGCTCATGTTGTTCTACTAGAACATACATGAAGGAGTTGTGTAACGACCCCGCCTCCCGGTAACCCCCAATTAAGGGAGACCAGAAGGTCAGAGCCATTATCCCAATTAACAGGATCAAAGGTTCGACAAATAATCAATAACAATTATTAAATTCTACCAACTATACTGAAATATGGTAAAAAAAAAAACTTTGCATACCTTTTGAAAATTTGGATCTCTAAACTTCTATCCACATATGAATTCTACTCTAACTAATCCTCGTATTTTAATTCATGTATTTCACAATATGATGATTTACTGTTTGTCCTTTTAGCTTGTACCTAAAACGCCGACAAACAAAACGTCGGTCAGCATAAAGATGGTATGTGGGGGAAACAATAATCATTCAACTATGATAACAATGTAATCAATCAATTATGATTTAAACAAACAACTTTACGTTTTCCGCATAACTGCTCAATCCCTACATACCCTAGCCTCTGCGTTGTCCCTGCAGTGGACCTGGATGCTACCTTCCTTATGGTAGATCCCCATTAAACCCCTCATGATCCCACCTAACAGGTGAACCAGTTTCTAGGGTTGAGTCACATGGCACTACCCGTAGGTAGCCCACTCCTAAACTCATGGCATGCTAAAGAGTCTCATGGCACTACACGTGGGTAGCCCAATTTCTAACTCACGATAACCTAGACCTTGCTCTAGGTTATCCCCTTTTAGCCTTTGCAAAGCCACAGAGGTGGACCAGGATCTGAGCCAGTCATGTGTGCACATTTATAGTGATAATCATAGTCACTTTATAGTTGCATGAAATAAATAGGCATCCAACAATTATTTTCAAGCAACCGATAAAATGTTCGGAAATCGCCGTGAATCTAAAGCGATTATTCATAAGCGTAACCACATACCTGTTAGGCTGATTTGAGACAGAATAATCCATGCAAGTAAGAAATCCAAGCAAGCAAGCACACATAACAAGATCCTGAAATAATCATGCAATTCCCTTTTATTACTCATGTCATCAAGATCTATTAAACCTAGCTCGCTTCCTAGGGTTTCTAATTCACTTTTAGGGTTTCCATTGCAATTAGGGTTTCCCTTCATCTCTTACTATTTTAAACCCTAATTTTATACCATTACTCATAAACCCTTATTATCTTATCTATTCTTCAATATTAAGGTTATCTTAACAACATATAACCCTACTCTCGGATTTAAAGGCACCATTAACCATCAATTAATTTCATTAAGCTTCTTTTACATTAAAGCTACCATTTTTATCCTTTTAATCCACGACAAGATCACTATGCTCATTTATCATCAATTCATAGTTCATTATGGTCTAATTCACATATGAACTCTTATTTGTCACTAATTCTACCTTTAACCATTAGAAAACCCTAATTACTACATTAAGGGTATTTATCCACAATTAGGAACTTTTAAACTCGAAATAGCTTAGACTTATCTTATCTCAACCTTAATCATGAAAAAAGCCATTTTTAGTCCCATTCACCAATAGTAGGGTTTCAAGGCCATTACAACATATTTATGCACATGAAACTCTAAATTGACCAATTCTGTGCAAAGTTCATCCTTTTTGTTCCTAATGTTCCTTTTTATCATTAACAGTACCGACTTAATCATCCATTAAACCCATTAAATACATTAATCATCTAAAAAAAGGGTTTCTTAATCATTAAATCATTAAAGTTGATAACTTACACTACTTTTCGAATTGCAAGAGGAATTAAGCTTCAATTATATTTTTTTTGTATTCCTCGTGTTTTTCTGAGCAAAATGCATATATTATTTGCTATCATCGGAGTAACCAATATTTACCTACGAATTTTACAAAATTCACTTACTTTGGCCAATAGCAGGCTGCCATGTCATCCTTGCCATGCAACACGCTTGCTTGGGAATTGTAACCAAATTACAATCGTGCCCTTGCGTAAGTGGACGTTCCTTCACACCCCGGAGGGGTATTTTCGTCCAACAATGATGGGTTGTCTTCAACCTCGCGTGACCTAGCCTTGGCGCCGATCTGCAGCAAGTTGCGGCTGCCCTTCTCCACCCCTGACCTCGACGGTCACCAGAGATGCTTCCTCTGCCTCCGTCGTGCCTTGGTGTACACGGGGCGCCTTCGCTCCATGGGTGAGGTGGCTGTTCCTAAGCACGCTAAGTCCGCGACTTGCTACGAGTTGCAGACCTTCGGCCGCGAGCTGCGCGAGGACAGGTTCATGGAAAGGATAACCAAACCTTCTAGGGTTGTCTCAGGAGCTTTGTGCCTCCTTCGAGACCCATCGCAGCTCCTCGGGGCCCATGGAAACGATCAACTCTCATGGCTAGGGTTGGTGTACGAAAACAAGGAGGTAGGGAAGAGAGATGGAAATGTGTGGAACCTCTCTGGAACTCAAACCAGGGTTCTACCCTTTATATAGGGGTGGTTGTCCACGCTCTAAAATGCTTGCCCATGAAGAAATCAAGTTCATTTCTAATAGGAATCCAATTCCTTCATGAAGAAGCAAGATTTTCTCTCCTACTTACCTCTTTAGTATTCTTTATTACTTGGATATATAGGAATATGAAAATCCTCTCCCTTACTCTCTATATTCTTGGCTTTTAATCTATTAGCCACAAAATTATATTTCTTTTTTGTAGAAAATACCCTTTCTTCAACAATACCATGAAATTCATTAATTAAGCATCATATTATCTTCTTATTTTCTATTATAGGTATTTTCTCTTTCTTTCTTTCTTCATTGGGACTCCTTAGATCCCAAGAAACTTAAATATTTCGAAATCCTTCTTATTGGATATTCATTATCCTTCTAGATGCATCTATATGCATTATTTCACATTATCTTACTTATTTCTTTATTAAGACATTTCTTTTCAAGGATTTCTCTGTCTTTCTTTTTATTTTCATCATTGGCATTCCTTTTAATATTAGAAACCTCATGGATACGAAAATTCACCAAGGATAACTCAATTATACCTCTTTCCACTTATTTTCCATATTTTATCATCATTTTCATTTTCTTTCTTAACGAAGAAATATTTAATTGATCTTTTCTTTTCTTATTGCACTCTCTATGCAACTTTGGACTCCTTGGAACCCAAGGAACCCAAGAGGCACAAAATCCCTCTTTGGATTTGCCTTCTAGAGGTTTCCACATCTTTCTTTTCTCAAAAACTCAATTATTCATTTACTAATTGAATTTCCTTGTTATTGGGCCCAATAGCCAATAAAGCCCACAAAACAATCATCAAGGCTATTGTAAACGAAATCCATTTATTCAAAACAAATTATATCATTATTTGTCCAACTATCTTTAATATGAGAAATTACATTTCTCAGCAAATGATCCCAAAAGTTGGGGTTGTAACAAGTTGTCCCTTCCGTTGGTGTACTGGTCACTAACTTGCTCTCCCACGATTGTTCTCCCTTGCTATCCCTTCCTTTATCGGGTAGGACTTGCTTGGGTTCTCTTGGTTACCACAACCAGAAAAGACGCACAATTGTCAGAGGCAATTAGGTTATTTCTGAGAAGCCCCCTTTACTCATCTATTTATAGGGGGTTTAGAGTTAGGGTTCTCAGTCAGAGTGGGAGGGACCGGAATTCCACGAAAATTCACAACCTGCGACGGGCGAAACGGTCGGTTCACGGGCAAACTGATCAGTTGGCATGCGAGCTGATCGGTTCACCCAGTGGACCGGTTGTTTCGTCATGTTTCCCAATTGCAATTGTATTGTCAATTCTAATCCAATTAATGCGCGACATGACGTCAACACTAATCCTTGATGCAATCGAATTGATCCATGAACTGGGCATCTCCTTCTTCGAGACGATTGTTTCGGTTCACTAGGTGGACCGGTTGGTTCTCGCCCTGATTCATCCAGAATTCAGCTAATGCAATTTCCAATCAACCTGTCACTTCAACCGGTTGGTTCAACACTTGAATCGGTTGGTTGAGAGTCTAGTCAGTTAATTAATTGCTTAAATTGAATACCTAAACACTTTAGTAATCAATTCAATTATCATTCATGATTAAACCCATGTTCTAAGTGTATCCTAAGTATGTGACCCTATACGTTCCAATTCACGTTGACAGTGAATGTCCATAACCAGTTTTATGACATCACAAGTAAAGAGCGGTGTCTAGTCACACATTGTTGCTACTCGAAGCAAATGGAAAGTTGGAGAACAACTTCAACATACAATCTGTGTCAGGTGTTACAATGATTGTCTAATTCCTTTGTCTCTGATATTTGGAATGAACTCGAAGCATGAAATCGTCATCCTCTCATTATTCAATCCATGTTCCTCGAAGTAGAGCAGACTGTATGAGATATATGTGACCTCAATATTATATATTAATTCACATGTGTATGTTTTTCTCAGTCTTGCTTATCAAGTGGCCTGGATATCAAACTCCAGTAGGAGGGACGAATCCCATCTACATCACACACAGTCATCCTCATGTGTCACAGTGCACCTGTTCATCACCTTTATGACAACCCTTATTCAATGTCACGGTGGATGATGACGAAGTACATCGAACGACATGTGATGAATGTGTTGGATCTAGGACTCTAGAGGGGGGTGAATAGAGCTTCAAAATTCTCACAAGATTAGTTAGACCTTCAAATTATATCAATTGAAACTAAATGCTAAAACTGAATTTGAAGTCCTATCTAACAAGCATAGTAAGGATGAGAGAGATTGAAACAAACACTTAAACAAGATGTTTAGAGTGGTTCCAATCTCCAAACTAGGAGACCGTCAATCCACTACCTACAGAGGTCAACATCTAGGACTTTACAACCCATGTATACTTATATTCCATTATAAGAGATACAAGAAGAACATCTTACATCTAAGGGCTTACCTATTCAAAATAAGAGTCTTCCATCTACACAAGGACTTACTCACTTGATCAAGATGTCTTCAGCCTTCAACAAGGACTTACCCACACTTGCATCAAGTCTTTGGCCTCGCAAGGATTACCCACTCTTCTTGAATCTTCCCCCTTGTCCTTCTTCTTCACTTGGAGAAGATCTTCACACCTTCAGCCTTGAAGAAGAACAACAACTCCTCCTTCACTCGAAGATCTCTTCAGCTTTTGCTCTTTGAGAAAGGGGATTGGGAAGATGGAAAGATGGAGAGCTTTATAAGGTAACATTGAGGTGACTCTCTTACAACATGCCTAACTCATTCATAATCACGAAATGCTTTGTAAATGAGAGAGAGAAAGGGGCTCAAAGGGTTGTAGCACACTCAACTATAGCAAGGACCAAGGATGGCATGAATGAACAACTTTTAATGAACTCCAAGGGGTCCTATTTATAACTGGGGGTGTTCTTTTGAGTGTGGGATCACTTAAAAACGAAAAATAGCTATTTTACAACTTGCAACGGATCTATTTTCATTTTTAGCAACTCTCCAATGGTTGAAATCACTTTTTCTGCATTTTTCGTACAATACATTCGGTCGAGTTTCAATAAAGATAACTCGACCGATCCGCTAATCGACAAAGCCAATTTTCAAACTGTCGGTCGAGTTTGTCCTGGAGTAACTCGACCAACCTGCTAAAATCAACTTTGGTTAGTAAGTTGGTCGGTCGAGTTGTGTGAGTGTACAACTCGACCGATGCAACCATTTCCAAAAATTCATCACTGATTGGTCGAGATTCAAACTCGACCAATTAAAGTGCTGTGACAAATTTTCCAAAATGATTTTATGTGATCAAACGATGGAATTAAGTGTCCCTGCTTTTTTTTCTCATCTTAGTTACAAGTCATATAATCAATACAAATGGTTACAAAAATATTCTAAGGTGGTTTGGAGTGATTTCCACAAAAGTGCATTTGCATTGCTTTTGACTTGAATTTAGACAAGCCAGGGCTTGTGTAAATTGATCCTTTTCATGTACCTAAAGCCTGAAATCTTTCTTAAACAAACATATTAGATACATATGAATGGAATGGTTAAGCCATTATCCAAATATCGACAATGTATAACTCTCAAGTCAACATTCTCCCTTTTTTGACAATGACAAACCATTCCTCAATATATTGAAAAGGATGCGTAAAGTTATACCTTAACCTTGTGAATTGCAAGGGGATTCATAATTTGAACAACGTGAATTGATCCTCCTCAATCTATGCTCCCTCTTACCTGAATAATTAGTCTTTCTACACAAAGCTATATAACATATATACTACATAGTCCTTTAGCAAGTCACGTGATAAAACATATGCTTAGACAAGAAAAGGATCACATAGGCAATAAAAGCAATATGATTGAGCTTCCAAACATCAAACTTCTCTCCTCCTTTTGGCATTATCAAAAAGGAAGGGGGGTAGAAGAGCATAAAAACATGTCTTCTCCAAGCACAACCAAAACCAACCAACCACATAGATAAAACATGCAACCACATGCCACACTTCAAACAAAGACTGAGAGAGAAACAAACAACTAGTGTCATAATCAAAATATGAAAGCATATCATTAACTTAAATGATAGGACAAACATAGAGTTATGATACATAGGATAAAGATTATAACACATAAGCATGTTCTCAAAGCAACTACAAGCCAAAGCGATGAAACCAACGTGATGATAGAAATAGTACACCTCAGATAATGTGTCCAGATGTCTTAAGTACAAAATAGTCTAGAAAGATATATATGATCAACATCTAACGACTAAAAAACTAAAACGCCTAAACATCTATGCCGTCTATGTCCAGAGGGTCATCATCTGCAGCATCAGCCTCGGGCTCATAGTCCTCATCACTATCTGAAGGTGCAGCAGAGGCAACAACTCCACCTTTGTCACCAGAGGCACCATCAAAGCCATCATCTCAGAACCATCCTCACCATCATCCTCAGATGTCTCCTCGTTAGCAACAATAGCCTCCTCATCGACCTGGTCGGGCATTTCCTCATCGACAGAAAGATCGAAACCGCGATCGGGCCGCATGGCATTCTGCTCAGCCCAAGACATACTAAGGTCATGGAGCTCCTGGGATTGAGGGAAAGTGGGAGCAGATGTGCCAAGTCCTGCAAGCAGCTATGGGGCCAGCAGGAAGAGGTAGCATTCCAGGGGTAGATCCACCAGTAGTAGAGGGTGTAGCAGCGGAAGCAACAAGTGGATGGGCTGGGTAGAAGTGATTGTATGCATAGGATGCATAATCACCACATGGGTAGGGATGGTAGGCAGGATAAGGATGGGCACATGAAAGGTTAATGGTAGACATGATAGAATAGAGATCCTAATGAAGGTGCTCCTGAGTCTGTAGGTTGTACGCTTGTTGATGCATCATATACTCATAAGGGCTTCATTTGATACATGAAACGAGGCGCAGGCAAGTCGGGATGGTGGTGGAGGTGGAGGTGTCTGGGTGGAGGTAGAGGCTCCGGGTGTAGTGGAAGAAAATGTAGGCAAAAATGTTTTCTTGATAGTGGTCTCACTGATGCAAACTCCTTTTCTAGATGGTTTGTAATGTAGATCATGAAAAAGAGACTTTCCAGTGGCAGAGGTGAAAAGGCCACATATCAGGGTTGGGTAGGGTGGGTGGGTACCTCGAGTGTTCTTCCCGGAGTCGAAGCAGGTCATATGGTGGAGAACATTTCTAGACCACTTGACTCCGATGTTTTTCAACAAGCAAAACATAACACTGTGATATTCTCTCCAATTTCAGTAGATTCTTTTTAAAGTAAGAATCACTTGAGTATTAGGCGGGGGTACAAAAATGTCATAATTCCACGACAAATTAGTGTAGAACTCATGAACCGCCTTACTACTTGTGATGGAATTGTGATAGCACCGACGTTCGACACTCAGGGCAGTTGGGTGATGATCACAAAGCAACTCGGCTACCTCATCTATGACTTTTGCTTAGCGGGGCGAGGCTCAAACAAAACACGGAAGGGAAAAGGGTTCCTAGGAAGGAGCTCCTTGTACCAATTTAGAGCTTCGATTGAGACAAAGAAGGTATTGTCATAGGGAGTGAGGTTAGAGTTGGATGAGGATGAAGGAACTCTAGTAGAACCGACCCTCTTTCTTCTATTTGAAGCCATGGGGGCGAGATGAAGAAGAATGGGAGCCGAAACTGGAGAGGATCACCACGTAAGGTCGTCTAACCACCTAGGGTTGATAGGCAAAGGTGCTAGGGAGGTCAAACGAGGGCTAGCTAGGGCTAGGAGAGGGAAGGTCGGGGCTAGGGTTGAGAGCTTGAGAGAGCTAGAGGAGGAATCAGTGATTTTTCTCTAGTTGAGAAGGAGAGAAGTCGGCCGAACCCTACTTAAGTTTTGTTCCAGCCCGGCCATCGGTTGAGTTATGTGAGATGGAAACTCGACCGAATGGCTTTTTATAAAAGCTCTTGGTAGACCTGTCAAACTGGGTCAAAATCCACGGGCGCCCACGGGTCGACCTGTTTAAGTTGGGTTTGGGTGGCAAAATTTGTCACCCGCTAGAAATCACCCAAACCCATACCCACCCATTTATTTAGTGGGTTTCACGGTGATCCGCGGGCACCCGCGGGTGCCCATTTAACTAAATAATATATTAATATAAATATATTATCTATATAACTCTTGAGACATGCAACACCTGTACACGTATCAATCAATTAAATTGATGACGTGTAATGTATACAATACAAAGAGTTAAAGTCTAACTTTCTTTATTGATATCCTTTGTTAATTGTTTGCACTAGTGGAAACAAATTCGTTAATTTTTATATTATTTTTATGTTAATGAATATATAGTGTAATGCATGTTTAATATTCAATCATAACAATTATATTCTCTTTCTGTTCACTTTATGTATTGGACAATCATAAGGACATGAAACATCAAGAACTTTTAACATAAGATGACAAAATATAGTGTTGTTATGGTAATATGTTATGCCATTTGTAACATCTATATCATTTAGTTTTTTTTATTGTACATTGCAGAAATGGTTGTTTTTCATTTTGTCTCTTACATTTTATCTCAAAACATCATAATAGATATAGCATTGTGTTTGACACAAAAAGTAGTGGAAGGTTGCCCTCATTTTGTTATGTTTACACTGAAAATTATTAATGAATCATTCTACTTTTTGTCGTAGTGTAGAAACTAGCAATATCTTTTCACTGTGCACACATTATATGGGCACCCGTGGGCGACCCGTAACCTGCTGGGTCGGGTTTGGGTGTGTTACTTCTCCACCCGTTTAACATTAGGTCTTTTTGACCCGCACCCGCGAGACCCAAACCCGCAATGACCCAACCCAAACCCAACCCACCCATCCGTTTGACAGGTCTAGTTCTTGGCCACCAATCGGTCGAGTTGGCAACTCGACCGATAGAGGTTTTGTCCCAAACTTAGAAATCTTAGTTTCTAGCCATTTGAGTGCTAATTAAATTTATTTTTCTAGTCCGTTTTGCATTTTAAACATACTTAGACACATATCACTCATCATTGGGTACTATTTAGCGATAAAACAAGCGTTTGCGAGAAATACCCAAAACAAGCAAAAAAATAAGGCCAAGAACATGAAATTTTAGCACTCTAGCAAACAAGGGTGATCAAGACATAAGTAGAGCATATATGATAGAGAGCAACTAGCTAGAAGGCATATCAAATTCATCCAAAGCAGTTATGAGCAATTTTAGATCTAATGAAACTAAATTGCTCTCTAGCTAGAGGTTTAGTAAAAATGTCCAACAATTGATTTTTGGTGTCCACATGCATGATATAAATATCCTTCTTGGGCAATGTGATCACGAAGAAAATGATGACGAACCTCTATATGCTTGGCTCTGCTATGCAATATAGGATTGTACGATAAATTTATTGCACTAATATTATGACAATAGATAGGAGAAACATCAAAATAAATGTTAAAGTCTTGGACCATTTGCTTCATCCATAGAACCTGAGCGCAACAACTCCCAACTGCAGTGAATTCAGCCTCGGTAGTTGATAGAGCCACTGTGCTCTGTTTCTTGGAAAACCAAGACTCCAAGCATGGTCCTAGGAGGAAGCTAGTGCCACTTGTGCACTTTCTATCAATCAAGCATCCTGCGTAATCAACATCACTATAAGCAGTAAGAGTAAAGTCCCTTGACTTGGGACATCATAGTCCCAAAGTTTTGGGTTTTAGCTAAGTACCTTAAAATCCTTTTAATAGCTATAATATGTGATTTCTTGGGATTTGATTGAAAACGAGCACACAAGCCAACACTGAACATTGTCAGGTCTAGAAACAGTTAAGTAAAGTAAACTTCCAATCATACCTCTATAGAGCTTCTGATCCACTTTCTCACCTTCATCTTTATCAAGTTTGGCGGTGTTTGACATGGGGGTATCCATCGGCTTGGTGTTCTCCATCCCAAAGCACTTGAGTAGCTCACTTGTAT
This sequence comes from Alisma plantago-aquatica, assembly GCA_963693085.1. Classification (NCBI taxonomy): domain Eukaryota; kingdom Viridiplantae; phylum Streptophyta; class Magnoliopsida; order Alismatales; family Alismataceae; genus Alisma; species Alisma plantago-aquatica. The sequence continues at coordinate 1,232,386,829 of OY856411.1, read as the reverse complement.
ACTTGTCTTGGTTGATGAAGTTCCCATATTTAGTTTGCTTGATTTGAAAGCCGAGGAAGAATGTAAGCTCACTCATCATACTCATCTCGAACTCACTCTGCATAAGATCACTAAACTCCTTTCAAAGATCAAGAATAGTTTCGTCAAAAATGATATCAACATAAATTTGAATGATAAGAAAATTGTTTGAAGTATGTTTGAGAAACAAGGTGGAATCTACTTTGCCCATGATATACCCATGATCTACCAAAAAGTTCTTTAATTTCTCATACCAAGCTCGAGGTGCTTGTTTGAGGCCATAGAGAGCTTTTTGCAATAGATAAACACAGTTAGGTAAACTATCATGTTCAAAGCCCCGAGGTTGTGCAACATACACTTCCTCCTCAATTGTACCATTTAAAAACACACTTTTAATATCCATTTGATATAGAAGGATATTCTTATAGCTAGCAAAAGCAAGCAACATAGGAATGAACTCAAGTCTAGCTACATGTGCATATGTTTCATCAAAATCTATACCTTCCTGCTGATTGTAGCCTTGAGCCATTAACCTTGCTTTGTTTCTTACCACCTTGCCGCTTTCATCTAGATTGTTGCGGTAGACCCACTTGGTGCCAATGATCTTTCTATCACATGGTCTTGGCACTAGAGTCCACACTTTGTTCTTCTCGAATTGCTTCAGTTCTTCCTGCTTGGTTAGGATCCACTCATCATCCCCAAGAGCTTCTTTGACTTTCTTTGGCTCGAGTTGTGAGATGAAGGCGCTGTTTGCTTGTTCCTTGTTATAGGCAGCTCGCGTCTTCACTCTTTTAAAAGGGTCACCTATGACTAGCTCTTTAGGATGATTCTTTGCGAAGAGTGGAGTTGGATCCTTCTTTTCTTCATCTATCTCTTCTTCTTGAGTGACCACCTCTTTTCCTTTTTGTGTGATGTTGAGTTCTTTCAGGATAGGAATTACTTCATCTGCAACATCATCATTAATAATATCCTTGGAAACAGAGGAGTTAGTCTCAATAAATTTGTCATTAATAGATTCTTCTACTTTAGATAGATCAACATTATGCACGATCAACATTATGCACTCTATAAGCATTGCTAGTAGTGCTATAGCTAAGAAAGAAAGCCTCATATGATTTCAGATCAAACTTGTCAAGAGAATCTTTCGTGTTCAAAACTATACAAGGACACTTGAAAACATGAAAATACTCGATAGAAGGCTTCCTACCACTATAGCTTATAGGGGGTTTTCTTCAAAGAAGGATGTGTGAAAACCCGGTTTTGCACAAAACATGAGGTACTAACGGCTTCAACCCAAAACTTCTTTGGAGTGTCATACTCTGAAAGCATGGTCCTAGCCATTTTCATGTAGTGACCTATTCTTCCTCTCTACAACCCTATTTTGTTGAGGTTTTCGGGGTGAATAGAAGTTATGTGCATAGCCTGATTCTTCACAAAAACGTTCAAAAAGATCATTTTCAAATTCTCCCCCATGATCACTACGGCTGGAAATAATCCGGCAAGAAGCTTCGTTTTCAACTCGTTTGTAGAAGTTAGATTAAACATCAAGCGTATCACTCTTAGAAACTAGAAAGAAGGTCCACGTATATCGAGAGAAATCATCGACAATAATAAGACAATACTTGGAACCACGAAGCGATTGAGTTCTCAGAGGTCCAACTAGATCAATATGGAGAAGTTCAAGAGCTCTTTTGGTACCAAGGATTCCTTTAGATTTGAAGGACTTGGTTTGCTTTCCTTGGGTACAAGGTTGACATTCCTCATCCTTTTCAAAATTCAATTTGGGAAGTCCCTTGACCAAGTCCTTTTTGCTCAACTTCTTCAATTGATGCATATTGACATGACCTAGCCGACGACGCCAAAGAGAAATATCATTCGAATTGACTACAAGGCATCTACCAAAAATAGGCTTAATAGAGTCAAGCACAAATACATAAAGATTACCATTCCCAGTTCCCTTAATATGACATGGTAAGTGAGGAAATCTAGGAGCAAGCATTCAAAAGAAGTAAATAGCACAAGGTAACCATTATCACATAATTGAGTAACACTTATTAAATTGTGATGTAGGCTATCCACAAAGAGAACATTCTTGATACACAAGGATTCACCTACATCACCTTCACCTTTTACCTTACCTTTCTTGTTGTACCCAAAAGTGACCGAACCTTTTTTCTTCTTTGTGAAATTGTTGAAATGACTTATATCACCTGTCATGTGTTTTGTGCAACCACCATCAACAATCCATTTTCCTTTTTCCTCCAAAAAAGAACAATGTCGGTTCCCAACTCAAACTTTGGGATCCGATGTTAGCTTGGGGACCCATTTCATCTTTGGGTTGGTCCCCTTAGGCTTGTAAGGACAATAAGTAGATTAATGATCGTCACTTTTGCAATGAGAGCAATTCATAGGGTTCTTAGAGCCAGAAGACTCTCCAATGAAAAGAGGAGTTTCCTTACTCTTCTTCTTACCTTTAGTCTTACTCTTGCCCTTAGAGCTCCCCCTTTAACCACTAGTACCACTTTGTTTGGTAGAGTGACCAAAGATTTCATTTAGGGAGTTTTTCTCTTTGAGGAATTTCTACAGAGAGGTTCTAAGTCTATGATTATCATCAGTAAGAGATATAACAATAGAAGACAAGCTAGCAAGACCATCTCTAGCATGAACAAGGTCGACCTCTAAATTGAGGGCTTTAGTCAAATACGAATCTTTTTCAAGAGTAATAGAAGCAACATCATTATTACTAGGCAAAATAGGTCTAGAAGATAAATCATAAACTTGACCAAGCAACCTAGCATGTTCAGATTTAAAAAATTGAATTTCTTTGAGATAAACATCCCTCTTATCTCTACGAGCATCACTAATAAGCTTAAGTTCAACATTTTCAGTTTTAAGTAACTCAAGCTCATTAAGGCACTTTTGGTTGTCTTCCTTAAGAGATGCAATATCCTTAAGGTAGACACCATTCTCTACTTCAACTCCATTGTATTGGAGCTCAAGATCAAAAAATTGACCTTGCAAGGAGTCAATGCTCTCAAGATGAATTTTCTCATTTAGCTCAAGCATACAAGTCATCAATGATTTTACCCAACCTCTTCTTTTTAGATTTACATTCAGAATAAGAAGAACGGGTAGTACCAAGCATGTCAATAAGAGTTTCTTTAGCTAACTCTTGCAAACTTACCTCACCTCACCAATATCTTCACTTGTGGAGGCCATGAGTGCATGGTGGCACTCTCCATCTTCCTCGGAGCTTGAGCCACTAGAGGATGATCCTTCCCAAGCTGCATGAGTTGCGTCTTTGTGCCTCCTCTCCTTCTTGTCCTTCTTCTTGTATTTGCTATCTTTCTTGTACTCTTCCTCCTTGGAGCTGCTCTTGTGGTGTGACTTTCTAGCCGTAGGACATTCACTCTTGTAGTGTCCTTTTTGACCACACTTGTAGCACCTTGGAGTAGATGAAGATTGTTTCCTTTGAAGTGTTTTTCCTTGGAGAAGTTGGCTTCATGCTCACTAGGGCCATCATCTTCACTTGAGGAAGAGGGAGAGGTCCGACAAGTTGTTGTTGAAGGATAAGAGCCTCCACTTGAGCTTTGAAGGTACTATCTTTGATCTTCCTTGATTCTTTTTCTTCTTGCTTTGCTTCCTGTCCTTGCTTGTCAAGTCTTGGTTCATGAGCTTGTAGATTGCCAATAAGCTCCTCGGTTGGAAGATCACCAAGACTTCTTACTTCTTCATGGAGGTCACCTTTGACTCCCATCTCTATGGAAGAGACCTCAAGATCTTTGAGTTGATTGCTCTTCTATTCAAAGTATGTCCCAAAGCAGCTATGCCGTTGATGATGATGTTGAGCCTAGAGTACATCTTGGCAAATCCTTTCTTCCCTATCTTGAAGTTCTTTAGGAGGCCATTCGACATGTAGATCTTTTCTTCTTTCACTTGCTTTGTACCTTCATAAGTGATGCACAACTTGTCCCATATCTCATAGGTTGTATCCCATGAGGAGATGCAGTTGAACTCGGATGGAGTGAGGGTTGCATAGAGGATGCTAATTGTTTTGGCATTGAGCTAGACATTCTTTAGAGCTGCTTCATCCCAAGTTGATACATCTCCGGTTGGCTCCTTATAGGGTGCAATCATCACTTTCCACATATCAAAATTCATCCCTTGAATGTAGAACTGCATCCGTCGCTTCCAGTAAAGGAAGTTGGTGCCGTCGAAGACCCGGGGGCGCATGGAGAAGCCTCCCTCTAGGTTGAGGGAACCAAGTAGGTTCTCATTCACCTTCTCGTCTCGTACGAGATATGTTGGAGAAGATCCTTGCTCTGATACCACTTGTTAGATCTAGGGCTCTAGAGGGAGGGGGGCTGAATAGAGCTTCAAAATTCTTACAAGAATAGTTAGACCTTCAAATTATATCAATTGAAATCAAAGGCTAAAACTGAATTTGAAGTCTTATCTAACAAGCACAACAAGGATGAGAGAGATTGAACAAACACTTGGACAAGGTGTTTAGAGTGGTTCCAATCTCCAAACTAGGAGACCGTCAATCCACTACCTAGAGTGGTCAACCTCTAGGACTTTGCAACCCATGTATACTTATATTCCATTATAAGAGATACATGAAGGCCACCTTACATCTAAGGCTTACTTATTCAAAACAAGAGTTTTCCACCTACACAAGGACTTACCCACTTGATCAAGATGTCTTCAGCCTTCAACAAGGACTTACCCACACTTGCATCAAGTCTTTGGCCTCGCAGGGATTACCCACTCTTTTTGAATCTTCCTCCTTGTCCTTCTCCTTCACTTAGAGAAGATCTTCACACCTTCAGCCTTGAAGAAGAGCAACAACTCCTCCTTCACTTGAAGAAGATCTCTTCAGCCTTTGCTCTTTGAGAAAGAGGATTGGGAAGATGGAGAGCTTTACAAGGTAACATTGAGGCGGCTCTCTTACAACATGTCTAACTCATAATCACGAAATGTTTTCTAAATGAGAGAGAGAGAGAAAGGGGCTCAAAGTGTTGAAGCAAACTCAACTATAGCAAGGACCAAGGATAGCATGAATTAGCAACCTTGGAATGAACTTCTTCCTCTAAGCGTGACATACCGAGCCACTACAGAGGGCAATTCCGGGGAACCGCCGAGTCAATAGGTAGGGTCCCCCAAGGGGTCCTATTTATAGCTGGGGGTGTTCCTTTGAGTGCGAGATCACTTAAGAACAAAAAATAGTCGTTTTACAACTTGCAACAGATATATTTTCGTTTTTAACAACTCTCCAACAGTTGGAATTACTTTTTCTGCGTTTTCCGTACAGTACAATCAGTCGAGTTTCAATAAAGGTAACTCGACCGATCCACTAACCGACAAAGCCAATTTTCAAATTGTCGGCCGAGTTTGTCCTGGGGTAACTCGACCGACCAGCTAAAATCAACTTTGGTCAGTAAGTTGGTCGGTCGAGTTCTGTGAGTGTACAATTGATTGATGCAACCATTTCCAAAAAATCCATAATTGATCGGTCGAGATTCAAACTCGACCGATTAAAGTGCCTTGACAAATTTTCCAAAATGATTTTTTAGTGATCAAATAATGGAATTAAGTGTCCCCGATTTTTTTCTCATCTTAGTTACAAGTCATATCAGCAATACAAATGATTACAAAAAATATTCTAAGGTGGTTTGGAGTGATTTCCACAAAAATGCATTTACATTGCGTTTGACTTGAACTTGGACAAGCTAGGGCTTGTGTAATTGATCCTTTTCATGTACGTAAAGCCTGAAATCAATCTTAAACAAACATATTAGATACATAAGAATGAAATGGTTAAGTCATAATCAAAATATGAACAATATAAAACTCTGAAGTCAACATAGTAGTAATTTCAGGTCTAAGAACCACAATCACCACGTTCACTATGACTATGAGAGATGACTATGACCACCAATTATGGTTTTCATGTATCACTCTCTAGGTGGGTCTGTCCGATACAATGCTCTCCAACAAGTATCTATGTGGTTTGATATCACATATCATGACTGATGAGATTCTGTCATCAACCAACACACACTCTAGTCTTATGTGTTATTGCTGTCTATCAGGCTTACACAATAACATTCGACTAGGGACATAATAAGAATGTATTGCTATTTTGATTGATATAGATGGGAATCAGGACTCCGACTTCTTCAAAACTACCTACATCTTGACTGCTTGCAATAAATTTAATAGCAATCTTGCCCAAGCATGGTTGACTATTAGGACAACTGGGCTTGGAACCCGAGATGAATGACAAATATACGGTTCAATTAGCCTACAAACAACCAAGGAGAAAGAGAAGAATTGCCATGGACTATGGACACATTTCCGAGAATCTAAAATACTAGGGTAAAAGTGTTCACATATGGTTTGGCTTGTAATGGAGCCATTATGACCCACATGGGATGTTTCAATGAAGGTTTACAGATGACAAAATCTGCCCAAGATGTGAGGAAGAGGAGAACACTCTTCATGCGCTAAGCAACCGTCCACATGCCAAAAGCGTTTGCCCCAGGTTAACAAATGCAGATAGCTCAAGCATGCAATGTGGAAGTAACCTGGTGAGTTGGATGAATCATAATATGAAGAGGGTAATGCAACATAGCATTAGGTAACCCCTGTACTGTAGACAAATATGGAAGTATTGAAACAAATATGTTTTTGATAAGATCTCATTGGTTTTGAACCGTCCGGGTAGTCACATTCCACAAATGGAAATAGGCAAAAACTGCATGGAGCACCAATCCTATTGCAACTGATGAGGAGTAAGATGTGACCATGATTAGTTGAAGACCACCTCCTGAAGGTTGGATCTAGCTAACGTGGATGCATCGGTGAAGAATAAGCTTACAAAGTGGCAATGGTGTTGCACGATTCAACTAGCAGCTGAAGAATAGGCAAAGAAGAATGGTTTAAGTAGAATAAGTTATAGGAGTTGAGATCATAGTCCACATGGCATTAGAGTTTGCACATGCTAGGGAGAGAATAAGTTATTGTGGAAATGGATAACAATAAGGTTATAGAAGTTGTGAGTAGTAACTCTGGGAATTCCCTGGCCTGGAAGCTTGGAGGCAATACATTCTTTGCAAGAATTAGGAGGTTGAAATCCAACAAGTTAATAGATGAGCCAATAGCATGGTTGATGGCCTTGCCAAACAACAACTTGAAAACCTGGAGGAGGTAACCCACATGTACCCCCTCGGGACCTCAGTGGTCCCACTAGAATTTTTTTACTTGTAAAGGTAGTAGTATTACTGTGTTTTCTTCAGATAATTCTGATTGTATGCAAGTTCTTTTTGTGCCTGCAAGGGTAGGGCGAAGTGAATAGTTGACCTCCCGACTTAATAAATAACAAAATAATTTGGAAGTTCTTTAGTGACAATAACATTGGATCTAGTTTTCTTTGGTTCCTTGTCTCCTTACTTGCAACCTATGACTTTGTCTGATAATAGAATTTTAACACCCTCTACTATCTATGGATGAGGTGTTTGTTGGATTGTTTTTATTAACATTAGCTATTGTGTAATGTGTATTGGGCTTAGGCTCGCTTATGCTTTCTGTTTTTATTTTTGTCATATTTAATTTGAATCCATATACCTCATCTATCTCTCTACTCCTATATATAGGTGGCTCTTGTAAACCATCATTAAACCAATGAGAATTAGACTATATCCATTTACATTGTATTAGAGCAACCAAGTCCCTTTGACCATAGCTCTCTCTCCTCTTAACCCTAAACCTTCTCCACCGGTCACTCCTACCCTCTCCCTTCCTATTTTTTGTATGGTATGACCGGTAGGACCACATCGGGTCGTACATGCCAAAATTGGTAATGACTAACCTATCAACAACCATCGACGACAACATGACCATGAGATGTTGCCAAGTAGGCCGCCGCCAGCCCTGTCAAGCTTGGTAGCCCCTCCAGTGGAAACAATGCCTCCTCCTTGAACCACCACTACTGATGTAGGGGTTTGTTAGTCCCCTCAGCGGCAGCAATAATTTCCTAGGGGGTGCCGCTGTGAACAGGAAGGAAACAACCACCTCTTTGCTGCACCTGTACAGGACACCGCTGCCACCAAGGGCCAAGGGGGGCTGTAGACCATTCCCCCCATTGGTACAGTAATCTTAGCATGATCTAGGCTCAATTTCTCTACTTCCAGCTCTCCTCTTCCTCCTGGATTTCTCTTTATATTGCAGATAAAGAAAAAAAGTCTCCAATTGCTATACTTATAAAGCACAAAGAATAAAGGGACAATTGCGGTCTTCCTCCCCATGCGCTTCCTTGAAAACACATGGTGAGAGCATCATCTTCAAAGTGGGGGCAATGCATAATTAGTGTGATCTACTCCTACCTGTCAATATCTTGCTGTAGCGCTTACTTTCTCTTTTCTCGTACCGTGCTTCCTGGTACCACTATGATTTATTGCCTATGTTATCTACTGTGCTGACAACACTTTGGTTGCCTGCTCTTCCTTTATGACGCAACATTCTAGTTAATCTTATTTCTAATGGCTATTGATAAAACTTCTCCTCCAGTTGTATATTTGTGTTGAACTTAATTGTGACAACTACTTGTTGTGGATGAATGCATACTACACCTTCCTCAAGCTGAAGTACATCACTAGCAACCTACTCGTGAAACTTGAGGATGACCCCACCTGGGCAATGGGCAACAACTAGATCCTTCACTGGCTATTGTGCAACATGGAGCCTCAAGTTGGCATAAATATATGTATTCATTGTAATGCTAAAGCCACATAGGAAGAAATGAATGAGCTTTACACTCCAAATATAATTTCCTTTTTGTATTCCAATACCATGGATAAACTTCTCTGTGAGAAGTAGGGTTACCACGATTCCATAAAGGCATTGGCGAATTAACTAATTTTTTTTCACATACTACGTCGACATATGTCACTCAAGAGCGAGACATTATTCTCCAGGAAGGGTTCTAAACAACGTCACCCTCGCTATGTTGTCTTCTAGCTGCTCCTACGATGGACGTTTCTACACTTAATAAAAAGCCTACACACGTCTGTCTCAGTCAAACATGTACTACACCATTCTTATAGACTTCATAGGCCTAGGTAACACTGTTGCAACTCGCGCTTGTGGACAATGTCGACAAAGTACACTGTGCACTTATTTCCAATTCTTTGATGTCGCACCAAGAAGGCAACACAACTTAGTGGCGATCGAGATCGAGGTGCAACTCAACTTACTCAAGCATGAGCAGGAGGATTGTTGTTTAGTTGACACCTACGATAGGTCCCCACTCGCACATCTCCCCCATCAGTCTCTAATCTCTTCTGTTATATAAGAGACTGTATTGTACACTGGTTTATTCATTCAATAAGCAATTCCCAGTTTCTCTATGCATTTAGTGGAGCGAGGATCAAGTTCCCTCATTCTTGGGCGTAAATTTTTAACAAAGCAGGTACAACCCAAAATACGAGGAGGGACAGAGAACAGAGGTGCATCAGGAAACAGACAATGGATCAGGAAATGCATGCGCTATGTGATCGGAAGACATGGGAACTTGTGGATCGCCCTCATTTATGTCCTACAGTTGGCTGCCGCTGGGTCTTCACCATTAAATATCAACCTGATGGTACAATTGAACGCCTGAAAGCTAGGCTTGTGGCAAAAGGGCACACACAAACATATGGTGTTGACTACTTTGAGACCTCTCTTGTTGCACGATTAAATTTTGTTCAAATTCTGATTTCTGTTGCTGTTAACAAAGACTAGTCCCTCTTCAGTTAGATGTTAAAAATGCATTCCTTTATGGAGATCTACAGGAGGAAGTCTACATGGAGCAACCACCTGGTTTTGTTGCTCAGGGGGAGTCTGCCTAGAAAGTCTGCTCTAAAATACTAAAGGCTTCTTCTTATTGAATGAATAAAACAAGTACTTGACTCTCTCTTTTATAAGATAAGAGAGTGAGACATAGAGTAGAGCTAGGCAATATGGGTTAAAAGTACAAGATGCTAATAGACAAAAGCCAAAATACACTAAGTAAGAAACATCACAACACAATAAAGTATATATACTAATACTCCCCCTCAAGCTGGAGCATAGATATCAATCATGCCCAACTTGTCAATCAGAGCAGTGAATCAGGTCTTCGGAAGAATCTTGGTAAAGATATCTGCAACTTGATATGAAGTATGTGTATAAGGCGTAGATATTTGACCAGATAAGACAAATTCTCGTACAAAGTGATAATCAACTTCAATGTGCTTAGTACGCTCAGAAAATGTAGGATTACTAGCAATAAAGATCGCAACTTTGTTGTCACGGTACATAGGAATAGGATTAGAATGAGAGATACCAAAATCTTTCAGAAGACCATAGACCCAGAAGAGTTCACAGGTAGTATGAGCCATGGCTCGATATCCCGCTTCAGCACTAGAACGAGCAACAACCGTTTGTTTCTTGCTGTGCCAGGTAACCAAGTTACCACCTACAAAGTACAAACGTGCAGTAACCAGAAGTAGAACGACGATCTATCTTGCTCCCAGCATAGAGTCAGAATACCCAACAAGATTACAGTGGCCATGTTTCTTATACAGAAGACCTTTCCCAGGAGAGCTTTTTAGGTATTTTAAAATATGGCAGACAACATCCCAATGACATTGTCTGGGCTTATCGAGATACCTGCTAACAAGTCTAACGGAAAATGTGATATTAGCTCGAGTGACAGTAAGGTAAATAAACTTCCCGACCATGCGACGATACTGATGGTGATCAGGATAAGGGGGAGTTATCTCGTCATCCCAATTAGTATTCGGATCCAAAGGGGTACTGGCAGGCTTGGCTCCAAGAAGACTTGTTTCAGATAGAAGATCCATAACATATTTGCGCTGAGATAAGCACAGACTAGAAGATGACCGAGAAACTTCAATCCCAAGAAAGTATCTCAGTGTACCTAAATTTTTAGTGACAAAATGATTTTCCAAGTAGCGTTTAGTAGCCTGAATGCCTACGAGGTCACTCCCAGATAATATGATGTCATCAACATAGACAATCAAGATAACAAGGCCAGAAGTGGTTCGCTTGATGAATATAGAATGATCAGACTGAGAACGACGAAATTGGAATTTTTGAAGAATAGAGCTCAGCTTATCAAACCAGGCACGTGGGCTTTGCTTCACGCCGTAAATTGCTTTGCACAAACGACAAACTTTTGAGGACTCCTCCTGAAGCACAGAAACATGAGGCTGTTCCATGTACACCTCCTCATGCAGATCACCATATAGAAAAGCATTTTTGACATCAAGCTGAAATAAAGGCCAGTCAGAATTAACAGCCACAAAGATAAGTACATGAATCGAGTTCAGACGGGCGACCGGTGAGAAGGTCTCAAAGTAATCCACGCCATGTCTGAGTATAGTCTTTGGCAACAAGACGAGCTTTGAGACGTTCAATAGTCCCATCGGGCTGATATTTGATCTTAAAGACCCATCGACAACCAACAGGAGAACAACCAGTAGGAGGATCAACTAACTGCCAAGTGTTGCGTTCAGTAAGGGCCTGCATTTCAGATTCCATGGCCTGGCGCTAAGCTGGATGCTTAAGAGCCTGAGAAGCATTCTTAGGAATAGAAATAACAGAAAGAGCGGATGTGAAATTCGCAAAGTTAGTCTCCAAGTGAGCAGTGGTACAAAAATTCCCAATGGGGTGTTGTGTACAAGTTTGAGTGCCTTTGCGTAAGCTGATAGGTATATCTAAGTCAGAAAATACCTGAGATGGAGATGGATCTGCCATCGAGGATGAAGGATCTGGAGGGGCCAAGGAGGGAGTTGGAGCCTTCAGTCTTATTTGATAAACCTTCAGTGGAGGAGCATCAACAGGAGTGGTATCCGATGAATCAACATCATCAATCAGCGGTAACGGTGTATCCACAAATAAATCCGATGTCAAGGCAGAGCCAACAGAGGAGTAAAACGACATATGTTCAAAAAAGACAACATCAGCTGAAACCATCCGTTTCTTTGTAACCGGGTCATAACAGCGGTGCCCTTTTTGTGTCCTAGAGTGCCCTAAGAAGACACACTTGATGGCCCAGGGATCAAGTTTTGTTAATCCAGGACGCATATTTTTAACAAAGCTGGTGCTTCTAAAAATCCGAGGAGGGACAGAAAACAACGGAGCATGCGAATGTAAAATTTGATATGAAACTTGATTGCCAAGAACAGAAGATGTCATGCGATTAATAATATAGCATGCAATGGAAATATCTTCTGGCCAAAAACAGTGGGGAACATGGTAGTGAAACAAGAGAGGGAGACATAGAGTAGAGCTAGGCAATATGGGATAAAAGTACAAGAGGCTAATAGACAAAAGCCAAAATACACTAAGCAAGAACAACACAATACAGTAAAGTGCATATACTAATACTCCCCCTCAAGCTGGAGCATAGATATCAATCATGCCCAACTTGTCAATTAAAGTAGTGAATCGGGTCTTTGGAAGAATCTTGGTGAAGATATCTGCAAGTTGATCTGAAGTATGTGTATAAGGTGTAAATATTTGACCAGATAAGACATCTTCTCGTACAAAGTGACAATCAACTTCATTGTGCTTAGTACGTTCATGAAATGTAGGATTACCGAGATCCAACGCCAACGCAACGAGTTACATTTAGTCCAGTTTCTTGCTGACATGCTGTCATCCTTTGTGGGAGTAGTTGATCAGATCCTTTCTAGTGATCCTCTTCCTACCTTACGCGATGTTCTGAAGCGTGTGCAACGTCTTCCCTCGGTCTATCAAGCTCTTCATGATACTTTTGACGGGACAACCCTTGCTGTTAGGGCAGGAGACTCCTTCCGTGGACGTGGTTGTGAACGCTCTTCTACTGGTCTAGGACGGGGGTCTTCCTCCTCTACTGCTGACACTACTGAACAACGCTATTGCACCTTCTACAAACGGACTAATCATATTGAAGACCGATGTTGGATCAAACATGAAAAACCTGCGTGGGCAAATCAAGTCACATCTGAACAACCTGACACTTCTACCCCCTCTTCTGCTCCACCGTCTGCCGACTGGATCAGATCGGAATTTGAGGAACTGCTTCAAGCGCGTTTGGCCTCCTCTACTGAGACTTTCACTGATGGCAGTACTGCTCTCCTGATCCAGTCTAGTAAAAATACATGGGTGATCGACTCTGGTGCGACCTCCCATATTACTGGCAATCCTACCTTATTTTCAAATTTACATAAAACTACTGCTATTCCTCTTGTTACTCTTGTTGATGGTTCACAAACGTCTGTCTCTGGTTATAGAAATATCTGTACTTCTGGCTGCCTACCTATGCGCTCTGCATTATATGTTCCTAAATTTCCAATAAACTTATTATTTGTCAGTAGAACTGTTAAGAGCCTGCGCTGTTCTATAACGTTTGACCTGGATGGTGTTAGCTTGGAAGGTGGTGGTGGGCTGTGGAGGGGAGAGAGGATGGTGGCGGCAGGCTGAGTGGTGGGTGGCAGCGGCAGAATGGGCAGTAGAAGTGGCGGCGGGCCGGTGAGGGGGTTGGAGATGGTGGCGGCGGCTGTTGGGGTGGAAAGGAAGAGGGGGGAAGGGATTAGTGGGGTGGAGGAGGCGGGGGTGGCGGCAGGGGCTGAGGCCGGCGGCAGGGGCTGAGGCCGGGGGGGGGGGGAAGCAAAGAAAAAAAGGGAAAGGGAGGGGTGGCGGCTAGGGTTATGTGGGCATGGGTGTTAAGGTTTAGGAGGGAGGGGTTTTGGGAGGATCGGGTGGCTCTGATACCATCTAAAATACTAAAAGCTTCTTCTTATTGGATGAATAAAACAAGTACATGGCTCTCTCTTTTATAAGATAATAGAGTGAGACATAGATTAGAGCTAGGCAATATGGGATAAAAGTACAAGAGGCTAATAGATAAAAGCCAAAATACACTAAGTAAGAAACAACACAACACAGTAAAGTATATATACTAATATCTGCAAACTGAAAAAGGCCATCTACGGTCTCAAACAGAGCCCACGTGCTTGGTTCGACAAGCTCAGTCAGATGATCTTAGTCACTTTTGACTTCCGTCGCTCTCACTCTGATCATTCCATCTTTATCCGCAATACAGTGGCTGGACTTGTTATTCTTATTGTGTAAGTTGACGATATTATTTTATCTGACATTGATACCGTGGGTATACAAGCAGCTAAAACTTACTTAGAAAAACATTTTGTCACTAAAGATCTCGGAAAGCTGAGATATTTCTTAGGCATTGAGGTTTCCAGATCATCTGCAGGGCTATGTCTCCCCTTGACCCAAATATGGATTGGGACGATGAAAATTCTTTCCCTATGCTGATCATCACCAGTTCAGAAGGCTGGTAGGCAAGCTTATTTATTTGACGGTCACAAGAGCTGACCTCACTGCTGCCGTAGGATTCAGCAGTAGGTATCTTGATAAACCTCGACAGTGTCATTGGGATGCTATATGTCACATTTTGCGGTATCTTAAAAGCTCTCCAGGAAAAGGCTTGTTGTATAAAAAGCATGGACACTGCAATCTATCTAGTTTCTCAGACTCTGACTATGCAGGAAGTCATTTTGATCGTAAGTCAACATCAGGATATTGTACATTTGTGGATGGAAGTCATGTTACCTGGCGAAGCAAAAAGCAGACTGTTGTAGCCAGATCCAGTGTAGAGGCAGAATACCGAGCTATGGCTCATACTGCATGTGAACTTCTCTGGGTCCAGAGTCTCCTCCAGGATTTTGACATATCCTATTCCAGCCCTATACCGATGTTTTGTGACAACAAGACCTCCATTTTTATTGCGAGCAACCCCATTTTTCATGAGCAAACTAAACATATTGAGGTCGACTGTCACTTCGCTCGAGAAACAGTCCTTTCTGGCAGCACTGAAAAGCAACCTGCGGACATCTTCACCAAGATACTTCCTAAAGCTCTGTTGCAGACTCTAGTAGACAAGCTGGGCATGTTTGACATCTACGCTCCAGCTTGAGGGGGTGTATAGAGATATGTTGTGTTTGTTGAGTGTCATGTGCATAGCATGTGCCTCATGTTTTTATTTCAGTAGTTTAGTCCCATATTGCTCATCTCTGCTTTAGTCTCTAATCTCTTCTGTTATATAAGATACTGTATTGTACACTGGTTCATTCATTCGATAAGCATTCCCCAGTTTCTCTATAAACCTAATACCATTTCACCTCTCGTACTTTTCCCCCTCTTTACAAATTGGAGTATTTAATTATAAACTCATATATTTCAATTCTAGAATGTGATCCAATTGGGATTTCTATAGAAACAGAACACCACATATGTAGAACAGATTTAAGTTCTAAACATTTCATATAGAAGATTGTAGATGGAATATGTGTTCTAACAAAATTTAATGTTTTATGCCAAATTCCATCACAATCTCACTATCTTTTAGCTTATTTTATGTCGAACTGTTAGTCCACAATTTCTTCAGAGTTTCCTTACATTTTCCACGAACTTCCACTTCCATACCTATCGAAGTTGACACTAAGACGACGTCTTGTACATTTGCATGTGACTGTTTTTCTACATATGTAAACCTGTATTGATGGCTATATATACACATATTTTTTTTGTTTTAAGCTAGAATTGATGAAATCTATGAATTTTCATTATGAAATCACTATTTTCAGCTTAATCTTTGTCAAAGATGCGTCGAAATTTGGTTGTAAAAATCCTCGAAGTTTCCACAAATTTCCACTTCCACACTTGTCGAAGTCGACTCGAAGTTGAAGTCATGTTCCATGGTTGGGTCATCCATGCTGGCCTCCCACTCAAATTGGTTTGTGGATACAACGCTACCCAACACATGGATGATATGCAACACCTCGCCACCTTGAATCCCTATATACCTCACGCTGCGTTACACTTGCAAATGGCTCTGTTGAACTGTCAAACATATTGGCTTTATTCGATTTATCTCCACCAAGGCCTTTTGTGCATTACATCCCCAATTTTCCTCATTATATACTTTGTATCGAAAAGCTTGTGGATTCTCTTACTTTTGGTCCTTTTGGTTTTTGTCATGGAAGGTTTGAGGATGATTGGATGCACCCCGCTCTAGTGATCTTTACTATTACTCTGTGCCTGCATTTTTGCGATATACTACACTAGTTACCAACTTGCCCTTACAACAACATTTTCATTTCAACCATCTCTGTTTATATAAACCTATAGTTTTAGATTCTTCCTTTTCCTCCCTCTCCTCACTTCCTTGTGAGACCTATCAACTATGAGAACATCATTGTACTTCTTTTGTTGCTCGTCTTCATGAGCAACTTGTATTTTTTTTAAAACTTATTTCATAATGACATTTGTGGCCCATTTTGCACTACTGGCCACAATGGTTATTTATACATTTTTAAAAATTTTCAATGATTTCTCGTGTGACTCAAGTTTATCTGCTTTCAAATCACAATTCCTAAAGATTTTTACAAAATGATCTATGTCCTCTATGATTCCTATAAAGACTCTTCGAATCGATAATGCCCTTGAACATATTAAAGGCACGATACCTGCCTTTAGTCGTCGTGTCATGAAGGTCCATCAATGGTTTATGCTCACACTGCGCAGCAAAATGGAAAGTTTGAACGTAAAATCCATCATCTTTTCTACATCACTCACTCGGCCATTCAAGCTCGCTTGCTGAAGCATTTTTTGGTACGAAATTGTCTTAACAACTTGCTTTCCATCAATGTCTAATTCCGCCAGTTCTTCAAGAGAAAACCACCTTTTTTCTTCACCCTTTGGAGAACCCTTTCCTCTTGCGCTTTGTGTTTTTGGGTGTCAAATGTGTGCATAATTTCAATCCAAAGGCTGATAAGCTTTTTCCTTATGCCATAAAAGCGTAATCTTAGAGCAGTCTCAACCGTCAGAAAAGGTACATGTGCTTTGATCTAAGAGTTAATCTTATGTATGTCTCCTCTGATGTCACCTTCCATCCATGAAGATGGCATCTTCAAAAAGGCCACCCCTGTATCCATGCCATTGTTGTTTGTGAGGCTCCTCTAGATGCTGATCCTTTCCCACCTATATGAAAATCCGGCTGTTACCACCACATCGATGAAACATCGTCACCACCGCCCCAATGTTATCTCAAGTGTGTTGTAGGAGATTGATGACTAACCTTGAAGTAGCTACTCTGTCAACCATCATCTTCTGCTCGAATATAATTCGACAGGCCAATCGACCACCATAAAGGTAAATGCTCATATACTTATAGGCATCATGTTTCTAGAAATTTTCGTTTCTCTCGTCTTTCTTCTAATGTTCGAGCCTTTGCCACTACCCTTGATAACACCACCATTCCCGAGAACCATAAGGATGCCCTTTGTGGAGGAAAGAATAGAGTGGGGAAAATCCCTTGTGTATGTTTTTTTTTAATAGAAGGGCAACTCTCCTCTATAGAAAGGATAAGGGGAAGCCTACAGACTCAAGTGAAATGCCAATGCTCCAAGACACAATTGGGCCCATATACCAATAGACCCAATGGCTTAGTTAACTACATAACTAGACTCTCTAACACTCCCCCTCAAGTTGGAGCTTGGGAGAATTCCAAGTCAGCTTGCTAACAGATTGATAGACTAAAGACAATGAAGCAGAATAAAAAGATAAGCCAAGCCATTCAAGAAAGTTCTCCCCTCTCGGTATTACAATAACACACTCATCACTCAAACACTCCCCCTAAAGTAGATAATCTAAAAGAGGGTACGCAAACAGGTAGTAGGGGCTTCTTGATCATTATGAAGTGGCATCTGGAGCAAAAGTAAATAGCAACAGGTAGGCATCGTAGTCTTCATCTCAGTCGCTATCATCATGAAACAGACCAGAGAGTGTTGGAACACTAGACCAGAGAGTGTTGGAACACACAAAGTAGCAATCAACACACATACAAAGCACAAACAAGAAAAGAGTCAACATACGCAAGGCACAGGCATGCCGAAGCGTGCTGCAGACAACATTAGAAAGTAAATGATGTAGCCGGATAGAATGCAATGTGTGAAATAGCAAGAAGATAAAGAACTCCAAGATCCAATGTAGATGAAATTTAATCATGTATATGTAAAGTTGCCAACACAAATCTGCATCATCTTCTCTCTTCATAAAATTTCCATCACAGTAGCAAACATCACAGTCCATAGAGTGCTAGGTCATAGTAGTAGCAGTGGTAGACGTGCGCAGGACACAAACAAAGAGACAACGTGCAAACAGAGCACGGACAAGTAGAGCCAACATGCAAATAAAGACGAAAGACAGATAGTGCAAAAGCATAAAGGAACGAATAAAATGTGCTAATAATTGCACAAGAAGCAAGAATGACGTGTCTGTATAGAAAATCAATAGCAAACGTGCGGATGAAGTAACATCCGATGAACGCATACACATTTGAAATGGATAACTCCATAGCAACATTTGAGGTAGATGATGATGAATAAGCTCCGCAAGCTCTTCATAAGGAAGAAAGATCAAGAATCCCAACAAAAGGATCTATAGAGATATGTAGTTTCATGTGTTTTTCTGTTCCTTAAAAAAAAAAAAACACATGAAACTACATATCTCAATAGGATCCATATAGATAGCAAAGTAAACAAATTCTTCATCTCTCCTCTTATCTCATCTCTTCCCTATACTCATCATCCTCTATTCTACCCCTCACGCCAACCACAAAAGAGTCAAGAGAGTGGTTGGGGTGGAAAGTAAAAAACAATGGTAGAGGCAAGCAGTGTTTTAAAAATCGCCCTAGGCGGCCGCTTAAGCGCCACAAGGTGCTGGACGATTAAAATGTACTATAAGCGGCGCTTAAGTAAATTTGAGAAAAGCGGCCGCTTTTTGCCCGCTTAACCCGCTTTTTTCCCGCTTTTTCCCCGCTTTTTTCCCGCTTTTTGCCCGCTTTTTTCAGAAAAACTGCTGTAAGCATATAACATTAAGTACATTATATGCCATGTTTAGTATTGACTATAATATATTAAATTAACATACATTAAATGTTCTATGATATACTTAGTTCTAATTTAGAATGCATACTTTGTATGTAAGCTGTAATGATATGGTACTTTTGTGATGTATCCAAGTGAATTATTGGTAACTATTATCTAATTTAGAATGCATACTTTGATTAAATGTACTGCTGTAATGTATGACTATTTGATGATGTGCAAATATAACAATATGTTTGTTAGCTAGCTATGATAGGTCTATTATTTACTGTTTAGCTATGTAAACATGATACAAAATTGTTGTTTCATCTTGTATATACACTTATTATTTTATGTGTAGGCTGCTTTATCTATGACAAGTATATTGTTTACTATATTATATAGATACAATCGTTGTTGTATAGTTGTATTCTAAACTATTTGGGTGTTTTATATTGTCTTGTACAATGTTTAGATATGTATAAAAATTTCAAAAATATAGTATTTATATACATATGTATGTAATTTTGCATAAAAGTTTATAGGAATTGGAAATCCGCTTTTCTAAAAAGCGCCCGCTTAATCGCCCGCCTGGCGATTAATCGGCTACAAGGTCCCGTCCGCACGCTTCCCGCTTTGCGCTTTTTAAAACCTTGGAGGCAAGGGCTATGTAGGAAACATATGTGGATGTAACCCGATAACTCGATCTAAACACGGCTTGACTAGAAGTAAAGCAAAAATAGATCCAATTAAGGATCCAATTAGACAGACACAATGTGTATATAGGGGGGTAATACAAGCATTGAGGAGGTAGGCAATATGTTTCAGGGCTAGAAAGCAGGGGCTTAAAGAACAAAAAAGAAGTTGATGGAAGATAAGTGTTGCTGGTAAGGATAAAAATAGGGACACGCCATGTGTAGAAGCCTCAACCATTATAGAATAATCATAGATGATGTTGCACACCAAGATATAGCAATAGTAGCATGTGACACAAAGAGTTTGTGAA
This sequence comes from Alisma plantago-aquatica, assembly GCA_963693085.1. Classification (NCBI taxonomy): domain Eukaryota; kingdom Viridiplantae; phylum Streptophyta; class Magnoliopsida; order Alismatales; family Alismataceae; genus Alisma; species Alisma plantago-aquatica. Next base: position 1,232,366,825 of record OY856411.1, on the reverse strand, counting down.
GCCACACGCCGTATCAAGTGACACAAAGTAGCATGTTTAGCCCTCACATGTGAGAGATGCAGCTCAGCTTAACAACTAAATAACGGGAAAAATGACCCTCCCGCCTGTGTAGAATATTTGACTCCCAACTTGGCTGCAATGTCTAAGACTTGCTCTTGACCTGCCTCTGCCAATGCCAACTCACCCGCTGCTGATGTTGACTTCAACTCCTGTTGCTTCCTCCGCTATTGCCGCTGCGCCGACCTTCTTTTGTTATTGCTTGGTACTGCTATTATTGCTTCTTGGTGTACTTTCTCTACTTGTTTTACCTCCACTCTCTTCCTCTCCTTTATATCCTACTACCTATCAATATGACATATCAACTTGTGTTGCTGCTTCATGCACCCTATATATATCCCCTCAGTGATATATATATATATATAGACTCAAGCTAGAATACACTCAAGTGTACAGATAACACTGTACACCCCAATGTTGTTTGACTATTTACACCACATATTTATAGAATCTATTCCATTGATCTTCATTGTTATAATAATAGATCACGTACAAAACTTGAGCCCTTTTGGATGAGTGTAAGCCACTCATCCAAGGATAACAAAATCAACACACACAATTAATTTTGAAATGCATGATTTTTGTATCTTTTAGATGCATGACCTATAAGTGTCCAAATGAGCTCAAATTTATTATATAATATGTTCTTAAAATATTCTAGAAGATCAACGATTTAGATTAGGGGTGAGCATCGGTCCAGAATCGGACCGGACATGACTGAGGACCGTATTTGTGCAAAAGTATGGATCGCGAACCAGACTGTTTTGAAGTAGGACTGGACCTAGACCAGACCGTTTCAAAGTAGGACCGGATCGAGATCGGACCGTTTGGACCGTAATCAGAACTTTTTAGCATTCCATAACTTGTTTAGTATTAAAACTTTGATAATTTTAATTACATCTAACTATTGTTTAGCATTACTATCAAACATTTACACTACTAGTGCTGTAATATATGATTTAATTTATACTCTTGACATAACAAAATTTCATAATTGTAGGCATTTTACATATAAAACGGTCCACGGTTCGGACCGGGACCGCAGACCGAATTTCCAAAATTTCCGGCCGCGGACCGGACCGAACCAAACTCAACGGTCCGGGACTGGACCAGACTGAACTGATCGGTCCGATTTTGCGGTCTGGACCATCATTTGCTAGAATATATATATATATATATATATATATATATATTGTGAAACGTAAGTTGCAAGGCAGCTTGAGTGAGGGTTCAAGACCCCTCATCCTTTTATTAATAGAACTGGAGAAATTACATAGAGGTCCAACAATAAATAGAAATTACAAAATCATAATATAAAGAGATATATTAACACTCCCCCTCAAGCTGGAGCGTACACATCGTGTATGCCTAGCTTGTTGTAAAAGCTCTAAAAAGTTGCTGGACTCAATGGCTTTCTGAGGACATTTGCAAGTTGATCTTCAGATTTGACATGCGGAGTCACCACCTTGCCATTCTTGATCTGATCTATGATGAAGTGGCAGTCAACCTCTATATGTTTAGTGCGCTCATGGAAGACTGAATTCTTAACAATGTAGATAGCAACCTGATTGTCACATCTGAGCTCTATGGGAGACGAAACAGAAATCTTTAATTCAGAAAGTACAGACTGAACCCACTGCAACTCACAACAGGCATGAGCCATTGCTCGATATTCTGCTTCCGTGCTTGATCTAGCTACAACATTCTGCTTTTTACTTTTCCAGGTGATAAGGTGATTTCCCAAAAATGTGCAATACCCAGAAGTAGACCTCCTGTCATTCAGATTACTAGCCCGGTCTGCATCTGCATAACCAGTAAGAGCAAGGGTAGACACATGAGTCTTGGGTCTATAGTAGGTGATCCCCTTACCAGGTGCACCCTTCAGGTATCTCAGAATACGGCAAACTGCCATCCAGTGTGACTGTTGTGGTGAGCTCATATGCTGACTCACCACACCTACAACAAAAGAAATATCAGGACGAGTGACTGTCAGGTATATCGGCTTCCTAACAATTTTTCTATAGTAGCCTGGATCTGGATAATCAGTATCATCAGTCATCTCCTTCACATGATAGTCCATAGGAGTAGACACTAGCTTGGATTCACTCATGCCAGCTTCCTGCAGTAAATCCAACACATATTTCCTCTGAGACAAATTAGTACCTGCATGAGATCTAAGTACTTCAATGCCCAGAAAATATCTCAGTTTGCCCAGATCCTTTGTATGAAAGTGCCCCTGCAATCCTTCCTTCACACGTGATATGCCTGTAGAATCGCTGCCCGTGATAACTATATCATCAACACAATCAACAATAATGATGGATCCAACAGAAGAGTTGGAATACAATAAAGAGTGATCAGTCATAGAACGAGAGAAGCCCATCTGTAGCACAACATCACTGAACTTGTCAAACCAAGCTCTAGGAGATTGTTTCAACCCGTAGATGGCTTTCTTCAATCTACACACCTTCTGACACTCCCCCTGAGCAACAAAACCAGGAGGTTACTCCATGTATACCTCTTCTTGTAGATCACCATGAAGAAAGGCATTCTTGACATCAAGCTGAAATAGAGGCCAGTCAAAGGTAGTAGCTAGAGAAATAAGAATCCGCACGGAATTCAGACAAGCCACTGGTGAAAAGGTCTCAAAGAAATCAACTCCATATGTCTGAGTATAACCTTTTGCCACCACTTTAGCCTTCAACCTCTCAATCGAACCATCGGGATTATGTTTTATTGTGAATACCCATTTGCAACCCACAACAATTTTCCCTGGAGGTAAGTCAATAAGATCCCAGGTGTTGTTTTATAGAAGAGCAGACATTTCCATATGCATCGCCTGTTTCCACCCAATATCCTTCATAACATCAAGATGATTTCTTGGAACAACCACATAATCAATCCCAAGAGAAAATGACCGGGCCTGCTTGGATAATTTCGACAAACAACACACATTTGCAATAGGATGTCGAATAGTACAGGAACGAGTACCTTTGTGAACAACAATGGGAACATCAAGGTCAGATGGTGCTGCAGAAATCTCTTGAGTAGAGGAAGATGGGGAAGGCTCAAAGACTGGAGTCGCTACCTCCTCTGGATCTTGCCTGCCTCGTCTGCTATAAACATGTTGATATTGTTGAATTAAAGTATCACTTGCTGGCTGCTCTTCCTGTATGACAATATAGTCAGGAATGATAGGTGGCACTCTCTCACTGCTGTCTATTGGTGGCACTCTCTCACTTTCACACAATTGCTCCCCCTTATTGGGAACACTAGAGAAAAAAGGTGTGGATTCATGGAAAGTTACACCCCGAGACACAAACATACGACGGAGACTGGGACAATAGCACTTGTATCCTTTGCTAGTGTTGGAGTACCCAAG